>BSBM01000186.1:37940000-38540000 GCA_027924585.1 Larix kaempferi
TTGTGATATATTTTTAGTGTGAACTTTGATTCTATTTAAGGTTGCTATCTCAATGGAAGAGCACCTACCTTACAGGTAGGAGGTTGGTGGTTCGATTCCTTCATGCCCTAACTACATAAATCAATGACTAATTAAATGACTATTTAACATCAATTAATGACTAAATAAATGACCAGTTAACAACAATCAATGACAAAATAAATGACCACTTAACAGCAATCAATGACTAATGACCAATTAATAACAATCAATGACTAAATAAATGACCACTTAATAGCAATCAATGACTAAATAAATGACCAGTTAACAACAATCAATGACTAAATAAATGATTAAATGTACTGTACCACACAACAATAAAAAAATGACCAAATAAATGATCAAATAGCGACAATTAATGACCAAATAAATGACCCAATAGCGACAATTATAACTAAATATATTATTAAATATATGACCAACACATGAAGCAATTCAAACAATTTATGACCAAGTGATAAATGACCAATTTGGTTGGGTGATAAGTGACTGCTAATTTATGACCAGTGGTCACATGGCCAAATTTAGTCATTTATCACCCATTTTTAGTCATTTTTTTAGTCACTTATCACCCATTTTGTACTAGTGATTGTTTTTAGACTTCTTCTAGGATTATTATTATACCTGAGTTTGATCAGTTTGATGGTAACAATTGTTCATATTTTCTTTTGAAAATTTTATTGTACTATCGTTGATCAACATTTGCAGTTCATATCAAATTAAGGGGGGATGTTATGTATTCTTTTTCCTCCAAGATGAGTTTATGAGGGGTGTTGGAACCACAGGTTCTTGGTAAAACTCACCTTGTTAGATTGAGGGAGTCAACTGCTTGATGGATTTGACTAACCAAATACTATTTGGGTTGACCATGTACACTATGGAATCTAGATCCACCTTTTGTGGATAGTTATGGTCAGTTGGGGTTATGTGGTCCTATTATTGTTGATCTGACTATGTACCCAAACATATTTAAAGATGGTCCACTTCGATCAATCTATCATCATATCACCTAATTGATGTGGATCTAATTGGAATATCATACTGATTGGATCCATCCAATTATACTAATTTTAACATGTTTAAATTATCCCTTCTAATAGTCTTATTGAACTTCTCATTTCAGACCCACAGTATCACATTTTTATTAAGTGATAACTTTTTAAAATTTCCGATATAGTATCTCTAATAGAGATCGCCTAATGAAGTTTATATGAATTGTTGTATCGGTTTTATACCATCAACCTTTCCAAGATAATATCCTTTGTTGAATTTTCAATGATGAAATTCTGATGATGATCTCCCAATGGCCTCTGTCGGGCCTATTGCATTAACTTTTCCCGTATTTAGTTTTCGCGGTAGGCGATGTCTGATATCAGAATCAAATGATCAAACTTTTCTCATTGGACATTACCCTAATACCCTTCTCATGATTATTCTAAGAATATAAATTCCAATGGTAATCACCCGATGCCTTTATCATGCCCTAAATTTTGAATTTTCCTCATCGAGTTCATGAAATAACTTTCAATTCATTTAGGTATATCACTTTTTCAAAACCTAAAAGCCCAATATCGGGGATTGATTTATGGGATATATCTCATAGGGATTGTTTGTATTGTCACTTATAGTGAATCCATGATGGCATCTCTCGATCCGACCTACATTGGATTTTCTCGAGTGCCCCGATGTATTATGCTCGATAAAATGTGATCGATACGATTGTCTTAATGTGCTATCTCATTGGCCTCACATTTTTTGGATTAGATTTATGTCATCATATTTTCCACCTACACTTTTCATTCTCAATTGTCGATGGTCATTTTCCCAATTTTATCACTCGATGTTATATCATATCTTCTTGTATCAATATTTTCAAGATATCCATTGTGAATCTTGTCCCAACATACGTGATCGGATCTAGGATTGTAGATTCCTTCATTTTAGAGAAATATTACACGTTGACGTCTGCACATGAGAAGATATCCACCATTAATTTTCCTCTGTATTGGCATCAATTGCAGAAGATAAGGTTTCTTTTGAATGCTAAAGGGGATAAATTTTCCATTAATCGTCACCATTGCTCATTGTTAACTTGTTAAAGAAGCCAAAAAAATGTTCCATCACTATTCTGTTACTCTCTCACCATTTTATTACTCAAATTTCAACCATTTTTAGCTTAAAGCTTGAGGTAGAGCTTACTTGTCTTTAGAATTTGTGTATTTATTGATTTATTGCTGCTAGATTGAAGATTCCTAATTCCAGTTTTGATTGCAGGAATATAATATTCAAAATGTCAAAAGCACAAGGACGAAGGGCAACAACACTAAAGGGAGAAGTGGAAGAGATTCCCAACCTAGGGAAAGATGTGGATGCAATGTTGTTGATAGACACAAATTATCTTATGGAGTTGCAGGATAACCCCAATTGAGGAAAAATGTATCAAATGTTCATTAATGAGGACTTCCCCAAAGACAATTGATGAGTCCAATTTCCAGGTATTTGATAA
Source organism: Larix kaempferi (assembly GCA_027924585.1). Classification (NCBI taxonomy): domain Eukaryota; kingdom Viridiplantae; phylum Streptophyta; class Pinopsida; order Pinales; family Pinaceae; genus Larix; species Larix kaempferi. The sequence continues at coordinate 37,942,546 of BSBM01000186.1, forward strand.
CCTTTTTCCCGCAGTAAAGCTCAAGCAATGGCAAAGAAACACACTCATTTGTGGGAAAAATGTTTTACCTTAATTATTTAATGAAGTTGTTTTTGACGATTATTCTTGTATGTTTAAAATGCGTATTCAATAAACTAATTCTATGGAAATCAAGCGTGATTGAGTAGGTTCAGGGGCATTAAAGGACAAACAAGTAGAAGACTGAGGGATCATGCAGCTCGGCGCCTTTTTCCTGATTTGTAGAGAATGAACTCCTGTTCAAGGAGAATCGGCATTTAGACATTTAGTTAGGTTTAGCATTAAGAATTATATAAATATGGACCTCTCGGGTAGCAAGAGGTCTCTGTTGACATTTTTGGAGAACATTGTTTCACGTTTTTGCACTATTAAGATACTTCTGAGATACAGACCTTTGTGAAGACATCGAGTTTATATTTTAATAGAAGATTGATGTTAAATCCCAGTCAGCGTCTATAAGTTGCGCTCCCTCCTGAGTACGGGTTGGAGAGGGCCCCTCCAACACGTAAGTCAGGGGATTTCCATTTTTCAGGTATTTCCGATTATGTGTTTTACAGTGATGAAAGTTTATATCACATATGGAAGCATTTGAATGATGTCTTGATTCTGTAGTAATTTATAACACGTTCTGTAGTTCAGCAATACGGTTCCAGTAGTCCTATAGCTGCTTTCTTCCAACGCACATTTTAAACAACGATTCCATATATATTAGCATTGCCTTCAAAAATCATGGTTTAGATCTAAGGTTTATGAATTTTTCCCATCATGATTAATTGCTTCTCGAGATTGATTGCTTTGATTTCTTAATAATAGATGTGTAGCATGAGATGTTAGATTAGAATTCTAGTTTTATGCGTAAGTAATTACAGACTTTGCTTTCTTTAATTTAGAATAGATCCGTTATGGCATTTCACTTTCATAGTCTAGATTCACCATTCTGCATTAGGTAGATTCATAGGAATATCTCTTTCACTTTCAGCATTTTTAATTCTTTAAAATAGATTTACTGCTTTTAGTATTTTAATTCTTTAAAAATAGATTTACTGCTTTTAGTATTTTAGTTCTTTAAAATAGATTTAACGTTTCCTAGTATTTAATTCCCTAGTATAAGCAGTTTTATGTATTGAGTAGGAAACCCTTAAAACATTGATACCGATACCCAACCGTGACAAAGATTATCCTATAAGAGCACAGATAGTGCCTGCACCTCTAAAGTTTGTACATCCCCCAGTTGATAATTAAAGTAGGCTCTTAGTACAGTTGCCCTCATTAGGCATCCATATTGGGAGCTCACCAACAATGATGACCTAGATGTGTTTTAGAATATCAGAAAGAGGGGTCTTTATGCTATCGCTACCAGGCCAATATTATTACCTTACAATGACATTGTTCGGTGGGTATTTGAACACTTAAATTTTGGGACTATGTCAATCATCAATGAGGTAAAAAATTCGGTGGCATCTCTACATACAAATGCAATAAGAAGAATGTACAAATTGAAAAAACCTGATGTACTACTAAACAAGACTTTTTTGGATAATCTCAAAAAAAAAAACTCCAATTTGGTTGAAATCATAAAGGAATGGTGGAAAAAATAAAAGGCCATTTCAGAGAAGGTGAACCATGTGTACTCAATATAATACCTGAGATACCCATATTGGCTAATGGTATCCATGATTTGCAGGTTATACAGTGAAGAAGGCTCTACACATTTCAAGTTGTAATACACTCATCTATCCCATCATGTGTTGGAAATAGGACATGCATTTAACTGGGAAAGCATCATGTATGTCAACCTATTGAGCTATGTAAGGGAAATTAAAGAGGTAACAGGAACTAAAACCCCTCATTTTTATATGTCAAATTTCCTGCTAGTTTCTATTTGCTCCTCGAATTATTTTCCTCAAATAGGATAGGATTGGAACTCTACCTTACCACCTATGCATGTGTATGGATGTGAATTGTGGTCATCCAATTATATTCTATATTACTAATACATTTGTGGAAATTTCATGGCCCCCTAGTTTTCTATTATGTTTAACTTACCAACGCCAAGGTTATCCCAAGAATCCATGTCAACCCTACAGAATATCAGGGACTAGTGCATACAAAGACACCTATATTATAGTTTTTAGCATCTCTACAACCCCACACCTCCTTCCTAGATATGTTATCGATAGGTTAATCCTGAGGGAAATTGCTTATCAGACTGTGGTGCAAGGAATTGTTTCCTTCTTTTCAACTCATGCCAAAATATCTTATCCTAAATTCCCCATCAAGATAGGATTGTTCACCAAGATAAATGCCCCTCACGCCAAGAAGGAGGCTACCCTTCTTATTGAAGACCATTTCAAATCTATTGGGATATCCCCTACATATAGACATGATCCCAATCCACAAAAAATCATCTTCCAAGGGGCTATCACTTATGATGAAGTGTTGAATAACTTGGGAGATGATCACCAACGGGGAGTATGGAACTAGGTTCATGAGACTTCCATGAGGATAGTAGTGGTAGAAAGAGAAGTAGCATTTTCTAATGATATGGACAAAATGGAGGCAAAGAGAAAAGTTGAATTTGGTAGAAGATAAGGCTTGGGGAAAATGACCATAGAATCCAAAGAGAAGTTAAAACAAAAGAAAATACAAGCTACAAAAGAAGATAAAATAAATTGTGAAGAGGGATCTAAAAAGAAAGCTATGGAACAGGCCACTCTAGAAGAAGAACTAAAAGAGAATGCAGAAGAAGATACTAAGCAAGCTCAAGAACAGGCTAAGAGAGATGAAGAAGAAAAAAGGAAAAAGGAAGAAGAGGAAGAGAAAAGGAAAGCAGAGGGAGAAAGAAATAAAAGGGAGGAAGATGAAGAAAAACGAAGAAAAGAAGTTGAAGTTGAAGTTGAAAATTAAGACAACAATTAGAAGAAGGGTGAAAGAAGAAGGAAATTGAGCAGGTCATTGCTTCATTCAGCCAAGATGCGGGTTCAAGTGAACAACTTTCTATGTTGATCTCTCCTATAAATCATGGCATTCCTAGTTCTACACTGCCAGGTGATGCTTCTTTAGTAATTTTTATGACGTTGTAGTCTCATTAGGAGACTATTTTTTCAGTAAGTCCTACAAAAGTGTTTTCAGGAAAGGCCCAAAGAGGAAAAATATTGAAGAAACACCTAGTAAGGAAGGACATGATCAGGTAATTATTGGAATATTGCTAATATGGATACTTAGAAGGATACAATTTATGAAACTTCTTCTCTAATTTCCTTTCCATGATTTAATTCCATAACAGTTGCCAATATTAAATGCTACAGTAGATCATTACAAGACCAAGATAGCTCTTTTAGAAGCTCAAATTAAGCAACAAAAGGATTAAATGGAAGTTATTCATCTATAACAAATATTCGATAATAACATACAACATGAAATCAAATGCTTGGTCTGATAAGGGAACATCAGTGGAGATTGAGAGGATAAAATCAAAATGTGAGGAAAAGATTGCATCGCATGAGTATCATGTACATCATGGTGAAGAGATTGAATAAAGCATACATTCTATGTAGACTCAACTTGATGAAAGATAAATTGAATTGAATATATTAAATGAGGGAGGATTAGGAGCCAATGAATTTCTGAGGGAGACTCAAAATTATTTTTCCACATAGTTGGAAGAAGTCCAACAATGTTATGATAATTTAAATAAGTTGACAGACAAGGTTGATGAGAATTTTGATGATTTGAATGTAGTAAAGAATATGTTTGAAGAATTACTCGAATGGTAGATGAAGTATCCATAGACCCCAAATACACTTCCAGCTCATAAACCTGTCGGCTAGCAACTTGCCAGTGAATGTAACCTGTCGGCTAGCAACTTGTCGGACGCGTTGTGCTCAGGAGGTTGCTCTGCTCGTTTATACCCACGTTCCAGAATGATGTTAGCCGTCGACTTGGTGAGGTGCTGAAAAAAGTTACAAAGAAGATGACCCTACATTGTTGTTTCCGGTTGAATATTATGTCTATCAATTGCAGCCCAGTGGCCATTATCTATCGACAAATCGCCGCATCCAATTATGTGGGTAAAAGTACTTTCATATTGTTTAAATTAACGTGACCAATCTGTGAGCTTTACATTTTGAAGTTTGCATACATATGCGAGTCATGTCGATATGGTCGACCATCATTTAGGTTTTTATTTCATTATCATAAGGTCGATATAAAGTGGTCAGCCACTTAGTTTGGCTAATATGGTTGATATTGTTTGTAAAATATGGCGGGGTCGAGGCTTATTATAAGAATGCTCCAAACTTTCTGGTCAATATATAAGCCGACGAGTCATTATAATTTGTAAGTTGAAAACAAATAATAATAATATGGTCGATATTCAAAGTGGTTAGGTCACTTTATTTTTAAAAATGGTCGATATTCAAAGTAGTAGTCGGGTTGCTATCTATATATTCGATATTCAAAGTGGTCGGGTCACTTTATTTTTAAAAATGGTCAATATTCAAAGTAGTCAGGTCACTATCTATATATTCGAGGTTGATATATATGTTATAGCTTGTAAATTTATGTTGGCTTTGTAAATTATGGTCAACCTTATATGGTCGGTATTACTTTTTGGTCGATGGTTATAAAAATGGTTGTCTCTAAACTCTATTGGGTCCTCCTTGAGTCAAGTTCTAAGTGACTCTTCATTAAAATTTTGAAGCCAAGGGGGTTAAACGTGAGTCTCTTTCGAGGCAGGTGATCCCCTCCAATCTATGTAATCTAGTCGATTTTTGAGCCAACTTACCTAGTTGATTCAAGTTAGTAGAACTACAATTCATCGATCTCAACCATGGTCAGTCGAGTCGATTTGAGTCAAGTCAAGTCAGTCATCTACAACAGTTAGTATCGACCACAAGAAACGACACATTTAGAAACATGCAGGAAGCCTCGGGACATATGAAGTCAACGATGACCACATTCAAGCATAAGCCATCTTACAACACACTAAAGAATATCTTAACGCTATATGATGACATCATAACATTTTATTTGATTGAACCCCCCGGTGATGTATTGTAAAAATGTTCCTGGATTGTGACCTCGGAAATCTAGAAGATAGATAAATGGCATAAAGAGCCAAAAGGCTCCGCATGCCTGAGCCGATGGAGATGTCATCCAGATGGAGATGCTTGGGCTGATGGATATGCCAGCCAGAGGATCCAGGGTGAGGCTTTAAACCAAAATACCTCATTGCGGAAGAGGATAGTCGACTGTCGTTGTGAGAGGGTGAGACTTTGATGGACTACTACCAGATTGAATATGGAGGCCGAAGAGTAACCAGCCACAGTAGAGCCTTGTACACGTACGCTTTCCTATCAAGATGGCGGCTTTTGCAGCTGATCACCTATGCATACCAGTATGCATGGTTGATGCACAGTGAGGACTACTTCAGCAGGAGTAGAAATACAGGATGTTGATACATCTTTCTTCGGGATGAAGAAATACTTTGTTGGTGGGAGAGATGTTGAGGGGGACTATAGGATTTCCCTTGTGTCATCATTGTTATATTGTAATAAATGAATATATTAGTTAATCCATAATGCATGAGAAGTTGGAATGGGTGTAACCTCTCCAACCATCCATAATATGTTTAAAATAACAACTCAAGATGAATAATAAAGGGTTGAACATTCGACTCATTCCTTTGTCTTGATTATCTCGGTGTATAATGCTTTCATCTGCTTGAATACAACACGAACCCTAACCATCACTTCTCGAGCACCTATAAGAGGATACAAAACCCTTCAGAAGCACAAATAGAATTTCAAACTCAAGATGGTTTTGTTGAGCCTCCATTTCCACTTGATTCTCCTCCCCCACTCCTAGATATCCTTCACAAGGAAACTCTTCAGGAGAAGAATCCTTAGAAGGAGACTCCTCGAAAGAACCTTCTGATAAAACTCCCATATAATCTCAACCAAGTTCACCACCAGGAGGCATGGATAATGCAAATAGACCTTGTCTATCTTGGGATGCTTTTGTAGTTCCTGTTGATGTACACCCTCTACCTAAGCATCCCGAAAAAATCCTTCCCAAGTTTGATCCCGATAGGAAAGACTATGTCGATGACCATATCAAGAAATTCATGCTAGTTGTAAGAATCATGAATGTAAAACATCAGGATTTGATCTATAGGTTGTTTCCTTACACTTTTGAGGGAAATATTCAATGTGATACTTATCCTAGACACAAGGATCAATTATGAGTTGGTATGAGTTTGGCACTACCTTCTCAAATAAATTTGGCGATAATAAAATCCCAACCACATTGGTTTTAGAACTATCTAGGATTAATATGGACCGTAAAGAGAAGTTCAAATCCTTTAACCAAAGGTTTTTGAATTTACGAAACGAAATATCGGATACTTCTAATCCTGTTGCAGATGTTGCCATTGAGTTTTACAATTTGGCCCTGCTAATATCTATATCCATGTTTGTAAAATGATATGGGAAAATCACAATTGAAGAAATATTTGAAGAAGAATTAAAGGTGGAAAAATATATGATCAATCTAAAAGGAAACCCTGGGAGTGAGTAAGAATATGGGGTCACGTCCACCAAGAATAAAACTCTGCAGATCAAACCACATTTTGAAAAGGATCCGGATTCCATGGATATGGAAAATATAAAAAGGATTGTTAAGAAAATTTCGAACAAAATAATAGATCTGAAAAGAGGATCAGTGAAGGACCATCTACTAAAACCTATTTCAGACCACCTTTCAAAAATAATTCCCCCCCAAATAATAAAACCATGCCACCTACCGAAGGAATCAATATGGAAGACATTCTTAATGTATTCAAACCCCTCATTTTGGGATTTGAATAGTCCTTAGGAAGGCACAATGATGAAGAGGAAAAGAAGGTAGAGGAAGAAGGAGACAAACCATCAGAACAAACAATTAACCACTTTTGGGATGTCTCCGACGCCATGTTTGGAGGGGATGAAGAAGAGGACCCAGAAAAATTCTACATGGACCAAATTGCGTACAATACCAGAAGTAAGGGCCTTCCCACAATGATGGGTTCCCCATCCATGACCGACCGTGCAAATAAAAATTCCACAACCTCCACCAAATCTACCCCAATATCATTTGTTGGAACCAAATATTCGTTAGTAACCTCACCTTGTTGGATCAAGGGAGTCAACCATTTGAGGGAGAGTCTGACCACCAACTAAAATATGCATTAACCATGTCCACTTTGTATTTCAGTTCCACGTTCTATGGATAATTATAACTAATGTGATCCCGTGGTTTTTTGTTTGGACCATAACCAAACCTATTTATAGATGGTTAATTAGATCATTCTATCATCATGGGATCATCGTCGAATCATCAAATCATTGCACTCTTGTGGAGTTTTCTTTGGTTGTAATGGTGTCTATTGACACCACCACTGCTATTTGGAAATATTTGTTCTCTTATGTTGTCACTTACCTGTTTTTGTGAGATATCAAGAGAGAGAATGGAAAGAAGGTTTCTTGATCTTTGTTACACATGGGTTTGATGCATTGAATGTGTTTATGGATATGTACAACATCTCTCTTGGTTATTATGATGCCCTAATTCTTAATGCGATATAGGTTCGTTGACCTAGTGAATGTTTTGTCAATTGATGCGTTGGTTAAGCATTGCTTATGGTTGATGGCTTGTGCTAAAGAGTCAGTTGTTGATATGAAACATCGGTGACTTAATGTTATTATGAGGAAGAGAAGGAATACCATTAGTCTTCAACTGGACTATGCTTTGCTTGAAGAATGATTAATGAGCTCGCATCTAGAGCTTGTCATTGATTACTTTAATAGCCACATGTATATGACTCATATCCGTTAATTGAAGCTTTGATCGACCATACTTGGTATTTGCTCAAACACTCTTTACCAGAGCTCTCTCTTGTAATTGATCATCGTCTGAAATTGCTTGAGCCAACTAAAGGAACATTCAACCATTGATTGATTAGCTCGTTGTTGTTTATATCCACATCGGATATATCCTTACATAAGATAGATTTTATTTCTAGACATCAACTCATCCTTTATGAGTTGTATTGAAAGGAACTTATTGGAGGATCATTCACCAGGAGTGTGGAGGGAATCAAATACCATAGGATCGACTTGATAAGATATGTAACCCACTGACTATAAATTGGATTGGAGTATCATTGTCCTCCTTTGTATTCTAGGAAAACTGCATCGACTTTTGATTACAGAACGATCAACTAGGTCGATAGAGACTCTAACTATCATGATATTTGCGCATTGTTTGACTTACGTCATTTTTACTGGTAGTAGACTTAAATTCCTTCCTTTGTTGTGTATCAAATAGAGGACTTATACTTCGACTAATAAATTTTTTATTTTGTTTCGATTGGAGTCAATCGATAATATTGACCCTCGGTTCTTTTTTATTGATACATTGGCATCAAATAGTTTTGGTCAACTCTCTTTGAAGTCAAACCCTTATCGAATTAGACAATTGTATTGTTGATGATGAATATATTAATTGCATAAGCTTGTTGCTTTTCTTGCTATGTTGTGTATTACTTGAGAAATATATTTTTCATTGGTGTATCGAGTTTGTATCAACCTGTAGAATAGAGGTCAATCGACTTTCTTGAGTTTGATTGCATGCAAATTTGAAGTTGTTGTGTGCCCTTTGTTGGAAATATGGGCGTTATTCAGAGGATTCATGTAGAAAAAGAGAGAAGGATAAAGCTTGTATCTCAAGAAGAAACCATAACTAAATTGAATAAATTGGTTTCTCAAATTCATCATGAAATTGATGAGAAATATCAAACCATTCGGAGGTTGCAACAGTACAATCAAAGTCTTGTTACAGATGCAATACCGACCTCAATATTGAAGAATATTAATGAAGGTATTATGAATATTTATGTCCTAGAAAATACCATGGCAACCATTTTCCAGAATTTGGTAGATGAATTTGGGGATAAGTTAGGTCTGGTCAATGATCTAGAAGAGGAATTTAAATCCCTTTCTCATGTAGAAAATGATGCCTTAAAGGAAGAAATTTGTAGACTGGAGGAAACCAATGACCAACTATCCAACGAGTTTCCCACCTATAGGCCTTTGTTGATGAGCTTCGTGAAGAAGTTGCTCCTCTTGAAGTAGAAAAAAATAGGTTGTTTGATGAATATCAAGCCCTAAAGGAAGACTATGATTCCTTGTTGCTCCAAATAACTAATAAATATGAGACTATTAATGTTTTGTAAGATTGCAAGCATAGTCTTAAACTGGAGATCAACTGAGTATAGAAAGATGAGAAGAAAATTGTTGATGTTGTTGAGATGACAGGCTCACCTATTACTTCTTCTACCTTTGAAAAACCTTTCTTGTAGCCCAATAGTTTGTAAACTAGGTGACTATAAGAAAAATATTGATGATGTTTTTATTTCATCTCATGATTTGTTGGATATTGATGTTATTTCTCCTAGTTTTGAGAAACACACTATAGGTATAGGGTTTCGACTACTGCACAAGATGAGATATATTAGATGAGGAATTGGGGAGAATGGATAGGTTATTGATTTTCCTATTACTCCTAATATGAATACACCTCGAACAGATCTTGGATATAATGTTATTGTCGCCTAAGTGCCCACACTTGGCCTTGTTGAGACTAGGATAGTTTTTTGTTTTTTTTTATGTGGTGTTCAAACTGAGTTTCTAAGGGAGAAACCCACTATTGATTTTGTTGAAAGGTTTGATGAATTGGATGTCCCTGATAAGCCAAAATTTGAGAATGTTGTTGCTAATGTACATGTCTATTTTTCTATTGTAAGTGAACCAGAACTTGTTCCTACATCCTTCGTTCTGACATAACATAAATATGTGCCATATAGTCATCCTCATCATAACAATCAAAGGAAATTTCCAAGGAACGAAAATTCTTGGAAAAGATGGCAATTATGATCTCAGAAATTTGCAGAAAAGACATGAAATATTGAATTATGGACCAATGCTGACTACTTGGATATATTGTGGTTGGATTGATGAATGGTTGGGGAATCATTTGAACAAATGCTTGAGGAATTCATTCAGATGTATATCATCGATTACACAGTTGTATATTGCTCCTCTTTCTTATTTTTTATTGCTTTGGAGTGGTCGACTAAGGCTTCACCAAAGATGACAGTCAATTGAGTTTTGACTGCTATGTTCGTCGACTTAGATTCGACTGATATATACTTCAATACATACGTCAATCGAAGATAGTTCAGTCGGTCTCAACAAATTCTCGGTCAATTCAATCAACAAGACATCATTTGGTTTTACACATAAACAATTTTCCATTACTCCCCCCCTTAAACACAATTGAGGGATCAATAAAATAACAACACAAGGACAAACGATGATTCTAACACTCCTACCTCTATTCTGACCTTTGAAATTTTCAACAGAAATGTACATAATTGCATGGTCAACTCAGGTGCCTCTTCAAATGTTATTGCCTATTCTATATGTAAAAAAATAAGTGTTGAACCAAAGAAGTGTGACACTCAAATAATGCAATTAGACAGGTCGAGTGTCAAAGTCCTTGGAGAACTTAAAAAAATATGAATTCGATTGTCTACTTATCCCAAGGTACACCAAACAATTGACATTTTTATGCTATATATTCCAAAGGAATATGGGTTGTTGCTCAGTAGGGAACCATATGAGAAACACAATGGATACTTCGCCACTAACTAGTCCCATCTATGGTTTGCATACAATGGGAAGCAAAATAAGATCAAGGTTGATCGAGAAAGATACATGAAACATACAACCATGTATTTGGATGAACCAAATGAAACTGTGGTATTCAGTAATTCTATTCTAGGGAACTATTGCTTGGACACTTTCATTGGGTACTTTGTTGCAAATCCATCGCCACATGCAGAGACTAACAAGCAATCTGAACTCCTTCATTGCACTCATATTTCCAAGCCCAACTGTAACGTAGTATGTCTAGGACATATTAACATAGATGTAGATACTATCTTTTGGGAATTACATTTTGATGGCTCCAAGTATAAGGAGGGTGCATGTGTTGGATAGAATCTCATAGATCCACAAGGAAACAAAATGTTGATAGCATGCAGACTAGAGTTCAAAAGCATGAATAACACTTATGAATGTGAATCCTAGATTTAGAGATTAAGACAGGCAATGGACATGCCGATAAAAATGTTAAAGGTTTTTGGTGATTTTGATATCATCATTAAACAGGTTCCTAAATCAATCCATTGTATTTCAAGTCACTTGAAAATTTACTAGCAAGATGTATTGGATCTAATCAGTTCTTTTGATGTTTCAATATTATTTCCATTCCTTGAATATAGAACTATGATGATAATTTATTCAAAAACATGGCCTCTAAGATAATTCCATCTACATGATTTTTTACTAACACTTTTTTAGTGGAAATTTTTCTAAGTCCTTCGATACCACACACCATCACCAACAGGAGAGTATTTTATGATGATGAACAACTCATCAATTTCCTCACCTCTAGCGCTAGTTTCAAGGATTTGGATATTGATGAAATACAACACGAAGAGTCCCTCAAGGACCAATCTTAATCTAATGAAGACCAGCCATAGACCTTAGGAAACCCCATCACAAAGTCCATGATACAATTTCAAGAGGGTAACTAATTGCAAGACGAACAACTCTTCAATACAATACAGAGTCATTAACTTGGGCATAGAAACAAACCCTAAAAACATTAACATGGGAACTCAATGCACTCCAGATGAAAAGGTTGATTTTATTCTATTATTCAGTGAATACAAGGATGTATTCACATGGATGTATAATGACCTCAAGGATTTAGACCCAAAAATTATGTAGCATATTATTCCTTTGAAACCAGAGGTCAAACCCTTCCAATAGAAGCTACATAAAATGCATCCCAATCTAGAGCCTCTGGTAAAAGGAGAACTTAACAAATTACTAGCCACAAAAATATTTGTTTTAGTAAGACGCATTTAGTGTGTGGAAAACCTTGTTCTAGGCGAGGAAAAAGAACAGGAACATCAAACTATGTGTAGATTTTTTAAATTTAAACAGAGGATTGAATAAGGATAACTATCCAATTCCAACCATGGAACATATTCTATAATGTGTTTCGGGTTCTGAAATGTTTCCCTTTCTAGACGAATCCTTTGGATATAATCAAGTCCAAGTTTCTCATGAAGATCAACTAAAAATTGCTTTCAGAATGAAATGGGGGACTTATTCTTATTGCAAGATGTCATTCAAGATGATAAATGTAGGAGCAACCTTTCAGAGAGCAATGGACACAGCCTTCTGGGGCCTAATAAACAAATAGGTTGTAGTCTACCTAGATGATGTAATGATATTTTCAATACATAGACAAGATCACATTCATCACTTCATGAATATTTTTTACTAATGCAGAGGGTATGGAATATCATTAAATCTCAATAAAATGATTTTTCCAGACATAGAAGGTAATCTACTTGGATTCATTGTTTCTAAATCTAGAATTAGGATTGAACTAGAAAGCACTAATACTATATCTCAACTTCTGCTTTCTCATAACAAAAAGGCCAAGTAATCTTTTCTTGGAAATATTACTTTTGTAAGTAGATTATTTCCTAGTTTTGTCGAAATGGTAAAACCTCTTCAAGATATGATTAATATGGATTTTGTTTTCAAATGGTATAAGAAATAAAAGGATTCATTCATTTCCATCAAAGAAGAGATAGAAGAAGCCTCATCTTTAGCGAATCCTAATTTTGACAATGAGTTTATTCATTATACTTTTTCTTCTGACATATCTTGTGCAGTAGTGTTGACTCATAAAAATTATGAGGGATTTGAATTTCTAGTTTCTTTTATGATTTTTGGACTACAGGGGGGAGAACTAAATTACCCAAAGGTAGACAAACAATATTTCGCAATATTTAAGGTTGTTAATAATTTTTGACCCTACCTGTTGAAATCTCACACAAAATTTATAGTTCTCTACCCTACAATAGGGAACTTGTTAATGTAGAAAGACCTTGGAGAAATAAGAGCATAATGGATGACTTCTCTTCAAGCGTATGACTTGGAAATCAAGCCTATGAATATTTTCAAAGGATGGGGGATTTGCAAGCTTGCTACCAAGGCTAGAGATGCTCAAGAACATGAAGAGGGATGGGAAAATGAAGCCATTGTGAATAAAAGTGAGATCTATTACATACATGCTCCCATGTATTCTTGTTATTATAAACTGAATTATTTCCTCACCCATGAAAGTGATCCAGTTTATTCGGAATCATGAAAAATGAGATTTTTAAGATTTAAATCCTCCAGCTAACCATTGATAGATGAGATTCTATTTCGGATGCAACTATGACAACGTCTTCTTAAGGTGCCTGGTAAAGTCTAATGTTCGCAAGGTATTATCATAATTACATTATGATCCTATAGGAAGACATTGCATAGGGTATACCATGGACCATAAAGTTCTCTAGGATGGGCATTATTGGACAACATTGTTTAAGGACGCACATGCTTATGCTATAAAATGTTCAGATTGTCAAAAAACTGCAGGAAGGGAAAACAAACCATCCTTTCCTCTTTAACCAGTTTCAGTTGATAACTCGTTTCAACAATGGGGTTTGGACATCATCGGAGAAATCAATATGAACTCATATCAGCTCCACAAATACATATTGATAGTGTCAGATTATTTTACTAGATGGAATAAAGTTGTTCCCGTGAATACTGTCAACAATAATCAAGTGATACATTTCCTAGAATCTAGTATCCTTACCAGGTTTGGTGTCCCTAATTCTTTAGTATTTGATAATGCAAAACATTTTACATAGCTAAAGCTAACCGAATTTTCTTTGGATAAATGTATTAAGATCAAGTATGATGATAACTATTACCCACAAGGGAATAGTGTTGTATAATCCACCAATAGAAACCTAATATGAATCTTTAAAAAAATTGTAGTTGATCATCAAAGAAATTGGCATCGGGCCTTACCCAACATTCTTTGGGATGATAAGGTAACACCAAAAACTACATTAGTAAACTCTCCTTTCTTTCTAGTCTATGATGAAGAGGCTATCCTACCCCCAAATATCTTTTTACCCTCTCTCCAACTAGCCCAATCCATTAGGGAAACCGGCTATCCAGTTATGCAAAGAATAATCGACACTATCCTAAAACTGGAAGAGGGGAGGGAAAAGACCAAGAAAAAATTTAACGAACATCAAAAATTAGTAAAACATTGGTTTAATAAGAATTCTATTAATGATAAGGACTTCCAAATAGGCTACCTAGTCTTGAAATGGGATGAAACTCATGAAGCCAAAGGGAAACACTCAAATTTTTAGCAAATGTGGTTAGGCCCATTTCAAATTCAAGAAAATATTTGCCTAGGAAATTTCCATCTTAGAACCTTAGAGGGGGGAATAGAAGATCTCCTAGTTAATTGCGAAATCCTAAAGAAAACTTCCAATGGATGATCACTTCATGCAATTTAGTTTGTACATATTAGTTTTCATTTTTGTTTTTCTTACGTAGAATTGTGTTGTTTTGCATTTAATTTTGCTAGTAGTATTGTTGTTTTTCGATTTAGTTACTTTTCCTACTTTTCTGTTAATAAATTCTAATTTCATATTGAATTTGGACACCTTAAATGTTTAACTTATTTTTTATCAAAATCATCATGTTGGTTTGAATTTGGTTGCAAAAATGTTTTTCCAATCTTAAACAATTTTGAGCTTTACTATGAGAATCAAAGTCCCATGAATTGATTCATGAAACCGTTAATATCTGGGAAACAAAGACTTACTCTATCTAGTTGTTTTGAATAAAGTTGTAAAACTGAGGGTTAATAATGAGACCTTGGGATGGGCATATCATACAATTCCTAATGAGTATTGAGGTTATATATTCTGAGAAACGTTTACAAAGTGAAGTTCAAAAATGATGTACTCTTCTTCATGGAGGTACTCTCATAAAATATTTAAGTATTACAAAACAACATATATATGCTTGCCTCTAGGTATCTTCAATGTATTTTATGAAAGCTCCATCAACCACACATAATAAAATGTCAATTATGCTATGCTTTCAAGTGGTTTTCCCATGGAAATGCCAGCAAATCAAACCGACTCTTAATTCCACCCCATGCCTTTAAGATGATTTTGAATATGCTCTCCCATCCATCAAAATATAAATAAAAGCATAAGAAAAATATCAAAAGAGAAAAATAACAGAAAATATATATAATCATATATTCGTCTCAATTGTTCGGGTTTAGAGCATTCAATTCAAAGGGGTTGTAAGAGGAAATTGTGTCAAGGATATGGATCCCTATGGGAAGAAGAGCCATGCATGTGGTGTTAGAGGTGAGGACCAACATTAATTTTTGTCATACTGCGAATTGTCTCTTGTGGTGTTGATCCCAAGAAAATCATGTGTATGAAAATGCCTAGATAAATGAACCCCATAATTATACTTATAGAGAATAATTGGAAGATTACCTTAAGAAAACTATTATTTTTCTTATCTTTCTAGAAGAAAATATTATGATGTGTAAATGGTGAAAGAAGGGGAAACCAAGTTCCACAGAAGACTTTCTCGTAAATACTCAAATGTATGACATTTAATGAGTATTCCTAACATAATACTAAGTATGCATTAGATGGAAGTGTTGAATGAAATAAGGCCTAGTTAGTTGCCAAAGGATTTTCTTGATTATAATGGATTGAGAATAATCAAACCTTTTCCCCTATAACTAAAATGAACTCTATTATCATTTTTCTTGTTGGAATGTGTAATGATGTCTAGTGTGATGTCCTAAGATGTTATGATGTCTTAACTAGAAAAGGAAGGAATAATTTCATCTATCTTATGTAAAACGAGTTATCCCACATGCATCATGGAGTTATATTCTCCTATTATCATTCATTATATAAGGAGGTGGAAAATCATTTATCCCACATGTAGTATGGGATGCAATTCTTCCATACCTCTAGCTATATAATAGAGGTGAAGGAGAGCCTTTGGGAATATATATGTTGAGAAGTATATTCTTATGTAATTATAAAGTTGTGAAGCATATGTGGAGTGGAACTCAAGTTTAAGATTGGAGATTTCTAAAGAATAAGAAGACAATACCTTCCCGTGGATGTTTCCTCATTTGGGGTTTCGCCATGTATAATTGGTGTATCATTTATTTTCTCTTGTCTCTAGTTGTTTGCTTTGACTATTGTTGCTTGTATGGATAGAAGGATAGACTAGTAAATTCTTGCTAGTGATTTGCATGTTAGAAAACATATTGTTCTATGTTTATGCATATTCTCAATATTCTAGCACGGTATCAAAGTTGGTTACTATGCTCTACCTTCTTCAGTATTTGTTTTTACAAGAAACAATTATTACATTTTTTTGGGTCCTCCATATCTAGTAGATTTTCCATCAAATCTACTAAAACCTTGTGATTATTCTTTAGATATGGGCATTTGCTACATGTTTGAGAAAAAAATTTCAAACCCTAAATCTCGCCATTTAATTTTCAATTTTTTTCAAATTTATTTCAAGTTTCTCTTGATTTTTTATGTAGATTTGAGTTGAAATATGTCGTATACAAACTTTCTATCAAGGATTTATCTTTCCTGCAACAAATCTATTATGTTCGGCTTTGGTTGTGTTTTTTCACAAGCTTCCATACATGATAACGATTGGTTTCACAACTTTCCATTTTTGGATAGTTTCAAGCAATTTAGGGTAGGCATGCACCTTTCGTTCATATAAACATGTACAACCTCACCTTTCCCATAGATAAAGTAGGTACACACACACATGTTCAGTGGAGAAAGTGTGTGGGACCTATTTTCGGAAAAAAAATCATCGAAATCGATTTTATGTTTGTTGTTTATGTTATAAGTCTACAGATCCGTCAGTAAGTTGTTGATGGGTTTTGTCATTGGTGGGATATTTCTGGTTTTATTCACTTTTATTCTCGATCTTATTTTTTGTCTTGTTGCATTAGGATTTAGTTTCTTGGTTCACCATTATGAGTTCTAAAGTAGCTTTTGTTCCTGAATTAGTTGGTACTAACTATCTCTCTTGGAAGAGAAAGATGATTGACATTCTCAAGACTAAGAATCTATGGCACTTAATTAAGGGTGATCAAACAAAACCAACTGATGCCAAAGACCTATCTATATGGGAAGATCGACGTGATCAAGCAAGAGGACTCATTGGACAAATCCTTTCAGATAATTTATAAGAACATATATTGAGGTTGAGGATAGCCCAATTGAGGTATGGAAAACCCTAGCTTCTTTATTTGATAAAAGTGATGGTGTTTCTTCTTACTATCTTGAAAAGAAAATCCATGAGTTAGACCCTAATGATTTTGATAGAATAGTCTTTTCTTGTTGAAATTAAAACCTATAATGAAAAATTAAATAATTGTGGTAGCGATTAGAAGAAAAATGATAATGCTCTTACTATTCTTGTAGAACAAAAGTTACTTTCATGTTTTGGTATGTTCATCCAAACTAGGAATAGAGCCATCGAAACGTTTAAAGGTACCCTAAAACTTTCTTTTGAATATTTTTGTAAGAGTTTGATATGTGAGCAATATAGATTAATTGCTTATGGTCAATTATCTAATAATAATGCTCTAATGGCACATAGTAAGAAGAATCCTAATAAAAGTTTTAATAAAAACTCTAAACCACGTAATAAAGTATCAACCTCTCACTCTTCTCATGATGATGATTCTTCTAACATGGTATCTAATAAAAAGAAAGTGTGTAATCCTTGTAAGTATTGTGGAAAAACCATCCACCCTGAAAATATTTGCTTCAAACAGAGACGTGAACTTGCTAAAGACAAGAAGAAGTATTTTAAAGAACAACAGGTATCCCTGTGTGCCTATTATGTTCGCCCTAGTAGATATTTTTCTAATGTGGAATGGATAATGGATTTTGGTTCTTCTAATCATGTGACCGATACAACTTCTGTATTTACATATCATGATACTAAAAAGCACACAACATAGAAATTATTTATAAGTGATGGTAAACAACTTTCAATGGTAGAATCTGGTAGTGTTAATGTTCCTAACGATACTATGAAAGATGTGTTTCATGTTCAAGGAATTCCCATCAACTTACTTTCTATTTATCATGCATGTCAAAAAGGTTATTATTTTGAATCTTGGCCTGATAAATATGTTTTAAAAGATATCAAACATAACTTCGAAATTGTTTCTTCTAGTGTTGTTGATCATAATGTTGGATTATATAAGTTCAATGGTTTAAATCCAAGTAAAAATCAACCTTGTTATTCCTATGTTGCTCAAGCTAATGAACAACGTAAATTATGGCATGAAATATTAGGTCCCTTGAATTATGGAAAAATTAAAATGATGTCTAAAATGGTACTTGGCTTGCCTTCAATTTCTTCCACTAAAGGTGTTTGTGAAGGTTGCGTGCTTGGTAAGCATCAGAAGGAAATGTTTGATAAGGCAAAGTTTGGCGTGCTAAAAAACAAATACAACTAATTCATAGTGTCATTTGTGGTCCTCTTGAAACTCCTTCTTTGTCACATGCAGTCTATTTTCTTACTTTTATTAATTCCTTTAGTAGAAAATCTTGGATTTATTTTTTGAAGCATAAAAGTGAAACCTTTGTTATATTTCAAGAATTTAAATCCATGGTTGAAAAAAAATCCAGTAGAAGTATTAAGACTTTGAGAACTAATAATGGGGGGGGAATTCACTAAAAAGGAATATAATACATATTCATCTAAGCATCTAATTCAACATCAAAATAATGTTCCTTATACACCTCAATAAAACGAGGTAGCTGAAAGAAAAAAATAGGACTTTAATTGAAATGGCTAGACGTATTCTTTATTCTAAAGGATTACATAAACATTTTTGGGATGAAACTATTTGTTTTGCTAACTATATCTTGAATAGAGTCCCTACCAAAGCAATTTTCTAGGTTACTCGCGAAGAAAAATGGAATGGAAGAAAACTCAATATTAGTAACATAATATATTTGGCAGTGAATGTTGGGCACATGTCCTGGATGAAAAATGGAAAAATTTAGAGCCCAAGTATCACAAAGGTATTTTCATTAGCTATTGTGAGGATTCCAAAGTGTACAGGTTGTTTGATCCATATACTCGAGGTGTTATCATCTAATGAGATGTTCAATTCAATGAAGTCTCTCCTCCTCCTGAGTTCGTCAAACATCATGTTACCTTGAATTTTCCTTCATATTATGTTTCTCTTATATTTGTTACCCCTTCCTCTCCTTTTGTCCCTACCTTTGATCCTAGTTCACCTTCTTCTTCAAGTGCTCCACTAGAATGTTCTGAAGATAATAGTGTGGTTATCATCTGATGAGATGTTCAATTCAATGAAGTCTCTCCTCCTCCTGAGTCTGTTGAACCTCATGTTACCTTGAATTTTCCTTCATCTTATGTTTTTCTTATATTTGTTACCCCTTCCTCTCCTTTTGTCCCTACCCTTGATCCTAGTTCACCTTCTTCTTCAAGTGCTCCACTAGAATGTTCTGAAGATAATAGTGTGGTTTCTACCACTACTTCTCTTCCTGATTGGGCATGGAAAACTCTTGAATCTGCAGGTTCTAAGAATGGTATTCCTTCCAATACTCGTCAAACTAGATCTGACTTTGCTCTTATGACTAAATTATTGGCCACAGATGATCCTCTACCTATGATCCAGCTAAAGATAAACCCAAATGGGAGAAATCCATGACTGTTGAGTATAACTCATTAATGAAGAACAAGACTTGGACTCTTGTTCCTCTTCCTCCCGCAAAGCATTTAGCTAGATTCAAGTGGATATATAAAACAAAATTTACTGCAGAAGGAAAAATTGAAAAACATAAATCTCGGTTAGTAGAAAAATGTTTTTCTCAATAAGAAGGTATTGATTGCATTGAAACATTTTCTCTAGTTGCTAAAATGAACACAATAAGAACCATACTTTCTCTTATTGCATATTATCAATGGGAAATACACCGAATGGATGTCAAGAGCGCATTTTTTAATGATGATCTTCGTGAAGACATTTATATGCAACAACCCCATTATTTTATTATTGCTGAAACTTCAAGTTTGGTATGCAAATTAAACAAGTTTTTATATGGTCTTAAACATGCACCTAGAGCTTGGTATGAGAAAATTGATACTTATTTCTAAGAGAATGGTTTTAAGTGGTGTATATCTAATCCAAATATGTAAGGTAAAAAAAATTGATGATGATGTCCTCATTGTGGTACTTTATGTGGATGATCTTATCCTTACTGGCAGCCATCTTACATTTATATAGAAAATGAAGAATAATCTTAAAAATAAATTTGAAATAACCGATTTAAGCCTATTACATTATTTTTTGGGTCTTCATATTTGGCATATGGTTGATGGTATATTCATTTCTCAGCCTAAGTATGCTATAGATTTACTTTCTCAATTTTGTATGAGTGATTGTAAGCCTTTGCATACACCATTCCAATCTAATGTAAAGTTAAGTATTGATTGTGATACTCCTCTTGTTGATGCCACATTGTATCATCATCTTATGGGGAGTTTGATATATTTGACACACAGTAGGCCTAATCTCTCTTTTGTAGTCAACATGGTTTCGAGGTTTATGCAAAAGTCTCAAGTAAGTCATTGGACAATAGCAAAGAGAATTATCAGATATTTACAAGGGGCGTTGCATTATGGTGTTTTATATTCTAGTAGGGCTACAATTTCACTTCTTGGTTATACTATTTTGAGTGGGGAGGGGATGCTTCAAATAAAAGGTCTACTACAAAGTACATATTTCATCTTCGTTCAAGTCTGAATTCATGGTCCAATAATAAGTTGAGAAATATTTCTCTTTCTACTTGTGAATCAGAGTATAGGGAAGCTAAGGAGAAGCTAAAGAAGTAGTGTTGATCCGTCATGTCCTTACAGAGCTTGGACTAGTCCAGAAGTATCCTACTAAATTAAGATGTGACAATCAGAGTGTTATTGATCTTGTCTACAATTGAGTGTATCACTCCAAGACTAAACACGTTGACCTTAATACTCACTACATTGGAGATCTTGTAGCAGATGTTATTTGTCTGGATTATTGCCCCACAAAACAACAAGTGGCTAATACACTCACTAAATCCATGATAGAAGTGAAGTTTGTGTATCTTCGAATTTTGTTGGGAATGAGGAAATTTGTCATCAAGCAGGAATGTTAGTGTAATGGTGTAATGCCATCTTCCTCCATCTATGTGTTCTTCTCCATAGTCATCATTAAGGGGGAGTGTTGGAATGTGTAATATTCATATTACATGTGTAATGATGTTTAGTGTGATGTTGTAAGATATTATGATGTCTTATCTAGCAAAGGAATGCATAATTGTCTCTATCTTATGTAAAACGAGTTATCCCACATGCATCATCGAGTAGTATTCTCCTATTACCACTCATTATATAAGGGGGTGGGAAATCATTTGTCCCACATGTAGTGTGGGATGTGATTCTTCCATACCTCTAGCTATATAATAGAGGTGAAGGAGAGCCTTTGGGCATATATGTGTTGAGAATTATATTCTTATGTAATTGTAAAGTTGTGAAGCATATGCGGAGTGGAGTTCAAGTGTAAGATTGGATATTTCTGAAGAATAATAAGACAATACCTTCCGTGTATGTTTCTCATTTGGGGTTTTACCACATATATCTAGTGTATCATTTATTTTCTCTTGTCTCTAGTTTTTTACTTTGATTAGTGTTTCTTGTATGGATAGAAGGCTAGACTAGTAGATTCTTGCTATTGATTTGCATGTTAGAAAACGTATTGTTGTATGTTTATGCATATTCTCAATATTATAACAATCCTAATGTCATATTTTCCCTAGAATCTTTGACAAATCACCTGCATTATTAAAAATAAAATCCATCCAACCCTTGGAAACAAGATGAAATTGTGGATGATAACCTAACACCAATTCCCAAGATTTTCCCTTGTCAAATATATTTAGGACTACAATCCCTTTCTAACTCTTATCACAATTAATATTAACTTGGTTATCAATAGTATGATCCACACCATCTACGACAAAAAATCCCCGATCCACCTGTGACCCATGGCATGGTTCTCGGATAAGCTAGCCTAGAAAGACATTCAACTTGTCAAGATAGTCCTTCATGTAATCAGCCATATTATGTATGTCATTATCACTAGGAAAATCTAAAACCTAGTGCATGGACTACAAGCCCCCTGAAAAACCCTAGCTACATCCCCATACTACCTTGAATCGAACTATCTACAAGAAATGTAACCTACAATCTAAGTGTATGCTTGAAATTTGGTATAAGCCTATCACAATAGTAAATGTAAGTAAAAATATATTGTGAAAGACATTGGTACCATAAATATATCAATTATATTATAATAATAACAATAAGAATAAGAACCTAATATATCATAGATTCATCTTAATCCTCAAAATTTTAAACATAAAAGAAATACGTCGCAATTCTTTTTATCCATTTCCATACCTAATAAAATGGAACTATTAATAAAAATAATCTAATTTTAAGCACGTGGTCAAGCCAAACACCAAATTGGTGTATTAGACCCCCTTGTTTGTGGGACAAGAGACCACATCCACACAACGATGCGACTGCTAAAACCTACATAGGTATACATACCCTACCCCCCTTCGGATTTGAACTTGTAACCTCCTAGAAGGAAACACATGTTCTTAACTTTTAGACCCACTCAAAATTTATATCAACATTTCCTCATATATTTAAGGACTTTCCACCTCCTTTCCTGATAAGTTGAAATGCTTTTAAATGACTTAAACTTACTACATACTTAATACACAACACTTTACATCAAAAAGTTTTTTCATTGAGTTAGCAAAGGAATCAAACTATACTTTTTTTCATATTCTCATCACAACTAAAACATTTGATATCACTATACACACATCATTTTCTACTATTACAATTTATATATTTGTAATAATAATTATAAATCTTATTAATCTACTTAAAATATGACATATGTAATTATATGGATCACAACCCAAAAACATGAGCTAAGTTACCTTAGATCTAATTATATGAATCTCAACCCAAAAAACATGAGGAAAACTAACTTGGTTTATTCGAGATTTTTTTCAAATGTATAAAACTATTTGAAAGTATCATTCAACAGAGATTCCAAATATATAAAATTATAATGGTTTCAAAATATTAGTTTTTTTGGTTGTTTCATTACATGTAGTGAAATATATAAAGTAATATAATAATGTATTAATACATAAAATAAAATTAATAATAAAATAAATTCTAGCAATTGCAATTAGTTCTTAAGAGTATTTGAGTTTAGCTAAAAAAATTTAAAGTAGTTTCTTCAAGTCATTATTACCCTTCATGCACTCTATGCAAAGAATTTTTTATAAAGTCAATACTTTTATCACTTAGTTTAATTTTTGGAAAACAATTTCTTTTCTCTTGTTCCTTATAAGGTTCAATGAATCAAAGTAAGATTTAGTGAAACTAGTTACTAACAATTTTATTAGCCTTATGTACATGTTTCTTAGAGCTCAAAGATAGTTCCTAGAACACTTACTGGAATCCATGTTGCATTGTTCTCGATCCATGCACCATAAAGTTTTCAATCCATTCACTATTATCATAGGGGTAAGGAATCAAATTCTTCTCCTTGTTTCTCGAGCATCCTTGCAATGTCTAAGCAAGTTCCACCGTACTTATAATCAACCACAAAGAGACTTCACACGGTGCAAAGTCCTTTAGACCAATAATTTGAACACTAAGTAATTGAGATCTTGGTGTGTCATATTTTGCATATGCAGGTGATAAAATAAGGAGAGCACGATTCAAGGTTATATATTCACTCCACTACCCTTAAACATGATGGGATCATATCCCACCTAAGAAAAGGAGTTAGGGAGTGAGTGCTCATGTAGGAGGATGAGACTCTCTTGTTATTTATTTTTATAATTAATGATGGAAGGGGAAGGGTGGATTAATCCCCCCAACTCCTTTTTTAGTCTAACTTTCCACTCACTTTCTTTCTTTATGCTTTATGTTGGGGAAGTTAAGAAATTTAGATAATAATAAAATTTATTAAGATGGTACGATTAATTAGACAATTTGTCATCTTGTTAGTAGTTCTCTGAACATATTGCAAGGAGTATCTCTTTAACATCTTAATGCTTATTTGATGCATTCGGTTCTATTGGACATATCGCAAGATGGAGTTTGAGACTTTCCATTATTAAGGTTGATGAGTATCTGAGAAACAACCCCTTTGAAAATAAGTTTATGAAGCCCAACTAGAGGGATTTTGTGATCCCTAAGGCCAAATCCTCACTCCAACCTTGGTATATTGATTCATAAAGATTAGAGATGAAACCAAAAAGTTACCTTTGTGGTCTCTAAAGGTCACCATCCCTTGTCAATTTGAGATTTTGCTTAAATACCCAGTCCAAGATCTGTTTTACTCATCCTAACTACAATGGACACCAATCATGATCTTGAGTTTTTTTTAGAGGAAAAAAGCGTACTTTTGATATTTTATTAGAATCAAAAATTATTTAACTGTTCATTACAATCAGAGGCATGCTGATGTTCAGACATCACTGTAGCAACAGAAACAAAACTGAAGTTCAGTAGTCTACCCATAAAGGAGTAACTGTAACAAGTGCTAGAGAGTAAGTATCAAAATACACAATGTTCAAGGAAGAGAACTAATCAGCAAAAATAGGAAAGATCCCCAAATCTGTGAGACAGTCAACAATTTTTTTTGCCCAGTATAAGGTCCCTTCGCTTCCCTTTAATGCTTCCTTTGAGAGAAAATCAACCAAACTGTTTTGTTCCCTATAAATATGATTGATTTCCAGATGCAGAAACTTTTTGAGTTCTTTAGTAATTCCGTGGCACCACGGAAGAAGATTGATCTTTTGTAGTTTATACTCACCAAGTGCCCATTTAATAGTTACTCTCGAATCAGCAAATATAGCCAAGGACACAATACCAAAAATTGTAGCCATTTTGCATAAGCCCCATAACGCAAGCAACTAGGCCTTCATATTTGTTATGGTTCCACAAAACAGTTTGAAACATAAATAGTGATCACTATTTATAATGAGGACAACACCTGTAGCACATAACCATTCCTGGGATGCCCCGTCAAAGAAACCAAGTGCTCCTTTTCTAAACAGAATTTGTTTAGGATTCCTGGGTTTATCAATTTTTATGTTCCTTGTGGAGAAATCTTTGACCCAGTTAAGGGTTTTCCTTACAATAATATCCATGTGTTCCAACACATTGTCAAAGATGCATTTGTTTCTAACTCTCCAAATTCTCCACGAGATGATAGCTGGGAGGTAATCAAATTCTTTACAATTCCTATGCCAATTGTAACAAGTTTGTCCAAAAAGTACACCCTCCCACACTTGTGTAATATTGAGTGAGGAACAAACCTTTTTCCATATAGATGCGGTATAGTTACAGTTAATAAGAAGATGACTTACTGACTCTTCATCTCTTTTGCAAAGGAAGCAGATGTTTGGACCTTGCCACCCTTTCTTTTGAAGGTTATCCCAAGTCTTGAGACAGTCTTGAAGGGCAAACCACATAAAGAATTTGAATTTTAACAGAATGCACCAATTCCAAAGAGTATGATACCACCAATCTTGTGCAATACAAATATTTTCCTTAATAATAGCCAAGTATGCAGATTTTGCAATAAAAATACCTTTTTCTATGTTTGAGGTCCAAATTATTAAATATGAGTTGTTATTTAGCCTGCAACCATAAGCATTAAGTCTAAATATATAGTTTTCCCAAATTGAATCCCAACCGCTAGCCAAACCAAGATCTGAAGCAGAGAACCAATAGCTCTTTTCATGATTGTCCCCTCTGCTTTTTCTGAATATCTGGTAAAGTATGATAACCAAAATTTGAAAAATAGTTTAAAATATCTGGAGGGAGTTTGAAGTCCTCTCCCAATCCAATGATCGGGTCTATACCAAAAAGGACATGTCTACTGTTGCCTACTTTCCAACCCAAGTATTTTCCAATCCAAACATATAGTTTCATGAAACCATTCCAAATAGGGGAGGGATTGTTACATAATTTCTTTCCATATCTGATCCAACTAAGTCCATCCATTTTGATATATTTAACTTTCAGGACTTGTGACCAAATATTATAACCAAAAATTCCCCACTAG
The DNA here is from genome assembly GCA_027924585.1 of Larix kaempferi. Taxonomy (NCBI): domain Eukaryota; kingdom Viridiplantae; phylum Streptophyta; class Pinopsida; order Pinales; family Pinaceae; genus Larix; species Larix kaempferi. The sequence continues at coordinate 37,968,886 of BSBM01000186.1, forward strand.
AATCTTTTGAGCCTTAGAGCCATACTAAACTAGTAAAGATTCTTGATGCCCCAAACTCCAAAATCTTTTGGAATAGAGAGTCTGCTCCAGCTAGCCATAACCAATTTACCTTTTTATGATCCCCCCAACCAAAGGTAATTGAAGATGATTTTCCTTAGTGAATTAATGATGGAGTTGGGAACTTGAAGAAGTGAAAACCAGTAAAAATGAATACTTGTAAGAACAACTTTGATGAGGGTGAGTCTACCTCCAATGGAGAGTAACCTCAAGGTCCAATTTTTTATTCTTTTTTCAAATTTTTGAAGGAGCCACAACCAATCCTTTACTTTATAACCATTCATTTTTAGGAAATATCCCAAATATTTGAACCCTTCAACCAGTCTGTGAGTCTTATATGGAAGAATGTTTCCGAGTGTATCCATAGAATTATCATTCAAATAGTGAATGTAGAGAGTAGAATTCTTAACGCTCACCTTCATTCCCGAGGCAAGACAGAAGAGATTAACGATATCCATATATGAATTCCATTCTTCAAATGAATATGAGACAAAGATCAAAACATCATCAACAAACAGTAAGTGTGTGATGAACACAGCAGCAGAGATTTTTACACTCTTGATTTAACCTTTAAGTTTAGCATCTAATATAAGTCTGCTAAGACCCTCTATGATGAGAAGAAAGATCAACGGAGAAAGTGGACATCCTTGTCAGATTCCTCTACTTCTTTTGAAAAATTCAGAAGGAGCACCATTAACCAACACCGCAAACTAAGCAGATGAAACAAAAGCTAAGATCCAATTGATAACAAGAAGTGGAAGCCCGATTTGAATTAAAATTAGTCTTAGAAAGACCGAATTAACATGATCGAAGGATTTTTCTAAATCCATTTTCAGGAGCATAGTTTTGATATTTTTCTACTTGATAGTATGGATAGCTTCCTGTGTGATGCCAATAGCATCAAGGATTTGCCTATCATGGAGAAAACCAAATTGCTCAGCAGACAATGAACTTGAGAGGAAAGGTTTAATTCCAATAGAGATAATCTTGGTGATTAGCTTGTACACAAGGTTGCACAGGGCAATAGGCCTAAAATCTAAGAATTTGTTTGGCTTGTTGCACTTGGGAACTAGAGTAAGAAAGGTAGAGTCATCACACCAAAAACAAAGCCTTATTTCCTGGAGAACTCAACCATGTCCAGCAGATCTTTACCCATGATATCGAAGAAATGTTTAAAGAGATCAAATGTTTAGCCATTTGGGCCAAGACTTTTTTCTTTTGCAAATTGATGTAGTGCAGACTCAATTTCTTCAAGAGTGACCTCTTTCCCAATTTCAAGACCATCAGCAACCTCAAAAAACTTAGGGAACAATTTTATAACATGTAGATGTGCTTCCAATGAGATATGATCTTTTTCCATAAAGATATCTTTGAAGTAATTCAATGCATGCTTTTGTAAATCCAGCTGTCCTTTATTAGTAGAACCACTTTCATCAGTGAGGTCCCAAATGGCATTAGTATTCCTTCTTTCGGAGGCAAAGGAGTGAAAAAATATAGTATTATTGTCACCCAATTTTATCCAGAGCGCCCTGCTTTTGAGGCACCACTCCATCTCTTCATGTTTTTAGCACCAAATCTTTTTTGTCTTCAAGAGTCTGAATTAGGGCTTTGTCTTCTGTAGAAATTGAAAAATCGGGATTTTTAGCATAAATCTGACTTATTTTATTTTGCAGGAGGAGGAAATCTTCCTTGTCTTTCAATTTTTTATCTTTGATCCATGATTTAACTTCCACCTTAAGTGTGGATAATTTGTGAACTAACAGGTACATCGGATTTAGGTGATCAGTACCCAAAATATTGTTCCACGTATTTTTAACAAAAGTACAGAAATCTTCATCTAGTAGCCATGAGCTATTAAATTTGAAGGGGGAACTTTAGATTTGGCAAGATACCATCAAACTGGAGATGGATAGGCCAGTGATCAGAGATTTTGGATTTGTCAATCCATGATCTGTATCTCTGTAGATTTTGAAGAAGAGAGGATTTTCAAAATGTATCTATCCATCCTTTTTCGAATCCCCTCCTCACCACATCTTCCATTAGTCCAGGTAGGCTCAAAAACAGAAGGGGCTAGATCTATTAACTCATATCTCTCAAAAATATTGTTGAAGTAACTAGACAAAGGATCTAATATGGCCGAAGGTCCCCAGATTTCAGTAGTGGAGGTTGTAAAATTTAAATCGCCAGCGCTTATAAGATTATCAAAATTCAGAATTCCAGACAGGGAGAGGGAGTTCCAGAAGGGCTCCCTATTTTTATAGGGCCCATATATATTAAGGATGGAGAATTTTGTTGAGATATTGTAACTTCTAAGAATATTATATGTTTACTTTATTATTCCAGAGATGTTTCATTCCTCCGTGGAGACCCTATTGTATATCCAGAGATGTTTTATTCCTCCGTGGAGAATGTGGTAACTTGGGTTATTAGACTTCCCTAGTGGGGTCGGTCCTGTATGAGTCATGTGGGTTAAAGGGTTATTATACCACCCTATTGGGGTCATCCTAGTGAACATTATGTTAAGTGGTTAAGTTGGGGCCGACCTAGTTAGTGTAAAAGTCAAGTCGGAGTTGTGTATAAATAGAGGAGGTGTGTTCCTCATTTAACACACATTCACTCACTTGTGATTGGTGCATAGGTGAGAGAGAGATATTCTATGGAGGATAAGGAGCTCATGTTTGTGGATTACATCTTTTTATTTGCTGGTCATCTATATTGAGGAAGCTTTTCTTGGCTTTCTACCCCATGAGGGTTTCCCAGGATAAATCTGTGTCTCTTGTGTTTATGATGTGCTTGTTCTTTCAGTGATCCTGTATATGATATTGTTGTGAAATGGAATGTAATACTTATATTATCTGTCTTATCATATTGAATCTTAACATAGTATCAGAACTAGACTGAAGGAAGGAAATGTATGGCACTTACGACACTTGCTTCACTTGCGACAATTTGGAAGTTAGGGTTTTATATAGAAAAAACCAGTCATCGTGGCACTTTCGCTATAACTCAGTTTTGGAAAAGGTTCAGGATCTGAAAATTCTACAGGCCGAAGATAACATCCCCCTGTACCCTGTGTCAGAATATCAGCCTTATATTCGTTGTACTTTGTGATTTATGATATGTACAAGTTAGGGTTTTTGCCTCTTCCAGAATGCAGTCCTAAATAGGTGACGTAGATAAAAAGGTCATATCTCGGGCTAGGAAGCTCCAAAAGAAATTTCATAAGAAGTGACAGGTAGGGAACGGATTGTAGTTTCATAGGTCTAGGTGTCAGAGGCCGAAGTTGAAACAGTGACACATGGCACTCCATACAAGTTCGCTATGTTGTTTCATCCCATAAACAGGTCATGTTGCGACACATGGCATAACTCTCTCTCAGAGAATCCAATAAATATCATACCTCTGGGGTTGGAAAGATGAAAGTTCAGGATACCACAGGTCGAATTTTCAGACCCTGCAGATGCGAAATTGCAGAGATGTAGCAGAAACAATACGGCACATTTGAATTGGCTCAACGGAGGAAATCTAAGAAGAGGAGGAAGAAGCTCTCACTTAGGGTTTTTAGTGTTTAGGTCTGGAAGGACCTGATACAATGTTGGAGACACCTGATACAACATTGGAAGCTTTAATGATGTATTTGGAATCCATTCATCATAGATATTAATCGTCCATCAAAATGTCGTGGGAGAAAGGAGATTAAAGATTAGGGTTTCCAAGTAAGAAGAAACCCTAGCAAAGTTGGGAGACTCATAGGGCGGCGATGAAGAAGGTTTAAATGGCACTGATATTCTATCATCATATAACCATGAACATATATAAGATGTTTACAAGTGATCTACCTTGGATGGTCAGGGTTTTACCCTTATGGAGAATACTACTCGACAGGTATGACTTGAGAAGATACAGGTATGTTTTGAAATATGTTTCATGATTAAGTTTATAATATGTTTGTCTTCATATTATTGAGGTTAGTACAATCATGATTGGTTTTAGATTGTCTGATCACCTTAGTAAAAGTATGAATGCATGTGAATGATAGAAGACATTCATTGATTAGGGTTATGACACTTATGATTGTACTAATGCACCTGTGGTGTTGTATGAGGATGATGTTGTATGCTAACAAGATACAAGTACATCACGAAAGACAAATCAAGTTCTATGACCATAAGACAAAGACTCATCCATATGCTTTGACCACATAGAAGCTCTACTTATGAGGTATGTATGACTTTGTTCTACTATGCTTAACTTATGAGATATGCAGGTTCTAGCACAAGGTCTCTAAATCATTGAAGAGAACAAAGAAGATATTGTTTGGGTATGTTAAGACATAACCAAGCATGATAATCCAGGTATTTTTTCCTATATCAAGTTAGAATCCCACTTTGTTAGGATCTTAGGTAAGTATACCTATGTGTGAAATGATCATGACCATACATACTTAAGATTATTTAGAATCATAATGTTTTGATAGTATTGAGATTATACTAATGAATGTATAATTATGTATGAGATCATGAGGATGACACTAGTGCACACTTAAGCATGCATAGTGGTACAGAATGAATAGAAGTTCAAAGACATATAGAGATCAAGCGGGAGGAAACCACACAAACATAAAAGATAAGTATTTGAGTTGTTGTTTGAATATCTGAAATAGTTGTATGCATATTTGTATTCCTAAAACATATCATGCATAGTGTAAGCCTTCATATAGCATTGAATGGTATACTATTAATATGCATATGATGGGTAAGTTGGACAAACATTCCATTGTTGTTTATCTAGAATGAAACATCTTTGTTGACATGCTGAGAGCTGTGCATGCTCTTGAAAGTATGTTCTGGTAGAGATGGAAGGCATCTAGATAGCCACTGTATGCATACAAGATATGGAAAAGTGTTGTGCCAAAATATTGGTCAAGATAGTTACATGACTATGTGAATCATATCAGTATGCATAGTAGGTTATCATGTCAACATAATTTGATGATTATGAAGTATTACTAATCATGTGATTAACTTTGATTTGTAGGAAATATCATGAAGAATGATAAACACCGAACAAGTGATGGATGTTCAACAAGAAGACTTACAAATCAAACATACTATAGAAGGCTCGTGGCTAGAAGATTCTCTTAGAAAGAGGAAGAGGATCATGACAAGATGTTTGCTCCAAGTGGCTAGATAAGACCATTCTCTTAATGGTGTAATTGAAGAAAGCTCTGTACGGTTACCCAGGATCGATAGTCAATTGATGAGCTTAATGATCACCATGGGTGATGCGGATTTCAACCTTTGCTACAAGGTTGAAGATGGTGTCTATATACAGATGATATTATTCTCTTAGATGGATGCAAGAAGGAACTCACCATAGAGTTTGAATGATCTTAAGGCTCATATCAGTAAACCCATCTGACGAGAGATGGCACAGATAGATATGCAGAAAATCTCTCAATGCAGAGTGTGAATGATGTTCAGTCACAGAGGGAGAATTGATAGCTTCTTGACAATCTTGGCCTTTACCAAAAGTAAAGCTGATCCTAACCTTTACCTTAAGGTTATGGATGATGAATCTGTTATACTATTGTTGTATGTGGATGATCTCTTTCTGACAGGAAATGAGAAACAGATCATGGAAAATAAGAAGAAGATGGCTACAGAATTTGAGATGAAAGATCTCGGATTGATGCATTACTTCCTAGGTCTGGAAGTATAGCAAGGACTAGAAGGAATCTTTCTCAACCAGGGAAAGTATTTGATATGTTGGAATGCAAAAGCCATGGCCACTCCCATGGATTCCAACTTGAAGATGTTAGCTAATGACTCATCAGAGTTAGTAGATATGACTCTGTAGAGATAGATTATTGGGTCATTGATGTATCTGATGAATACCAGGCCAGATATATGCTTTGTCATGAACACCTTGAGTCAGTATCTAGTGGAACCTAGGCATGTTCACCTGATAGCTGCAAAGCATGTGATGAGGTACCTAAAAGGCACGATAGCACGATAGACTTTGGTCTATGTTATCTTGGAGATCATGACTTCAGATTGTATGGCTACATAGATGTTGATTGGGCATGAAGTGTATCAGACATGAAGAGCACATCAGGAGGGTGTTATTGTCTAGGATCTTCCATGATCTCGTGGTTTAGCAGGAAGCAGTCTAGTGTGGCTCTCAGCACAGCTGAAGCGGAATATATATTACTGCTTACTCTGCTAAGTTGTGAAGCGATATGGCTTCGGAATCTGCTATCAGGATTATTTGACTTAGAAATGGATCCCACTGTGATCCTATGTGACAACCAGAGTTGTATCAAGATGACAGAGAATCCAGTGTTCCATGATAAGTCAAAGCACATAGAGATCCGATATTTTTATATACGGGATATGGTGCAGAAAGGAGCTATCAAGCTCGAGTATGTGAGCACTGACGAACAAGTTGTTGATATATTGACCAAACCTTTGTCTCGAGTAAAGTTTGAGTATTTCCGAGACAAGATTGGTGTAGTTCAGAAGGACCCTCCTCGAAAGGCGAAGTGATATGGTCGATGATGATATTTGGATACTAGTATCGATGTGGATACCTATATCAATGATGAGGTTTCCTATATCGACGGTAAGGTCGATGATGTGTATACTTGTATCGATGATAAGGATACCTGTATCGATGATGAGGATACTTGTATTGATGATGTGGATACTTGTATCGATGATAAGGATACTTGTATTGATGATGAGGATACTTGTATTGATGATGTGGATATTCGTATCGATGATAAGGATACTTGCATTGATGATGTGGATACTTGTATCGATGATGAGGATACATGTATCGATGATGAGGTTACCTATTCCGACGATGAGTTCGATGATGAGGTTACCTATACCGACGATGAGTGTAATAATATGCAAGGATCTGACAGTTGTAGCAACTCACAATCAAACTCAAAAATATGTTGCAAAGAAGAAGAGAAGGAGACACTCAACGATCACTCATAAACACAGTAGAATAGAACATAATCTCAGTATTATACAATGAATAAGAATGTAAGTGAATGAATACAATAGCCATGAAGATGGCATCATATAGGATTCGAATGGGCCAAGTAGGGCATTTGAATTCCTGACTCAGAGTGTGGCTTGAATGATAGTGGAGTCATCATTCAGTCAATGTATCAGTCATCAATGGTAACAGTCAGTCAACTGAGTCTAACTGAGTGAGGTAGGCACTAACGAGGCTCATTAGAGGGCACATGAGGAGTCTAACTGAGTGAGGTAGGCACTAACTGAATGAAGGAGGCTCAGTGGAGGGCGCATGAGGAACTAACTGGAGTCAGAATGGGCAGAATAGTCTCACTGAAGGTCCATCGCAGTGAAATAGTTAGTGGGGGAGTCAATCTAGCCTTAAATCAAGGAAGAACTGAGTGATAGCTGACTGGTAGGTGAGAAAGGATCCCAATTGGATGTGGCAGGTGAGAAAGGTGCACTTGACATGAAGAAGGGTGCCTTTGGTAGGTAGGAGGCCCCCTAGGGGTTGTAGACAGGCTGTGGAGAGATAGAACCAAGCTCTAGGAGCTGGGATGTCCACCATGATGATGACTAGATGCATGCAGATGACTAGATGCATGCATGAAAAATTGAAAAATGATGGGGAGAATATTCCAACACCCCCCGCAAACTATACTATGAGAAAATAACTGAAGAGTAGGGCCCTGGTAACTAAGACCAAAGGTCACCCCGTACAATCAATCTAAAATAAACTAAGTGAGGAAAGAGGGAAAACCCAGTGGGAAGAAAGCCCTCCCTCAAAATAGACTGAAGGTGCTAAAGTAGCATATCATGACTTACCCCTAAAGGAGGCAAGTGTCCTTCTTTTTCGAAGAAGGATCGATCGATCTGTAATGGATCAGTAATGTGAGAAGGATGAAACCTTCCATGCTTAAAATCTGATCTGGTTCTTCTTATGATCATGTGGATCACCGACCAAATCATCGGCAGATCAGAGTGTAGTGGATGCCCATAGAGGAAGAGGAGGAATATCAGGTGAGAGATCTTCGGGTTCTTATGGATCTGGATCTCTCATTCGCTCATGTTCATCATTAGTTGCTAGACCTTCAGGTTCTTGTGGATCTGGGTCTAGCATTCTCCCATCTTCATCTTCAAATTCTGAATCTGAAATATCATGTGAAGATGCATCTACAGCTGGCTCATCATCATATCCGAACTCTGAATCTGAAATCTCATGTGAAGATGCAATTCTCTCTTGATCATTAATCAAGGAAGGAGGTATCTTCTTTTTGGGAAGAAGAGGATCATGCTGCAAAAACATAATATGAAGATCATCATGAAGCATGTGATTCGAACCAACTGAGGTAGAATTAGAACCATGAATGTGCATATAGTTCTTTGATATCTCCTTTGAACCGACATAGGTGTGATTATCACCAAGGAAACTATGACATGATGATGGTGAATCTTTAGCAAGATCATTGGTGGATGCAACAGTGGCGGTGGCCCATGAACCAATATGTGTTATATCTTCAGGTTCTTGTGGATCTGGATCTAGCATTCTCTCAAAAAGAGTTATCTTCCTCTTGGGAAGAAATATATCATGCTGTAAAAACATGTGCTTGAGATCTCCAATAATGGATGCAAGCAAATCAAATCCAAGACTTGGAGGATGGTTTCTCATGATCTCCTTTAAACCAACAAGGGTGAAATCAAAACCAAAATCCCAAAAAAGTGCATGAGTCATGAACCCAAGCGAATGATAGAGTCTTCCATCATCAGTGAAACTCTGAAAACATGTGCCAATGACCAAACAAGAATCCAAAGAAAGCATATGATGAGGGAGAGCAAATGCATTACCTTCCAAATCTGTTTTCTTCAAAATACCCAGTACATCACCATCTTGCTCATCAACAGGTGCATCAACTCCATGAAAGTGTATGTAGTTCTTTGATATCTCCTTTGAACCAGCAGGGGTGAGACAAGAACCAAGTGAACCATATAATGGTGATGCCTTGAATTTCAAATCAAATCCAAAATTTGGGGAGTGGTTTTTCATGAACTTATTTGAACCAATAGTGGTGAGATCAATCTTCTTTGAACCAATAGTGGTGAGATCAAAACCAAAATCATAAGGATATGGTTGAGACTTGAATCCAAGCGAATGGTACAATCTTCTATCTTCGATGAAGTTCTGAAAGCATGTGCCAATAACCAAGTAGGAGATCAAAGAAAGCATATGATGAGGAGGAGCGAATGCATTACCTTCCAAATCTGTCTTTTTCTTCAAAAAACTCAGTAGGTCATCATATTGCACAGCAACAAGCTCACGGGAAGTAGAGATTTCAAATATCTCTTCAACTTCTAGAGTAGTAGCCAATATATTTTGCTCAGAAATCAGATAGGAAGATGGAACAACTGAAACCATATCTTGGACTTCGACTTCACCTTGAACAACTTCATCATGGGAGATGAAGGAGGTCGAATCATGAAAAGAGATATCACTGCAGGAAGTCTCACTGGGCTTGCTTTCCACATGGATAACATCAACCTCTTCCTCCTGACTTCCAAATAATCTATCCAATATAGACCATAGATCACTTGGATGTTCATCAAGATCAATGTAGTATTCCATATTGGAAAACATAGAAAGACATATGTTTCTTGAGGCTCTTTCACTAGCATCAATCCAATCTTCTTTTTCTTCATCGGAAGAAAAATCTCTCTTAATACTAGTACACACATCAAAAAGACCATGTCTCTTCAGATATGATGCCATTTTTGGATTCCACTCATCATAGTTGAATGGAGTGAGAGAAGGAACTCCTTTCAGATACATAGAAGCTGTTGTTCAATTCGAATCTACTGCTGCAACTGCGGAAAACTTCGAAACCTGCAAAACATGAAAAGTGGTGCTGATGGAGAATGCTACACTTCGACTGAACACTACCTTAAGGAAAGATAGCTGCTCAAAGAAGTGTTGCAACTGCTGCTGATGCAACTGCTGCAATTTGAATAGCTGCTTCCCGCTCTGACACCATGTAATAATATGCAAGGATCTGACAACTGTAGCAACTCACAATCAAACTCACAAATATGTTGCAAAGAATAAGAGAAGGAGACACTCAATGATCACTCATAAACACAGTAGACTAGAACATAATCTCAGTATTATACAATGAATAAGAATGTAAGTGAATGAATACAATAGCGATGAAGATGGCATCATATAGGATTCGAATGGGCCAAGTAGGGCATTCGAATTCCTGGCTCAGAGTGTGGCTTGAATGATAGTGGAGTCATCTTCCAGTCAATGTCTCAGTCATCAATGGTAATAGTCAGTCAACTGAGTCTAACTGAGTGAGGTAGGAACTAACTAAATGAAGGAGGCTCAGTGGAGGGCGCATGAGGAGCTAATTGGAGTCAGAATGGGCAGACTAGTCTCACTAGAGGTCCATCAGAGTGAAACAGTCAATGGGGGAGTCAATCTAGCCTTAAATCAAGGAAGAACTGAGTGATAACTGACTGGTAGGTGAGAAAGGCACCCAACTGGTTGTGGTAGGTGAGAAAGGCGCACTTGACATGAAGAAGGGCACCTTTGGTAGGTAGGAGGCCCCTTGGGGGCTGTAGACAGGCTGTGGAGAGCTAGAACCAAGCTCTAGGAGCTGGGAGGTCCACCATGATGATGACTGGATGCATGCATGAAAAACTAAAAAATGATGGGGATAATATTCCAACAATGAGGTCAATGAAGTTGTACTTAGACTTTGTCTAAGAGGACTAGTGGGATTGCATCGTCCTTGGACTTATGTCCTAAAGTGATAGGGATTGATCATCCTGTAAGTGGATCAGAAATGCATCGTCCTTGGACTTATGTCCTAAAGTGATAGGGATTGATCATCCCGTAAGTGGATCAGGATTGCATTGTCCTTGGAATTATCTCCTAAATTGATAGAGATTGATCATCCCATAAGTGGATCAGGATTGCATCGTCCCTGGACTTATGTCCTAAAGTGATAAGGATTGATCATCCTATAAGTTGATCTAGATTGCATCCTCCATAGACATGAGAGATGTCTTAAAGTGATAAGGATTGATCATCCTATAAGTTGATCTAGATTGCATCATCCATAGACATGAGAGATGTCTTAAAGTGATAAGGATTGATCATCCTGTAAGTTGATCTGGATTGCATCGTCCATAGACATGAGAGATGTCTTAAAGTGATAAGGATTGATCATCCTGTAAGTTGATATGGATTGCATCGTCCATAGACATGAGAGATGTCTTAAAGTGATAAGGATTGATCATCCTGTAAGTTGATCTGGATTGCATCGTCCATAGACATGAGAGATGTCTTAAAGTGATAAGGATTGATCATCCTGTAATTTGATCTGGATTGCATCGTACATAGACATGAGAGATGTCTTAAATTGAGAGGGATTGATCATCCCGTAAGTGGATCAGAATTGTATCATCCTTGGACCTATGTCCTAAAGTGAGAGGGATTGATCATCCCGTAATTGGATCATGTGTATTGTAGAGTATGATGCTATGATGATGTTGTTGATCGAGAGGATCCAGATGACGATGTTGTTGATTGAGAGGATCCAGATGACGATGTTGTTGATTGAGAGGATCCAGATGTCAATGTTGTTGATCGAGAGATCCAAATGATGATGCTGTTGATCAGGAGATCCAGATGATGATGTTGTTGATCGAGAGATCCAGATGATGATGTTGATCGGGAAATCCAGATGTTGATTTTGTTGATCGAGAGGATCCAGATGTTGATGTTGTTGATCGAGAGATCCAGATGTTGATGTTGTTGATCAAGAGGATCCAGATGTTGATGATGTTGATCAAGAGATCCAGATGATGATGTTACTGTAGCTGTTCGAGTGCTGCAGAAGATGAAGACTTAGTACCTAAGATGTTGATGTTCCAGTATTGAAGATCTTGAAGATGTTCCAGTGACTGTTTGAGTTACTGATGATGTATTAAGAAAGCTTCCAATGATTTATAGATGTATCATGTATCATGTAGTTGATGACTCCTTGCTCCTACAGATGTTGTTATAATATCCTTCTCGTTAAGGGGGCATGTTGAGATATTGTAACTTCTAAGAATATTATATTTTTACTTTATTATTCTGGAGATGTTTCATTCCTCCATGGAGACCCTATTGTATATCCGGAGATGTTTTATTCCTCTATGGAGAATGTGGTAACTTGGGTTATTAGACTTCCCTAGTGGGGTCGGCCCTGTATGAGTCATGCGGGTTAAAGGGTTATTAGACCACCCTAGTGGGGTCGGCCCAATCAACATTATGTTAAGTGGTTAAGTTGGGGCCGGCCTAGTTAGTGTAAAATTCAAGACGGAGTTGTCTATAAATAGAGGAGGTGTGTTCCTCATTTAACACACATTCACTCACTTGTGATTGGCACATAGGTGAGAGAGAGATCTGCTATGGAGGAGAAGGAGCTCATGTTTGTGGATTACATCTTTGTATTTGTTGGTCATCTATATTGAGGAAGCTTTGCTGGGTTTTCTACCCCATGAGGGTTTCCCAGGATAAATCTGTGTCTCTTGTGTTTATGTTGTGCTTGTTGTTCTTTCAATGATCCTGTATATGTTATTATTGTGAAATGGAATGTAATACTTATATTCTCTGTCTTGGCACATTGAATCTTAACAACTTTTAGATCCAATTTAAGAATGTAGCCAACAAGTAGCAAACCCTAGGTAGTTTTGTAGGATGTAAACTAAAAAAAAATTGGGTTCTAGCAAGTTAAAATCCCACTAGACAAGCCCAAAGCACTTCAAGCATAAATTTCCCAAGCTGGAAGAATATTAGCAATAGCCTCTATAGCCACAGAGTCAGGTCACATAGTTTCTTGGAGGAGAATTAAACCAGGATTAGTATCTTTTAGGAGCTTAGATATGGCCCTAATCCTAACAGCCCTACCTAGTCCTCTGACATTTAAAGAGAGAATTTATACATTAACGAACCAACTCACAGGGCCTCTACGCTCTAAGTGCCCTAGGGGAAACGGTTTTATTGTTTGAAGACTGTTGAAGTGAAGAATTTTGCAATCTAGTAGATAGAGGAACAAAATCCGAATTCTCAAAGTTCAACTAGACAGATTTGGAAGAGTTCTTTTTATTTTTTCTAATTGTCACATTTTGAAATCTTATAGACTGAAGCCCCAAAGTATTAGGGTTTGTTGAGGGATTTTTCGAGTAGATAGGAAGTGGGGACATAAAAGCATTAATCTCAGAGTTTTTAAAACCACATTCTAAAAGAAGATATTTTTCAGTAGGGGCATATGGTAGATCAACTTTCCCAGGGGAAGAGAAATCGGGTGTTGGTTCAGGAAAATGCTGAGGGGTAGTATTAACAGAAGAGGCAAACCGATCCTTAGAAAGGGGGGTAGCGTTTGAAGGAGAACCCAGCTCGAGGGTAGTCAAAAAAAAATTGGGGTTTGAGTCAAGGATTTAAACCGTACCAGTGTCCTTTATTATAGGAATAGAAGCCTGAATATCAATATTCTTAGAAACAACCAGAGCAGAATTTAAATTATTGACCCATCCAAGGGCACCAGGTAAGTTATCGGAAGTAGACATTCTACGAGAAATATTTTCTTCCACATAAAGATAAAAAGAAATCTCTCCTTTTGTAACATCTTCATAGTGAGTAGGGGACTCAAAATAAGATTTACCCTTTACCGCCAAGTGTGTTGGAGAAGGTGACAAAGTTCCCTTTGCAGCAGAACCAACTTCAGAATCAACATGGAGAGTGGAAGTGTCTTTCGAAGAGGATGTTACAGGTGATTGACGAAGAAAAGGACAATGTGCCCGACTATGTCCAACTTGTCGACATGTAAATCACCTGAAGGGTATTTTGTAGTAATCCAGCTTTTGAATGAAAATCCTTTCTCCCCAAACCATTTTGATTTCTGCCGGAAGACCCTTTCCCATATCAAATTCCACCAAAATTTTGGCCACTTTCTTTTCTATACCATGTAAAGAGGTGTTATCAACTCAAATAAATTTACCCACTGTGTTGGGCATACCTTTCAAGATGTTTTCTATCTAGAGCTCCAGGGGCAAGCCAGGGACCAGCATCCATAAATGACGCCTAGAAATATTTTCTCGAATCGGATCAAATGCAGCGTGCCAACACTTGAGGATGAGCGAACCCCCCTTATAGAGCCAAACTTCTTGTAAAATAGCATTTAAGCAAATTTTTGGGGAAAAATGAAGATAATCCATCCATTTAAGAGAAGATTAATCCGCGGTGCAGAATCCATTAATGGGAGCCAATGGCTATTAACCCATTCAGTAAGCTCTAGCTTATTTAGTCGGGCGTACTCCACTCTGTCGACTAGAGCCCTGGAGGCAAGCATTTCAATTCTATCTAAGTTAACATTAGAGTCGAGAACATATCTCTGCAACCCCTCGCGAGCCTTAACAGTTTTCAGCTTCCTACGACGACGAGCCCGCTCACAAGATAATCCACAGGTGCCAAGAGTTTTTGCAGCAGTGTTAGAAGGGGATGGTTCAAATGTATCATTGTACTCCCGAGGAAAACTCACATTATTGAAAATTTGGGAAGTGTGAGGGAGGTTAGCGCACGGAGGAGTGTCAGCAACTGCCATCATATGGGACACCCTCCACACGTACAAAGGACAAAGGAGAATCCAAGGATCGATAAAAAGGGAATGTTGTCAGGAAAAAAGTGAACCGGGACAAGGGAAAAGCCGTCAAATCAACATAGAAAGCAACAGATAACCACAATCCACAGGAATCAAAGGGGTAAACCCTAAAGGTTGATCAACAAAAATGTGTAGGAGGGTATTGATCCCAAACAACCAAACTGATCAAAAGTAAACCTGGCACCAAAACAAAAAGACACGGGTAAGAGCCAAAGAAAAAACACAAGAAAGTCGAGAAAAGCGAAACCGAAGTTTGTGTGGATTTCTAAAAAACCAGGAGCAAAATGTTAAGGAGCGAGACGAGATAAAACATTCCCACTTTTTTCTCTTGGTTGGTACTGGACTAATCCATTGGATCAGCTTGACTCCAAGCCCTGTTATCGTCGAACCATTAGCATCCTATCCAATTTTCCAGAGAATCCCCAAACCCTAGTTTCCAAAACTCCATAATCAATCATGATCTTGAGTTTGAACACTAAATGTTTAGCTACCTCACTAAAATAAGAAAAAAAACTTAGAGCTCATATAAGAGCTTTTATGACCAATCTACTCAATAAAAATGAAACTTTGGAGGTAAATTCCAATAGGGACTAGAATTACGAGCAATGCCTCTCTAAATGGAAGGGGTGATATTTTTGCTTTAACCTTTTCTACCTATGTAAGCTCTACTGATACTGCTCTAACATTTTCTACTTCTGTGAGATCTACCCATATCGACTTTGTAAATGTTTATTTTACTTTATTAACATGCTCTTCAACATTTGCTTGAACATATTTATTTTACTTTATTAACATACTCTTCAACATGTGCTTCAACTCATGAAATTCTTGTGATGCCAAAGCAATATGTATAATAAGGAAAAATTCTTACTTATACAATGCAAATTTGGGAAAATGATAAAAAAAAAAAAGTTATTCTAAACAAAATTCTTAATAACCACATATAAAAACTCTTTGAATGTGTTAATTTATGAATATTGAGAAGTTTTGATCATCTTAAATTGATTAATTTTTATTGTATAATCTAAATAATGAATATTTAATTATATATTAAATATGATTAAGTTACTTCAAATAAATAAGACATTTTGTTGGTATATATAATGATTTTTTTTATTTTTTCATATAAATAATGAATGTTTAATTATATATTAAATTTGGTTAAGTTACTGTAAAGAAATAAAAAAATATAGTTGATATCTATAAGAAAAAGGTTATGTCCATTGGTTGTAGCTTGGATGGTTGGGAGAAAATATTGTTGTCCTTTCCACTCAAGTTTAATTCTTGTAAGTGACATGATGTTCTTGTTGAGCCATAAAAGGTTAAATATTCTAAGTATTTTTACCTTTTCAATTTACCATCACTAAAATTTATATAATCTTTATTAAAATTATAATTTTTTTTGAATTGTTAAAATTCTTTTTAATATATAAATAAATTCTAACATTCTGAATATCACTATCACTTCTACTACAATTTGATTTTGCAATTTGTAAAATTGATATCCACCATTCTTAAAAAAAAAAATCCAAAATCCAAATGCAAACGCATCCCCTGGTGGTATTTTTAAAGTAAGTTTCCTCCTCCTTGTGCCTTCCCTTAAGTCAAATGGTCTTTCATCTTTATTCCATCTCTGTATGGAACTTCCACAAGCATATCCATGTGTTTTTATTATCCTAATTAGTGTGAACAATTTATCATTCTGATTGGTGTTAACAATGGTGTTAACAATGGTATTTCATAATGGATGTTTTCACAGTAATGTTAATAGTCGATAAACTTCTCATGAGAGATTTGCAAGATTGTATATTGAATCTTTGCTCCGAGGATTATTGACTTGAAGGAAAATGCGCCTATGGTCTATTGAGCATTGAGGGGAAATGTGCCTATGGTCTAGTGAGGTAATGCTTGATTGATTCATAAACTAGTAACAGAGCATGTCCAGACATTTCTTCATAAAAATACCATTGTTAAGGTAGGCCACGTCCTCCATGTGCCTTCCCTTGAGTGGAATGGATCTCCCATCTCCTTTTGGAATTTCCCTGTATAAATATAACAATCAAACCCATCTGCATCTGCCTTTAGGTTTGCACTATCATTTTCATTTTCACGGTGGTTTCTGTACTCCCACGTCCATTATTATTGCAGCAGCAGTAAAACAACAGAAGAATAATAAAGTGAAGAAGAGGAGAGAAATTTCAGTAGGTACCAATGCATATGGCAAACAAAACCAATGCACACAAACGGATGCACACAAATCCAAACAACTCAATGTTTTCTCATGGAACGAAACGATCAGAGGTTATGTAAAGAACGGTTTCTTCAGAGAAGCGCTGAGGATGTATTATCAAATGCAACGCGCAGGCATAGAGCCGGACAAGTTGGTATTTATTTATCTAATCAATGCATGTGGCAGCCTACCAGATCTTCAAGCGGGCAGGAAGATTCATGAAGATGTTATCGCAAGGGGATTTGATTTGGATGTTTTTGTGGGTACTGCAATCGTCTCAATGTATGTCAAGTGTGGGAGTTTAGAGAATGCACGCCAAGTGTTTGATAGAATTCCTGAACGAGATGTTGTGTCATGGAATGCAATCATTGCTGGTTATTCACAAAATGCCCAACCCCATGAAGCATTGGCATTTTTCAAAGAAATGCAAGTTCTGCAAACAAAACCCAACTTGATCACCGTGGTTAGTGTTCTGCCTGCGTGTGCCCATTTATTGGCTCTGGAACAAGGTAAGCAGATTCATGGTTATGTAATAAGAAGTGGAATGGAATCTAATGTTGTTGTGAGCACTGGGCTCCTAGACATGTATGCCAAATGTGGGAATGTTGACATTGCCCAGAAATTGTTTGAAAGAATACTTAAACGAAATGTTGTGTCATGGAATACAATCATTGCTGGTTGTTTTCAGAATGGCCACCCCCATGAAGCCTTGGCATTATTCAGCGAAATGCAAGTGCAAGGCATAATCCCTGACTCAATTACCATTGTTAATGTTCTGCCTGTGTGTGCTGATTTACAAGCTCTGGAACAAGGTAAGCAGATTCATGGTTATGCAATCAGAAATGGATTTGTTGAATCTGATGTTGTCGTGGGTACTGCTTTGTTAGACATGTATGCCAAATGTGGAAATGTTCACATAGCCCACAGATTGTTTGAAAGAATGCCTAAACGAGATGTTGGGTTATGGAATGCAATTATTTCCGGTTATTCTCATAATGGTCACCACCATGAAACCTTGGCATTCTTCAATAAAATGCAAGTACAACACATAAAACCCAACTCAATCACCATGGTTAGTGTTCTACGTGGATGTACCAATTTATTAGCTCTTGAACAAGGTAAGCAGATCCACGGTTGTGTAATAAGAAGTGGAATTGAATCTGATGTTGTTGTGGGCACTGTACTTGTAGACATGTATGCCAAATGCGGGCATATTGGCATTGCTCAACAAGTATTTGACAAGATGTCAAATCGAGATGTGGTCTCATGGAATGCAATGATTTTGGGATATGGAATTCATGGACATGGTGAGAATGCTCTTGCTCTTTTTTCCCAAATGCAACAGACAGGCACAAAGCCGGATCATGTCACCTTTATTGGTATTTTGACTGCCTGCTCTCATGCAGGGTTATTAGACGAGGGCCGGCAATACTTTGAGTGCATGAAGTCCAATTATGACCTTGCACCTAAGCTGAAGCATTATGCATGCTTGGTTGACCTTCTTGGCCGCGCCGGGCATCTAGATGAAGCACATGACATTGTCAAAAAGATGCCATTGGATCCCCACGCTGATGTGTGGGGGGCCTTGCTTGGGGCATGCAGAATTCACTGCAATGTTGAGCTTGCAGAACAAGCAGCAAAACACATTTTTGAATTAGAACCAAACAATGCTGGATATTATGTACTGTTATCAAACATCTATGCTGAGGCACGCAGGTGGGAGGATGTAGCAAAGTTGAGGACAATGATGAAAGAGATAGAAGTGAAGAAGCCACCAGGATGCAGTTTTATTGAGGTGAATAGAGAGGTTCATACATTCCTCTCACGAGACAGAACCCATCCTCAATCTGAAAAAATTTATGCAATGCTTGAAATCTTGTATGGGCAAATGAAGGATGCAGGGTATGTGCCCAACACAAACCTTGTGCTGCAAGATGTGGAGGAGGAGGTGAAGGAAAAGATGCTTTGCAGTCATAGTGAGAAGCTGGCTATTACTTTTGGGATCATCAATACAAGCCCAAGCACCCCCATCCGTATCATGAAGAACCTTCGCGTGTGTAGTGACTGCCACAATGCCACTAAGTTCATCTCTGATATTGTTGGGCGAGAAATTATTGTGAGAGATGCAAACCGTTTCCACCACTTTCAGGATGGATGGTGTTCTTGTGGAGATTACTGGTGATGCTATGCTTTCAAACTGATGTGCTTCAAATTTCCTTTGTTAGATAATAATGTATCTGTACAAAAGGAGGCATGTTTTGATCTATACTGGGTGATGCTATGCTTTCAAACTGATATGTGCTTCAAAGTTACTTTGTTAGATAATAATATATCTGTACAAAAAGAGGCATGTTTTGACCTATATTGGGTGATGCTATGCTTTCAAACTGATATGTGCTTCAAATTTCCTTTGTTGTATATTAATATATCTGTACAAAAAGGGGCATGTTTTGATCTATACTGAGTGATGCTATGCTTTCAAACTGAATGTGCCTCAAATTTCCTTTGTTAGATAATAATATATCTGTACAAAATGAGGCATGTTTTGACCTATACTGGGTGATGCTATGCTTTCAAACTGATATGTGCTTCAAATTTCCTTTGTTAGATAACAATATATCTGTATAAAAAGAGTCATGTTTTGACCTATAATGGGGACTCTTTGGATATGACGATAACCTCAAGACATGAAAATTTATATAAACAAACCCACTAATATGGACTTACAAACAATTGATCCACATAGATTTTTATATATGTAAATCTTTATAATATATTTAACATATGCAGCCTGGGACTGATTTTTGTTATTCTTGTGCATTGGGTGTTGTTATGAATCTTTAGGATTTGTACAATAAAAAGTTATAAATAAGCCATTTTGTGGGATTATAAGCCTGATATCATCCTTTTGCAATATAGTCATCTAAGATTCCATCAAAGGGTTGTTAATAGAAATGGAAAATGGAACTACATAACCATGGGAAGACAGAAGAGACAATGTGTTTAACAATGAGAATTAAATATAATTATGTGTATAATGCAATGTTTTAAAACTCAAACTCGGCCAAGGATTAACTTAGACTCGGACTTGGCCATGACTTTGAACAGTTTGAATTTAATAACTCGATTTTTAAAAAAATACAGAAAATATTCAAATTTTAGTGGAATTTTTTTATTTTAAAGATTCCAAACCATGAGAGACAAAACATGCAAAGTCTACTCATGCAAATACCATGTAAGGGTGAATATATCAAAATGGCACAAAGTGCAATACATAAATATCTGATTCAAAATACATAATCAATGAGACTCTAAATGGCCTATAGAGTCCAAAAAACAACATGCTATGCCTACAAGGCTACAAGATCAGCATGATCAATCATCAAACTCATCACCACTGCTGGAAATACCATGCTCAGCATCAACATCTGGCTTAGACTCCTTGGAGTCCTCATCCTCGTTGCACTGCTCAAGAACAGCTGCAAGAGCAGTAGTATAAGCATGGCTATGTCGCTGGTGGCTAGCACCTAGCATGTCTGGATCTATAGTTGCATCACCTACTGCTACTACGTACGCATCCAAATCAACCCACCCCAAGTCCTCTGCATCAAAGTCATGATCAAGATCAAACTCTGTCGGTTGAGACTCCTCTACCCATTCTAAGGTTGGATCAATATCATCCAACTCAATGGGATATGTACCAAGTCTCATATTCAATAATTGGTTGCCACTTAGTCGAAGGTTGTCCTGCACGAAGACAAGATCATTTAACCATTTTTGTGCCAAATGGTTTCTCTGCTTTGTGTGAATCCGCTCAAAGACAAACCGACAATTGCGCTCACACCCAAATGCACTGCAAGTTTGACTCAAGACTCAAATTGCAAGCTTTTGCAATTTAGGACATTGGCTACCAAATGACTCCCACCAATGTCTTGCAAAGATGGTGAGTTCAAGAAATTAGATTGTGAATTTGGCTAAAACTTAAAAGTTCAAGTATTTAAAGATTAAAGTTTTTAACAGTTGAACTTAATAAAACTTTAGAAATGTTTACTTGGTTGGTCCACATCTCTTACAATCTTTGATAGGTTTTTGCCAAAGTTACCCATGGCTCTAGTGAAAGCACTAATATGTCAATGTATTTCTTAGCTACTCACTCTCATTAGAGACCATGTGCTCTGGGCACTCATACAATCCATCTTTGACCTCCGCAGTTTGATCTTCTCCCAACTGAGCTCTACAACGATACTTTGGGTTCAAGAAATACCCAACTGCATGTATACGGTGATGGAGTTGATTGTTCCATCTGTTATCAATGATCTCCCAAATAGGCCCATACTTAGCTACTTTATCCTTGTAAGCTACCCTTATCTACTTCTTTGCCTGATCCATAGCCTCATATATGTAACCCATGGCCAATTTTTCCCCATTGACCAATCGCAACACCTTAACAAGGGGTTTGGCAATTTTCGCAATCTCTACTTCTTTTCTCTGAAATGTGGTCTCATTAACCTTCTTTTGTTGTCTTTTCCATCTTGTTTGTGAGCCCACTAAGATGCATTCCGGTCATCACTTGAAAACATCTTTTATAAGTTTTGTGCTTGGGAAATAAGAGATTGCAACACGAAGAAATGAGTTGCAAATTTTGTGATGGCAGGCCTAACAAATTCCCTTCCCTCAGTATTTTTCCTCATTAGGTTCAATACCCATGAGTGGTTGTAGATGTATTTTGTAATGCTCTACAATATTCTTAATCCAATCATATTTGCATATATCCTTGAGCATGAGGCCTATGCAATGTGCAACATATGGGGTCCAAAATATGGTTGTGTATTTGCTCTCTAACATCTTGCCAACAAGAACATAGTTAGAGGCATTATCTGTGATGATCTAAACAACATTGGCCACCCCCACCTCCACAACAATCTCATCCAAAAGATGAAATAACAAGTTTGCATGTTTCATCTTATTAGATGCATCAACTAATTTCAAGAACATGGTTCCTTGTGGGAAAGAGATAAGGAAATTTAGTATAGTATGGTTCCTTCCATCAGTCCATCCATCTGACATGATGGCACATCTTGTTTTGAACCATGACTCTCTAAATCCATTCAAGTCATCATCTATGGAAACAACTTCTTTGTTCAAAAGAGATCCCCTCAAGTCATGCATACTAGGGCGTTTGAATCCCTTACCAATAATAACAATGGAATCCCACATAGGTTGGTAAAAAGGTGAGCGGGAAGCATTGAAGGGGATATTTGCATCATACCACCATATAGCTATGTATTCATAAACAAATTATTTATATTGCTTCTTCCAATGGTTATCTAAGGTGGGTTGAGTTTGACTCGGTTGAGAAGCACTAACAGAAGTGGGGGAAGGTGTAGGGAAATAACTTTGAATGGCCCCCTTCTTCTTTTTAGGTTGGTTATCATGAGAGGGAGAAACATAACGAAAGGGATCCCTAACATTGTGAAGAAGCTCAACTGGAATGACAGAAGTTTCAAATTGGGAAACTACCGAAAGTTTGGTGCGGAACTGGAGAAGCAAGGGAGGCTATAGCATCCCTACATCCTGACACCGTTGGCACATGTTCTAGACACAGATTGTGCTTACCTTTTCTACGAATATGCTCATAAAGGTATCCTCTCAGACTTCCTTCACACTAGCAATGTTTCTGTATTGGATTGTCCATCTCGTTGCAGCATTGCTATAGGTGTAGCGCAAGGTTTGGCTTTTCTACATGGGTTTCAATAGCCAATCTTCCATCTCGATCTCACTTCTAAAAAAATTATTCTGGAGTCTTTAACAGAGCCACAAATATGTGATATTGAGCTTCGCAATATTGTTGATCCTTCTAAGAGCACAGGGAGTATTTCTGCAATAGTTGGCTCAGTAGGATACATCCCTCCAGGTATGCTCCAGCTTTCGAGGTTAGGTAAAGAATTTGTTGGCTATGGATGCACTTCAAAGTGAGTGATTTCCATTGGCAGTAAATTCATTGACATCAATTAGCTAGATGGCTAACTCATTGGCATTGGAGTTCTATTGGCCTCTTACACTAGCAATTTGTTGATCCCTAGTCTTATTTGTCCAAAAATAGAAATTTTCTTACCTATTTATTTGCTCACAATTTGAATATTTTGTCCACCTTCAGATGTAAAGGTCAATTCTTTACCTCAGAGACCTTTTGGCCTCTATACTCAATGATTTTCCCTTTCAAGGTAAATAGTTAGCAATCTTCCCATGTGAGTGATTTTGTCTTTAATTTGGAAAAATTGCTCTCAGGATCAAGAAAGATTTCATAACTCATTTACAAAATGATATCTTCATTTTTTTATTTACATGAGATCTCTTATTGGCTACAAAACTGAATTTTCATGGTTGTTTAGTTCATTCATGGTCGCTTCTTGTTCATAGGCAATATCTAGGAGTGATTCACTCTGTGGCTTCGTAACTTGTAATACTTGCAAGAGTTGTGACTATATGCAATGATACTCAATATAAGAACACCAACAATAACCATAACCTTCTTTATCTTAGCTTCAAGATTTTAACCTTGTAACTGTTCAATGCCCAGATATGTTTTCAGGGTATTTAACTGTTGCATTTTGACATTATAGGATTGTTTTGGGGTTGAGTGGTGCCCAGAATTGAGAGTTCATCCATGTATATGGAAATTTTATGCCAGGATGTCTTTTTAATGTTGCTCAGAGAGACCATATCAATAATAATGTGATGGACTGTTGTAAATGATATTGGGTAGATTAGGTTGCTTAGAGGATATCCTTGGTAATAATTACCTCATAATCTCATTGATTAAAACTCCTCCAACATAACCCAAGATAATCATGAGAAATGCCCTTTCTCTTTAGCCTTGATTGGATGAAAAATTGGCTTTGAATGATTCATTATATGCTTTCTTAGATTGGCCTAGACATAGTTGCTACCATCATTCTATAGGAAGTTTTAAAAGTGTCGAAAACCATTCGAGAATAACCATTACGTTGTTTAAGACCAAACAGATATATCAAGGCAAGTTTGCAACCAGATTTAGTGCTTTTCCTACCCATATTTACTGTTGAAAAACATCCATGTTTTGCTGCCAAACTGCTGCAGGTTTATAGGCCTCCAAATATGCAAGAAGTTATGTTGTAAGTGGTTGTTGTAGATCTCAAAATGTTCCCATCTTTATATATGTACCGCTATTAGCATATGCCAAGACAAGGGGGGGGGGGGGGGGGGGAGATAGGGGTGTGCTCCATCCAAAAAAATGTTCTCCATGGAGACTAGCATCTAAATCCCTCATCACTCATGAATTAAAACTCTACCCTCAAGGGCATCAAATGAACATGTTGCCCCACTGAAAATGTGGCAAAGATCACAAGTGGACAATCCTCCTAAAATTTGCAACTACCTAAGTTTTTCCATTGATTCTATGTCCTTGTGGATTCATCAAAGAGATTTGACTTAGATCATCTCAAATCCCCCATAAGAAGTGATTAATTTGGCCATCCATGAGGAAATATCGTAAGCATACAAACACAACACAACACAAAAGTATTACATTACTTGGACCACTTTGTCGCATCTTAAGAGGTACCATAGATCCTCCAAAATACCTTACCATTCTTTAGCATTAGCAAACGAGATCTCCTTTTTGTCAACTTTCAATATATATTAACCATTGACCTCACCTCAAGAATAAATGCCTCTATCAATTGTGTTTTTCTAGACATTTAGAGCGAGAGTAACATTTTTTTATTGTTTAGCTTATTATAAGATCATAAGTAGGTATGTTGCTTATTCATTGATTTGGGAGAGAGTCTCTAGCCACCTTCATCACTTAAAGGGATAAAAGATGTATTTTCTTTACCTAAGAGCTCCTATTTTACATCTAGTGATCAAAGTATAGAGGACAATAAAATATATCAGAATGAATCCTTTAGTCAAATATATCAGAAAATATATAGAGGACAAATTGACAAATTTTAGTCAAATATAATTGTTGCGGTAATTATCAAAGGGCCACCAAAACATTGCTTTGATGCACAACATATTGATAACAATTATTAAACAATGGCCCAAAAGTATACATCAAGTACCAACAATACCACAATGCAAATGCACTTGAAACTGGATAATAGAGAATATCATTGAAAGCCCAACATACAAATTTGCCACACATGAAGATTGAGCATGATTGGCCTTGTCAAATTGGAAATTCATGTGGTAGATCCTGAAAGACTTCTGCAAATTCATCAAGTGAACTGCAGCACTATGTTGTTGCTGGTTTTTGTGCCTCTACTTTGATGTGCAATCCCTCCATCGAATCACATTGGAGAATGAAACATCATTCACCCTTAGCAAACTCTTTTGTCATTTTGATTGTGGAAACCAACTTGTATGCACTAGGTTGCAGCACTATAACTGTTAGTAGCTATTGTCATTCCTCAAATTTCAATTACAACTTAGCAAACCGTTTTGTCATTTTGATTGTGGAAATCAACTTGTATGCACTGGGTTGCAGCACTCTAACTGTTATTAGCTATTGTCATTCCTCAAATTTCAATTACAGCTTGTTCAGATTTATGTGTGCCCAAACTTATCATTCAAAGTACTTTATTATTTTTTCAACATAACATTATGGTAGAATTTTAGCAACCTTTGTAGCTGAGCTTGTTTTGCTTATCTACCACTCATTATATATTGGTGAAATGCCTTTTGTATTGCCAGGGAACTACTACAACTCATACATGAGCACCTTGTAGATTTGGAACTCCTAGATTCAGTAAAAACTCTATTGAAGGAGCAACAGCTAGCACCATTACCATCATTAGCAGTGCCGCATTGAAATTGATGCTAAATTGATGTAGACAAACCCTTTACATTGTATTTTTTATCGCTAAGATGATGCCTTATAGAGACTGCATCAAAAAAGACAACAATCCGTCGATCCAAAGTTGACTCAAATCATGACCTTTGTAGCATCATGTTTTGCATTGTCCCAACTTGAAAATTTTCCCAAAAAATGCTCTAGGCAATGACGCCAAATATGATGCCAAAATATGGTATTGTAGTAGTGAGTGTAGGTCAATTGGCCTACAGAGCGCATAATAAACCACATATAACTTAAGTAACAACAAGAAGCATGCTTGTATCATGCAATGGTCATCTGTATCCTATGGGAAGCACCCATCAATCTACCACAAGTTTTGGATCAGCGATAATGGAATCCCACCTATCATTGACTTACTCAATCTTTTGAGAGAATTTTCAATCTTTGAGATGACTAAAGTGCACTGTGGAAATTTGTCCTTCTAGTGCTAGTGCAAGGGAGGCCAACTATGGCATCTCTCTTAGTGTTCTTGAATAGCTCAACCCATATGATGGTAATTTCATCCTCTAAACTATTGGGACTAGCAATAACATGCTAAGGGATAAGGAGAATTTGCATGTGGTTCCCTACTCATGATGCCAAGAGCACCACCTCAAAACTCCAATGCAATTGACACAAATGCAACATTTCCATCTCTACATGTTGCTCCTATACTTGGATCTGCAAATGGAGATTTGCACATATTAGGGAGTCATCATACCATAGAAAGCATTTTATATATTGAATTTTCCTAAATAGAGATTCATGTCTTTGTTTCCAAATGAACAGAATCTATATTCTAATAAAGATGCCAAGTTATGCTAAACTCGACACCATAGAGAAGTTTCTCTCCTAGTGATATGATTTTCTAGATGGGGGAGGAGTGTGACTAGGTAGAAAGCTTGAAACACCATTCAGAATCTAGATTTGATCTATGGATTCATGGATCCAACACCAAAGATCTATATATTGTGTTTACCTCGACATATCAGTTTGGGGGTGGGGGTCACATTTCCATAGTGTTCGTGCTTTTGAAACTTGTACATGTTTCATAGTTTCATGTAACTTAGCTTTTTTTTTAGCACCTTTAAGTAGTGATTCGGGGGTCTTATCTACATCCCCCTTTCAATGACTCTATTTACTTTACTCTGTAGGATCAAGGGACATCTCTATTGCTTGTTGGAATTGTAATGACATGATGTGGTCTTACCCTACATGTGTATCTTTTTGTGATGGGATGGTTGTTGTGATTTGAGTTTCTTGAATTAGATGCATTAGATCCTTGTGAGAACACTCCCCCTATCTTGGGGTGTTATTGCGTGTTATTGGGCAACGATGATGGAGATTAAAAGCTAGAAGCTGCTAAAGATGCTTGTTTGGAAAATTGTGCTCCGACTATGAGATATGCCATTCGTCGGCTTATTCGTTGGATTTCATCATCTAGAGCAGTAAGTTTTCTATCATCTAAGATGAATTTGGAGCCAAAGGGTTCTATGTGCATTGCTTGAAAAATATTTCAATTTGATAAACAGCTTCCATGAATATGTGGTTAAGAGTGAATGCTATAATTTTGAGATATGAAATAACTCGTTATCATCCAAGACAAGTGTAAAATATCAAAGATACAAGTCCCACATACTAAAATTGTACTGGAAACTCAGGCCTAGACTTCCTCGAGCCCATGTTATTCATATGCTCAAGAACGAATGCTATAGTTTCAAGATGTGAAAATAACTCGTTATCATCCAATACAAGGGTGAAATATCAAAGATACAAGTCCCACATACTAGAATTGTATTGGTACCTCTGGCCTAGTCTTCCTTGAGCCCATGTTATTGATATGTTGGACGATATCCATCCTAGTTTTATTATTGTAGGGCTAGTGTGTATGCTTGGCCTGCTTGGTATTTTGAATTATATGGAGTATGTGATATTTTGTTTGATATCCCGGATTATATGTAGTATGTGATATTTTTGTAATTTCATACTATTTGTTTTTTTTTTGCAATTCCTATACCTATAATATATATAGAATTTGGGACCTTTATTTTTCAATAGACCGAGGTTAACATGAAAATCCATAGTTCATGAGTGAAAGTGCATTTGTTATGATATAGATTCTTATATAAAGTTGGTTGCACTATCTTCTACACCTGGTTTTTTGTCCCATTTACACATACTATTCAAATATACATTTAATACATAATATGTATTGGAACAATATAAGAAACCTATCAGAATAGAAACAATACTAAACTGGAAAAAAAAATTGTTTTTAGTGGCCTCCTATTATTGATTATTTGGACGCCAATAAAAGGTACAAACTAGATAAGTCAAAACTATATTCTCCAGTGTAGTCCATGTTACAAGTTCATTCCTTTCTTCAAACAAGTTTGTAACTTTGTACTATCCCTCGAGTTTGAAGGTCTCATTTTGTCATCACACGGTGGTCTCCTGTCTTACCCATCTCGTCTTCTAGCTCCACGTGCTGGCAGTGTCTGACACGAATCTGCCAGACTTGACAGAGTCTCACTAGGCAACCCAAGTCAGACAATGCACATATGTTATAAAAGGCCAAAAATGCAATTTTCCACTTGCTTTTTTAAGTTTCTCTGAGTATGGTTTGTTTAGAGCATGGTTTTGTATTAGTGTTTATGGCATTTTTCTCAAGGTGACCTAGGACATTGCAGCAAGTTAGGTGATAGCATCATCAACTTTCTGGCTGGGCATAACTTATGTGGATATTCAATGCAGAGTTGAGCCCCAAGTAGTGCTATGGCACAACTTTTCAACCTGATTTTTAGTGGATGGCACAATTGTTCCATAGTCAATCTTACCCTCCATCTTCAAGCTTCTTTAGTCCTCACTGCTAGGCCAGTTGGTCATCAGGGAAATATTTTATTTAACTCAGTTCTCATTTCCAGACAGTTAAATCACAAGAAGGGGAATCTAGGGTGCACTCACTGCTCATTTTTATAGTTGAGAAATTTACTAGAAAAGACAGAATTTTCTGCCTTGCTTTCTCTCATAGTTGGGGCAAAATTTTCAGAGTCGTTTCTCATAGCCAGGCATAATTTTAGAGCTAGGTTTTTCACAGCTAGGGCTTAACTTTCGGTAGCCATTGTTACATATTTTCTTGTTCACAGAATTCATTTTTTAGCCAAAAAACTTATTTTCAGACCTGCATTTTACCCTTCTTTATCATTATTGTAGCTGCAAAATGCCAGGGGAAATGGATTTTGCCTGGATTTTCTGCACAATAATTAGAAAAGGTTTTGTGAAATGCACTTTGTGAAGTAAAGAATACAATGGGGAAATCAATAGGCTCAAATACTATATTGGCCTTGTCCCTAAAGGCGAAGTAGAATTGTTGTCTAAGTGTCTCTCGATCTGCAAAACCTCAGACAACCTTGGCCTTAGAAGCTACAAGGGAGGGTGAAATAGGAAGAAAAAATTATGTATGATATTGGTGGGTCATCCAAATTTGTTATGTTTGCATTATATTTACTACAATCTTTTATATCTAATTTCAAAGCAAATGTGTTTACTTTTATAGAAATTAGGTGTATTTTTTGTATTTTTCTATTTGATGAGTTTGATCATGGGGTATTGGTTCTTGTCCTCAACAATAATACCAAATTGTTCCCTTGAGAAGTCAACTACAAATTTCTCAAGGGATTCTGAGTGGACTATTTAGGAACAGTTTGTCTATCACTAGCTCAGGATGCAAATTTTGATCAATTTCGGGGTGTGTGCGAAACATTCATCTTGAATAGAAATGAAGGAGGGGAATCATCATGTTTTCCTAGTGAGATGGTAGTCCAAATGGGAAAATGATCAGATCTTGTGGTATGCACCAGTATCTCAATAGGTTGAGGTATCCTAGTGAGACCAACCCATCCTGAGGTGCATAAAATGGATCCACTTGCACCAGGTGAACCAAACCCCATAATCCATCTTCCTCTTCCTCCAATTACGATGAAACGCTTGTAAATAAACCTCGCAGTGGGACCATGACTGTTTGTTAAGGCCATATACAACATTGCAGGCGCCACCATCTTTGTCTCTTGTCCATTCAATCATGTTTAAGTCATGCTTGGGCCTCAATGATCCACTCTGCAACAACCTGCACTTGAATATGTTCCTCACCAAGACCCACCTCCTCTAAAGGAACCCCAACCATCTTTCTCAAAGATTAGATGCTAAACCAAACTCTCTTCCCATTCTTCAGAAACTGCCTAGCCTTTCCCTTCTACACTTGGTTCTATGGAGATTACATATGGGTAGACATTGTAGATGAATAAATGAAGGATCCCAAGCCTCCTTCTTGGGCAGTGCAACAACTTAGGGATTCAGGGACCAAGTCATGACCTCGATTCTACAAGGATGCAGCTATGCAATCAGCTGAAAGACAAGCCTTTAACTTGGGTTGTATTGTTTCCAACAAAAAATGTATTAGTAGCCTGAGTAGTGGGTTAATCCCTAAATGAAGTTCTATGTTGTGCCTTGAAACATCAGAGAGATAACTATCCGAAGTTGGAAGATGCATGTTAGGGCTCAGTCATGGAAATCAAAACCTAATGTGGTTTTTCTTTAGGAGGTCAAATCTGCTAGATTTCAGTTAAGATGATGTGTGAGTCACAGCTGGAAGGGTCCTTATTGGACTTAGGAGCACAATCAGAGAAGTGGTGGTGTGGTATTAGCTCTCTCTCATTTTTTGCAAAACATTGTTGTTGGGCATGGTCTGACCTTTTAAAAAGGTGTTGTCGGTCAGGGTTTTGTTACAGGAGAGAGTATTGGGGTTTTGTTCCGTCTATGCTCAAATTCTAGCCCTAACAGATGTTCTCTTTGGGATTGGATGGCCTCATTTGTAGACTTGTAGTACATACATTTGTGTATATGAATTCACAGAATTTGTAAAGTCTATCTTTAGGATTGAAATTCCCTTCAAAATGACATCAAAGTTGCTACTAGTGTCCTTCACAACAAACTTAGCAGACCAAAATTCCACCTCCTTTCATGTCTATATCAATTAAGCTACCAACATAAGATTAGCACTGAGCTAAGGTGCATGATACACATCAGTGATCACTTCATTCTTGCAGTCGTCTTCTCCACTTCCTTTGGTGTTCAGTGCATAATCATCTGCAACAAATATATTATCTTCCTTGGCTTAATCAAGGAGGTAAGGAGAGAAGCATCCTTCGACATGCGATGAGAATAACCAGAGTCCATTGTCCATTCCTTGTGAGAAGTACAAGCTGCATGCAATGCATGAGAAGAACTGACAAAAAGGTAGGATCACCATTAGTTTCTTTGTGGTCCTTGTGAATGCTTGTTCAAAGATTCACATTGATGATTTTGCACAGTACAAGGACCAAATATGTATTTTCGTGCTCCTAGAGATGCTTCACCTCTACTAGAAAACTCTCAAAGGCAAATCTTCCTACATTTCTAAGTCCAATATCATCACCTGTTAAGTCTATCCTCTAGATGGATTTAGTAGCAGGAAGCATCATTAGCAAATCTCCAGTACTAGATCATTCAGGCAATGTATATTCTAGGTCATACAACCAATGGACGACGGGAATATCATTAGTTGCTTCTTGTATTGGGATGTTAGGAGAGCTGGAGGTTGACAATATTGTTGTTTTAGGGCTACTTCCTTGATGCCCTTTCAACCATATCTTATTTTGTTCTTTCGAGTTTTGTTGTATTTTGATTGTATCTATTTTGTTCATTTCATACTCTTCTATTGCTTTTGCAGTACTCTCAGGGATGTTATAGTACTCTCAATGGTCACTCATCTTTGTACTTTTGGAGTCCCATTGGCCAATTATGATTAGTAGTGGACAGTATATTTAAACTAATGAAATCCTTAGGGATGAAACCTCGATAGAGGAAGTGCCAACATAGCAATTTCTTATTACTGTAAGGCCATGAATTTATTGTTTTGATGATACATGCATAATGGAAATGGAAATAAATTAATTAAATGAATAATAGTTTTATTTACATTCTACAAGAATAATTATAAAAAACTGCAATAATGAAGGAGTGAAATTGACAAGGTATTTAGAAAAAAAGTGATGAAAAACCTCCATCTTTCATCAAAGATTCTATAATCAAATATTGTTTTCATCAGTGAGGAGATCTTTTTATGGTACCTCAAAATTTTAGGTCATCCAGCATACTTACCAAGATGACAGAGATTCCCCTTTTCTCATTCGTCTTCTTTCAATATTGTAAAATGTTCACTATATCCATTGATAGATAAGCCTTGAAATTTGTATATTTCTCCCTTCACCTGCATAATAATATAACAAAGAACTTGATTGTCTCTTAACCATGCGTGTAAGATGGACATCCAAACCTTCTTTTTTCTTCGTATGAAACATGAGCCCTTTATCGGACTTGAACCAATGACTTATGCCTTACCATGGTGTTACTCTACCATTGAGTTAAAAGGGACCCCCCATCATATATAATGAGCAACCATGAGTCTTATGAAATTGCACGCCAACTATTTGAAAAAATGATTGAATGGGATGTGGTCTCATGGAATGCAATGATGGCTCAGTATATGCTCAAAATGGGATTTCTAATGAGGCTTTGAGGCTCTTTGATGAAATGTAGTGGGACCGTGTGAATCTGGATTTGATCATCTTCAAGAGCATGCTTCCGGCATGTGCGCAATCGACAACTTTGGAACAGGGTAAGTGGATCCATGAATGTATGATTAGGAATAGATTTAAGTCATATGTTATTGTGGAAAAAACCTCTCTAGACATGTATTCCAAGTGTGGAATACTAGGGACTACACGTGAATGGTTTCTAAGATTAGGAACCAATAATTTCTATGCTTCCAGAATGAATTAGACCCACTCAACCACCGGCATAATTGTAACTGTAGTATGACTGTCTTTCTCGGCCTCTTTCGATCATAATTAAGAATTTCAACCAACTCATAGACATTTTCCACCATCGATCTTAAATTTGGTATGTTCTTCCTTTTTTATGAGCCTTCAACATGATATTTGTTTGGATATGTAAACCTGAGCCTACCAACATTTGATATGGTAACACTATCACAGTCATGGGAGTCACATATGAGGGCATACATGGAGTCCTCATCTTGCTGGTACTTTGGAAAGTTAATTCTGAGAGTCGCAGTAGGCACACGATAAGGGTAATTGTGAACAAAACCAGACTTCTCTTTTTATCCCAGATGGTATGAACTGCCACTAGGAAACTTCTGTCAGAAATCATGTGGTTATCGTAGACATATGCCAACATTTTTCCCAGTTGCACCTATAACTCTAGTCAAGTGAATTTTTTCCTCCTCGCTGATCAAGATCACCTCACAGAGATATTTAATTTTTTGTTGCAACTTCCCCAAATTACATAAAGTCCAACTCCTAATATGTCTTGTCTCTCCAATGATGTTGCTTCAGTGTTTATTGGATTATGGACAAAATCCTCCACCAAAATTGGAATAATTCATGAGCTATGATAGGAAACAGGGTTTTTTCTCCAAGAAACCTCACCATACCATGTTTAGAAAAGGTTTCTCAATGTTGCTGCTATAGGAGGCTACATCACAAGTACTTTCATTTTTGCTCAAACCTCCTGAAATCTAGTGTAGTTTTACTGGACTCTTCTTCATACTTATACTAAATATTTTTCAGTGCGCATATAAAATATGGATGAGGTGTTTAACTTTTATCAAGGTTTATAACACCCACATCATCATCTTTGTTCGTCCCTGTTTGAACCAAGGTGTATTATTATATCCATTTGACTTATTGGATTTTACCTTTGAGCAATAAAAATTTATCTATATTCCAATTTTTTGTCCGTGTAAATGCTTAGTGGCATTCACATTGCTTACATGTTACTTTCCTACTTTATTCTATTGAATCGTTATATCTCGTGAAATGAATTCTAGTTTCTTTTTGAGATATTTTAATTTTTAGGCAGGCAAGTCAAATGCACATCATCGCCTTTCTTCATTACTGTTTGAACCGGGGTGTATAATTTTACCCATTCGAATTATAGGATTTTACCTTTGAGCAACATGAATTCATTTACATTCCAATTTCTTCATTCAATTCACTATTGGGTTTTACATTGCTTGCATGTTACTTTCTTGCCTTATTATGTCTACTAGTTATACCATGTTGAATCTCTGAACTCTTTTTATGTGACAGCTTTGTGGGAATTATCTTTATATTTTCCAGGTTGATGCCATGCCAAATACTCCAAGAATGCAACATGAATCTGCATGTCTTCCATTTGATGAAATTGAGTCCCCACAAATTCCAGTTAATATAAGCTTTAATAGGTATGGAGTTCCAAATGGATGTTTGGATGCATATTTTGCACAATAAAGGATGCTAGAGGAAATTTTGTTTGTTGGTTCTCAAGATTATAATAATTCTAAAGCACATCATTCTTTCCTTGGAGATACCTTTGTTGATATTCTGAATGGAGTTTATATAGAAGTCAAGAATCTAATACCTTCGATGGAGGAGCTGGAGAATCATGATTCTTGTTTATGGGAGGTACCTAATCGCTCACTTGATCATGAGGGAACTAGAATCCAAGTACCCTCTTGTAGTCCAATGTTGCAGAGTCATAATCAAAGATTTTTATTTGAGGGTACAGTTGTAAGAAGAGTTCGCATGCAGGTCCATAAAATGGAAGATTCCGCGGAAAGAATTGAAAAATATTTAACTATAAGGCACTCAGAGAATACATTAGATGATTGGTATGACAGTAATAGTGGTTCTACATGTGGCCCAGAAATGCAGCAATTGCACTTTGATCGATTTGATGTGCAGAAATGCGATTCAGAGGTGAGAAGAAACTTTATAAGTATGATGAAAATGAGCAGACATTTGTTTGTTCAATGTTTTAGACATTCCAAATATGCTTCTGATTCTTAAAGACATGATAATCTTCTATCTGACATACCTATTACACCTACTATAGCCACATTCTTGTGGCTGGGAAAGATCAGCAGCTTTGTTGTCAAATTTGAGTCAACAGTAATTGTTGCCATTGTTTTCTCATTAATTTGTTGAATTGTGGGATGTATCAATAGGTTTGTTTGCATGTATGTAGATTTATTTATTAGGTTTTGATGTTCATTGGTTGCACAAGAGGAGCAAAATGGATATGTGTTTTCCCTACTCACCAAGTAAATTTGGATGCAAAATGCGAGGGAAAATAAAGGTTCTGCACCTGAAGCTTTTCCAACACATATGGTTGGTCGAATTGATGGTATGTACATGTTGAATATTTGCTTGACACTATGAAAACCAGATTACAATGACAAAGCATATTGTGTTCTTTGAAGATTGTTGTATGATACTACTACAAAGTGCAAAGAATTTAAAAGCCAATATTTAACAACTTAAGTCACGTATGTTGGGTGCAGGGATGTCTTTTCAAAACATGATCAAATTGTAGATGCTGCAAACTCTGCCTTTGTTTCTATTTCTGTTGAAGATGTTAAAAGCATTGTTGTTAGTCATAACTTAACATCAATGCTTCTGTATTCATCTTCCTATGGGATATTCATAAATAAGGAAACTTCAGAGATAATTGAGGTTCCCATTAACATCTTTCAGACAAGCATGAAAGTATGAAACCAATTGTGTGAATGACTTCCAATCACTGTCTCAAGACTTGACACCATCATCAAGCCCTGGGAATTCTAGCCTAGCTATGTTCATGAGAAATAAAATGTCCAATCCTAAAATGAATAATCAGACTTCATCTGAACAATACATATTAGATTCCACTAAGCCATCAATTGCAGAACATGTTCAGGAAAGTGAAAACTCGGTATCTAAAAATGTTATAGGAATACTAACACAAGCAATATGTTTAGGTAAGGACTCACTACCTGTAAAGGTTCTAGAAAATTCAGGAACTTCTTCTTTGGAGCTTGGGCCACAGATGAATGGATTGGAACTAACCTCATCGGAAACAATGGATTGAAACTAACCTCATTTGAATCCTAATTCCAGGTCCTTAGGTCTACAATGGTATCCAATGGCCTTGTATGAGGACCATAGGTCAATTGTAGGGACCATAAGAACATGTAAGCATATGAATTACTGAGCATGAGAATAGATCCTTGTTGAAAACGAGTGATGTGATATTTGTATATGAAGTCTACTCGAGTGAGTGAGCAAGTTTGACATGCTCCTATTTTTGTGTGTTGTTTTAGCAGTTGTTGTGAGAAGCTGAGTGAAGGGCTTCTTGAGGCTATGTGAAGCCATGGGAAATGAACCATGAAATTACGAGAATCACTAGAACATATGAATTAGTGAACATGAGAATAGAACCTTGTTGAAAATGAGTGAGGTGAGATCTGTACATGAAGTTGTAGAAAGAGAAAGTTACCATTCATTGGAAAAAATAAGAATGCACAAGTTGATTTGCAATGAATAGAGCTCCATGTTGTGAAAAAACTATCAACCTTGGAGGAGTGTATCCAAAGGAGAGTCAAGGAAGAAGCATATTCACCCCAAGAAAGCAGCTCTTAGGATGTGAGTAAACTTGCCTGTGTTTTTTGCTATGCATAGGACAATTTGGTTTAGTTGTTTAATTTTGGTTGTTTGTTTTGATTTAATGTCTTAGAAATTTATTTTCCAGAAAGAGTTTGACTTATGCCATATAAAACACGTTCTTTATGTCACACTTGGCTTATGTTGATGTAGGTGAATACAGTTGGAAATATCCAATGTGGTCAAATCTCTTTCTGCATGCAATCTGATGATTTTAAAAAGCATCTTCAGGCCACCCTCCAAAAGCCTTTGAATACAAAAGAGTTTCAAGAAATGTGGAGTGCTATCGACCATCGAAAGCCGATCATACTCTTTCAACACATGCATCAATGGGAAATTCCTGTTGAAACTAAGGAAGAAGGGTTATCATATTTGGATTGCCATCTAGGCACCTCTTGCTTTTTGAGATTGGTGTCATGTTTTGCTTTCTTTGTCTAGAGTTACATTCCATGAGTTTTGTGAGTTTTGTGAGTTTTAGTGCCTAGCATTATCCTCCTTTTTGTGAAGAGATCGATGATCCCAATGTTGCATGGTGTGCATTTCCATAACATTTCTTTAGTTGAATATGCTCGAGTATTATAGACTATTCAAATAACATTTAAGATAAAATTCAGATTTGGAGGCAAGATTCAATTGCAATGCTTCCAGAAATCTGTGTCATGGTTCTTAACACTACAGGACTTCAAGGGTACTATCTCAATGGAAGAGCACTTGCCTTAAAGGCAGGACATTGCTGGTTCGATTCCTCCATACCCTATGTACAAAAATCAATGAATATTTGCATATAAAATGGCTAAAAATGACTAAATTAGTGACCAAAAAATGAGAGATAAGTGACCAAAAAATGAGCGATAAGCGACCAAAAAAATGACCAAAATGTTCTTATAAGCAACCAAATGACAGTTTTTGTGGCTAATTTCTGGTCTCCTATCACACGAATAAAAAAGTGATCGCTTTTAGTTTGGTCATTTGTAGGTTGTCTGTGGTCATTAATTTGGTCATATTTTTTGTCACTAATTTGGTCGTATATTTGGTCATTAAGCGTGACAATTAATGACCAAATTAATGACCACAAGAGAACCTATAAATGACCAAACTAAATATGACCACATTTTTTGTCGCATGATAAGAGATAGAAAATTAGCCACAAGTGATCACCAAATCAAAAGTGGTCATTTATATGCTGATTTTGGTCATTTTTTTGGACGTCACTTATCTCTCATTTTGTACAAATGCTCATAGAATCTTCTAGCTCCCAAGTCGCATTCGCAAGGTTGTAATGGGTCCATTGGACCTTTACGTGCCTGATTTCTCAATTCTGAAGCAGCTTGACCTTGCTGCCCAAAATGGCAATAGGTTGTACCAGAAAATCTCCTTCCAGTTCCACCTATTCATAATCCATTTGATCACATGATTAGTACCATGTACATACATGTATATATATCAATAAAGAAAATAAAATCACTCTAATTACCTGGATCACATTCCAATCAATTACATGGTTAGCATCAGGTATATACTTTTTCAATAAATACACATGAAACACATTACGTACTCTAATGCAAGTGGGTAGAGATAGCTCATAAGCAACGGGTCCTATCTTAGCTAAGACCTCAAAAGGTCCACAGTATCTAGTAGCTATCTTGGAGCAATTTCCCAAGTTTAACGAACTCTTCTTGGGTCTAACTTTCAAAAAGACATGATATCCAACTTGAAATTGTCTAGCAGTCCTGTTATGATCTGCATAGCTTTTCTGCTTGTCTTGAGATGCCTTTAGATTCTACTTTATCTTAACCATCTAATCCTCCATATCCTTTAATAATTATGGTCCAATAATGACTCTATCCACTAGTACAAAATGAGAGATAAGTGACTAGAAGACCAAAACATTTGATCACCACAGTTTTTTTCAAGGGATAAATGACCAGAATTGATAAATTTAAGTGAAGTAACTAAAAAAGACCAAGATAAATGACCACTTTTGGTCACGGGATAAAAACTAAACTAAAAAGACCAAGATAAATGACCAAATTTGGTCACGGGATATCTAAACTAAAATTGACCGCATAACAATTGGTCATTTATTTGGTCATTTATAAATGTGGATCACTCTGGTAATGGAAAATTACAATTTTGACAATGAATTTGTACCATTTACTAAATTCTAACCTGCAGATGGATTCAGAGACCCCCTTCTAATGGGGTCAGATGGATTCAGAGACCCCCTTAGAAGGGGGTCTCTGAATCCATCTACAGTGTTAAAATTTAGTAAATTATAGATCACCTCATGTGTCGCATGAACTCAGCTATATATATTTGACACCAAATTAGCTATAATATTCATGATGT
Organism: Larix kaempferi; assembly: GCA_027924585.1. Taxonomy (NCBI): domain Eukaryota; kingdom Viridiplantae; phylum Streptophyta; class Pinopsida; order Pinales; family Pinaceae; genus Larix; species Larix kaempferi. The sequence continues at coordinate 38,007,714 of BSBM01000186.1, forward strand.
TGATGTCCAGCTATAAGTTGCAAGCTACTATGGCTTATATATTATATCATCATCTTGAAAATTCCCTTAGGAACTAATTACTTTGAACTAGATCCATGCATGGGAATTACTCCATATAGTCAATTTATATTAATAGACTTTATATTTCACAACATTGAGATATTTAATTTGGGGATCAACTAATTAGGCAATTGACACCAAATTATTAGCTATATATATATATATATATATATATATATATATATATATATATATATCATGACGATGTCGACGTAGCTTATAGAGAGCTTATGCTTATTATATATATCAGCATCTTGAAAAATCCCTTAGGTACGTCTAATTACCTTGAACTAGATCCAACCAATATGGGAAACTACTCCATATATAGTCAATTATTAGACTTTATATTATACATTGAGAGACTTAATTTGAGGAGCCTTTAGCATATTAGTAAAAAATATTCATAAAACATGTGTGAAAAATATGGGTTATGTTCATTAATATACCATATACAAAAATGAACCAATATTGAAAGTTTATAATATAAATTATTGGAAGTTTATAATATGAAATAAAATTTATATATTGGAAGTTTTTTATAATTATATGAAATAAAATTATATTGTTACATGGTAATTAGGATATGGCATGATGATAGTGTATGCGCTTGGCACCTAACTATGGTGTTTGCATAGCGTAATGGCAGTGCATTTAGTTTATAATTATTCGACAGTGTTAATGATCCAGGCCCGTATTGATCCAAGCCCGTATAGACCGACATGGGGAAGCGAGGAGGGTTCTTGACCGACATGGGGGAGATAGGAAGGTTTTACATATGTTGTATGCCATGGACAGCTTCTCCATCTGTTAATGAAGTTCACCCAGCTTATTTCATGTTAATTGGCGGGAAGGCGCTGAAAAACCGGGGTAAAGGATTGATTTTAATCTATACTAGCGAGAGGGTTCTAAAAAATCAGGGTCAGGGCTTGATTTTCATCTATACTAGCGGTTTACACATTCACTGGCCGAGTTCTGCACTCATTAATGAATTTAATGTTGTCCAGAACTGGTTAATTGGCGGGAAGGGCATGAGATCCGGGTTTAGGGTTGTTATTAAGTCACTACCGCTGAATTTGTTTCTTGGGTTACATTATATATTCACCACTAGTAGTATCAATGGAGAAGAAATCTGCAACAAAAAAAACTAGGAGGCTTTTGAAGCGGCGGGCGAGGGCTTCTTCAATAGCATAGCTAAAATAAACATCTTCCCCTTCTCAGGTTAGTCAATTTGTTCTCAGACATATTCTGTATTTGTTAAATTTCCAAATGCATAGAAATCTCATCTGGTCCCTAATACCAATACCCCATCTCTATTATTATGCTTATCATTGTGAGATGGATACAAGATTTAGGTGCCTCACATTTTGTTATAACCGAGTTCATCAAGTTGGGGAGGTGTAAATCAATTTCCACCCCTTTGCATGGGCATCATAAACACATGTCTAAGATCAATTCAAGAAGAGAAATCTCATGGATGTTAAGTAATTTCTGATGTCCTTATTAACAAACCATCTCTTTATAAATTTCTCAAAAACTGTCCTGAAAAGATTATGGAGTGGTTAGGAAAATTTAGAATCCATTTCCTATCCTCCCCTTATACAGAATGAGAAAAAATTATGGATAAGGCATTTCCCCAATCGAGACCCATAGAAACAACGGGTTTGCTATAGATAAAAATGTATCTGAGACGCCTTTTCGAATTCACCAAAATCGAAATTCCTAATGCCATGAATAGGACGATAGGGCTTTAGACCATATACCCTCTCATGGATGGGATGGGATTATGGGACTAGGCTTCCCACTGCTAGGATGGAGATGGGATATAGATGCCCAGACAACCAAGATACTTATCACACTTATCAGCTTCTAAATTCACCTTCAACGGATTTGGATAGTGGATATGGAATTAGCAGCACTAGTGTAAGGGGGGGTTCTTTTGGTTTAACAGGACTCCAAAACCTTGGGAATACTTGTTTCATGAACAATGTTATTCAATGCCTAGTTCATACACTTGAGTTGGTGAGATACCTTGTGGAAGATTATAGCTAGGAAATAAATTGGCAAAATCCTTTGGGTATGGTTGGTGAACTTGCCTTAGCTTTGTCTGTTGAATTGTTTCTTCCCCATGTTGATCCAACATGACCATAATCCTCTTGGTTCTTTGATTTTTGGTCAATGCAAATTCCTTTCCAACATTGCGCTTTTATCTTCATTGACGCAACAACAATATTATTTGACCTTTCCTTAGCAATTAGCATGCCAAACCTGTAGGAGTATCTACTCAGTAATTAGGCTTCCAAACAAACATTTTTTGCTTGGAAGACATACATATTTACATGCAAGGTAGAAATTAGCATGCCATTGTATTTTGGCTTGGATTACTGGGGCAGTTGAATTCATTCTGGACAATTTCTTCAAGTTGTTCCATCTGCTATTGTACCAACTTGTCTTATTCTTCTTTGTTTTAACTTTTTTTTTGTTACCATCTTTGACTTAAACCCCATGAATCCTTGCCCTCATTATGAGCTCGTTGCATATCTGTTTCATTTTGAAGGGAGGTAATTTTCAAATGCAATTTTGTGTTTGCAAAATATCTAGGCTTCAAGGTGGTCGATTATCCTTTCTGGAATCTTGCTAAGCTTTTTCAAATTTGACCCCAAATTCAATGTGTATGACTTGAATTTGGATTCTTTGATCTCTTCATCGATTAGATCTATTTGTTATCTTAACAAAGTGGGATGGAAATCCAGGATCAAGATGGATCAAGATTCTCTTCTTTCTGTTGCAGATAATCATGCCCATCCTTTGATGCCAATGTTGTAGTCTAGTGCACGTCACCTAAGGGATTTGGACTGGGCACCTACTAGCACAAACTAGTCAAATTCCTAGGAATATTGTTTACAACTGGTTGATCTAGCCCCTTGTTCCCCTTAATGGCTTACATATCTTCTTATGGATGTTGAATATGTAGTGACTTTAAGATCTATTTATAAGTCTTCTTCTGTGAGTTTCACCACCATCTTGCAGTGCTGTCAATCTCTATGAAACCGATGATGTTGAGCTTGGTGATATTTTATGGAGAATGGACTGGACAAAATATGCCCTCTCTGGACTATCCCGGGGAAGTTGGGTGATTCTTGTTGAAGCTCTCCTAACATCTAAGGTGGAATTGTCTCTACTGGAATGGAGAAACTCAGTGATGGACCTTTATCTACAAGATCCAAGTTCGTAACTTGAAGGGAGTGTAGGGAAACTATCTCCTAAAATGGGTACTAGAGCTAGAATGTCTACGTGACCTTGTGGCAATTAGCTTGCTGATATTTAAAGGGGTACTTGCTATGGTGAGAGGGCCCACACGTTGGGGGAAGGGGTGATAATTGTAGTGTAGATTCAGTTAAATAATCTAGAGTTTTGTTGGATTCATATTTTTGGGTTGAAAGGGAAAGTTATGGATTCATGTTTTGATATTCAACACATCTGCATTCTTTGTTGGGTAGTATCTTTCTAATTCTATTTACTCACTGTTTTTTAAGTTTTGATATTCAACATGTTAGCATTTTTTCTTGAATAAAACTTTCTTTTAAATTATTAATAATAGAAACATATACTGTGATTTAACAAAAGTGGGATGCAAAGGCGACCTCCACCAAGTGAGAACACCCCCCCCCCCCCCCCCCCGCCCTCAAAAAAATGTATGCTAACTTCGGAAAAAACACCTTTTTTAAATTATTATTATTAAGAGCAATATTTACAACGCTTGTAGGATCAGGGCACCTCGGTGGGCTATATGGGCCATGAGGGAAATGTGGGCCACCTATGGCAAGGGGTTCAAGTGGCACTTTGCTCATACTGTACGGGGTTGTGTGAGTGATTAAACAACCATTGTAAATGCTCCATTTCCAATTGTACTTTATGTGTTTGCACTATGATTTATGTTAACTAACTAGTACATATCCATGTGCCAAACAAAACATAATTTCCCTTCCTCCAAAGCCAAAAAGGATCTGAACATTGATAAACATCCATCCATAGTGGAATTTGATGGTACGAGACATGTCAACTACTACATGTCGGTCAGCCTCTTCAAATAACATATTTGAGATTAGCTTTTTGTGCCACATTCACATAACTTGATCCTCCAATACCAAATTTCCTTCTTCAAATAGCAGATTTGAGATTAGCTTTTTGTGCCACATCCACAGAACTTGATCCTTCAATACCAAATTTCCTTATGAAGAGTATTAATTACACATCCTAAGTTCCAATGCATTTTTTTGGGAAACCGTAAAACCATGCTTTTTGGCACTTATTCCATAATCCTTCAACCGGAAGAGGGTTTGGAGACCCTGTAAAATCGAAAAAGTCTAAAGGATCGTGTATTGCAACCAAATATTCCTAAGAATCAATGACTAGGGTTTGCGTGGGAATCTGTAGAGTCATAAGAAACACCTATGTCTAGCTTATATTCTGAGATTTCCTTTTTGGAGAAAGGAAAGATGTGTCATCCACAGGGAAATATTCAACTTGTTTATCATCATTATAATCATATGCCACATTCTGAAAGATGTAACAGGTCTCTTATGAATGAGGAGACTCACATTTTGTGCACCATATTGAACACTCAAATGCAGTAAAACTAAAGTGTTCATGCAGTAAGGACTGGTGCTATTTTCCTATTTAATTGGTCTATTCCAACCTCATTTTTTAAAAGCAATGAGAAAGTTGTTTTCATAGTAGGTTGTAAAAGCATTTTTTAATTGGTCTATTCCAGTCTCAGTCAACATAGTAGGTTGTTTTCATATCTTCAATGCACATCATCTTCAAGAAGAAAGAACATTGTGAATCAAATGCATTGAGGTAAGGCTTTGAAATACAAATCTTGTTTGCCCTGAATGATCGATTCATCTGCAGACATACTTTGATAAACCTAAGTTGAAATAGCCAATGAGGTTCATCTCTCATTTTTCTGATGTGAAGTAGCTTATACCATAAGGATTTTTCATTTTTTCCATGACTTGCCATTATATCATATTATTCCTACCATGTATATCATGCAACAACATTCCTCCTTCCTCAAATAGGGATTGAAATTTGTGTGGTATCATCGGGTGAGTCGTTCAAATGCCTTGAACACAACTACCTATTTTCACCCATACAAGCAGCAGGGCATTTGAATTCAATAGGATCAGGCTTCATTCCTCACTGGAATCACCAAATGAGATGAATGATATTGAAAGTATATGTCTCATCAAATTTATTGTAGCATAGACAACTGATCTTTGAATATTTGACTTTGCCCTCAACAATTATGCCAATTTGTCAACACCCAAACCTACATTGTAGTAGTCAATGGAGACTCGGTGTAACTTTAGACACAATTTCCATTATCACCTTGACATTCATGTCTCTTGCTTCGAGCTGGTGCTTTTCGAGCCTCAGGGGCGTGGTTCTTTTCCAACATGTGTATCAATCAAACATCCAGTTTCCATCACTTGCCTAGCCTAAGGCTTCTTGACCAAGAGTATGACTTCTCTCTTTCCTTTTGTTTCTCTTTCATGTTGCTATTCTTTCTACCTTGACTCCTTTCTTATATTTTCATCCTTTTAAACCCTAAATTTACTACTTTTTTAAAAGGCCAAACACATTATTATGTGCCTAGAATTTATTGTGATATGAATGGAGATACAGGGACATATAAAGATACATCAATAATTAGAGAATTTGGATCATTATGTGAATGCCAAACATCAGATCTACTACTATTTTCTTAAGTATATACATCAGATATATGGTCTTGGGAGGGTTCCACCACATCCAACTCTTTGATTTCCTTTACCATATTTTCTTTCTTCAGCCACATGTGTAATTATCTTAAACAAAATCAAGGATTTCAGGTAAAAACCTAGTGTAACAACCCTCATATACGAATATATAGAATATTTAATATAATAAATAAAATGCAAGATAATAATATAATTGGGAATATGAAAGAAAATAAGGGAAAACAAATTGCATTAAATAAGAAATTAAGAGATTGGGAGAAGGAAGAGATAAAAGGAGGAGAAGAAGTGAAGAGGGGGGATCTTTTTGTGTCTTTTGAAAATTTTGAAGAGAAGCTCTTGAGGAGAGGAAAGCAAGATAGCACTGGCATAGGGTTAATTGTTGGGGGCTCGGGGGGCTCAGCCTTTGGCTAGGGGTTGGTTGGGTGGAGAGTCATTCCCCCACCTTTAGTTGCACTATTGGAGATGTCAAGGTAATGGTAGCTACTAGGTCATCTAACCAGGTATGGTTCCTTAATTTTCACAACATATTTTCTATTAATATTGATTAGATCCACTTTCTTTGTCAAATCTTCTATGCATGTTGTTCTTGTTTGTTTCTGGATTTTATAATATTTTACATGTTATCAGATTCTTGTATTGGTTCATAGATCTGCATGCATATTTAATATTATTTTGTTATTTAGTAGGTTTTATGAGTTTTATGGTTCTTACATTTGGTATCAGAGCAGGGTTCAAACCCTCAAGACCTATGGGCTTTTCCTAGTTAAACTTAATTAATAGGTGAAACGTTACAGTGGCTCAAAATGGTAAAATCTATGGATGTACCTTCAGATCTGGTGCTTATGTCAAACCTAGATGCAGGTTGCATGTTAAATCTGGTAGCTTGCAAAGCAAAAACAAAAACAAAAACAAAACAAAAAATCTTTGTAAAATTTAAGGATTCAGGTTAATGCGTGCTGGGATTTGAACCCAGATCTCCTGGCGCAACAGGAGCCTTACTTAGGCTACACCCATGGCTCAACATAAATATATAATGTAAATCCTAAGAACTTGCTAGTAAATCCATGTCAAATTAACCGGTGTGGGAGCCCATGTATGAGTAAATAACATCCTTTTATCTTTGTATAAATATTAGTTGTTTTATTGTTGTGACTATACCTTTGGTGAAAGCAAGGAGGCCCATGAGAGATTTATTATGGCTCAAGACAAGTTAGCAGCAACACATTTATATACTGAACAATGAAAAGAATGGTAATATCCAATATGATGTCTCTTCCAGCCATAAAACTTGTTAAAATCTGTTATATTACTTGGTTCAACCTCTAGGGTAAACAATTAACAATTATGTCTAGTGTTCCTCCCTTTGTAGAACAATAAATCAACTCATTTTCTATTCTTAACATAACATGCATCACAAATTATTGAGTTCCATAACACGGATTATATTTGGAACTATTCATACAGAGAACGAAAGATATCATAATATTCCTGATAGCTTAAAAATAATAAAGCAAATGGATACTGAGTTAAAACTAAACAAATTTGCAACATACGAATAGAAGCCTTGTAAAGACACAACAGACCTGAGTTTTGGTCAGCTAGGTTATAAAGTTCGGTCATTCCTAAACCCAAAGCAAGAGATTGTAGTCTAGTTACGCCCAGAAAGGTTGTACTATAACATAAATAAAGATACTCTTAAAGGATTGAACACAAATGGGAGAGCCTTGCCCCATATTTCACACTTCAATTGTCTTCACACTTGAATTATTTATCTCACTTACACTTCATCATTTGAAGCAATGAGCTGAAGTAGAATCTCTGCTAATTGTTCGCAGTACCCAATCATTAGCACGAGTTTGAGTAAAACCCTAAAATTCATTTTCAAGAAGCCTCGTCGATATGACAATAGAACTGAGATCTTCTCTGAAGATCGACTATACCAAGTTGAATATGAAATGTAGACCATTAGAAATGTCTGAGTAGCAGTTGGAATAATTCAATGCATAGAAAAAGCCTTTCGGTACTTGATCACACCAAGATTCAAATACTTCATGAGAAATGAGCGTTATATTGATCTTCACTATGTCAAATATATGTGCATAATGTTCAAACCATTTCTTTTGCGGTAGCCATTTCACTATGTAACAACAATATTAAGCATTTCCAAGCTAACATAGAGAGGAGATTGTTAGATTTGGAGCATTAATTCAATATACTCTAGGATCTTTACTGAGAGAATAACATGTACAGCATATCAAGTATAAAAATGCATATCAATCACACCAAGCAATCACATGAGACAATAGACACACAGAGTTTCACTGGGGAAAACTATAAAGGTGAAAAACCCCACAACTTCCTCAAAGATAGAAAGAGCAATGATACAACCCAAGTACAAGAGATAGTCTTCTCCTAGCAGCTGAACCTCCTCCTCCACTAGTGCACTACTTTTCGAGTAGTGTAGAAGTGAATAATGAGATGATCAAATAGAGTGCCTCCCACACTCTATTTACACATGACCTGACCTGCCTAATAACCTAGCAGGGCTGACTTGTCTAACTTAGTCTAATAACCCGTGGTTACATTAATCAAGGCCGACCCCACACTTGGTGGTCTAATAACCCATCACAGCAAGTTACGACACTTGCGACACTTATCAATAGAAATGACAACACTTCCGTATAGGGGAATAATACCATCTCTATAGGAGTAATATACATAAGTGAAATACATTTCGAAGTTACATATACATCAACACTCCCTCTTAACTAGGAAGGTATTTCTCAACACAGATCTGCTAGCACAAGTCTTCTTCTCTGGATCATCGTCACTGGATCATCGTCATCGAATCATCATCATCGAATCATCGTCATTGTCACTGCTGCTGCTATCTCAATCAATCTCCAATCTACTCATCATAGGAAGTTCTACAGAGCCAATCCTTTTTCATACTGGACGTAGGCCCACCACCAGCAAGTCTTCATCATCTACAGAGCCAGCCCTTTTTCATGCTGGATGTAGACCTAGCCTCCATGTAGGTCTTCAACATCTCTGCGAGCAAGGCCATCAAGTAGGTACAGCTCAGGACTGATTACACTACCTCTGCAAAACCTGCAAGATCTCCTAGGACTGATTACACTGCCTCTGCAAAACCTGCAAGAACATCTCAGGACTGATCATATGCCTCTGCAAAACCTGTGTACCATACTGTCACATCATCGTCTTCAGATCATCATCATCGTCCATGGAGCACAACCCAGATGCACATCATACTGTCTCCATTATGGGAGGACTTTCCTACCACCATACGAGACCCTGTCTACCAACATGCGAGGACTTTCCTACCACCATTCGGGAATGGCTCTGGCACTTATGTCAATGGCCATGGGAGGAATTTCCTACCACCATGCCAGACTGGCCCCAACCCTTACATCTACACCATGGGAGGACTTTCCTACCACCATGTGAGAATGGCTCAGCCCTTACATCTACACCATAGGAGGACTTTCCTACCACTATGTGAGAATGGCTCCATCCTTTACATCTTACCATGGGAGGACTTTCCTACCACCATGTAAGAATGGCCCGTATGCATCTGTGTCTCTGGACTTATCACTTCCCCTTGGAAGGTATCTCGATCTGAAGTACACCAAGTCTCCCTCTCAAGTATTCAAACTTCACTCTGGCCAGCGGCTTGGTCAACACATCGGCTATCTGCTCGTCCGTCGCAACATACAGGAGCTTCACTGCTCCTCTCTACACCATATCCCTGATATAGTGATACTTGATCTCAATGTGCTTCGACTTGTCATGGAACACTGGGTTCTCTGACAATTTCACACAACTTTGGTTGTCGCAATATATACAAGTAGCACTCAGCTGGAGATCAAACAAATCAGACAGTAGCTTCCTAATCCATACTGCCTCACAACTAGTCGAACAAGCTGCGACATACTCTACTTCGACTGTACTTAGTGCCACACAGGACTGCTTCCTGCTAAACCAAGAGATGATATCGGATCCCATACTGAAGCAGCACCCCGAAGTGCTCTTTCGATCAATGGCACTGCCTCCCCAATCTGAATCAACATAACCCTCCAGGTTAAACTTTTGATTCACCTCATACTTGAGCCCATATTCAACTGTACCCTTCAGGTACCTCAAAATATGCTTTGCAACTATCAGGTGAACATGTCTCGAATCTGTCAAGTACTGGCTTAAGGTGTTCACCTCAAAGCAGATATCTGGTCTTGTATTCATCAGGTACATCAAGGACCCAATCATCTAACGATACATCATAGCATCAACCGGCTCAGAAGAAGCATCACACAGAAGCTTCAAGTTCGATGCCATAGGTGTGGCCATGGCCTTGCAGTCCACCATCTTGAACCTCTTCAGGATCTCTACTGCATACTTCCCTTGTCCAAGGAAGATTCCATCTGCACTCTGCCACACCTCCATACCAAGAAAGTAGTGCATCATACCCAAGTCCTTCATCTCAAACTCGGCAGCAAGCTTCCTCTTCGTGTCGGCAATCAATCTATCCTCACCTTTTACAAACAGGTCATCCACATACAATAGCAGTATCACTGGATTGCCTTCCTCAACCTTTTAGTAAAGGTTGGAATCCGTTGTACTCTTGGTAAAGCCCAAACTGGATAGGAAGCCATCTATCCCGCCATACCAGGTCCTGGGTGCCTATTAAAAACCATACAAGGCTTTCTTCAGTTTGCACACATGTCTCAAACCCGAGTGGCTGCTCCACATACACTTCCTCTTCAACTACACCATTCAAGAAAGTTGTCTTGACATCCATTTGGTGTACCTTCCATTTCATCACTGCGGCTAGAGCAAGTATTGATCTAATGGAAGTGTATCTGGCCACAGGAGCAAAGGTCTCTTCCTAATCAATCCCTTCTTTCTGGGAGAAGCCACAAGCTACAAACCTTGACTTATATTTTTCTATGCTGCCATCTGCAGCGTGCTTGATCTTATAGATCCACATGGAAGTCACCACATACTTCTCATCTGGTCTTGGGACCACATCCCAAACATCATTCTTCATGATCAACTGGTATTCCTCGACCATGGCATCCTTCCATTCTTTCTTTTCTGCTGCTTCTTCATAACTGGAAGGTTCTTTGTTCACTATGTCACAGAGTAAGGCAACATAGCTAGTATGTGATCTTGTCCTTTTCCTTTCTCTATGTTCCTCTTCTGGAATGCCAAACCTTTCTGCATCTTGAATGAGCTCTCTAGCCCATGCTGGTTTCCTCTTGTGAGAGTTCTTCTCATGGGGTGGATCTACAGGTTGTTGTGGATCTTCCATTTCACGATCTTCTTCAAGAACTGCTTCATTCATGGTGGTGTCTTGTGTTATGGATATTTTGGGTTCTTCATTATCTTCAACTGGTGATTTCCTTGATTTGATGTATGCTGAGCTTTCATCAAATGTTACATCCCTACTGATATCAATCTTCTTGAATCCTGGGAAGTAAATTATGTAATCCTTCGAGCTTTCACTATAGCCCACGAATATGCCCTTCTTTCCTGAAGGATCTAACTTTGTCCTCTTTTCTTTTGGGATGTGAGTATACTGGACAACCAAATATTCTGAGATGGCTAACTTCAGGTTTCTTACCAGTGAACACTTCTTCTGGTGTTTTGTCGTCAAGTATCTTATGAGGTGTTCTGTTCTGCACATATACAGTTGTCCTGGCTGCTTCAGTCCATAAGTGCATAGGTAGATCTTGGTCGTGAAGCATTGCCCTAGCTGCCTCCATGATTGTTCTATTCTTCCTTTCGGAAACCCCATTCTGTTGTGGATTGGTAGGAGTAGTCAACTCCCTCTTGATCCCTGAATCACTGCATATCTTGTTGAAGTCTCCTGAAATGAATTCTCCACCATTGTCGAATCTGAAGATCTTGATCTTCATGTTAGTTTGGTTTTCTGTCAAGGCTTTGAATTCCTTGAATTTTTCAAACACTTCATCTTTGTTCTTCAATAAGTAAACCCAAGTCTTCCTAGAGAAATCATCAATGAAGGAAACATAGTATACATACCCACTCAGAGAACTGGATGACATCGGACTGCATACATTAGAGTGGATGATTTCCAAGATTCGTTTTCCCTTGCTTTCACTGCTTGGAAATGTTTTCTTTGTGTTATTTCCCTTTGCACAACCTTTGCAAATTCCTTCATGCTTTGTCTGGTTTTCAGGAAGACCTTCCACTGCTTTGCCTGCAATTGGTAATTCCCTATAGTGCATGTGTGCAAGCCTTCTATGCCAAAGTTCACTTGGCTCTATTGAGTTATGGACCATAGCTTGTTCTGGTTGGCCCTTCAATATGTATAATCCTCCATCTTGCTCTCCAATCACCACTGCATCATCTATAGTCTTACCCTTTGGCCACATTAGGACTTGGCCATCTACAAATGCAACCCTCATGCCTTTTGCATCCAATGCAGATATGGAGAGTAGATTCTTCTTGAGACCTGGAACATATAGTACATCTTTCATCTTCATAGACTTTCCAGAGTCTAGTTTATAGGAGGCTTCACCACTCCCTTTTATTGGATACTGGTAGTCATCCCCAAGTTTAACCTTGTGGGGTGGTTCATGTTCAGATAGGTTCATAAAGGATTCCTTGAATCCTGTCATGTGTTTAGAAGCCCCACTATCTATAAGCCAATCATTACTTCCATAAGTAATGGTTCTAGTGAGAGCAAAAATCAAAACATATTCTTCATCGCTTGAAGAATCTTCACTATCTTCTCTAGCCCTCTTCCTGGGAGGTTCATCATCCTCTGCAGCATGAGCATGATGTCTTCTTTTGATGTTCTTCTTCTTGTGAGAACCATCTTTCTTATTTCTAGGATAGTCTCTGGAATAGTGTCCCTTTTCATCATGTGTATAATAACGGACATAGGACATGTTTCTTCGAAGTCTGGGACTACCCCTCTTATTTTGATGGTGATGTCTTTCTTTCTTGCCATGATGGTGAGTCTTTTTGTCACCATGTCTTTTGGAGTGTGCTGTGAGAGATTGGTATTCATTCCCCATCTTCTCTTCTTGAGCTACAATTCGAGCTTCTTCCTGTGAGCATTCTTCCCACAACCTACTGAATGTGATAAGTTTCTTCATAGCATAAATTCCTTGGATGAAGGAATCCCATGACCTAGGAAGGCCATTAAGAGTGGTCATTACCACTTCTCCATTTTCTATGTCTTCTCCCACAACTTCAAGTTGTTCTTTTATCTGGGAGACCCTTGAGAAATAAGACTGCATAGTCTCCGCATTCTGGATCTTGACATTCTTCAATGGATTCCTCAAGGTCATCTTCGGATTTATGTTCTTCCCTTCGAATAGCTTGGTCAGGGAATCAAACATCTCCTTTGGTGTCTTTAGAGATGACACATGTGGTATGAGATGGTCTTTGATAGAATCAGCAATGATCCTCTTAGCCTTAACCAAATTCCTTTTGTGTAAGGCCTTAGCCTATTCTTCCTCTAGGATAGGGACCTCTTCACTTATTTTAATGTCCAACTCATTTTCTTCTAAGATTAACCCAATCCTATACTTCCATGCTCGGAAGTTATCAACCCCTTCAAGTTTATCCTCGAGCTTGGTGTGGTGAGACATCTTTAAAGAGTACTTCAAATGGAAATAGAAAATATTTAGGTCTTACCACTTGATTTGCTGAAAACTGGATCTGGTCCCAGATTAGGGTTTGTCAGAGAAACCATTAAAATTCAAACTTTGAATTTCAAACTTCTAAAAGGATAGAAAGATGCGCCTTGATGAGTTGATCAGCCTGTTATACTCAGAATTTGAAAAATGCAAAGTTTCACCCTTCAGAAATGTCTTTTAGTCTTCCTGGATTCACTGGGGAGGACCCTGAATTAGGGTTTGAGTTTCCCGGAGATTCACCCAACCAAAAAGTTCGATCCAAAGCTCTAAACTTCTATTTTTCCAAGGAGCTTCCATCTATGTCCTCAGATTTCAGAAATTCCTATTTTTGTGGAAACCCTAAGTTTTAGGGCCAAAAATAAAAGTGCCCAAAATTGAGATCTAATTGGACAGAAAGATTCACCTTTCTGAGGAGAGTCAATCTATCATATTGCTTTTCCAAAATCTGTGGAGAGAAACCCAATAAACAAGAAACCCTAGTTTCTGCAACTGCACAGTGTCTTCTTCTCAGGTTAGCTCTGATACCATGTTAGATTTTGAGCATTAATTCAATATGCTCTAAGATCTTTACTGAGAGAATAACATGTACAGCATATCAAGTATAACAATGCATATCAATCACACCAAGCAATCACATGAGACAATAGACACACAGAGTTTCACTAGGGAAAAGCATAAAGGTGAAAAACCCCATAGCTTCCTCAGAGATAGAAAGAGCAATGATACAACCCAAGTACAAGAAATAGTCTTCTCTTAGCAGTTGAACCTCCTCTTCCACTAGTGCGCCACTTTTAGAGTAGTGTAGAAGTGAATAATGAGATGATCAAATAGAGTGCCTCCCGCACTCTATTTATACATGAGCTGACTTGCCTAATAACCTAGCAGGGCCGACTTGTCTAACTCATTCTAATAACCCATGGTTACATTAATCAGGGCCGACCCCACACTTGGTGGTCTAATAACCCATCACAGCAAGTTATGACACTTGCGACACTTGTCAATACAAATGATGACACTTCCGTATAGAGGAATAATACCATCTCTATAGGAGTAATATACATAGGTGAAATACATTCCGAAGTTACATATACATAAACAGAGATTTGGGTTTCACCAATGCATTCACTAATTTAGTCCAGTCTCATGATGCAAATTTTGAGAGAAGCCCCAACGCTCCAAAAACAAGCATTAGATACCCAGACAATTGTGTTCTCAAACAAGCTCAAAGAATATTTATGAAATCGACTTACTCAATGAGCAATTTATTGTAGCTGAACAACAATTTTGATGAAGACAATCTACAAGGTCCTTCATCCTCTGGTGCATCAAGGTCACGATAACTGATAAAAGTGGATCTTAATGAAATGCTAGAGATAACATAAGCATCATGGGTGGATCGATCATTCATTCCATGGACCGCCCACCACCAAAATGGCCTTTTCTTCTACGTAGACCAACATGAAGACAACACAGCATCAAGTTGGCTCTTTTTGTCAGATTGAGAGAGAGGGGCGTTCACAGAGCCATTATTAATGCTCATAGCAGTTACACCTTAATTATTACATGCTGCGATACTCCACCATGAGACAGAAACCCTAACGGTCACTTAGCACGAGTTGAAAATGTAACGCCTGTATTGAAGTGTAAATGCCTGTATTGAAGGTTGAAGTGTAAATGCCTGTATTGTAACGCCTCTCGCCTGCTTCCTGCTAAGCGTTACAAAAAGGGAGCATTTCGTTTACCATTTTGATGTATCATTCACTCATTCGATGAAACGCCCTCAACGTTTCAATTGATGGAGAAGATGTATTATTTGAAAGTTGCGTTGGAGTTGGGATCCTCCCTATTATTTGGCGCATGGAGAGATTGCTTCTCATCAAAATAACAGCTTTGGCAGGAAGAAGTGCATAGGACGGGTTATTCTGGTGATGAGCTCCTCACTCAAGGCAGTTAATGGATATCTTCCTGAAAAGTGAACATAGAGATCTTGTTTTATGGGAATTCGATGTGTTTTCTTGGGTTGGAAATGCGTTTGGGAGGAATAATAAAATTCTTCATGAAGCTGCTTGGATATATGCAACTCTTGAACCTAGTGCGACCTTCATATGAGCTCTTCTATGTGAGCATTGGCTGTGGTGTGCCCACATCTATGTAAATATTGTTTTCCAACTACATGGAAATATCTCTGCAATAGAAATGGTGCATTGAAAAATGTGGGATCTCTACGTACTCTCCAATGAAGGGTGGTGTCTTATTCTCTTTATTGTGCGTGGAGGAAGTGAAGACAGTGGTAAGAGATTGTTTCCTATACTGGTGATCTCTCTTGCTGAGTTGAAAGACTATTGGTGACTCCCTCTTGTTGCTAATTTTCCTTTTAGCGTGGATATAAGAAAACCCTAATTATTGCGTTAAGTACGTTGCTGCTTCCGGTTGGATCTCCTGTTTGTTGTAAACTTTACATTTTAGCTATGTAATCAAGTGGTCTCTCCTGGAGAGAACTGAACCTGCCTTAGTTAATCACATCATGCTCAGATCGATAAGATCTATCCTTATTATTTAAGTATTAAGCCTTATATTAAGGGATATCCAGTTTGCTTTGCTGGCTTCTTTATTTGATTCTTTAGAATGCGCAGAGTTGGGGAAATGAATCCATGTGCGTTATTGTTCTTATAATACATTTATTTTTACTCCTTTGGTTGCTGCGCTGAGTTTGGGAAGGATCCCGATACGTTTTTAGTTGATCTATAATATATATGTTGATGCTGGATTTTTATTTGTTTGTGTTATTATTGAATGCACAGAAGCCATGGGGGAGGGACGGCTCAATGGGAGCCGATCCCTGTGCACTTTTCATATGAGATAATATGTATATTTGTTAGATGGCTAATTGATCCTCTGTGCATATGAGGGAAGGGCATCTATTTTTCATTGTATGCTGCCACGATCTATGCATAGGATGAATGCTGCCACGATTATCTACATAGGTCGAATGCCCACTATCTCTGCGATCATACCAGCGTTCTCTGACTTTATGCTCCAAAATTGCAACGTTTGTCTCTTCCACAGGCATATGTAGCTAGGGTTTTCCCTTTGCTCATTGTTCAATGAATGTTTCCTATGTGCCTCATGGAGCGTGGATCTATGTTTGCGCGGGTGGTCTCAGCTACTGTGAACAAGAACGGTTAGGCATTAAATTTATCATTTTCCAGGCATTAAAATTTATCATTTTCTCAGCGTTATCATTCTCCCAGGCATTTTCTATCATTACCTACAGCATTATCATTATCAAGTGTTATAATCCATGAAATTATATTGTATTTCAAATTAAGTGACTGCGTTAAAATTTCGAGTCTTCATTTATTTCTAAGTTAATGTTGCCACATCACAATTGTCAAGACGTGCCAAGTTAAATTCCTTCACAGTAATTACCTGCAATCACTGTAAAAGAAACACAATAATCCCTTCACAATAATCCTCCTATGAAATCCCAGGCTCACGTCTCAGTGGTCCATGGGCTCACTCTTGCCAAACAATAATTACCTGCAACTGTTGGCATTTCTTCCTGGCTACTCTCAGTTTTGCCACGGTTAGGGTTTGACGTGTCAATCAGATTCTCTACAGGTCAATGCCAATTAGGGTTTAACGTGTGTGGATTAAATATTTTATGGACAAAGTTTTGTATAAATTTGGAGGAGCGATTGGTCAATTGTTTTCTTGGTGAATGCTCTCTCCGCTTCACTCTCTCCTTCATTCGTGGTATCTGTAAATTATCATATGCATAAATGCCTTACATTTTGGTATAATGCGTTGCATTTATATCTCCTCTCAATAATATCAACACACACAGATGGCTTGGTTTTATGCAATAAGGGAGATGAATGGTCGTCACGGAAGTGATGTGTCAAGATCGTGAATGCTATCATCTTTCACCTATTAGTTGAACCGTTAACATTGTCATCAACAGATTTATTACTGCCATGACGATCAACATTGTCATGCTTCACTTTATCGTTGTCATATGACACTGTCATCAATAGATTTATTATTGCCATGACGGTCAACATTGTCATGCTTCACTTTATCGTTGTCATATGAATGAGACATTAAAACATTATTATAATCCATTTATCGCTACCGTCGGTAGGAGTGTTAAAACCACTTTACTTCATATTATATTATTGAGCTCCTAAGATAGACAATTGAACTTCACATAGAAATGGGAAGAGATAAGCTCCGAAATTACAGCTCCTAAGATACAAAATTAAACTTCACATGAAAATGTGGAAGAGGGGAGCACCGATCACAGCAAAATAAAATATTGAGTATGGGGAGGAGAAATTAGTAATGAATAGATTGCTGAAATCAAACGTCAGCTAGTATTTTATTACACGAAAATATAATGAGGGAACATTAATTGATACATTTGGCAGTTTCATATCCAGATGACTACAAGAGGTTTCAAAAAAATTAGATTCTACAAATAATTGATCTTTAAATGACATGATGAGATTGTGCTTATGTGCCTATACCACACTCAAGTTCTTAGAAACGTCAAATACCAACATAGGCGGTACTCAACACAATTGTAATGGAAGAGGCCATTATGCAAGATATAGTTATAAGAAGAAACAAGACAATTAAAAAGGGCATACTCAACACAAAGGTAAGAATAAAAAAGGGCATACTCAACACAACGGTAAGAATAAAAAAGGGCATACTCAACACAACGGTGAGAATAAGGCTCACCATGATAAGTATGTTGAAGAAGATGATGAGTTGTTAAATCAGTTAGAAAAATTTCTCAGTTAGTTAAATCAGTGTTAGCTCTGGTGCTAGCAGGCACATGTCTACTAATAGAAGACTATTCATAGAACTCAAAGAGAGAAATACTTGGGAATCGATATTTTTGGGTGATGGCCGATCTCATGAGGTGAAAGGAGTGGGCATTGTACCTATTTGAATACCAAGTGGAGGTATAACTCTCATAAAGAATATTTTTGGATGTTCTTGGTCTAATAAATAATTTTCGTTAGTGATTGATGTTGCTCATGAGGATATGAAGGTTGAGTTTAGTGGAGAAAGCTATAGAATCATAGATTGTAAATATGGAAACTCCAAGGTAATATGCAAAGGCATCGAAGAAGATGGCTTCTATAGATTAATCACAGGTGTAATTGGTCATCCAGAATTAGTACATGATGATGGATCACTTATGGAGTTATGGCACATGACAGTTGGTAATCTAAATCTGGATAGCCTAAGGAAGGTTCAAACAAGGATAAGAGGTATTCCCCAATTTAATGTAAGTAAAGGAAGTATATGTAATGCATGTACCATGGGAAATCATCATATGGATCCTTTCTTTTCCAATGATGAAAAACATGTGAGAAATCCTCTTCACCTTATTCACTTTGATGTTTGTGGACCAATGAGTACTCCTATCACTTTCTTACAAAAGAAAAGTATGGCATGTTGAATGGAGGTTTTCATAAAGATAAAAGCACCTAAGATTTTCATCAAACTTCATAACTTTGATTATTATTATACTAGTTACATAAATATCAATAAAGTTAACTAGAAATATAAATAGTCAATCTAGATATTGAAGGATTAAGTCTAAGTGACATAGAGTAGAGAAAATGATGAGGACATATCAATGTAGTAAACTTACTTCTCATTAACATGAGAAGGTGACGAGTATTCCACTGAATATTTTCAATGGTGTAGAAGTGTCTCACCACAATAAGAATTTATCATTTGGCTAAGTCTCCTTGAGTGGGGGATATATATTATACCACAATACCAATTTTAAAAGTTAATTGCCTGAAATTGTACACTGGATCTAATTCCAATAAATGCAAAACTACAATAAACATGAAGCTTAATCCATTGAATCAAAATTTAGACGGCCAACATTGACCATAATAAATGTTCATGTTATGTTTGATTTGATATTTCTCACATAAAATCGGGTGATCTCGATACCATATTGAATCATAATTCCATCCACACACACAAAAAATAAAATAAAATAAAAATATAGTGAACTAGGGTCCTATTGTAGTTATTGAACTTTCTTACATGGCTTCTGAAATTAGAGGATATATGTTGCATATTCCATGACCATACTCAGTTTTTCATGCTGCTACTTAGTTCCACGATACATATTTCATGTCGATACTCAGTTTATTATGGTTTCTAGATGTATAGGACATGACGTACATGATGTGTTGATTGTGGATACTCAATTAGTACTTTATAGTTTTATGTATGGCATCTTGAAATGTAATTTATGTGGTACATGATTTGGTGTTATTACATGTTGTTTCTTAGAATGATGCCTTATAGACATGTGATTCATGGCCATGCATTATTCATGTGAAAATTGATGTTGTTATTTCTAGCCATGGGTTGTGCATGTGATAATTCTTGATGTTATTCATGACGTTATGGTGCTTTATAAGATAGATGACATGTAGAACATAAAATGATATTATAGCTTATCATTGCATCTAGAGATAAATGACATTTGGCATCACAGCTTATCATTTCATGCTAACCCTTATTGCTCCCGGTAGAATACATATTTGATATGATGATGGATTATGTGGGTTAGTAGAATACATATTTGATATGATGATGGATTATGTGGGTTGTTATAATGCATATTTGATATGATGGTGTATTATGTGAGTTGTTACTCCATGTTGATAGTACTAATGTTCAAATGTGGCAACTTATCATGACATGTTTATGAGATGCTTAGTGAAATTATGAAAATATCACGACCAATTATGTTATAATGGTAGCACAAAGAACCTAAATGCATTAGATGTTAAACTTGGCATGACTTATCGTGACAATGACTTATGATGCAAAGTAATGCAATATGAATTGGTGGCTAGAAATTCTTGTTAGCACATGATTCAAGGTTGATCCATGATATTATTATATTGAGAAATGGTTACTAATGATTATTCATAATGGCAAGTTCCAGTTGTTCCAAGTGATCCGCTCAAATAACTTGATGAGGCTAAGTATTCTATGATTTCATGGGAGCCCATAACCACGAATGAGAATGGCTACTATAAATATATTATGGGTTGGGGGACAAGCCCAACAATTAGCTCTATGCCAGCAGCGCTTGACTTTTATACCAGAATTTGGGAAGGTGGCAGTGCCACAGATACTTCCCGGAGAACTTCTGATGTGACCAGAGTCCACGGTTGGAGACATACTCACCGAGAGGGAGGTTTGTGGAGAAGGACTTCTGATGCCTGGGGCTAATGCCTTGAGGGTGTGGTGGAGGATGTTTAGGCTATCCTTCCAAGATGCCTGGGGTATAATGATCCTGATATGCGCAGTGGAAGCGTGGTGGGCCCATAACCCACAGGTTCCAGGATCGGGGTACTGGGAACCAGATGCCGATTAATATCGATGAGGTCGTACTATTACTAGAAGTTGGGAAGGTGTAAAATGTCACGGTAACTTCCCAGATAACTTCTAATGACTACTATATGATGATTCCGGTTAGAATCCGATGAGGCCGTATTATTACCAGAAGTTGGGAAGGTGGCAATGCTGTGGTAACTTCCCGGGGAACTTCTGATGCCTACTATATGATTCGCGGACAGGTTATAGTAGAGGGCCAGTGCCATGGCGAGCGAGACCATCCGGAGTTGAAGGGGAGGTTTATGGAGGTGGCGGATGGTATGATTCTCAGGGAGAGGGTGAGTAAGGAAAGAGGAAGTAAACAAATACACATCTACTAATTATTAATTAATTATCTAATGCTTTTGTATGTATGATGCATAATTGTTGTTATGGTTGCATACTAGACTCATAGGGAATTACTTAAGAGCATGTTGTAACTTAGGGAATTTGATTGTATTAGTGTGGTTTGGAGACTTCTATGTTGTGGCCACACATATAAATCTCTTAGCTTCACAATAGTACTAGCTACCTATATATTCTAGTATTTACTTGATTGATTGATTGAATAAGTATTGTATTTATTGCTTGAATGTTATAACTTTGGAACGAAGTTTCTTGAAGGGGGAGAGTATGTAACAACCCTCATATACGAATATAGAGAATATTTAATATAATAAATAAAATGTAATATAAAATAATGTAAGATAATAATATAATTGGGAATATGAAAGAAAATAAGGGAAAACAAATTGCATTAAATAAGAAATTAAGAGATTGGGAGAAGGAGGAGATCAAAGGAGGAGGAGAAGTGAAGAGGGGGGATCTTTTGTGTCTTTTGGCATTTGGAAGAGAAGCTCTTGAGGAGAGGAAAGCAATATAGCACTGGCATAGGGTTAATTGTTGGGGGCTCGGGGGCCTCAGCCTTTGGTTGGGGGTTGGTTGGCTGGAAAGTCGTCCCCCCACCTTCAGTTGCACTATTGGAGTTGTCAAGATAATGGTAGCTGCTAGTTCATCTAACCAAGTATGGTTCCTTAATTTTCACAGGATATTTTATGTTAATATTGATTAGATCCACTTTCTTTGTCAGATCTTCTATGCATGTTGTTCTTGTTTGTTTCTGGATTTTATAAGATTTTACATGTTATCAGATTCTTGTATTGGTTCATAGATCTGCATGCATATTTAATATTATTTTGTTATTTAGTAGGTTTTATGAGTTTTATGGTTCTTACACCTAAGCAATCCCCAAGCATATGACCAGACTTATTTTCCAAGAAATAAATAGTACTACAATAGATGTTATGCCTACACCTTAGTAATCAGATAAGTATACTCTAACATGATCTATTGCACTATCTAGGAATTGATTTCAATATTCCATTTCAATTCAAGAGGAGATAGATGAAAAGACTTGAAAGTAAGATTAACATATCAGTGTCATAATTGAATGCAGGAGATTGAATATGAGTCAACGGCCAGTTTTTTCAATGAATGAATACCATGCACATGATGAGAGAATAGCCGATGAGAAGATCTTGGATAAATATGCATGTCCTTGTAATGATTGTCTCGGAGGGAAGATGAGAAGAAGTGGGTCTGTAATGATTTTGCCATGAACCCATAACAGATGGAGATTGGAGATGTTATGAAGCTTGCTTCATTACATCAAAAACCCTAGTGAACTGCAAAAATTTATGCTCCCTCGTCATCTTAAGAGACAAAATGATCATTTCAATGACCCTTACCTGCTCTGTGTGGATCTTTATTAAGACCCTTACCTGCAATGACCGTTACCTACTCTATGTGAATCTTTATTAAGACCCTTACCTACAATGACCCTTACCTTTAGTAAGATATTTCTCACTCCTAATTATGATTAGCTCATCCACATAAACAACTACAAGAATGATGTAACCATTGATGTTACATACAAATTTGATCTTGTGAGGAATTTGAAACCATGTTGGATAAAATAGGAATTACAATACATGGTGAGTAATCATGTTACCTTATTGATGCTAATGACATGCAAAAATTTATGATTACGCCCTCTTACTGGCACAATGATCAGAGCAACAAAGGTGGACTAGGTGTCTTTAAGGCCTCCACCAACCCAACAAAGACTCCCACCCACACCAGGACTTGGACTTCAACAAATTGTAATTAGGATAAATACCCCGGGAGGTGTCCATGTGATATTTGTGCATGATTTGTTTCAACACTTAACTCAATTAACACCCTAAATAAGAGTAAGTCACTCCAAAAAGCAAATAAGTAAGTAGTTACAGTAAATCCGCTCTTATTATCTAACAAATGGTTTAAGTTCTATTGGTGGCTCATAGGGTAAGAATTCATCAAGGGTCGTAACATCTTCCGTATACTCTCTTCAACTGTACACCTTCCTCATAAGTTATATATTTAATGGGTCCATTACTCAATGTACATCTAGGCCAGCTATGTTTAAGTATGATCTCTTAGGAGATTCAATGATTCAAAAACACATTTTAAGGGGTGGAAGTTCACCTCGTCGGGATTATTCCACCTTTACCAGTGTACCTATCGATCTTACAATATTTCTAATCTATTTTACCAAGTTCCCCATACAAGTTGATGCTAGTATATTTTTGTGCTCTAAATATCTTCAATGACTTAGAGTTTGAATAAAGAAATCACCAGTAAAACTTGTATACTTAATCAACCTTTGCTTTAGCAAATGTCATCCAAATTATGCTCAAACTTGTGATACCTAACAAAAATCCATAAGGATGAAATCACCCTCAGAACTTGATGAATTACAATCAGCCTTCAAACAATGATTATCAGCAGTAGTAGATACCCTTTTGATCAAACTCTTGAACTGCTGTATCAACATAGAACATAGATTTATGGTGAGTTTATGTTTCAAATATCAAGTATGCCAATAACCTTAAAGACTGCATGTCAAATTGGAACCTTGTCAATTTATTTAACACATATAGGATATGAATATGGTAGAGAGCAAATTATAGATACCATTTAATTTCTTGTTGGAATTTTTTTAATGCATTAGGCAGGGAAAATATTCATGTACTAATGATGTTTATGGATAACCTAATGGCTTCTTTGTACATGTATTAATGATGTTTTTTATGCGAAATGTTTGAAAAGGCTATGAAGAATAAGGGCGTGAAATGTAAAAGTGGAAAAAACAATGATGAGAATGCTATAGACTATGAGGGTGTTCGTAAAGAACACATTGCAAGAAATGAAGCATATTTGATAGCTCTTGGTTTGGGAAAGTAGTTATTTCTTGTACCTTTTCATTTCTATGCATATTTCATGAAAGTTGTTTATAATCTATTTCATGATGTAGCCTATATATGCTTTTGATTCTCATTTGATAAGTTTTTTGTTTTATAGGGAAAAGTTGGCTTCTAGAGAAAGAGAGCATAACCAAAAGGAAAGCAAAGGCACATCGTTGCCAGCTCATGGTTCAGAAAATCAGTAAGTAGTTATTCCTCATAGTTTTTCACTTCTATGCATATTTTATGATAGTTGTATATAATCTATTTGATGATGTAGGCCATCTATGCTTTCGATTCTAATTTAACAAGTTTTTTTTATTTTATAGGGAAAATGTAGATTCTACACAAAATGAGCGAAAAGAAAAGGCAAGCAAAGGCACACTTCCAATAGCTCGCAGAAGCCTACGCCTTGGTGGATTAGTACATGGAGAAGATGCTGACAATACTAATGATCAGCTTCCTAATATATCACGTGATGATGATCATGTCCAAGCTGATATTGCTGAAGGCTTGCTATATTCTGAATCAAAATCAAGTTTGAGAGACTTATTTTTAAAATCGAAACAAAGATTTGAAGTCTCATCTGAGCGAATTGGTGAGATAGCTAGTGCCACACCTAATGTGTCCAATAAGGAACCAATTAGGCCTTCAACTGCCAAAGAAAAAACACTTGTTTTGTCCACACACATCAGTGTCGTTTTGACATCACCCAATCTTGATTCGACTGGAGATATATCATCTTTCAGAGAAAAAAATGCAAAATGAGTCAAGGCATGTTTAGGTCCACAGAAAGAGAATCCAAAGAAAGAAAATCAAAAGGGAAGAAGGCTTATTTGGTTACGATAAAAGATGGTGAACCTGTTGGACCAAATGCTGCAAGGTGGGCCTCATAGTTGGGCACGAGAGTAAGGTCTCATTTGGATGTAACCAAGGCCAATTTTGCAGATCAAGATGAAAGAAATGTGGATCTAGTGATTCTACAAATGGAAAATTCCTTTGAGACTTTTGGTGGAAGGATTTCCACCAAATATTACAAGAACAGAATGAGAAAATTGATTAATAATTTTAGGCATAAATGCATAAAAGCAATCTTGGAAGGAAAAGAAAGGGACAACAGCTTGACTCCCAAACAGTAGGAGGATTTGAAGGAAAGTATGTGTGCTGAAGAGTATGTGCAAAGTGTTGGCACCCCAACAACTCCCCTTGATTTTTACAAAATCAAAGGGGCCCCCATGTAAATTTTGTACATACTTAGCTTTTGGTTTTCTTTTATTTTGCTTGTATTGATTTGATAAGTGATTCCATGGTTTCTTTCCTGATCTTTCACTATTTGCAATGCTTACTCTTTGGCTTGATATTTATGAGATTAAGACTTGGTGATATGATTCGTTTAGATTGATTTAGTTTATTTCTTCGTGGCTTCTTAATAATGCTTTCTTGCTCTTATTTGGATTATTTGAGTCCTCTCCATGCCTCAATTAATTTGAATTAAATTATTAAGCCTTATTTAATTTCAACTAAATCTTGAAACAACACATGCTTGAGATGGTTCTCAATTAGCACGCTAATGTATTCAAAATGGATAATATGAATTTTTTTTTTTTAAATATACATATTTGGAGAAACAAATTAAATAAAGTGTTAAAGTTTACACTTAATTCTTAAAAAAAGGTTTACCATAGGTTATCTTCTTATTTATTTTAAAAAAAATCAAAATTAACTTTTGTGTAAACCTTATATTTATTTAATTTTCTTCATTCAAATTTATATATGGGAATAAATAAACAAAGATAACTTTATTTTATTTATACTCCAATAGATGTTTCATATTAAACTAAGGGATCGTTTCTCAACATATATCAAACTGGTTATTTAAAATGATTTATTTAAGAGTCCAATATTTTTAGACACTCAAAACTTAAAATTCAACGATTCTTATTTTTTTCAACTTATTCTTTTTACCATGTGAACATCTCTTTCAAGGTTGCAAATGAGAACACGTGCCCTCATGATAATGCTTTTTTTTGGGTTAATGGATATATTGGTTAATCATAAAGGGATCCTATGGTCATTTTAAAATCATTTGTAATCATTTGAAAGTAGAGTCTGATTTTTCTCTTCTTATGGTTATTTGCAGAGATAGCTTCTTCTATCGAGAAACGGCAGTGGCACTGCTAAAAAAAGGGTGGGGCTCTCGGGAGAACAGAAGATGAATTGATTCTCTTCTGTAATCATTTCTTTTTCTGTTTGTAACTTTGCTTTAAACGCGAAAAGGAGAGGGAGATGCTGCCAGGGAGAAGGCTTTCTAGAGGATCTACGGAATTGTTTTCCCAGAAATTCTGTATTGTTTTCTTCAATAAGTTCCGGTCGATGGAGTACAAGAGAAATGCTTATTGAAGTCATACTTTTCTGCTAGTTTTGATTACTCTGTTGGATTTCTCGGTGGATGATTAGTGCTAGACTTCTAAACTGGTATCAATGTTTTGATTACAGTTTTTGAAAACTTAATACTGATTTTAATATATCATCTGCACAATTTTATACTTATACAGTGTGTGATTGTATGCGTCATTTTATATTACTCTATTTGCACAGTACTTATATTTGAATCAACCATTACTATATGTATTTGGTGATAATGATTTAGTAATGATACATTATATACTTAAGATTGTTAGCAATTGTATTTATACAATGCTTTCATAATGAGTATTATTTCATGTTCAGATATTCGGTATTGCATTTAGTTATTAATTAATTGAATCTCATAGTCAAATAAAATAGTTTTCTATTTATCCTACTGTGTCGATATATATATTTTGCAGAGTATTTTTATAGTGAATGATTGATGATATTTCTATCTTTGTTATTATTATACTTGATTCTTTGATATTTTAAACAATTAGTTAATGATTAAATTTAGCTTTTAAAATCGTTCTCAGCTGAGATAGGGTAGAATAGATAGGTTAATTAGTTTTATTTTAATAGGTTAAATTCTAGCAATATATAGTTAGATTTTATTTGATGTAAGTTGGTTTAAAGTTTGAAGTTAGATAAATCAGAAAAACAAAACCAAAACCAAAACAAAAACATAAGACTTTCCTTAAGAAAGCACTTTAGATTAGTTTTGCATTTAGTGATTAGATTTAGGATTCATTACATAAACAGTAGATTAGCTTAAAATTACATTTTTGTTAAATTTTACAAGTTCTCCGTAAGAGAATAAATTTAACTGGAGACCATAACCTGCGAGATCAAACTATACCAAACATATCGAGAGCTGCCTTAAGCAATCTGTGTGGGTTTGATTTCTTTAAGTTGACCTAAGTTAGAAAAACAGGCCAACACAAAGGAGTAAAAAAGGGAAGATAGCAAGAGATAATGTGAAGGATCGATTTATTTTGGGTCGTGGTGGGTGGCGATCCAATCAAAACTTGTTTGTAAGTATATGGATTTTTTGTTGAATACATTATGTATGGCATTTTAACTACATTGTGTTATATTGTATTTTGATTCATATATATATCCAACTAATTATGTGTTGATAATGATGTGTAGATTCAAGGGTCTAATAGATCACAAATTGATGTGAGTGAAATTATTAACAGCATAAAGACAGATCTAGACAATTCTAACAAAAGCAAATATCAAAAAATCCAATTGAAAGATTGTTGCCATCTAATGAAGTTGACAAAAACCTTGACACATCTACATCTGTTCAAAGCGATAGTTGTGATAACTATAAACATGTAATGGATTGCATAAATGGGTTGACGAAGACAATTTCTACCATAGCCACCTCCATTGAACCAATTGTCACTTCATGGAAAAATAAGGGATATCATAGTTATTTTGATGAGGTAAGCTAATTATCATTCCCCTACAAACATTTCTTGACTTGAATTCATAATCTGATTTAGTTGGTTTAGGTCTGATTTTTAGTGTTTTACTCTTATATTTATTATTCTTATACTATATTATTGTGTCTTTATAATGTTACATTTGATTTGTGCATGATGTAATCACATGCAAGATAGAATTCAATGATCTCCCAATGTCATTGATGCACCTCAGCATTCTCGATCAGTGTGTACAACTCCGGTTGGACGTATTTCAAATATTGACTCAGCCGTGAGTGCATTTGATTTTGTTATATCAATAATTATACATTTTTGGAATTTAATTGTATTTTTTTTCTTATATTTATGTATACTTTCTTTTTTTTACAGTTCCCATTAACTCCAGCAGAGCCTGAATTATTCCAGGTAGGAGATAAAGTAGATATACTAGATCCATATGATGGTGATATTGCAGGGACTAGACGAATTCAGTCACTTGCTAAGATCCATGGAAGGTCACTTGGTCCCGAAGATGCTAATATAAGTATCATTTATGTCTCAAGTAACATCCCCATTGTATATGAAGATAAAATTGATGGATGTCAATGTTTGAAGGAGACAAAAATGAGTTTTATTCGGTGGTCGAAAAAGTATTTGAGAAAATTGATCTAGATGATCATGTTTTATGAATCAAAGTTTTTGTTTACTTTACATAGTCCTAAAATAGTCTTCAGACCATTTAAAGTTACTTTACATAGTGTTCAAACCTTTTTTGTTTAAGGGAATGTGATATGATATATAAGGACATGTTTTAATGCATATATTCAATGGTTCATTTCATTTAATGTTGCTTATGGTGCGATTAGAAATGTTGTTTTTGTCATGCCTACAAGGAGTGATATAAGGGGATGTTTTAATGCATCTATTCACTAGATTTTTTTTATTTATTGTTGCTTGTGGTGCCATTAGAAATGTTGTTTATGCCAATCTTGCAAGGACTAATATGAGATTGAAAGTGTGTTTGTTTACATGCCATTGTTTCTATGTCTTTAGTGATGAAGATATCGTTATCTTCTGTAAATAGTTTTAAACTAATATAGGTAATGTGTCATTGGTTGAGGAATTTTTGCCTTAATGAAGAAATTATATTGTATCTTTCTAGTTTTAAATTTGTTAATTTTTTTATGGATTCATGTCTCATTTTCAAGGAGTTACAATAATATGTGCAAATGATTTCCTTCTTAATTTTTTAAAGTGTAAGATTCAATTGACTATAGATTGTATTTGCCTTCCATATAAACAATTGTTGTATAGTTTTTTAGATGTGAAAATGGAACGATTTTATGATAAGATGAGTGGCATGGTGCTCTACCCCATTGGTCATGGTTGGTCGCAGTTTTTAGGAGGATGATGGTTAACTGATGTGTATATTTGACAGGATGTGGTGTAGACTAAGCATCCCAGATTTCCACTATCAGCTGCAGATCTATTTACCAAACTGGATGATGCAAGTGAGAAAACATTTCTATGTGAAGGTACAGTTCCATTTGTGCAAAAAATTGTATTTGTTGCAGAAACAAGGAAGCTTATTCTTGAATTCCAGAACCTTGTTGCTTCCGTTTCTTGGTTGAACTAAAACCGGTAAGTTCGGAGTACACACTTTTGTTAATGTAGCAAGTTTTGAAATCAAATTATTAGAATGCCAAGTTTTTATAATATTTTGATGTATGTTGTATTTCCATCTAACATAAATTTACATTTTACTACGAAGGTGGTACAATAATCTAAATAATGAAATAAAGAAAGAGAACACATTGCATTTTCTTAGCCATAGCACACATTGCATTTTCTTATATGTTAGCCAGAGCACGCATTGCATTTTCTTGCAATACTTGTGCAAATTCTCCGTGCAGGAACTCTTTTGAAGGTGCATTTGTTTCATTTATCAAACTTGAAATACCATTGGAATTTACAATATCACGACTTGCATCCTTCAACTGGGAAGAAATAGATTTAAGAGCACCAGTAGCCTTTGCCCAAACTGAGACTTCATTTCCAGGTTGCAAAAGTTTAAGAAGTTGTTTAGTAGCTCCAGCTTCAAAAACCTAGGGGAAAATAGACTCTTTTGCTAACATCATACTGGATAGAAGAAAAAATTCATTTGCTTGAGCTATAGAATGCCCTTTTGTTAATAATTTTACTAGGATATCCACACCTCATGCTCCTATTGTTACTAGCAAAAAACCTTATGTATTGCTACAAAGATTCTTCAATGCCCCTCTACGAAGGCCATCAACAGATTTCCCAGTCTTAAGGCATGTACAGAGCTGCTCCTCGACCATGGGAACAACACCTTAGTTTAGAAAAAATTTGAACCAACATTATCCTTTGCAGCAACTTGGGAGACTACATGTATTTCTTTCGTGGGGAACATGGGGCTTGTCATGCCTGTTCTTGTACTTTGTGCTAGTCTTTTCTAGAATCCGATGGACTTTATGTTGAATGGATTGGATTTGTTCTACACATTTAACTACTTTGTCAGTTTATAATTGCTTTCATTTGGAAACTAAACTGGTTGGTCATGTGGTGATAGTTGCAGGGTGAGATACATCAATAGATGATGGTGGGTGGAATCTTAGTCAAACCTCAATTGGGCTACGACTAGTAGAGTTGTGTTAAGCTATGTTATAACTATAAATACATGTCAAAGACACCTTTTGACTCCATATTTTTCAGGACATGTGAGTTTTCATGTCTGCTTTTGCATTTCAATGCCCATGCATCAATTGATTTTGTGCTGCAGATAGGTTTAATTGTGTTACATATTCTTCATATGAAGGATAAAAATACTAGGTAAAAGGGAAGTAAGTAATCAAAAAGTGGAATCTATAAAATGAAAGCACATTAAATTTTTAAATTTGTGATGACTATGATCTGATCTGTAATTATTTAATCTGGATTTTAATTGGCCTGAATAGGATCATGGTAGGTCTACCTTATGTGGATAACAAGGAAAAAATTCCTATGACGCTCCTTGCAAAAGAGAGCCTTGAAGAAGGTTTTGACTTCAAGGATCTTGCAACCATAACAAAAGGATACATTGATAGTGGCTTAAAGGTAGGCTAGAATTACTGGAAGTACATCAAATGTATGCTGATGCTATAGAAATTGTTGAAGGGCAGAAAAAGAGGTCCCGAATTGCATGTTCCTTGAATTTAAGTTGTGGTTCAATATAAATATTGCATGCACATTTTTTTAAATATCCTTGAATTGGCTATGGTGGTAATCTGATATCCAAATATATATGCAGTTGGTCAAGGAATTTATGAGTTAAAGTCCCTGTAGCGTTGTTTTACTAGATTCATCAAGAGCATAACTTATGATTATTGTTTTGGTAGTCTTTACTCTTTACAATTGAAACATGGGACTTTAAATTCAACTGGCATTCAAAATGTTCAAATATTTAGGAAAATGGAGTGGCAAAAGGTAGTGTTGTTCACCTTAGGTAATCTTGTGTTTCAACCTATGAGCCCCTAAGTAAGATTGACCTCATTCTTCATGTTTTGCTCAGGTGGAATATGATTTTCAATATTACACAATGGACATGCCAGCTGATATCCAATAAGTTCTCATACTCTCGGCTAAGAAATCTAACATGCTCCATTATAGACCTACATCGGATGTGGGTCCCTTAAGTCCAACTCCATTGGAGAAACAACAATGGCAACTGTACATGAGTATGTCAAAATTGTTTGACCATACCATTGAGGCTTCCATGCAACATGTATTATTAAATTATCTTGCATCTTATGGGAATATATCTTGCTTTTTATGGCATTTATGGGAATCGGCAATTGAAGTGTGTTTGTATCATTTTTAGCAGGATATGTTTGTATCAATTTGAAAGAGATGCTCTCACTAAATGCATTGATAAAGTGACTAATATAAAAATTCTATGTTCCTTTTATGTACCAAAGTATACTTCTATAGCTTGATATGAAATTTTTAAACCAACTAATAGGACAAATTTATAATGGTTTGAATCAAAACTCTATTAATATTATGTTTTGGGTCTACTCATTCAAAACGGCATGCTTGTAACATAGGCCATTATAGACATTTGAATAAGATTTATTGTTATTAGTCCATTGAAATTTAGTTATTGGTCCTACTCCTAACAAGCCACTTTCATGTTGAAATTTATGTGACTGTGTTTCATAAAAACATGTGCAGCTGCGCCAAATCATATTCCTAGAGATGAGGCAGATATCATGCTAGTTGGTGGTACTGAAGCAGCAATTACTCCCATTGGTTTGGGTGGGTTTGTTACATGATGAGCCCTATCTCAGAGAAATGATGATCCTCGTTCTTCCTTAAGGCCTTGGGATAAAGACCAATATGGATTTTTCATGGGTGAAGGTGTAGGAGTGTTGATAAGTTTAGAATGACAAACTTTTTTGTGTTAGCGATCTGTGTGTTCAATGTTCATTAAGTTATAGCCACTTGTTATGTGTTAGGCCTTGTTATTGATGTCATATACCTCTAATTAACTTGAGGAAAATAGACTATCTATTAGGGTAGCCAAAACAAATGTTTGCTATGTTTGTGTTGGAAGCAACCATTAAATTTTAACAAAGCACTCTTCTGGATTTGTTAATTATGCAGGAGAAGGATGAGAACCTTAGTGGTGAACATGTGAGGGAAGGGTTGACAGGCGTAGTTTCAGTCAAAGTTCCAAAACTAGAGTTTGAGGGACAAACAAAAGTAAGTGAAGTTAGCTTGATTTCTGTAACTTATGTAGAAACTATGTTGATATATATTGTTTTGTGTTGTTTAGCACTTCTCTTCTCAAGTGATTAATTAAATTTTAGCTTGTGTAAACTACATTTTTTTAATCTAGCGGATTTATATGAAGTGGCATTTTAATTCTTTGATGGGAAACTATTCTAGGAAATATCCTAATATTTTATATCTGGATGTTGATAGACAAGGTTAGGAAATCCATAGGTGGGGAGGATTGTGGACCAGGTTGTTCAGGAATATCTTGCAGAGTATTTGGAATGTAATCCTCGAGTTCTAGAATCCATTCTCTCAAAGGATTTGAATGTATACAAGGTAATGTAAAGAATATATTGTCTGTATTTAAAAGTATTCATAAATTCTTTTAAGTTTAGTTGTTTTCTAATTAACGGTCAACTCTTATTTCCTGTTGATTTTGCTTAATGGAATATTTAAGCACACCCAATTATATCCATCTATATGTTGATGTATATATTCAAGTATTTCAGACAAGTATTTTTAATATCAACTAATTTCAGTTGGATTTGTTTGTGAGAGCTTTAGCATTTTCATTATCATTTTTCGTTATTATATTCCATATATCCTCTAAAGATTCTTTTGTTTTTTTTCTAGTGTTTTTTGCAGTCCTGATGCAATCTAGGATTTTACATAGGATACGAAAAAGCATCTATTGTCAAAGTGTCAATTAGGAAAGGGAATTGACATCGTTTGTGTAGTGGAGCAGATTATTGAGGTCTATGGGAAGCTAAAGATGGAGAGACAGGAAGATAGCCAAAGTGCATCTATTGATGAACCAGAAGTTAATATTGTCATGGACTAGTGTTAGTCCAAAAATGGAGAGGCAGGACGACAGGAAAAGTAATATCGATGAACTAGAAGTTACTATATATTGCCATGGACCAGTGTTAGTCCATTAGTATCGATATTCAGTTGAAAACTCATGTTTTTGTAATACTCGACATTTCATTTAATATAATTAATGTGCGTTTAAAATTTATATATATGTTTGTACTTTATATTATTTATAAGTGTTGTAATTTATTAATTAATGTGACAATATTGCATGATTACATGTGTATTAGATGAGCATGAATATTGTATGATTCTTTTTTTTATTTAGACATAATATCATAATAGAAATTTATATTTATTAATAATGAACACCATTAAAGCTACTAAAAAACAATGAAGACATATAAAATGACTAAATTAGTGACCAAAAAATGAATAATAATGAACACACATAAAACGACTAAAAATGACTAAATTAGTGACCAAGAAATGAGAAATAAGTGACCAAACAATGAGAGACAAGTTACCAAATAAAATGACCAAAATTCGCATATAAAATTACCAAAAAATGAGAGATAAGGGACAAAAAGCGACCAAAATTCACATATAAATGACCAAATGGCAGTTTTGGTGGCTAATTTTCAATCTCTTATTACGCGACCAAAATTAGTCATATTTAGTTTGGTCATTTATAGCTTGTCATTTTGTCATTAATTTGGTAATTAATTCCAAATATATGACCAAATTAACGACCAAATGACAAGCTATAAATGACCAAAATAAATATGACCAATTTTGGTCGTGTAATAAGAGACCGAAAATTAGTCACCAACGATCGCCAAATCAAAAGTGGTCATTTATATGCGGATTTTGGTCATTTGTTTTGTCACTTATCTCTCATTTTGTACTAGTGATCTATTGGGTTATCCCAACTGATGGGAGTATTGCACTTCCTTCCATACATGGCCTCAAAAGGAATCATCTTCAAAGATGAATGATATCCATTATTATAAGCAAATTCCACCACATGTAAATATTCTTCCCAGTTAGATGGCTGATCCATCACATACATCCTTAACATATCTTCAATCACTTGGTTAACTCGTTTTGTCTGCCCATCTGTCCGAGGGTGGTTTGTTCTACTCGTGTTTAGACTTGTGCCAAACCCCTTGAACAATCCTTTCCAAAAGTTAGAAGTAAATCTCGAATCTATGTATGATACTATAGCCTTGGGAATACCATGCAATCTGGCTACTTCTTTCATGTAAATATCCACAATGTTAGCTGCTTTGTGAGTTTTCTTTACTGGAATGAAGTGTGTTTCCTTAGTCAACTTATCTACCACAACCAATATGATAGCATGATTTTGCAATCTCGTCTTAGGAAACTTGGTGATGAAATCCATCGTCACTACATCCCATTTACATTATGGTATTGGCAATGGCTGCAATAATCTCCTTGGATGTCAATGCTCAATTTTAACTTTTTGGCATTCCATGCACCTAGCTATATATTCTGCAACATCATTCTTCATCCATGGCCAATAGTATTGTTTCCTTACTATTGCTACTATTTTCTAATAACTCGAATGTCCGACATAAGGAACATCGTGCATTTCCTTTAGAACCATCTTCCTTATATCTCCAGCATTGCGCACATAAACTCTATCTATGTGCATAAGGATCTCATTTTCTTCCAACTTATACGTATCAAATTTCCGTGGCATTTTCTGTTGTTGCAATCCTTCTTTTACCTTTTGATAAATTTCACCTGTAACAGTGGCTTCAATTATCTTATCCTTTAAATCAGATGTACTAGTGTTGATAGTTTCTACATACATCGCATGTATCTTCCTACTAAGTGCGTCAGTCACTTTATTTTCCTTACCTTTGATATGCTTGATGTCAAATTCATATTCACATAATAACTCCATCCATATCCTATGTATTGCATTCAAATTAGGTTGCTCAAACAAGTATTTTAACCCATCATGATCAGTTCTTAACTCAAACTTCTTACCCATCAGATAATGTATCCACATCTTCAAAGCATGGATGATAGTTGTAAGCTCTAGGTCATGGGTGGCATAGTTATGCTCATGTTCCTTCAACTTTCTAGATTCATAACTGATCAGATGTCTATCATGTATCAATACTCCACCAATGCCTTGCTTACATGCATATGTGCACACAACAAAGTTTCCTTTGGGATCTGCAATATTTAGAACAGGTGCACTAGTAAGCATTTCCTTAAGTCTTTGAAAACTATCTTCACACTTAGGATTCCAGTCGAACTTCACACCCTTCTTCTACAAAGATGTGATAAGATGAGCTAACTTCAAGAATCCTAGCTTTGATGAAACTTCAGTAGTACTTCACTAATCCCATGAAATATATTACTTTTGATATATTCTTAGGTGTTGGCCATTCCATAATGGCTCTTATCTTTTCAGGATCTACTGAATGCCTTCTTCAGATATGATATGCCCTAGGACGTACTGAATTATGCCTTGATAAAAAGAACACTTGCTTACCTTGGGATACAATTGTTGTTCTCTAAGCACTTGCATTACTAACCTTAGATGTTCTTCATTCTCTTCTTATGTCTTGGAATAGACAATGATGTCATCCAAGAATATAATCACAAACTTATCTAAGTACTTTCTGAAGACTCCATCCATTAAACACATGAATATTGTTGGTGCATTTGTTAAACCAAAAGGTAATAGTGTGAACTCATAATGTCCATACCTTGTTTTGAATGTTGTCTCACTGATATCCTCATTCTTAATTCTAATTTGGTGGTATCCTGGCCTCAAATCTATTTTTGAAAACCCCTTGTCTCCTCTCAACTAATTAAACAAGTCATCAATTCTTGGTAAGGGGTACTTGTTTTTAACTGTTGCTTTTCCAACTGTCTATAATATATGCATAGTCTTAGAGTTCCATCCTTCTTCTTTACAAATAAAACAGGGGCTCCCCAAGGTGAAACAGTGGGTCTTACATAACCTTTCTTTAGTAGCTCCTCTAACTGCATCTGTAATTCCTTTAACTCTGGAGTACTCATTCTATAAGGTGCTTTAGATGAAAGTATTGTTCCTGGCACCAAGTTGTTAGAAAAATCAATGTCCCTCTTAGGAAGCATTCCTTACAGTTCTTGAAATATATCTGCAAACCCTTGTAGTACTGGATAATCCTGTAGTTCTATATATTTTCCTCCTTTTGACTCTTCCACATGAATTGCATATAACTGGTATCCCTTTCTGAGACATTTCTTCAATTGTAGAGTTGTGACCTGCCTCGGGGATATGGGTCTAGCTATACCTTTGATTGTCACTTGGTTTCCTTCTTCATCCAAAAAAGTATAAGTTTTATTATGACAATCCAGTATGTCATGGTGTGCATCCAACCAATCCATGCCAATCAAATTGTCATATGACCACAAGGGTATGATGTTTAATTCTGCAAAGGTTTTAAATCCATTCATTTCTAAAGGACACACTTTTACAAATTCTGTGATTTTCCTCTTGGCTCTTGTAGCTAACTGTACTAGATTTGCTATTTCAAGTTTACTTTTCTTCAAATGACATTTCTCAACTAGATTAGGTGCAATGTAACTATTGCTAGCTCCAGAATCAATCAAAATAGTTATTGTTTTATTAGCAATCTTACCTGCTACCTCGATCATCGGGACTGGTGATCAGCTTGCCTCCCATATAGGGTTGCATAGATCCTTTGAACACTTCCACCTACATATACAACATTTGAAGCCTCTTGAATGTTGTGAAGATTACTTTTCTTATGCGAGCACTGACTGGAAAAGTGGTTTTCCTTGCATATCCAACATTCCACAGGTGGTGTTTCCCCTGAAGGCTCTTCCCTTGGTTGTCCTTGTTGATAAGAATTATTGTTTCTAAATTTTGAATGTTGGGTACCTTTCTTTCTCTGATCTTGTTTGTTCTTCTTCATATCCTTCCAATTCTTTTGATAAGGGGCCTTGATCTTATTTTGTTCTTATAAGTGTTTTTCCTTCCATGTGGCATCCTTAAGGTTCTTTGGTCTATCATACTGGATTTTGTCTCTATAATATTCAAGAAGACCACATAGGAACCTTTGAATCTTTACCTTCTCATATTTGATGAAGTTCGCATAACTCAAAAGTTCCAAAAAATTATTCTCACAGGCCTCCATAGTCATGCTTCCCAATTTAAGCTCAAAGAATTCTTCCATATTTCTGTCATAGTAATGCTCAAAGAGGTATTTCTTCTAGAAGTACTTCTTAAATTTATTCCAAGAGATTATGTCTTTGTCGATGTCTTTTAGCTTAACTAGTTGACCCCACCAGGTAGATGACTTACCCTGCATATGGTATATGGTTGCTCGTGCTTTTGTTAGGTGTGTACTAGTGCAACTGGAAGAAATTCCTGAGTCCTAACAACCATGCTTTAGCATCTTCTCCATGCTTTACTTCTCCATCAAAATTTGTGGGCTTGATTCTTCTCATATTTCCTACTACTTCATCCTGGGCAGACCTCCTCTTCTTGTATCTCACTGGAGATCTTTCAGGACTACTCTCTATATTGCTTGATGCATACCCGTTCCTCCTTTCTGAGTGATGAGGTCTCCTTGAAGATGATCTATACCTCACATAACCTCTTCCATGACTCTTTTCAAAGAATCTTTGGATGGTCTTCAATTATTTTAGATCATTCATAATATGCTCCTGGATATGAATTATCCTTTCGTTATCCTCCCTACACTTACTCACTGAATCCTCCAAGATTAACGGTTCACTGCTCCTCTTCTACCTATTTGACCTTCTTCCCTCGACAAACTCCTCTTCGGGACTGTATGGTCTCTGTCCTTCCTGAAAATCCATCTCCAACCTCTTACTTCCTAATGTTGAACTTGTACTTGTTGAATCTATAGTCTTCACATATTTGATTAAAATCTCAGTTTAGTGGTCACATTGCTTGCTCAATCATTCACTAGGAACTGCAATGTGTTCATTATCAACCTTTTGTTAGTAAACTACACATTGGTATAAGTTCATTATCATTCAAACTACTTTTCTTTCGGTTTATAAAGTAACTAGCCAACTTCTCTGAGTTACAATCTGCCTAACTGGACAAGGGGGCTAGAAATCCTTCCAGGATTTCTCCTTACTAGTTGGACATCAATTCCATAGCCTTCCAAGGCTAACAGTTCATTGAAATAACTCATATGTGAAACTATATTAAGGTGCATGCACCAAATTTAATTAATGCAAATGCATAATTACATATCGACTTGCAGAAGGCCCAACAGTCGTAGTGTTGAAACCTTCAGCTCTGATACCACTTTGTAGTGTCCCTGACCCAAAAATAAGGCCAAAGGAACTATATACTTAGGAAAAAGGATAAACTAAGTATTACACATATGAATATAGATTCCTAAGGTTAGGCTATGAGGCCATTCAACCCAAACTTAGCCTCATGAAAATTAAACATGACAATTCCCAATGTACATACTTAATAGACATAATGATAATGTATTTCATAAAATGAATGCATGGTATTTAGAATCTTCTATATGATGTAATTAAATCAAGTAATTGATAGTAAGTATCAGTTTGTAAAACTAGAATGAACTTGAGTGGTAAATATTGTAGTTAACATTTGCACGCATAACAGTTATCTTTCATATGAGGCTTACTCTTCAGTTCTGTGATGTGTGCGATAATAGAAGTAGTAAAGCAATAAATAAAAATAGCAACAAATCATAGCCATATCCACACAACCAAATCAATGCAAGGCACAAGATGCCAACTATAGCCTTTGAAATCAATCCCGTGGATGTGCCCTACAACCAACTTTCACTAGTATAACTTAGATTAAATGGTTTCCTTCCCTTCAACCATCAATCACCATTACATATCAGATTTAACATAGCATAAGTAGATATGCAACAACATATTCAGATTTGAAACATTACAATCAGATATGCAACATTACAATCAGATCTGCAACAAGGGTGCTCCCAATCAAAAGACCGAGTACGTTCCCTTCAATGTCGGAAATACTGTCGACCCAAATAGTCATAACTTTGTCATCCAGGAAACTTTTCCAATGAAACAAAAAGTGTTTCTTATCGGAATCGTCACTTCATACACAATAGGACATGTTAAAGATCCCATAAATGAACAAGAATGGGTGAACCATAACCTATGGTTGCGCCCCTCTCATCACCGTGAGAGTTACATCCGTAATCCATGAAGGAGGGGAGAAAGAATAGAAAATAGAGGAATTCCAATACAAAGTATCAAGAGTCATCCATCCTGCATATAAATTCTGGCACATCATCCATAAAAAATTCCATAATTTGTTTCATCCTCCATGGCACATAAACATAATAAAATAACATAAATAAGTATATGAACAAATTCTTATATTTAATGACAACTGGCTCTAGCAAGACAACTTTCCTCCCAGTTGTAGACACAGTCAAGCCTTCCTCGCTTGAACAGGTCACCCCTGAGCTAATACCATGGATCCACAAGTAGAGGCACACTTATTCTAGCAACTCTCGGAACTACCTCTTTCGAGAACCACAATACTTCCAACTACTACTTTCATGTCTATCTCCACTTCCTATGGGATGTGACTCCTCTCACCAACCCATTTCCTGGATTCATGTGCGAGAACTTGGACTAGTAGAGTGATATAATGGAGGAAAAGGGAAACAACTAGATTAAATCTAAGTCTCAATACTATCAGCA
This sequence comes from Larix kaempferi, assembly GCA_027924585.1. Taxonomy (NCBI): domain Eukaryota; kingdom Viridiplantae; phylum Streptophyta; class Pinopsida; order Pinales; family Pinaceae; genus Larix; species Larix kaempferi. Next base: position 38,048,153 of record BSBM01000186.1, read on the forward strand.
TTCCCAACACGGTGAGATAGCACAAGTCAAGTGATCTAAAGCTCAAGATTAGTTTCAACAAGGAGAGATCACATGTATAAATCGCTCAAGGAGGGAAATTCGAACTAAAGGTGGCAAACTATAATTGGTTTAAGTGTGGTTAGGCTTCATCATGGAGACTTCAATCAAATTAGTGGAGTGGTGGCCTAGTTAGGAGATTCCCTTTCCCAGATTAGCACCATGAGGAGGAGTTACCAAAAACCAAGGAGTGGAGCCATGAAGAGAAAAAGGAGGTGCACTAATGCATAAGGGGGGTTACATGTAAGGAGGGCACAATAGGTGAGAGAGGGGATCCAATAGTATCATTAATATCATAGAAGCATAAAAACAGGGATGAATGGAGGAGTGGGGCGCACTTGTGGAGGTGGAGGCACAAATCAAGAAGGTGGAAGCAAAATTCTACTTACAGCTCCTAGAATCTATGGAGAGGGATCATAAATGACAAAAGAATATAAATAGGAGGGAATTTATTCCAAGGAGGATGCACTAGGAAAGAGGGGCCCACTAAGGTATGCATAAGGTGCAATAATAACTCCATATTCCATATAAATAAAAAAATGGGGTTTATTGTACAATGTTTGGGTGACCAACACTATTAAAGTCACCAAGGCACAAAATGAACTAGGATGGACAACTACCATCCAACAACAAATTCTAAGGTGTTAGGGATGTCTCCCATTCCCCCTCACACCGTGAGATCCATGGTCTACCATACTCTTTTAGTTGTCTTTGTTGAGCCAGTTGTTTATTTAATTAATACCAACAACATTCATTGACAATAAAGGTCGACGGAGGCGGCATAGTGGTAAAGCGGTCTTGTAACAATAGTCAGGTCTTGTGCTCGAACCCAAGCAAGGTCGAGGCTCGTCGCGATATTTGCAGCTAGGGCCAAGCCCACTCACCTTTTTCCCATGGCCACCAGACGCTTGTTAAGGCGTTCGTGTTGCTGAGCAGGTCACGGGTTCGATCCTCTTGCAGCCTGAGGGCCATTCATGGTGGTTGAGGAGGTTCCTCTAGGGTTTATAGTGGTAGCCGGCGGGATTGACCCCATGTCATGCGAGTACAATACCGTCGTCGTTGTCGATTCCCCTACTACAAAAAAAAACAATGACAATAACAATAGTAACATTAATAATAATAATGCCAAAGTCCATAATCACATTATCAAACAAATGAGCATAAGTCCATAGTCACATTAACAAATAGAACATAAGTCCATATTCAAATAAAAGACCATAAGTTCGGGGCTTAATAATCGGGGTATTACAGATTTGAACTTGTGACCAATCATTTACAACTTCTCAACTCAATTACTCATTACCAATTGTTCTACCCCCCGTGGGAAAAATTAGAATTGAGATTCTTGTTTTTACCCTTATTTATATATATTTATATTTATTTATTTTTATTTATGAGCTCCCTTTGCTATGCACCAACAAGTAATGAAGATGTGCAGTGGGATAAATTTTTTGAGAATAATATTTAATGTTCTTTGTAGGTTAAGCATTCCAAGGGAAAGTGTTTTTCACCCTCTATTTCATTGGCCTTGTAAAGATTATAGATGATATCCTCCCAAGGAATCTAGGTCTTGACCAATGCGCAATTTCATTATGAAGCTCATGAAAAGTTTTTCTTATTTTTGTAATATTTATTTTCTTATTTTTTTCCATGAAAAAATAATATATTTGTTATTCCAAGATGAAATCGAAATATACATCACCGAGCCTCGTAACTCTTTTGTAAGATCTAAAAATGTCTACCGACCTAAACTAAAGCTACATGATATAGTTTTTCACAGAACTATCCATATCATGGAAAAAATGTCCATAGACTATCATGAAGCATTATAGAAAGACACATCACAAAACCCAATAATCACTTGCTTCAACCTAGCTCACATTTTACAAAATGGAGAGATACTTTTGGATATGCCTCATCACCCTGGAATTCTTCATATACCATAGTAACTTTGGAATGTATTTCATCTATGTATTTCATATATATTTATTGTACCCTTATTAGAGATGTGTTATTCCTCTATAAGGAAGTGTCATCATGTGGATTGACAAGTGTCGCAAGTGTGTGTACTTGCCGATGGGTTATTAGACCACCATGTGAGGGGTCGGCCCTGAAATATATATTATATTGTGGATGTACCTAGCTAGACAAGTCGGCCCCATAAGATCATTGGGCAAACAAGTTAGTATAAATAGAGATCAGGAGATCTCTATTTAGATTATTCGGAAAGTCATCTCTTTCTCACTCAGAAAGTGGCGCACTAGTGAGGAGGAGGATCATCTGCTTCTAGGAGACTATCTCAAGTGTATTTTGGTTGTACTTTGGTTGAGCCATTGCTCTCTCTATCTCTGAGGAAGTTGTGGGGTTTTTCACCTTAGGGTTTTCCCCACGGAAACTCTATGTCTCTTGTCTCTCATGCTTTTGATTCTTGTGATGCTTGTCATGCTTATTGTGATTGTTATGCATTGATATATTGTATATGTTATTCTCTTAGAGAAGATCCTAGAGTATTGTGAATTAATGCTCAAAATTTAACATGGTATCAGAGCTAACCTGAGAAGAAGACATTTTGCAGTGACGGAAACTTGAGTTTCTTGTTTATTGGGTTTCTCTCCACAGATTTTGGAAAAGCAGTATAGTGGATTGACTCTACTCATCAAGGAGAATCTATCTGTCCAATCATAATTCAATTCTGAGCATTTTCAGATTTGGCCCTAAAAATTAGGGTTTCCACAAAAATAGGAATTTCTGAAATCTGAAGACATAGCTGGAAGCTCCTTGCAAAAATCGAAGATTGGAGCTTTGGATCGAGATTTTTGGCTGGGTAGATCTCTGGGAAACTCAAACCCTAATTCAAGGCTCTCCCCAGTGAACCTGGGAGGACAAAAAGGCAAATCTCAAGGGTAAAGCTTTGCTGATCTCAAATTCTCAATACACCAGGCTGATCAGCTCATCAAGGTGCATCTTTCTATCCTTTCAGAAAATTGAAATTCACATTTTGAATTTTTAGGGTTTTTTCGACAAACCCTAATCCGGGACCAGATCCAGTTTTCAGCATTTCAAGTGGTAAGACCTAAATATTTTCTATTTCCATTTGAAGTACTCTTTAAGATGTCTCACCACACCAAGCTTGAGGATAAGCTTGAAGGAGCTGATAACTTCCGAGCTTGGAAGTATAGGATTGGGTTAATCCTGGAAGAGAATGAGTTGGACTCATATGTAAAAGAAGATATCCCTATCCCAGAGGATGAAGAAGCTAAGTTATTGCATAGGAAAAACTTGGTCAAGGCAAAGAGAATCATTGTTGATTCTATCAAAGACCATCTCATACCCCATGTGTCTTCTCTAAAGACACCCAAGGAGATGTTTGACTCTTTGACCAAGCTATTTGAAGGGAAGAACATAAATGGGAAGATGACCCTGCGGAACCAATTGAAAGGAGTAAAGTGTCAGAATGGAGAAACCATTCAATCTTATTTTTCAAGGGTCTCCCAGATCAAGGAACAATTAGAAGCAGTGGATGAAATGGTGGAGAATGGTGAAGTGGTGATGACCACTCTAAATGGCCTACCCAGGTCATGGGATTCCTTTATTCAAGGAATTTGTGCAAGGAAGAAGTTGATCTCCTTCAACAGATTGCAGGAAGAATGCTCTCAAGAAGAAGCTAGGCTTGTGGCCCGAGAAGAAAAGATGGGAAATGAAGATCAAGCTCTCACAGCACATGCTAGGAAAGGCAAGTCCAAGAAGGAATCATCTCATAACAGAAGATTCTCACACCACCATTATCATAAAGATAAGAAAGATCTCAGATGCTTCAATTGCAATGAGAAGGGACACTTTGCTTCAGATTGTCCCAAGAAGAAGAAAGACAACAACAACAACTTCAATAAGAAGAAGAAGAATAACAAAAGAAGATATCATGCTCATGCTGCCGAAGATGATGAACCCCCAAAGAAGAAGGCTAGGGCAGAAAGTGATAGTGATGATGACTCATCAAGTGAAGAAGAATATGTTCTAATTTCTACTCTCACGGGTACTATCTCCCACGGTTGTAATGATTGGTTGATTGATAGTGGGGCTTCCAAACACATGACTGGGTTTAAGGAATCTTTTGTGAATCTATCTGAATATGAATCACCCCATAAGGTGAAAATTGGGGATGATTATCAATACCCAATCAAAGGAAATGGTGAAGACTCCTACAACCTAGATTCTGGAAAATCTTTGAAGATAAAAGAAGTCCTTTATGTACCTGGACTCAAGAAGAACTTACTCTCCATCTCTGCATTGGATGCAAAAGGTATGAGGGTTGCATTTGTGGATGGCCAAGTCCTAATGTGGCCAAAGGGAAAGAACATAGATGATGCAGTAGTGATTGGAGAGCAAGAGGAAGGTTTGTATAAATTGAAGGGACAACCTGAACATGCCATGGTACATGAATCCATGGAGCCAAGTGAACTTTGGCATAGAATACTTGCTCATATGCACTATAGGGCACTTCCAATTGCAAGCAAGGCTGTAGAGGGTCTTCCTGAAATCAAGACCAAACATGAAGGTGTTTGCAAAGGATGTGCAAAAGGTAAGAACATTAAGAAGGCTTTCCCAAGCAGTGAAAGCAAGGCAAAAGACATCCTAGAAATCATCCACTCAGATGTATGTGGTCCTATGTCATCCAGTTCTCTGAGTGGGTATGTTTACTATGTCTCATTTATTGATGACTTCTCCAGGAAGACTTGGGTATACTTCTTGAAGAGCAAAGATGAGGTGTTTGATAAATTCAAGGAATTCAAAACCTTGATGGAGAATCAAACTGACAAGAAGATCAAAACATTCAGATCCAACAATGGTGGAGAATTCACCTCAGGTGACTTCAAGAAGCTTTGTAGTGATTCAGGGATTAAGAGGGAGTTGACTGCTCCTTATAATCCTCAACAGAATGGAGTTGCAGAAAGGAAGAACAGAACAATCATGGAAGCAGCAAGGGCAATGTTGCATGACCAGGATCTACCTATGCATCTATGGGCAGAAGCAGCTAGAACAGCTGTATATGTGCAGAATGGAACACCCCACAAGATATTGGATAACAAGACACCAGAAGAGGTCTTTTCTGGTAAGAAACCTGAAGTCAGCCATCTCAGAATATTTGGTTGTCCAGTATACACTCATGTCCCAAAGGAAAAGAGGACTAAACTAGATCCTTCAGGAAAGAAGGGTATCTTTGTGGGTTACAGTGAAAGCTCGAAGGCTTACAGAATATACTTTCCAAGGTTCAAGAAGATTGATGTCAGCAGGGATGTAACATTTGATGAAAACTCAGCCTTCATCAAATCAAGGAAGGCACCTATCGAAGTTTATGAAGAACCTAAGGAAACTAGATTTCAAGACACTACCATGACTGAAGCAGTTCCAGAAGTTGTTCGTGAGTTTGAAGATCCGCAAGAACCTGTAGATCCACCCCGTGAGGATAACTCTCACAAGAGGAAACCTGCATGGGCTAGAGAGCTCATTCAAGATGCTGAAATATTTGGCATTCCAGAAGAAGAACACAGAGCAAAGAAGAGAACCAGATCACATACCAGCTATGTTGCTTTACTCTGTGACATTATGAACAAAGATCCTTCCAGTTATGAATAAGCAGCAGAAAAGAAAGAATGGAAGGATGCCATGGTTGAGGAATACCAATCAATAATGAAGAATGATGTTTGGGATGTTGTACCAAGACCTAAAGAGAAGTCTGTGGTAACTTCTAAATGGATCTACAAAATCAAGCATGTTGCAGATGGCGGTGTAGAGAAATACAAAGCAAGATTCATAGCTCGTGGCTTCTCTCAAAAAGAGGGAATAGATTATGAAGAAACTTTTGCACCTGTAGCCTGGTATGCTTCCATCAGAACAGTACTTGCCCTGGCTGCAGCGATGAAATGGAAAATACACCATATGGATGTCAAGACTGCTTTCTTAAATGGTGTAGTTGAAGAGGAAGTATATGTGGAGTATCCACTTGGTTTCGAAATACATGACAGGGAGTCGTATGTGTGCAGATTGAAGAAAGCCTTGTATGGATTGAAGCAAGCTCCCAGAACTTGGTATGGCAAGATGGACAATTTCCTATCTAGTTTGGGCTTTACCAAGAGTAAAGTGGATTCCAACCTTTACTACAAGGTTGAGGAAGGGAATCCTGTGATTCTACTTTTGTACGTGGATGACTTATTTGTAACAGGAGATGACAAATTGATTGCAGATACTAAGAGGAAGCTTGATGCTGAGTTCGATATGAAAGATTTGGGAATGATGCATTATTTCCTAGGTATGGAGGTGTGGCAGAGTGCAAGTGGGATCTTCCTTGGTCAAGGGAAGTACACAGTAGATATCCTGAAGAGATTCGGGATGATGGATTGCAAGGCCATGGCCACACCTATGGCATCGAATCTGAAGCTTCTATGTGATGCTTCATCTGAGTTGGTTGATGTCTCTATGTATCATCAAATGATTGGGTCCTTGATGTACCTGATGAACATGAGACCAGATATTTGCTTTGCGGTGAACACATTGAGTCAGTTCCTAACAGATCTGAGGAGTGTTCATCTGGTTGCTGTAAAGCATGTTCTGAGGTACCTGAAGGGTACAGTGGATTATGGGCTCAAGTATGAGGCGAATCAAAAGTTTAACCTGCAGGGTTATGTTGATTCAGATTGGGCTGGCAGTGCTGCAGATAGGAAGAGCACATCTGGGTGCTGCTTCAGTATGGGATCAGGTGTGATCTCTTGGTTTAGCAGGAAGCAGTCCTGTGTAGCACTGAGTACAGCTGAGGTAGAGTATGTTGCTGCCTGTTCAGCTAGTTGTGAGGCAGTGTGGCTATGGAAGCTACTGTCTGAATTATTTGATCTCCCGTTGGATGCTACTGGTATCTGCTGTGACAACCAGAGTTGTGTGAAGCTGTCCGAGAACCCAGTGTTTCATGACAGGTCGAAACACATAGAGATCAAATATCACTATATCAGGGATATGGTGCAGAGAGGAGCTATGAAGCTCCTGTATGTTGCGACGGACGAGCAGATTGCAGATGTTCTAACGAAGCCACTAGCCAGGGTGAAGTTCGAGTACTTCAGAGAGAGGCTTGGCGTTCTTCGGATTGATGACACTTCGAGGAAGAAGTGATGGGCACATTTGCTGAAGCCATTCCAAGCATATTGGAAGGAGGATCCTTCACATGGCTGTGGATGTAAGCGTTGGAAGATGAGCATCAGGATGATGTTCTGGTTTCTACTTTGTATGATCAGTTGGATCATTTTTATATGTATGTATGTATGCATCATGTTGGATGCTGGATATGATCGGTTGGATCATGTTTATGTATTTTGTATATGCATCATGTTGGATGCTTGGACCATGTATCTGTATATGTATCAAGTGGATACATTGTATGATCAGGTAGATCATGTATGTTGATATGTATCATGTATTTGTATTTGTATCAGGTGGATACTGTATGATTAGGTGGATCTTGTATGATGATATGTATCAGGTAGATACTTGTTATGCATCAGGTAGATACTTGTTATGCATCAGGTAGATGCATTGTATGATCAGGATGATCATGGATGACGAGCTTCAGGATGTTGCTCCAGATGACATGCAGCAGGATGTTGCAGTTATGATGATCAAGATGATCATGTGTATATCAGGATGATGTATGGTGAGTATCAGGTTGATACACTGTGGCCGTGGAACAGGTTGTGTAGATAAGCATGTAATTTGTGCCCTGGGAGATTTGCAGATAGTATTTCGAGGTTTTGCCTACGGCATGTAATTTGTACCCTAGGATATCTGGCAAATGCTCTTTCGAGGTTTTGCTTGGGAGGACATATAATTTGTGCCCTGGGAGATCTGCAGATAGTCTTTCGAGGTTTTGCCTATGGCATGTAATTTGTGCCCTGGGATATCTGGCAGATGCTCTTTCGAGGTTTTGTCCTATGGCATGTAATTTGTGACCTGGGAGATCCGATAGGTTGAGCCATGTGCTCGTAATCAGTCCTGGGATGCTCTTTCAAGGTTTTTCCATGACCACATGTAATTTGTGCCCTGGGAGATCTGATAGGTTGAGTCTTGTGCTCGTAATCAGTCCTGGGATGCTCTTTCGAGGTTTTGTGGTGACCACATGTAATTTGTGCCCTGGGAGATCCGATAGGTTGAACCTTGTGCTCATAATCAGTCCTGGGATTCTCTTTCAAGGTTTTGTGGTGGGGTCACATGTAATAAGTCCTGGAGATCTGGACAGGATGAAAAAGGCCTCAGATGCTCTTTAGGGTTCTTGCTAGTCAAGAGACTCTTTTAAGGTTTTGTGACGCACGTAATAAGTCCTGAGATTTCCACAGTATGGCCAATGATGATGAAGACCTGCAGGTGGTGGGCCTACATCCAGTATGAAAAAGGACTGGCTCTGTAGAACTTCCTATGACGAGTAGAGTCAGATATTGGTTGAGATAGCAGCAGCAGTGACGATGATGATGACGATGATCCCGAGAAGAAGACTTGTCTAGTAGATCTGTGTCGAGAAATACCTTCCTAGTTAAGAGGGAGTGTTGATGTATATGTAACTTCAGAATGTATTTCATCTATGTATTTCATATATATTTATTGTACCCTTATTAGAGATGTGTTATTCCTCTATAAGGAAGTGTCGTCATGTGGATTGACAAGTGTCGCAAGTGTGTGTACTTGTCGATGGGTTATTAGACCATCATGTGTGGGGTCGGCCCTGAAATATATATTATATTGTGGATGTACCTAGCTAGACAAGTCGGCCCCATAAGGTCACTAGGCAAACAGGTTAGTATAAATAGAGATCAGGAGATCTCTATTTAGATTATTCGGAAAGTCATCTCTCTCTCACTCAGAAAGTGGCGCACTAGTGAGGAGGAGGATCATCTGCTTCTAGGAGACTATCTCAAGTGTATTTTGGTTGTACTTTGGTTGAGCCATTGCTCTCTCTATCTCTGAGGAAGTTGTGGGGTTTTTCACCTTAGGGTTTTCCCCACGGAAACTCTGTGTCTCTTGTCTCTCATGCTTTTGATTCTTGTGATGCTTGTCATGCTTATTGTGATTGTTATGCATTGATATACTGTATATGTTATTCTCTCAGAGAAGATCCTAGAGTATTGTGAATTAATGCTCAAAATTTAACATTTTTTAATTAAATTCCCCAAAGATATGTGTGAAGGAGGTGATATCAAAAAAGGGATTTGACCTCTAGAACTTTGTTCATAACAGGGCTTAGAGCCAAATTGGTGACATGGCATTTTTCATTGAATATTTATTTTCTTCTTTATGTTAGTTACAATAGAGAGGTACTTTGGTATTCTAACCCGAGTTTCCTAATTTCTTTGTAATAAACCAACTTTCTCTTTTATGAATCTTACGATTACACAACAATTTTTGGATATTTTAAAGGTTAACATGTTTTACTATCCCTTAAATAGTAAGCCAAGAAATTCCATCTTTAGTCCATCATTGCCTTGAGTAATTTTACTAGTATTTGAAGCAATGATAGATAGCCTTTATCCATTCATTTTAATTACCTCATGCATATATATTAATTATTTGATAGTAGCCTTACGCTCAATAGTTGGAAGCCCAATTTCTAAAAGGAGATCTAGGAAAGGTGTATTTCCCTTCAATTTAAGATTATTACTTATAAACTACTTATGGATTTGTTATATTTTCCTCTAGGTTTCTTTATAGATACTCCCTTGCCACCACACCCCCCTCCCCCTCACCCCAAATTTCAAACCATATAAAATCACTAGAGTAATAAGCGTGTCAAATAAAGCTTTCTTTTTCTCCCAAAATCAAAATTCCAAGTATTTACAATTGTTCTCAAAACCAAACTAAGATTTATAACTTCCATTAATTCTTATTTTAATATTGTAATTCCAAATTAGCTTATATTGAAGGTCATCTCTAAGATATTTATATGAATTAACTTCTTCCAAGTTGTTATTGCCATAAGTAAAATTAGGGTAAGTGATTTCACTAGACTCGATGATCGCCTTTGTTTTGTTTGTATTCATCACCATCCCATAATGTGTACATAAAGAGTTGAGTTGTTTGTTAAGGTCAGAGGGACTCCTTGCTAAAAAAACAAGACCATTTGTGTATAATAGGAGAATGATGACTACCCTTTATAGGGTTGTGCATGGGAAACTTGCTTCCTCCAAGCATTCCTTTGATTTATTCATACACTTGTCAAAAAAGTGGAGGACAAATGGCAACCTTGTTTAACCCCTACATTATAACTAACTTCTTTCGTCCAACCCTCACTATTTTTGAACTTAGCAATGGCACACTCCTATAACATTATTGTTGCAGCCTGGAACTCATAAGGGACCCATAAGTCTTCTAATCTCTCCCAGAGACTACTTCTAAGATGCATGTAAAAAACTTTTCAAGAGCACACAACAACAGAACATATTAACTTTATTGTTTTGAGACTCCTCAAATGCAAGTGTAAGAGTAATTAAATGGTTTAAGGTCAAATGGTAACTTTGAAATCCAACTTGACCGTTAACTCATTTATTGTGACTTTCAAGCCATATAATACTCATCTTCTCCAAAATTAGTCCACGCAACTTAACTAAAAAAAGACCAATCATAATGGTCCAATAGTTTGAAGGGACATTAATGTCATTGTTAGGAACAATAAGACTTTCCATCCCAAGCCCATGGAAATTTTGCTTCAGTATTAGGTTAAAAAAATGTGAATATAAAGAATGATAAGAAGACCACCCATGTTTAAGATCTCAACTTGATTGATTTTATGTCAAATGTATATAATGAGGGAGAGATTTTATCCACTACTTGGTCGTCCTAAACCATTGGTCTGGGAAACAATTTTTTGTCCACCTATCCTTCAAAACCGGCCTTGTCATTACTTTTATAATTGTCTTATGTAGCTATCCTATGGCATTTATTGCATCCCATCCCTACCTTAATTTGCCTAAATCTCATGCAGTTGTGATATCCATGTTATATAACTACCGCGAGCATTCAAATATGGCTAAGAACAATTCAAACACAACAAAATAGATTGAGATGAAGAGGATAAAATGCAATAAAATTGGTGAATGAATGGGTGATTGCCCCTAAACAAAAAGTGGGCTTGCTGACAGCACTGGATAAAAGGTGGCCATTACAAGTTGAAAGTTAAAACCCATAACAGAAAGCTATGGTTTGGACCTGCTACACCTCTTTACATATGAGGGAAGCTAGGATCCATGCCATTTTGGGATTCTACCACCATTGTTGACATGGTTGTTGGATCCCATCCCTAGATATGTCTCTTGAAATCTAAATCCTGCTCTACTATTGTTATTATGAATACAATTCCTAGTGTTGTATTTTTTTCTTTTCTTTTCAGAAGAAAAAAATCATTATATTCAAGGAGAATATACATGTAACTGTATAATAGACTAACCAAAAAAACTAGAACATCCTTAGCATTATATTATGACCCACTATAGTGGAAACTGAACCTCTATCAATACATACTAAACTAAAACTTTTCATTATAGACACTTAATTCAAAATATTACATGACCTTGTTTGGTTAGGGCATTCACTTGGGATTTCAATTCCCTATAGATTTGAGTAAAAGAAGCCCATTCATATGCCCGTATAGAAGATTGAATGTCATGGATTAAGTGTTTCAAAATCACAACGTCTACTTTTACTCTCTTATTAGACTAGTCAATGATAGTCTTAGAATCTCCCATCGCCTGCAACTTCTTAACAGTTAATTTAGCTCCGAAAGAAAGGAGAGTCCATAAGGCCACGAACTCAACCTTTGAGTTTAAACCATTACTGGGTGCATATCTTACATGAAAATAGTGAGACTAGTTAAGGAACAACATTGCCCAAACACCACACTTGGTCGGGTGGCCTTGGTTGGCCCCATAAATAAAAATAAATAAATAACCCCAAGGTACATCAAAGTCCAACTGGGGCATAACAGGAACTATGGGAACTTTAACCTTTATCTTTGATTTATGCTAAAGGGTAAATTTTTCCACAATACATGTTGTCACTCCTTGTGGAATGGATTTGTCCTGAAAAATGCTTACATTTTGCACCCACCAGACTGAGTAAACCAATGACAGCAAAAGGATTTAAAACTTGCCACCGAAGCATCCATAATCTATTCTTGTATACATTCTTCTAGTTTTGGTTTGGACCATCAATATTTAGGATTGAACTTTCTAACAATTATCGTGTTGGAAGAAGTTGTCATTAATGTCAAATAGGGTGTCATTGATGTCAAAAGGGTGAAGAGATATTTGGGTTTTCCATTGGTGTCAAGGTGATAATGATGATGTGCTTGTAGTAGAGATAGATTGTTTGGGAATGTTCGATGAAGCCTCAAATCCCATAATGATCATGATGATGGGGAGTGTAAGGGAGTCCCAATAGAGTCCCGAAGAAGTGTGAAGAATTTCCTAAAGAAATGATTTTGGGTCACATGACCATGATGATGCGTCACATGACCATTATGGTGGGTCACATTACCATGATGATAAGTAGTATAAGGAAGTCCCCAAAGGTGTCCCTAAGCAATGTCGGTAAGAAATGTGAAGAAATTCCCAAAATAGTGGTGTTGGGTCCACATGACCATGTGGTTGGAGTCACATAACCCATGTTGGAGAAGGCCCTAGAGTTCCCCTAAGGTTGGTGCAAAGCATATTGGGATGAAGTTTGAAGGATATCCCAGAATCATGATGATGGGTCCACATAACCCTAAAAGTAGTGGTGTTCGGTCCACATGACCAAAAGGATTGGTCCATATGACCATGAGAAGTAGCCCTTAAAGTAATAAGGATTGGTCCACAAGACAATGTTGAAATAAAAGGTGAAGAAACCCTGAAACAATGGTGTTTGGTCCACTTGCCCATGAGTTTGGGGTTACATGACCCATGGTGGAGAAGGCTCTAAAGAGTCCCCAAAGTTGGTCCAATGCAAGTTGGTGTGAAGCTTTAAGTATCCCCAAAATAATGATTTTTTGGTCCACATGACCCCGAAAGTTGTGGTAGGTTGGCCCATTGGACCACATGAAGGGGCAAGGGTTGCGAGGGCTATGCCAGTGACATGATATAGATTTTATTTTGGTTTGTCTATTATTTCTTCATCTTGTGAACTTGGAAAAGGTATGGTTCATGCTTATTGGTTTCTCTTGTGATGGCACATGTCTCTCATGGATAGAGTTCATCTTTGATCTTGGTATGGTATGTGAATCCATTGAATATGTTATGGAAGCTATGATGGTAGTTATCTTGGAATATTTTATGATGATATTGTCATAGATCTTGGTGATTATCTTAGCATATTATTCACATAGATCTTGGTGATTTGTTGGTATAGATCTTGATGTTGTATGGGGATAGATATTGATGTTATCTTGGCATAGATCTTGATGAGATCTTGGCATATTTTATGATGATCTTGGCATAGATCTTGATGATTATCTGGGCATATTGTATGATGATCTTGACATAGATATTGATGATTATCTGGGAATATTCTATGATGGTCTTGGCATAGATCATAGTGGTTATCTTGCCATATTCCATGGTTATGTTTTGGCATATGGCTCATTTCTCAAAATGTTCAATGTTTTAAAAATGACTATGATGTAAAAGTTGATGATGTAAATGAATCGATGGATGATTGTTTATGGTTATATATTAGAGGCATGTATAGGTTTATATAATGTGACAGATATAGATACAACATGATAGTGACAGAGTGATAATGATAGGGACAGTGTGACAATGATTATGGCAGTGTGAAATTGACAATGGCATTGTGACAAAGTCGGTGATTGTGGCAGTGTGACATTGACAATGGCATTGTGACAAAGTCACTGGTACAGGTTGTGACAAAGATAGTGACAGTGATAGATTGATTCTCTTATTCATATCAGGGTGGCAGGATGGGGCAAGGTAGGTAGCTGTAGCCTCCTTCCAGTTGGTGCTGGTAAAATAAGGGAGTTTGAGCTTCCTTAATGTTGGAGCCTGTAAATTAGGATTTTGGATCCTCCTTCCAGTCGATGCTGGTAAATTGGGGAGTTGGAGCTTCCTTTAGGTTGTTTCCCGTAAATCAGGGGGTTGGTGCCTCCTTCCAGTCAGTGTCGGAGAATCTTGGAAGTTGGTGCTTCCTATGAATGTAATCTTGTTATTATATAAGAAAAGCATTCTACGGTTTCCTCTTGTTTGGGTTTCCACATTAAATCTCCTATGCACTGTGTATGGTTTATGTGATGATGAATGACATTATTAATGGTTAATGTTTACATGATATGATTAATGTTTGAAATGGTTAAAAGTGCTCAATACTGATTCACCCCCCCTCTCAGTATTTCCAACAATTGGTAGTAGAGTACATTCCTTCAAGACAATCTAACAGCTGGAAGGAAGATCTCTATAGCACATGGATGAACATGAAAGTCTTTACTCTGCAGACGGGGTTCCTCTGTTCTATGGATCAAATTTTGATCATTGGATTATAAGGATGAGAATCTGTTTACATGCACAAGGTTTTAATATATAGAAATCTACTGTGAATGGTTACATCGCTCCAAAAAGACCACCAAAAACAGCAACCAAGAAGGAGTTAAGGAAGAATAATGCAATGGAAATGGATAGCATCTTGCATGGACTATCTGATCCTGTGAAAGACAAAGTTGGAAAGAGTGCATCGGCTAAAGAACTCTAGGACAAGCTACAAAATCTCTACACAAAGGGATCTCTCCATCAGGAACATGAAGATAATCAAAATGAAAGGTCAGATACATAAAATGAAGAACATCCAGAAGTACATGATGAAGTTTTTGAAAACAATGCTTCTAAAGATTAAGAAGATTTTGAAATTGAAGGGGTTGTAGATCTTGAAGTGGAACTGATTTAGTGGCCTATATGAGTTGATGGAAGAAAGAAAGAAGAACAAGATGCTAACGGAACAACTACAGAAGTATCAAGAGGAGAATACAGTGGTAATTGAAGAGGCTAATAAGACTGAAGAAACATTGGCAAATAAACTAAGAAGAAAACAAGAAGTTGGAATTGGCTCCTTAAAGAAAGAATTGGGGAATTTAACTCTAGAAAACATAGAAATTGAAGAAGAACTCTCAGAACTCATAAAGGAGAACCAAGTACTAAAAGGTTAGCTACAAGAAACTCCTGAGGATGATAAGAATTCAAAAGGGTAGATGGCAGAGAGTATTGAAGAATCTGAAAAGACAATTGTTGGTCTATAAAGTCAGATAGAAGATGACAAGAAAGTTGAAGAAGACCTAACAAATCAACTTCAAGAGAAGAAGGAAATTTGCCAAAAGCAAGAAATTGAGATCCTTTCTCTAAAGGAATATTTGGATAAGACAGTTTCTTAGTTGAAGACAAATTCAAGGTTCGAGAAGAGCATTGAAAAAAGTGAAAGATCCAGGCTACTAGAAAAGAAAAGTATAGAAAAGGATAAGGTTATGCAGATATTTTCAGAATCTCCCATCGAGGCAAAGATTACAAACAAATAATTCATGGTCAACACAATTCAAAGAAGAATGGATACAAAGAAGTTACATCACAAACAAGATCCTTTGCTCCTAGGTCCCAAATTTTATTTATTGTTTTTAATGTAACAATTTTGGACACAGGACTAGAGACTGCAAAGCTTATGGAGGAAATGATCAAGAAAGGAATGGAGGTGTCCACGTGAACTGCAATGTTGAATGTTGGATTTGCCACAATTATGGACACATGGAAAGAGATTGTAGAAGTATAATGAACCATAGTATTGAATGCTACAAATGCCACAACTTTGGACACAAAGCTCATGAATGCAGAAGCATGATGGAGTCTTCCATGAAAGAAAATTCTTATACCAAAGTATCGAAGAAGAAATCAGAAGGACAAAAGGAAGAAGCTTGTGGATTGGACCTCTCTATAGATGATGAAAGTTCTAAGTTCGGGACAAGAAACCAAATCAATTCTCTTATCTTAAAGATGGGATCATATTTAATGAAAGCAGAACAGGTCCTAGGATCGAAGATAGAAAGGAATTGGTATTACATGTTGAAGATGTGAGGGAAAAATAGGTCAATAGAGAAGTATCAGAGGACATATCTACAATAGTTTCTAAGTCAATTAATGAAGATAAATCAGCAAGTAGAAAGAAAGAGAGCAAGTTTACCGATGATGATCCTATAGCAAAGCAGTACCTATTGTTCTAAATAGTTTGTCATAAAAAATCCCAGTAATATGGATCAATTTGAGGGGGAGTCTAAGTAATAGGCAAGGAAGCTCAATGAAAAGTCAAAAGAGCAGTGGTTTGGTAAATCATTGAGGAACACAGGGAGAGCTACTTAAGAAAGCTTCAAGAAAAGGACAAGTCTAAGGGGGAGCATTGTCAACAAAGAAAGATATTTTCAAAAAGAAATCATACTCAAGTAAAGTTATCTTCTATGAGGGTGAAAATGATCAGCAAAACAAAGTCACAAAAGAGAAGCATATTGATAGGGGGAGTTAGCATAATCCCAAGGGGAGCAAGTGAACAAAGTTGCTTCACCCCTTTTGTCATTTATGTCAAAGGGGTATAGAGAGTTGAAGTTGTTTCTATCAATGACAATGGGGGAGATTGTTGGAAGAAGTTGTCATACATGTCAAACAGGGTGTCATTGATGTCAAAAGGGTGAAGAGATATGTGGTGTTTCCATTGATGGCAAGGTGATAATGATGATGTGCTTGTAGTAGAGATAGATTGTTTGGTAATATTTGATGAAGCCTCAAAGCCTATAGATGATCCCATAATGATCATGATGATGTGGAGTGTAAAGGAGTGCCTAAAGAGTCCCAAAGAAGTGTGGAGAATTTCCTAGAGAAATGATGTTGGGTCACATGAGCATTATGGTGGGTTACATGACCGTGATGATAAGAAGTGTAAGGAAGTCCCTAAAGGTGTCCCTAAGCAATGTCAGTAAGAAATGTGAAGAAAATCCTAAAATAATGGTGTTGGGTCCACATGACCATGTGGTTGGGGTCATATAACCCATGTTGGAGAGGGCCCTAGATAGCGCATAAGGTTGGTGCAAAGCATATTGGGATGAAGTGTGAAGGATATCCCAAAATCATGATTATGGGTTCACATAACCTTGGAAGTAGTGGTGTTGGGTCCACATGACCAAAAGGATTGGTCCATATGACCATGAGAAGTAGCCCCCAAAGTAATAAGGATTGGTCCACAAGACAATGTTTAAATAAAAGGTGAAGAAACCTCGAAACAATGGTGTTTGGTCCACTTTCCCATGAGTTTGGGGTTACATGACCCACAGTGGAGAAGGATCTAAAGAGTCCCCAAATTTGGTATGAAGCAAGTTGGTGTGAAGCTTGAAGTATCCCAAAAATAATGATGTTTG
The DNA here is from genome assembly GCA_027924585.1 of Larix kaempferi. Classification (NCBI taxonomy): domain Eukaryota; kingdom Viridiplantae; phylum Streptophyta; class Pinopsida; order Pinales; family Pinaceae; genus Larix; species Larix kaempferi. The sequence goes on from BSBM01000186.1 coordinate 38,065,665, forward strand.
TTCCACATGACCTCAAGAGTTGTGGTACGTTGGCCCATTGGACCACATGAAGTGGTAAGGATCCCTACAAGAAATAATGATGTGTCCATCAAGCATGATGGTGTGGACAATCCCTAAGGCCCCTTTGAGAATAAATGGAATGATCTTAAAATTTTGGCACAAAGTGTTAAGATGGATCCTTGAAGTGGGGTACTAACCCTTGAGACCCCCTTAAAATATGGAGATCAACAAATTAATGATGAGTTTAAGGAGACCCTAAAAGAAGTCACAGGGCATGATGAAGTGTATAAATAGAAGACCACACATTTCTTTTGATCATCCATAAAGTATCTCTTTGGTATTTCGTACCCCTTGGAGAAAAGTGTGAAACTTTGTAGAGGAGAATTTTCTTGGTATCTTTGAGGATTAAGAAGATTCATGAAAACTGGCATAACTTTCTCATGCGGAACTGGAATTAAAAAATTATTGGCTCATTGGAAAGCTTGCTGCGAGGGATATTTGATGACATGATATAGAGTTTCTTTTGGTTTATCTATTATTTCTTCATCTTGTGATCTTTGCAAAGGTATGGTTCGTGCTTGTTGGTTTCTCTTGTGATGACGCATGTCTCTCATGGATAGAGTTCATCTTTGATCTTGGTATGGTATGTGAAATCATTGAATATGTTATGGAGGATATGATGTAGTTATATTGGAATATTTTATGATGATATTGGCATAGATCTTGGTGAGTATCTTGGAATATTATTGGCATAGATCTTGGTGATTTGTTGACATAAATATTGGTGATTTGTTGGTATAGATCTTGATGTTGTATGGGGATAGATATTGATGTTATCTTGGCATATTGTATGATGATCTTGGCATAGATATTGATGATTATATGGGAATGTTGTATGATGATCTTGTCATAGATATTGATGATTAGCTGGGAATATTGTATGATGGTCTTGGCATAGATTATGGTGGTTATCTTGCCATAGTTCATGGTTTTGTTTTGGAATATGGATCATCTCTTGGAATGTTCAATGTTTTGAAAATGTCTATGATGTAAAAGTTGAGGATGCAAATGAAATAGATGGATGATTGTTTTTGGGTATAGATTTGAGGCACATATAGGTTGATATAATGTGACAGATATAGAAACAACATGGCAGTGACAGTGTGATAATGGCAGGGACAGTGTGACAGTAATTGTGACAGTGTGACATTAACAGTGGCATTGTGATAGAGTCGGTGATTGTGGCATTGAGATAGAGATATAGTTGTTGTGACAGGGACAGTGATACATGAACATAGACATTGATACAAGTACATGTTGATAAAGACAGAGATACAGATTGAAGAGACAGTGATTGGGGTATTGTGATAGAGATATTGATTGTGACAGGTTGATAGAGGTAGTGATGCAATGATACAGGTTGAATGATACATTGATACAGGTATAGGTTGACCAAGGAAGTGATACATGAACAGATTGACAAAGACAATAATGCAGGTACCGGTTGTGACAAAGACAGTGACAATGATAGATTGATTCTCTTATTCATATCAGGGTGGCAGGATGGGGCAAGGATAGGGAGTTGTAGCTTCCTTCCAGTTGGTGTTGGTAAAATAAGGGAGTTGGAGCTTCCTTAAGGTTGGATCCTCCTTCTAATCGGTGCTGGTAAATCGGGAAGTTGGATCTTCCTTCAGGTTGTTTCCTGAAAATTAGGGGTTGGTGCCTCCTTCCAGTAGGGGTTGGAGAGTATTGGAAGTTGGTGCTTCCTATGAATGTAATCTTGTTATTATATAAGAAAAACATTGTGTGGTTTTCTCCCGTTTGTGTTTCCACGTTAAATCTCTTGTGCATTGTGTATGGTTTATGTGATGATGAATGGAATTGTTTACATGATATAATTAATGTTTGAAATGGTAAAAAGTGCTCAATACTGATTCACCCCCCCCCACCTCTTAGTATTTCCAACACATCGACCTAACTTCCTTTAGATAGTAAAAATGCAAAAATAAATGATCAATCGATTCTCCCTTCATTTTGCATAAAGAGAACCTATTTGACCATGTCCATCCTTTTTTAGGCCATTTTCCCACGTAAGTATCGTATTCTTTACTAACAACAACAGTGTGATTATGGACTTAAGAGGCCCTTTAAGCTTCCATAATTGATCCCACCACTAGGATGGATGACCTTGAAATGAGGCTTCCGCTAGCACAAAATAACCCGAATTTACGGTAAAATGTCGAGATAGAGGATTTTTGGACCACACCAGAGAGTCTGCCTCCTCATGACTTAACTTTATAAATTTGGAGCAAAACTTACTTACATACATGTGCCATTTAGTAGTCAGCTCACTTGATGATCCAATCTCTGTTTCTAACTTCCAATGATTCCTACCAAGATCCTAACCAATTTAATCCTAAGCATCATGTGAATAAAAGATACCATTGGCACGCAAAGAACTAAAGAGAGAGTCTAAAAGGAATAATCCATCATCTGCCCTAACCCAATGATTCTTGTTGATGCACACCTTCCTCCTATAACCTATACGCCAAACTATCTAATTAGAAACCAAAGGAAAGGCATCAACCAAGGATTTCCACACCATTGAATTGTCTTTCGGGTGCTATATGGGTTGTCTGAATTGGTCTTCAGTGGAAATTCCTAGATATTTCGACCTCATTACCCTTCCCCGTAGAGAATCCTTACAAGTAAGTCTCCATAAATTGGAAGATGCTAAAGATTGACAAAAAATATATATGTTCTTGATTCCCCATCCTCCCAACTTTTTAGAGAGGGATACCTTGGATAATTTTACGAGGGGAATCCCATCGGAATACCTACTACCAAACCAGGGGAAATTAAAACTTTTCTTTCTTATCTTAGAAAGGATCCCTTTGGGAATTTTCACTGTTGAATCCCAATACACAAGGATGCTTTCTAACATTGACTTTATCAAGACTAGACGACCACCTCTAGATAACCATCTATTAACCCATAAATATATACAAGACTCTATCTTATTAAAAAACTAAAATCCAATCTACAAACATGTAGGAATTTGGCTTGAGATTGAAACCCATATGTTTAACGTCGTTGTCAATACAGTTCTAGGGAAAGGAAGAGAAAGATCCAAGTCTCTCATGACTTCAATAGACAAATCAGTATACAACATGCATCATTTTGTCAAGTTGAATTGCATGCTCATTACCAGACAATAAAGGTTTAGTATTATTTTTAGCTCAAAAAATTTGGAGCAAGACCCATCGTTGCAGAGTAAAACATTGTATACGAAAAGGAGATGGAAGATGGATTCCCACTAAGTTATGTTAGCTCCTTCAAAGCTCCTCTACTTCGAGCTTCCTATATAAGAAAGTTGAGACCTTTAGCAACCAGCAAGAATAGAAAAGGCAAGAGGAAATTCTTGCTTAAGGCTACAAGAAGCTTGGAAAAAATTGGAGAGAGCACCATTAATTAACACCAAAAAAGACACAAACTAAACCCATAATCCAATTCATCGTTACCAAATCCATGCCCATCTCTAGAAGGAGAAGTTTGAGAAACACCCAACTAACTATGTCTTACGCTTCAGATAAATCCAACTTTTTTTCCTAAAAAAACATATTTATAGAAACAAAATACATCCTCAAAAATTCAAAAACAAATTAGCCATTGTTGCAAGCTCTTCATAGAGCCTATGTCACTGGAGACCCCAAAAAGAGACCTATAAACCAGAGATAGTCCAAATCGAGTCCAATATAGAAACAAAATACAGTCCTCAAATGTTCAAAAACATTAGCTAGCATGCTCTGCATAGAGCATGTGTCATCGGAGACCCAAAAAGAAGCCTCTAAATAGATAATTTTACTATATCAAAAAATAATTTTCATCAGGAAACATATTAGAGAGATCTTTTAACACCATAAAAAATATTCATAAAAATCCTAGGAAAGAGAAATAAAGTAGTCATCTTTATACCTCATGCAGATACCAAGTCTGAGATGAGACCATTGTCCTGGTCCTGTATTCATCCTCATGTATATGTAGGGGTGCTCCAACAAGACTCTCTTTTGATAATTTGTCAATCACCTGTGAATGCAAATCATGCATGGGGACGTCAAAGCAAACAAAGCCATGCCTGATGACATATTGAATCACAATATAACAAACTTGGGTTAGCAAGACTGTAGATCAGATTCATATTAGGGCCATAATGGGCTCTCAAGTCACTCTCAAGTCAAGTAACAAGTTGTCAGATAATGCAACAAAAGGGTGGATTCCTAACTAACTTTTGGGCAAGGTGTGTGAATTTTGAAATAACGATTACTTCATGTTAGACTTACATGATATGCTGCAGTTCTTCTTAGTTATCAAATTCTCCTTGGGCCACCTGTTGTGGAAAGAATTGCACAAGTGCACTCTTCCACTTGGTAAGGGGCTAGGCCTTGTAGGCTGCAACAAGGCCTTAGTCCTTGGAGTCCCTATGGGGTTATGGTTGGTATTCCTCTAAGTGATCATGCAAGATATTGTTAGTGAAATTCACATGCAAACAAAGAAATATGGAAAATAACAAATAAAAGTGATGGGGGGAGAATGCAAACTCCAATAACAATCCAAGATATGCTAAACCACTTTTGTATTGCCCAATGGTATAGTTGTACAACACCTAGGAGGTGTGGGATTCAAGGGAAACCAACAATCTCCCTTAGGGAGGCCTTTTTTTTCTAAACTAAATACTAATTCAATGGTGAAACAATGGAGAGAAACTCTTGCCCCTTGATGGGAGGTGGAAAGGGAGCTTGTGAATGCTCACAATGGTAGGAAGTGGTGGGCTATGAGGAATCTCCAACTCAAATCCAACAATATAACCTTGCTCTTGATTTCTCTCTACCAAATGCATGCCAATGGCTTCCTTTTATAGGCCAAGAGGTGGCCAACAAATAACTAGATCCAAATGTTAACTCATCTTCTCCATGAACTAGTTCCAAGGTACACAAGGGGGGCTAGTTAATGCCACCAAGTGTGTGAGGAGTTGAATTTGGATCCTTGGAGAGGATTGAGCCTTCAATGCGTCACAGTAAGTTAGTGGTCCCTTCGTTTTGATAGTACCGTGACTATCGAAGGAATAGTCATGCGGGTGTAGCGCAGGCATTGTTCTGGTAAACTGAGCTATAGCTCAAGTTGACTGTGTATTACCCACGCTACCCCTTATTTTGACTATTTTTTGGCACTTCTAAACACATGTTGTCTTTTGGATTTGTTGAGGATGCATTTAGTGAAGTGCATTCTTTATGTTACTAACGCCTTACTAGAATAATCGTTGAAATGTCGCATGTGTGCAAATTTTAGGCATTAACAGATGTGCCCTGATGTATCAGGTTCAGAGGGTACTGTAGAGTCGATAATGCATCATGTTTTCTGTTGTTTCTCTCATGTTTTGTAGGACGAAGCATATGTGGAAAAATAGGGTTTTCCCATGGGGGAAGATTGTTGGTAACGACCGTTGGATCTGTAGTAAAAAATAGTTTTTATACAAACGAGGCGGGCATACCCATGCTCGTGAAATTTTTTCGATGTGATTGCAATAGTAGAGGACAAAAGGTGTCACTTGACTATATTGTTGGGACATGGATGAAGGTTGCTTCAAGCCATGTTTGAGTAAACTAACCAGGAACTACTGCAGAATGTTGAAGAAGTTGCACTGCTCACAATGATGATAAGCCCATGGGGGTGAGGGACCGGTATGGTTTGTGAAGCTGCCTAAGAGCTTCAGTCTGCCAGGTGGGATATGACCATGATTTGTAAATGTGAATACTGCTACCTTCAAAGGTACGTTTCCCCCTTATGCAATGATGTTTTGACGTTGAGCATAGGGGAAACCACTTAGTTAGAACACTAATGACTCTCCCTACCAAGTTCAAGGTGATCCCTTGTAGTGATTGAAAGGGATCCCAAGGTACAACCGCAACTACTGCAACTCTCGGAATATAGTGTTTTGACCTCGACGAGAGCTAAAGTACATGATAAGAAGAGAGTCTTAACCTGAGAACCGAGATCATATTGTAACCAACTGGTGGACGGACAGACTTGACACAAGACTGGTTGATAAGCGTGGGCCTCATAACTTACTTTGATTGATGTAAACATGGGGAGTGGGGACATGTTGTTGATGCAACATCCCCCCCCAAAGAAAATTTTAAAATGTAATTGGGGCCCCTCCTTCTAACACTTTTGTAACAAGTTCTTTGTTTCATCCTGTCGTCTTTCTTTAACTTGGCAGAGTTTCATCACCTGTTTCCAAAAGAGTCTTCTCATTTTTGCCTAAGGCAAAGTCATCCTTTGCCTTTAAGCGTGGGTTTTTGTTTTTATCTTCCCTACTGTAGCGCAAGCTTTAGATTAAATCCTCCGCCGCTTTGGTGCAGCTCTAACCATAAGTTTCCCGCGATGGCGCAAGCTTTGACTCTAACTCCGCCACCCCATTTTGGCAAGTCCCCAGTCTTTTGTCTGGCATGCATCTTTGGAATAGATTGACCACTGAAAGCGCAGGAGATAACACTTCCTCGCCCGCCGAAAGTGCAAGAGCTATCCTTATCTTCCCCACCTTGAAGCTGCGGGTGGCCTCGTGGTAAGAATTAAAGCTAGCGCGTTCTTCCGAGTGCAAAATATGATGATAGGATCGGCACCATTAGCGCGGAAGCCATGCTTATCCTCTCTGCTTGCAGTGCTGCGCTTGGTCTTTTCGACATATCTAAGTTCCACCGTAGTTTTCTGAGCACATTCTTAATGACAGGATCGCCACTTGAAACGCGAATCATGTTTTAAACCTGCGCCAAGAATCTGCGCTCGTTGCCTTAGCGCAAAACGAAAATCTTCACTCGGTGTGTGGCGTGAAAATCACATCGATCCTCATGCATCGGCAGAGTTGATGAGCCTTTTAATAAGAGCCATGTGTCATTTTAATGACAAAGAACCTCGAGCCCCGTGAAATTCATTTCGCCAACCTAACGTTGTGTACGACATAAATGCCACCCCTTTTTAAGCGTATGCGACGGGGTTCTCGACACATTCTTCATTTGCCAAGCAGTCGGAGTTTCTCATTTTCGAGAAGAGCAAGTTCTTCTATTTGTCGGGCGGCTGCAGGTTCACCTCCTGCCTCAGATTGTTCACCCTTGACGGACCCTGCTAGACTGACAGGTAGGCTCTGTGTCCCTCTCCTTTTCTATGTTTGTTTAAAACCGTAAGAAGTGCTCTGCATAGTCATCAAAGTGTTTTTATGTTTTGTTGAGGACATAAAAGTGTATCCCCGTCCCTGGTTTCGAAATGAGAATCCAAGCTCACTCTGCGTGACCCAAAACCCGGAGAGTATTACTACCGCCTGCGAGCACGAACGTTGCCCCATCATCTTGTCCTCAGCATTTCGAGTAAGTTTTCGCCCATTTTGACACCCCTGAAATGTCCCAACAATACCTTAGCAGCCGCTGAGTCTTTTCTGCTCGAACTCATAGAAGCCGCAGCATCTCGAGGTTTTGTTCGCAAAACTCCCTGCCAAGCGTCTACGGCATGAAAGGCCCAACCCTTCTCGATTCTTGCAGCTGAAGGTTCATACTATGAACACCGAAGTGCCCTGCTCAACCAAAAGCTTTGTTCATTCATGCCAAGGTCATATAAAATCCACATCTCCCGATCGAAGCTACCCTGATGATGTGTTAACTCACCCATCGTGCCCACTCAGAGCCTTCATAACCTAGCCTGAAAATCCAATTCATAAAAGCTAAACAGCTGCGGGATTCGACCACCTTTTGCGCATTTTCCACTATCGGTTGTCGACGCATGAAGCATTCAAACACTGGCACATCACAGAATGTTTAGCGATAGCACATGAATAAGGTTAGGATAGCGCATAGATGTCATTGGGGTGTTAGTGCAAAAATATTGTTGGCTTTAGCGCGTGGATAATGTTAGGCGCCGGCGTGCATAAAACATTTAGGATTAGCACATAAAATCCCGCTTGTACCCCAGCGCACATTTTATAATTGATCTTGGCGCGCGCGAAATCCCGAGCGCGGCGCAAAATTCTATTTAGGCGCCAGCGCGAAATTCTTCTCAAGCTCGTGCAAGTGTGTGTGTCATTTGAGGGGATACCTACGTGCTAAAAAATGAAAGGTGCAGAATCAAAGATTGACCTTGCTCGTTGCTCTGATGTTTCCTCTTTGATGTAAAATGAATGGCATTGTTGGATTAATCTTAAACTTCAAGTAAAGATAATTGAGATTGTTTAAGGCAGCCTCCATTTTGTAGAAGTGGTACATTTTGGCTTTGCAATAGAATGTTGCTAATGCTTAGAGTGGTGATCTAACTAAAATCTGGTTGACATTGCCTTGCTCACCACAGGATTATCATGCTCAGGAGGTCTACTAGAAAGAAAGCCGCGCAAAAGGTTGACTCCGATTCTGAAGTGGAAATCTTGCTAGATACTTCACGGGAAACAATGTTTACCGACACACGATCTACCACTAGTGTTTCCCCTGGAAGCTCCGCTCCTGAGTTTCAGTGGGGAGATCTATACAGATTTATCATGGCTCAAGACAGTGAGACAGCTTCTATAGAAGACGCTTTGGTCTATGCCAACATCAGAAGGTCTGGTTTGCATAAGGCAACAACTTGCCCCGAGTTGTTCCCTTGTTTTGAAGTCATTGGATGGTTGATTCCTTACATCAAGACTGACACCAGACTCATAGACAATAAAGACGGGTTGAACCTGGCATCTTTCGCTCCCGAGCATGTTGCTACTGCCTACAAATTGCCACCACCCAAAGCTTGTTTAGACAATGACTGGATAGCAAGGCATACCATGGACCCGCTGGACACTGCAAGGAAAATGACAATCAATGACAGGTAGATAAGGAGGAGGAACAACAATGAATATGAAAGCAGCCTCCTGAAGACTCCCTATAGACTCATCATTCTAATGTTGAGCCGTCTCTTTGGCGTGCCAGATGGTAGCATTTTCAAGATCAGATGGGTGCCAGTGATCTTTCACATAGCTATGAGTGGCACTGTTTTTAACTGGGCTGAAATAATTTCAGACAGCCTCGCTTCTCAACTAACAGCAGCTCAAGGAGGACTCGCCCAAAACGAGGCAGATTTTTTCATGTCTTCCTACTTAATGGATTGTTTGTTAAGTAAGCATTCATTCCCAGAGTTGGGGTGCTCATGGAAGCCCAAAGAAACAGCTCTCGTCTTCGCCTATCAGTGCACATAGGCAAGTCATTAGGCGAATCACTACAAGATGATTTGCGAAAGATTCATCATGCCCTTATATCAACTCATTTTAAATAAAGAACCGAACTGTATGTCAAAGAACGCAATACCTGTCATTGGGGCATATGGGGACTATTATCACTCTCAGGAAGGCACATACATAAGGATGAATGGAGGATCTCAACCATCATTCATGCTCCCTCGTTATGTCACTGATTTTGTTGTGCACAAAGAAGCCGTGAGACAGCTCTTCGGCATCGGCACGATAAGCAAGTTCTTAACAAACCGAAGGAAGGGCATGTATCCTCCCATGCCATTTACTATTGGAGCTTACAGCCTCCAGTCAGTAAGAGGTGGGGAGAAATACGCCCAAGGCTTAGAGGTTTTCCATTTTGGCACAGTCCCTTTCAAAAGGCATGACCCCAACGGTATGGTAAGCTGGCATTGTCAAGACCTCAGGTTCTCTTTTGAATACACCCATCATATGGACATGGACGAGGAATTCTCCAAGGGCGCCCGCAACATGACTGAGTTGGGGAAAAAATTCCAGAAGAAAAGTACCCAAAGCCCAAAGCCAAAACCAGTTGGTCTGATCCAAAGGGAACAAGAGGCATCATCCTCACAATCAGGAGATCCATCAGAATTGGAGCGAGCCAGAGTGCTCCAAGAGCAAGCTCTCAAGCAGCAGCAGGACCAAGAAGAAGCAAGAGTTCAAGGTGAGCTAGCTGCTAAGCTTCAACAAGAGGAGAATGCAAGGAAACAGCAGGAGCAAGCCTCCCAGTTGAAACATCAGGAAGAGGCTGCCAGGATCCAGGAAGAAAAGGAAGATCAAGTATCCCAAGAGAAAGCTTCCAAACAACAGCATAAGGAAGAGCAAAGGCCCCTAGGTCAAGGAGCTGATGGATCACAAACACAGCAAGGAGAGTCTGGAGGAGCAGATGGTTTACAGACCCAGTAAGAGGAATCAGCAAGAGAGAAGGATAAAGAGCAGACAGAGGAGTCTCTTGAGCCAGAGCCATCTACTCCAAAGAATATGGAGATTGACCCACCAATGATACACACCCCAGGGGGGACTCAAGAAGAAAGTGCCTATTCAGGGAGCTTAGCGCTGACCCCATATAACTCCAGGAAGCAGAGCAAAGTAGCAGATCTAGATACTGTGTATTTTAATAAGCATAAGAGGGCCATTATTGATAGAAGGGTACAGAAAATATAGGGCATGACAAAGAATAAGGAAACGGAGGAGGATGATTGTGAATTATGGGTGACAGAAACCACATTGGTCTCAGGAACTGATGCTGACCCCACATTCCAAGCCCAATGCACCGTAGCATCAGCCAAGGCAACTAAAGCCAACATTGATTTTCTGAAAGATAAGATAAAGCATTATAGGGAACAATGCTTGAAGATCAAAGAAGATAGAAAGAGATAAGTGCTAGAAGCAAACAGGTATAAACAAAAGCACAATGACCTGCTAGGAGAACATCTAGTGCTAAACTTGGGAGTTCTCCAGCTTGAAAATGAAAAAAACTCCTTAGAAGTACAATTGACTGTCTCTGAAGATGAATTGAAAAGTATGAAAGCTCGGATAGAGGAGTTGGAAGAGCTAGAAGCAAGTAAGGCTCAGCAAATTCAAAGGTTGATTCAAGAAAAAGAACAACTGATGAAGCAGCTTAATGAGACAGCAAAGGACCAGCAGAATTTATCCACATTTCACAAACAAGCATGTGATCTCCGGATTAAAATCCATCAGTTGTTAATGCTAATCTCGGAAGAAATTTGGAGCGTGAAGGAAATGGTCAAGAAAATGACATCAATTGATGCCATGGCCCTAAGAGCTCGAGACAGGTTTGCGAACTATGTGGAAGAATTGAAACGACAATCTGAATGGAAAAAGGGAAAATCCCAGCTCCCTTCACACCTTCGCGCTGCTACAGGAGATGAATTGGTTTTGGATATAGGAATCCTGGAATTTGCCAAGAATTGCGGCAACACGCTAAGTTCGGGAATCAAGAAGACAGTCCGCAAGTGTTGTGAGTTATACTCCGCGCTCAGGGAATCGCATAGTGAATGTCATCTGGTTATACCTGACTCCATCTATTAGTTCCCAAAAGAAGAAGATCGAGTGTTTGATCTGCAGAACGAGCTGGATGAAGACTTGACATATATAAAAAAGATAGAAGTCCTGACTCGGGACGAATTTCAACAGTTCATTTGCCAGCCTGCAGTGTATATTCACCTATTGGAAGCGATAGCTAAAAGGCTGCAGAGGGAAAGGTACAAATCAAAGAAGACCTACTCAAGCATGAAATAGCATCCAAGGCATCAGCGTCTTCTCAAAGCAAGCTGATCATAAAAGATATCAACCAATGGACGTCATACATTCAAAGTGCAGAGGGCCCAGTACCTGCAAGCGAGCCGGTTGATGGAGGCGAGTCTAGAAGTCAGCCGGCAGAAGCCCCAGCAGAATAGACAAATAATTTTTATTTGGTTTTAATTAAGCAGAGAAGCTGAAATTCTACCTTTGTATAACAGGACAGTTGGCTGTCATTTTTGTCTCATTTGATAGGTTTCCCACGAATCTGGGAAATAGTTAATTACACACTAAAATCTGAATTAGAAGCTTCTAGAGCTAGGGTGCACTTATCAGCTCAAGGAGCTCTTTGGAAAGCTATAAGTAGAAATTTAGGAGAGGGAATAAGGACTTTTTGGCAGGGGAATAGAATTTTCGGAGTCTGTATGAACTACTTTGCACTTGCTCCAAGAAAGTTCGATTTTCCTAATAAGACCTTGAAGAGGACATTTTTTTTGCCTGAGAATGGGTTTTGGATGCATGCTGGACTATTTCTGTGGTGTTCATATTTTACAGTGAGATCTTTCTGTGCTGTTGTGAATTATTTCTACGCTTTGGATGATCTTACATTATTTTCTGTGCAAATGATGTTTTCTCCACATGAGTAATGGAATGATTTCTTATGAATTAAAAGCTATCTTTTATATCTTTAATCTCTTGCTGTAGATGTATCTTTATGGTTTAATGGCTATCTGTTGATCTTTGGATGCTCTCTTCAGCACATTACTCATATTTACAGTTTTGCTCCTTGCAAGGATAGATTAGATTTATTTCAGTTTTAGACACATATTTGCTTCATATTCTGCATTTAGATTAAATTAGCTTAGGCACTTGCATATCATCTTAATAATAAAATTTCAAAAAGAACGGTGGATCGGGCCATAACTGGTGTAAAAGAAGGTAAATCTAACGGTATCCAGAACCAATAACCGGACGGATTCCTCACACCAAACGGTGGACAATCTAATTGGGATAGTTTACCGAGGAGAATCCCTTTCTGCTTGATGCTGCGATATTCGGGGCATCAACAGTTTTTTTGCGCTAGAAGGAGGGCCTGAAGTGCATGGATGATAAAGGAAAATCTCCCATTGTCAAAAATGTTACTGAAAACCCGCCTAAAATGGGAATTTCAGACAGCCCAAACCTTGAAGTAACAAATCAAGAAAAATCCATCTCTGATTTGAACAACAAGAAGTCTTGTATGCTGTACATTTTGCAAAAAAAGAAGATTTAAGGAGACATACACGATCTTATGTTAGGAAACTAGGTGGTTTAAACGCAGTAAATTTTCTCCCTAGGAAAAGTACTCCCAAAAAGGAGAGACAGTACACCCATGATTCGATTCTTGTGTAGAATTTTGAAGAACTCGTAAATTTAACTTTGGAAGAAATTGTTGAACCCCTGAGAGAGATCGATCTTGAAAACCAAGAAAATTTTGAAGATCCAGAAAATCTTGGAGAACTTGTTACTCCAAAGGACTCTCCACTTAATTCGCCACGCAATACTCCACCTGATTTTCCAGATAGAAACATGGTTGTACCTGCTTGGAGAGCAAGGGGAGCATTAAATCTAGCTGGGCCATTCCACAATCTGCCTAAAAAGCCAGAGAAAGTCTTGCCTAAATTCGACCCAGGAAAAGCCATTTCTGCTGAAGACCATCTCAAGAGTTTTTATTTAGCTTTGAATATTTTAAATGTACAGCATGAAAGTGTAATTTGTTGGCTTTTCCCGTACACATTTGAACCAAAAGTTTCTTCCTGGTATTTTAGTTTACAAGCTAGCTCAATTTCCAATTGGGAAGAATTTGAAAAATGTTTCTTAAAGATGTATGGAAATCAAAAGACTGTAGCTACACTCATGAAAGAGTTATTATCCATGAGAATGGAAAAGAAAGAAAAGGTTCAAGACTTCAACCAAAGGTTCACTACGCTCCTAAATAATTTCAGCGAAGCAACTAAACCATCAGAAGAATCTCTAGTTGAATATTATACAACAGCTCTTGAAGGGCCCATAGCGATGTTTGTCAAAAGATCTAAGAAAACCACCCTGATAGAAAATTTTGAAGAAGCTAGAAAGGTGGAAGAAGAAGCAGACAGCATTGCCAAGCATGCCTTAGATGCAGAGACAAAACCAGCAACTAGTAAAAAAACTTTACTGCTCACCAGGAATAAAGAAGATCCATCAACAGACATGGAAAACGTAGTTAAGATGATGCAGAAATTGTCCAATAAAATTGTAGATCTCGAGAAAGATAAAGCAGCTAGTACATCTAGGAAGCCTTTCAAACCATCTACAAGAAGAGAGAAGACAACGATCAACCTCATCCACCTATGAACACTTCCCCTATTTTAAATCTAAATGAAGTAGGGATGGAACATTTATGCACCTTTCATCAAGAGCCACACTCGGAAAAAAGCTTCCCAAAATGGATCAACTCTATGAGTTTAGTCATGAACCAAATGTTGGATTCACAGATTCCAAATCAAGACGATCCTCCAAAAGAATAAAGCCCTGAGTTAGAGGAACCATCTCCAAACACCACCATGGTGCTATGGGATTGGGTACCTTTAACTGAATTGGTAGAAGATGATCCCATGGAAAACCCAGTCTTTGCTGTAAACATTAGCACTCGTAGTAAAGGCCCCATTATAAATCCAGTTCCAAGCTCAACTATTTTCAAACCAAAAGCTTCAAAATAAATGCCTAGAAGACACATAACAGTCATTCCGCCACAACCTAAAGCTAACCCAACAGCGGCCAGGCAGCCAAACATTGAAACAACAGTTCAACAACCAAAGGTCAATTTGAATAAGACAGATCATCAAACTAGAATTGCAAAAGAATGTGATATGGGATATGACATTATTGAAGATATTAAGAAAGCGAAGGCAAATGTTTCAATATTTGATATGTGCAGCTTGCCGCAACAACGAGACAAATTGTTGCAGGCTTTTCAATCCCAGCCCAGTACTCCGTTGACAGATGCTCAAGAAGACCCCGAAATTAATGAGGCCAGTATCGGCGGGAATTCCAAATCTCAGACATTGCATTTCCTTTTAACTTTTGAAATCTTCAATCACAATGTGCATAATTGTCTGGTAGATTCCGGAGCATCTTCGAATGTTATGCCACTGTCTATTTGTAAGAAAATTAACGGTCAGCCAATTCCATCTCCTGCCCAAATTATTCAGTTAGATAGGACTGTTGTCAAAGTTATTGGGGAAATGAAAGATGTCCTCATTAGGTTGTCAGCAGATTCTAGAGTTTGTCAGTTCATTGACATAATGGTAGTTGATATTCCTAAAGCCTATGGTTTCATCCTAAGTAGAGACTGGTCCACAAAGTTGAACAGTTACTTTGCTACTGATTGGTCCCATTTGTGGTTGCCATATCAAAACAGGTAGAATCAGATCAAGGTTTTGAGAGAACCGCACATGAAACAAAATGTAACTCAACTAGAAGGAAAGAATGAGGTTGTAGCCTTCTCATCCTTAGCTTTGGGAAATTATTTCTTAGAAATGGATCCGGGTAATTATCAGTCTGAAACTATTAGCCATGAATCAGATGAACAGTCCGATCTCCTTCATTTTTCTCGGACTGATGATATTGACTGTAATATAGTTAGTTTAGTCACTGACTTAGATCATAAAGATACTAACTTAGCTGAATCAAAAGATCTGTTTTGGACATTATACTTTGATGGTTCTAAAAATTTGGAAGGATCCGGGGCCGGTTGTGTTCTGATGGATCCGGAAAGAAATAAGCATTTTCTGTCCTGTAGGTTAGAATTTGATTGTACTAACAATACTGCTGAATATGAAGCTTTGGTCCACAGATTAAAGAAAGCCATCGGTTTAAATGTCAAGTACCTGAAAGTTTTCGGCGACTCAGAAATAGTTGTGAGACAGGTAAGAGATACCATTCATTGTCTCTCACCTCATTTGAAAGGGTACTAAGCCGAGGTATGGGATTTAATTACGCATTTTGATGCTTTCAATATAAAATTTGCTCCTAGAATGCAAAATGTTGCTGTTGATTTATTAGCAACATCCGCTTCCATATTGGTGCTGACTAATAACAAGTGCTTAATTGAATTGATTTTTAGGCCTTCTATCCCTGACAATATCACAAAATTCAGAGTCTTCGATGATGACGATCATATTATCAGTTTTCTAACAAACGAAGACATATTCCAAGAAGCTGTGATAGATGAAAAAGAACACGATTCTGATTTACAAAAGAAAGATACAGCTAAGGGCAATTTCATCCCCAAAGGGGTGAGGTCACTTTAAATGTTGTTTGACCTTCAGAACAAGTTCAAAAGGCTAGCAAATACCATGACCAATAGCTCATCAATGCAGCATGAATTAGTTAATATGGGCACCGAGGCTGAACCAAAATTTGCTAACCTTGGCAAATGTTGCTCACCGGGAGAAAGAGATAAGTTCATCAAACTGTTTTGACAATATAAAGATGTTTTTGCATGGACTTATGAAGATCTGAAAACATACGACATCCGCATTATTCAGCATGTCATACCAATGAAAGCAGATGTCAAGCCATTTCGGCAGTAATTAAGAAGGATGCATCCTACTCTTGAACCTCTTATTCAAAAAGAATTGAAGAAGCTATTGGATGCTAAAATAATCTTTAAGGTCCGACATTCTGAGTGGGTTATGAGAAAGAATTCAGGAGAGATAAGACTATGTGTTGACTTCAGGAATTTAAACAGAGCTTCAAATAAAGACAACTATCCAGTCCCTTCAATGGAACAAATTCTCTAGATGGTGTCAGGATATGAATTATTCTCCCTTCTTGATGGCTTCTTTGGTTACAATCAAGTGTTAGTAGCTGAAGAAGACCGTCTCAAGACTACTTTCCGTACTAAGTGGGGAACGTTCGCATACCGAAGGATTCCCTTTGGCCTAATAAACACAGGAGCTACGTTTTAGCAAGCAATGGACATCGCCTTCTGAGGATTGGGAGGTCACTGTGTTGTTGTCTATCTAGATGATGTGACAGTCTTTTTGAAGAAAAGAGAAGACCACGTTGTTCATTTGAAGCATATTTTTTATCGTTGCCGGAAATATGGTATCTCTTTAAACCCCAAGAAGAGTGTGTTCGCTGTTCCTGAAGGTAAATTGTTGGGTCATATCATTTTGAAAAAGGGAGTTTCAATAGATCAAGAGAGAGTACAAGCTATCAATGAAATTCCCATGCCTCATAATAAGAAATCCATGCAGTCATTTATGGGCACTATTAATTTTGTCCGGAGATTTGTTCCCGATTTTGCTCAAATTGTTAAGCCTTTGCAGCAAATTGTCAAGCAGAGCATACAGTTCAAGTGGATAGACCTGGAAAAGGATGCATTCAGAGACATTAAGGTAGCCATAGCTAAATCTCCTTCCTTAAGAAGCCCGGATTTTGACAAAGATTTTATCTTTTATACTTTTGCTTCAGATGACTCTCCCGCGGCTGTGCTCATGCAAAAGGTAGAATTAGGAGATGAATACCCAATCTCGTTCATGAGCACTGGTCTGCAAGGCGCTGAACTGAACTATCCAGTGGTCGATAAACATGCGTATGCTATCTTCAAAGCAGTCAAACAGTTCAGACCATATATTCTTAAGAACAGAACTAAAGTTATAGTTCCCCACCCGGCTGTTAGATCCCTTTTCGTGCAAAAGGAGTTGGGAGAAAGAAGGGGGAACTGGGTTACAGCTCTTCAAGAATATGATTTAGAATTTAAACCAGCCACCATCATCAAAGGTCAAGGCCTATGCAAATTACTTACAAAACATCCAGTTGATTAAGAGCAGTATTGGAAGAATGAAGCCAAGCTGAATTCAGCTGAGGTATGTCCCATTTTCATAGCTCTTGAATCGTGTATAGAGATCTAGTACATTATTTGCAGCAAGGATATCTACCAGAGCACTGGAGTTGTAAGCAAAGAAGGGCACTCCGTTTGAAATCAGCAACTTATCAAATTATTGATGGTATACTTTTCAGAAAAAATTACGATGGAATTTTTCTTAGATGTCTAGAAAAGGAAGATGCAAGTAAGGCTGTTAAAGAATTGCATGATGGCCCCGCTGGTGGACATTATTCAGGAGAGACAACGGCTCACAAGATACTCAAAGCTGGATATTATTGGCCCACCTTATTTCGAGATGCTCATGCTTATGCTTGGAATTGTGATATTTGCCAAAGAAGTGTTGGGAAATTACCTAAGGCAGCAGGACCTTTGCAGTCGGTTATTATCTCAGAACCTTTTGAACAATGGGGCATAGATGTTATTGGAGAGATAAACCCACATTCTTCTTTACAACATCGATACATCCTAACGGCTACCGACTACTTCACGAGATGGACGAAGGCTATCCCATTGCGCAAGATCAACGAAGATGCAGTCATCACTTTCTTGAAAGAGAACATCATAACCAGGTTTGGGGTTCCAATTTCCCTGGTATTTGATAATGCCACCTATTTCTCGTCTTTTGAAATAAATGAATATGTTTATGAATGGAGAATTAAATTGCATTATTCACCCAATTATTACCCTCAAGGAAATGGATTAGCTAAATCTTCAAACAAAAATCTCATCCAAATTCTTAAAAAGACTGTGATAGAAAACCAACGAAGTTGGCATGCAGCTCTCCCAAACGCCTTATGGGCAGATAGGGTGACTCCAAAGAATGCATTAGGGGTTTCCCCTTACACCCTCGTCTATGGCAAAGAAGCTATTTTACCTCCCAATATCTTGCTTCCATCCTTACAGTTGTCCCAAGCCTCTCGGGGGTCCGGTAGTCAAGTCCTGCAATCTAGGATCAATACTTTGCTTCAACTTGAAGAAGCACGTCAGAAAGCTAAAGACCAATTCCATCATCACCAATATATAGTCAAGAGATGGTTTGATAAAAGGAAATCTGGTAAAAGAAGTTTTGAAGTAGGGGATTTAGTCCTGAAATGGGACCATAATCATGAAGGCAAAGGGATGCACACTAAATTCCAACACTTGTGGATAGGCCCTTACCAAATTTCTACAAAGCTCGGCCCATCCACTTACAAGCTGACAGACCTCTAGGGAGAGGAAGTAACCCTTCCTCTCAATGGCCTAGCCTTGAAGAAATACTTTGCGTAGTCTCACTGAGGCTTTTTGTACATAAATAAACCTTTTATTTTGTTTTGTTTTTAGTCTTTGTTTTAGTGTGTTTTAGCTAGATAGCCTGTGAGCTTTTGTACATATTTGTCTCCCTAAGTCACCTGCAATTGATCCTCTCATGAAGATAGATCTCGCAAGAAATCACGCTACTCGTCAATTCGGAAATGCACCCTAGAAAGAAAAGTTTACCCATGCCTTTTGGCTTTGCTGATCGTTCTCCAGAATGAAGAAATCTCGTTCTTTTGGTCACACTAACCCTTGTTTAAATAGCAGATATCTATGATTATCTTTACCACTATCCTCGGGCTCCATCCACCTTCACACTTAAAGACATCTCAAGAAGATCGCTGTGGTTGGACCCATGGAAATGTAGCACATCTCGAAGGCATATGGTATTGAAATGACTCCATGCTGCAGATTTAAAAGCCAAAAGGCTCATGATCAAGGGTCTGTTTTCCAAGAAATTCTCGCCTCAATCAAAGCATGGCTGAGATAAAAGCAAAGCGTACAAGTCAAAGGAAGTTGTCAAAGAACTCAGCTCAAACTAGGCTCCTCTCCGTCCGTGAGGCTTGATCAATCAATAAAATTTCTCGCTCACACAAAAGGACAATACGGATGGAGGAGCCAAAATCAAAAATTGCATTTTGAAGAAAATATTTCTGGAAGACCCAAATAGCAAAGCTGTTAAATATATGAACATCCAAAAGGATGCAAGCGTCATGGGAATGAGGAACAAGAGCAATAGTGTCTATGAGATGTTGTTGCAAATCCTGTGGAGTCCGATAGCAGTGGTCATCTGAAAGATGGATCTTCTAAAATGAACCTCATATTTTGGCCCTTGGAAAGTTTTAAGGATGTATTCATCAAAGCTCCCTTCTCCCAATGACCAATGGACAAAAGGACTTCTTCCTTTACCGAGTCTCGAACACTTAAGCCGACTACTGCACATAAGGTGGACAGCTTTTAAAAGAATTCTTCCTCTAAACGAGATAGTTTTCAGAGATCTGTGTTCACCAGTGATTCGCCAATTGTTGTTGATGCAACATCCCCCCCCCAAGAAAATTTTAAAATGTAATTGGGGCCCCTCCTTCTAACACTTTTGTAACAAGTTCTTTGTTTCATCCTGTCGTCTTTCTTTAACCTGGCAGAGTTTCATCACCTGTTTCCAAAAGAGTCTTCTCATTTTTGTCTAAGGCAAAGTCATCCTTTTCCTTTAAGCACAGGTTTTTGTTTTTATCTTCCCCACTGTAGCGCAAGCTTTAGATTAAATCATCCGCCGCTTTGGCGCAGCTCTAACCATAAGTTTCCCACTATGGCGCAAGCTTTGACTCTAACTCCGCCACCCCATTTTGGCAAGTCCCAAGTCTTTTTTCTGGTGCGCATCTTTGGAATATATTGACCGTTGAAGCACAGGAGATAACACTTCCTCGCCCACCGAAAGCGCAAGACTTATCCTTATCTTCCCCGCCTTTAAGCTGCGGGTCGCCTCGTGGTAAGAATTAAATCTAGCACGTTCTTTCGAGTGCAAACTTTGATTATAGGATCGGGGCCATTAGCGTGGAAGCCATGCTTATCCTCTCCGCTTGCAGCGCTGCACTTGGTCTTTTTGACATAGCTAAGTTTCGCCGTAGTTTTCCGAGCGCGTTCTTAATGAAAGGATCGCTGCTTGAAGCGCGAATCATGTTTTAAACCTGCGCCAAGAATCCGCGCTCGCCGCCTTAGCACAAAACGAAAATCTTCACTCGGCGCATGGCGCGAAAATCTCATCGATCCTCGTGCACCGACAGAGTTGATGGGCCTTTTAATAAGATCCATGTGCCATTTTAATGACAAAGAACCTCGAGCCCCGTGAAATTGATTTCGCCAACCTAACGTCGTGTGCGACATAAATGCCACCCCTTTATAAGCGTATGCGACGGGGTTCTCGACACATTCTTCATTCGCCAAGCAGCCAGAGTTTCTCATTTTCGAGAAGAGCAAGTTCTTCTATTCGTCGGGCACCTGCAGGTTCACCTCTTGCCTCTGAACGTTCACCCTTGACGGACCCTGCTAGACTGACAGGTAGGCTCTGTGTCCCTCTCCTTTTCTATGTTTGTTTAAAACCGTAATAAGTGCTTTGCATAGTCGTCAAAGTGTTTTTATGTTTTGTTGAGGGCATAAAAGTGTATCCCCGTCCCTGGTTTTGAAATGAGAATCCGAGCTCACTCTGCGCGAACCGAAACCCAGAGAGTATTACTACCGCCTGTGAGCATGAACTCTGCCCCGTCATCTTGTCCTCAGCATTTCGAGTAACTTTTCGCCCGTTTTGACACCCCTGAAACGTCCCAGCAATACCTTAGCAATAGCTGAGCCTTTTCTGCTCGAACTCGTAGAAGCCGCAGCATCTCGAGGTTTTGTTCGCAAAACTCCCTGCCAAGTGTCTACGGCATGAAAAGCCCAACCCTTCTCAATTCTTGCAGCTGAAGGTTCATACTATGAACACCGAAGTGCCCTGCTCAACCAAAAGCATTGTTCATTCATGCCGAGGTCGTATAAAATCCACATCTCCCGACCAAAGCTGCCCCGGTGATGTGTTAAGTCACCCATCATGCCCACTCAGAGCCTTCATAACCTAGCTCGGAAATCCAATTCATAAAAGCTAAACAGTTGCGGGATTCGACCACCTTTTGCACATTTTCCACTATCGGTTGTCGGCACATGAAGCATTCAAACACTGGCGCACTGCAGAATGTTTAGCGATAGCGCATGAATAAGGTTAGGATAGCGCATAGATGTCATTGGGGCGTTCGCACAGAAAGATTGTTAGCTTTAGCGCGTGAATAATGTTAGGCGTCGGCGCGCATAAAACATTTAGGATTAGCGCATAAAATCTCGCTTGTACCCCAGCGCACATTTTATAACTGATCTTCGCGCACACGAAATCCCGAGTGCGGCGCAAAATTCTATTTAGGCTCCAGCGCGGAATTCTTCTCAAGCTCGCGCAAGTGTGTGTGTCATTTAAGGGGATACCTGCGCGCTAAAAAATGAAAGGCACAAAATCAAAGATTGACCTTGCTCGTTGCTCTAATGTTTCCTCTTTGATGTAAAATGAATGGCATTGTTGGATTAATCTTAAACTTGAAGTAAAGATAATTGTGATTATTTAAGGTAGCCTCTATTTTGTAGAAGTGGTACATTTTGGCTTTGCAATACAATGTTGCTAATGCTTAGAGTGGTGGTCTAACTAAAATCTGGTTGACATTGCCTTGCTCACCACAGGATTATCATGCTCAGGAGATCTGCTAGAAAGAAAGCCACGCAAAAGGTTGGCTCCAATTCTAAAGTGGAAATCTTGCTAGATCCTTCACCGGAAACAATGGTTACCGACACACGATCTACCACTGGTGTTTCCCTTGGAAGCTCCGCTCCTGAGTTTCAGTGGGGAGATCTATACAGATTTATCATGGCTCAAGATATTGAGACAGCTTCTATAGAAGACACTTAGGTCTATGCCAACAACAGAAGGTCTAGTTTGCATAAGGAAACAACTCACCCCGAGTTGTTCCCTTGTTCTTAAGTCATTGGATGGTTGATTCCTTACATCAAGACTGACACCAGACTCATAGACAATAAAGACGGGTTGAACCTGGCATATTTCGCTCCCGAGCATGTTGCTACTGCCTACAAATTGCCACCACCCAGAGCTTGTTTAGACAATGACTGGATAGGAAGGCATACCGTGGACCCGCTGGACACTGCAAGGAAAATGACAATCAATGACAAGCAGATAAGGAGGAGGAACAACAATGAATATTAAAGCAGCCTCCTGAAGACTCCCTATAGACTCATCATCCTGATGTTGAGCCGTCTCTTCGGCCTACCAAATGGTAGCGTTTTCAAGATTGGATGGGTGCCAGTGATCTTTCACATAGCTATGAGTAGCACTGTTTTTAACTGGGCTGAAATAATTTCAGACAGCCTCGCTTCTCAACTAACAGCAGCTCAGGGAGGACTCACCCAAAACAAGGTAGATTTTTTCATGTCTTCCTACTTAATGGATTGTTTGTTAAGTAAGCATTCATTCCCAGACTTCATGGAAGCCTAAAGAGACAGCTCTCTTCTTGGCCTATCAGTGCACATAGGCAAGTCATTACGCGAATCAATACAAGATGATTTGTGAGGGATTCATCATGCCCTTATATCAGCTCATTTTCACTGAAGAACCGAATTGTATGTCAGAGAACGAAATAGCTGTCATTGGGGCATATGGGGACTATTATCACTCTCAGGAAGGCACATACATAAGGATGAATGGAGGATCTCAACCCCCATTCATGCTCCCTCATTATGTCACTGATTTCATTGTGCACAAAGAAGCCGTGAGACAGCTCTTCGGCATTGGCGCGATAAGCAAGTTCTTAACAGACCGAAGGAAGGGCATGTATCCTCCCATGCCATTTACTATTGGAGCTTACAGCCTCCCGCCAGCAAGAGGTGGGGAGAACTATGCCCAAGGCTTAGAGGTTTTCCATTTTGGAACAGTCCCCTTCAAAAGGCATGACCCCAACGGTATGGTAAGCCGACATTGTCAAGAACTCAGGGTCTCTTTTGAATACACCCATCATATGGACATGGACGAGGAATTCTCCAGGGGCACCTGCAACATGACTGAGTTGGGGAAAAGATTCCAGAAGAAAAGTACCCAAAGCCCAAAGCCAAAACCCGTTGGTCTGATCCAAAGGGAACAAGAGGCATCATCCTCACAATCAGGAGATCCATCAGAATTGGAGCAAGACAGAGTGCTCCAAGAGCAAGCTCTCAAGCAGCAGCAGGACCAAGAAGAAGCAAGAGTTCAAGGTGAGCTAGTTGCTGAGCTTCAAGAAGAGGAGAATGCAAGGAAACAGCAGGAGCAAGCCTCCCAGTTGAAACATCAGGAAGAGGCTGCCAGGATCCAGAAAGAAAAGGAAGATCAGGCATCCCAAGAGCAAGCTTCCAAACAGCAACATAAGGAAGAACAAAGGCCCCTGGGTCAAGGAGCTGATGGATCACAGACATAGCAAGGAGAGTCTGGAGGAGCATATGGTTTACAGACCCAGCAAGAGGAATCAGTAGGAGAGAAGGATAAAGAGCAGACAGAGGAGTCTCTCGAGCCGGAGCCATCTACTCCGAAGAATATGGAGATTGACCCACCATTAATACACACCCCAGGGGGGACTCAAGAAGAAAGTGCCTATTCAGGGAGCTTAGCGCTAACCCCATATAACCCCAGGAAGTAGAGCAAAGTAGCAGATCTAGATACTGTGTATTTTAATAAGTGGAAGAGGGCCATTATTGATAGAAGGGTACAGAAAATACAGGGCATGACAAAGAATAAGGAAACGGAGGAGGATGATTGTGAATTATGGGTGACAGAAACCACATTGGTCTCAGGAACTGATGCCGACCCCACATTCCAAGCCCAATGCACCGTAGCATCAGCCAAGGCAACTAAAGCCAACATTGATTTTCTGAAAGATAAGATAAAGCATTATAGGGAACAGTGCCTGAAGATCAAAGAAGTTAGAAAGAGAGAAGTGCTAGAAGCAAACAGGTTGAAAGAAAAGTACAATGACCTGGTAGGAGAACATCTAGGGCTAAACTCGGGAGTTATCCAGCCTGAAAATGAAAAAAACTCCTTAGAAGTACAATTCACTGTCTCTGAAGATGAATTGAAAAATATGAAAGCTCGGATACAGGAGTTGGAAGAGCTAGAAGCAAGTAAGGCTCAGCAAATTCAAAGGTTGATTCAAGAAAAAGAACAAGTGATGAAGCAGCTTAATGAGACAGCGGAGGACCAGCAGAATTTATCCACATTTCACAAACAAGCATGTGATCTGCGGATTAAAATCCATCAGCTGTTAATGCTAATCTCTGAAGAAATTTGGAGCGTGAAGGAAATGATCAAGAAAATGACATCAATTGATGCTATGGCACTAAGAGCTGGAGACAGGTTTGCGAACTATGTGGAAGAATTGAAACGACAATCTAAATGGAAAAAGGGAAAATCCCAGCTCCCTTCACACCTTCGTGCCGCTACAGGTGATGAATTGGTTTTGGATATAGGAATCCTGGAATTTGCCAAGAATTGCGGCAGCAGGCTAAGTTCGGGAATCAAGAAGACAGTCCGCAAGTGTTTTGAGTTATACTCCGTGCTCAGGGAATCGCATAGTGAATGTCATCTGATTATCCCTGACTCCATCTATCAGTTCCCAAAAGAAGAAGATTGAGTGTTTGATCTGCAGAACGAGCTGGACGAAGACTTGGGCTATATAAAAAAGATAGAAGTGCTGACTCAGGACGAATTTTAGCAGTTCATTTTCCAGCCTGCAGTGTATATTCACCTATTGGAAGCGATAGCTAAAAGGGCTGCAGAGGGAAACGTACAAATCAAAGAAGACCTACTCAAGCATGAAATAGCATCCAAGGCATCAGCGTCTTCTCAAAGCAAGTTGATCATAAAAGATATCAACCAATGGACGTCATACATTCAAAGTGCAAAGGGCCCAGTACCTGCAAGCGAGCCGGTTGATGGAGGCGAGTCTACAAGTCAGCCGGCAGAAGCCCCAACAGAATAGACAAATCATTTTTATTTTGTTTTAATTAAGCAGAGAATCTGAAATTCTACCTTTGTATAACAGGACAGCTGGCTGTCATTTTTGTCTCATTTGATATGTGTCCCACGAATCTGGGAAATAGTTAATTACACACTAAAATCTGAATTAGAAGCTTCTAGAGCTAGGGCGCACTTGTCAGCTCAAGGAGCTCTTTGGAAAGCTATAAGTAGAAAGTTAGGAGAGGGAATAAGGAATTTTTGGTAGGGGAATAGAATTTTCGGAGTCTGTACGAACTACTTTGCACTTGCTCCAAGAAAGTTGGATTTTCCTAATAAGAGCTTGAAGAGGACTTTTTTTTGCCTGAGAATGGGTTTTGGACGCATGCTAGACTATTCCTGTGGTGTTCATATTTTACAGTGAGATCTTTCTGTGCTGCTGTGAATTATTTCTACACTTTGGATGATCTTACATTATTTTCTGTGCAAATGATGTTTTCTCCACATGAGTAATGGAATGCTTTCTTATGAATTAAAAGCTATCTTTTATATCTTTAATCTCCTGCTATAGATGTGTCTTTATGGTTTAATGGCTATGTGTTGATCTTTGGATGTTCTCTTCAGCACATTACTCATATTTACAGTTTTTCTCCTTGCAAGGATAGATTAGATTTATTTCAGTTTTAGACACAGATTTGCTTCAGATTCTGCATTTAGATTAAATTAGCTTAGGCACTTGCATATCATCTTAATAATAAAATTTAAAAAAGAACGGTGGATCGGGCCATAACCGGTGTAAAAGAAAGTAAATCTAACGGTAGCCGGAACCAATAACCGGACGGATTCCTCACACCAAATGGTGGACAATCTAATTGGGATAGTTTACTGGGGAGAATCCCTTTCTGCTTGATGCTGCGATATTCGAGGCATCAACAGGACGACAACTTTCCTTTTGGAACAGAGCGGGTTGAAACGGACGAAGATAAATGACACATGAAAGGGCTTTGATGGAGACGCAAAACAGAGAGTAATGGTGACCGGAATAACAAATATTGTTGAGCATTATGGAGACTCAAATACATCAATCAAATGCGACCATGGGTTGCTGCCAAAATAATATCGTGTTCCCACCGTGTGAGGTGATGGGGTAATTGTTTTTACATAAAGAATAATGGTGGGGTCCCCACAACTTTGGGTGTATCGGGGGACCAATTTTGATGACGAGAGGAGGCCCCACAGTTTTGAGTGGATCGGGAACATTTTCCAAGATAAGGTGGAGGTTAACTTGCAGACGAAAAGATGCGTGCCCCATGAAACAATGACATATAGTATATACCTGCGGGATAACTGAGTAGAACTGTTGATTTCAGAGGGTGGGGGCACCATCGATGTCTTCACGGGGTGATGATACAAAGAAAATTGTTGAGGATAAAGCACTCATGGAGGTATGAGTATGCTTTGTGAATCGTTCTAGTACCATTTTCCAAGGAATCTGACGAAGTCTACTTGGTGGAGTAAATGCACAATTATAAAATGATAAGCTACGAGTGTTTTTTCAAGTTATATCAAGCTCCTCGGACTTGTAGGGGGTCGACATCATGGGTGTCAATTGATGACTGTGATGGAAATGGTGCACACACCCATGGGGGAATGTGTTATTCTCGGAAATGATGTTGATGGCACATCAAGGTTAGGAATGAGGGTCCTATGGTTATCTGCGGGAGTACTGGTAGATGCATTATAAACAAAGGGTAAACAATGTCTATATGCCATTTTCGGAATGATACCTGTGGTAGGGAATTTTGCGCCATTTGATGAAGCATGGAACCTTGTTCTTATAAAAACAAGGGTTGCGAACTTGTCTTACTCGGGATCTTGAACATACAGCGCACATGCACAAGTGTAGTAACGAACATGACTAAGGTATTGACAGTGCAAAAATCATATAACCAAAACAATTCCTACCAATGGGGTACCAAAGTATTAAGGATAGAACCGTTTGAGGTACAATCCATTAACTGGGTAGTTAAGGGTGATACCTTCATGATCAGTTGAGATATAGGATCCTTTTGGGAGACAATGCTTAACGACGTAAGGGCATGTCCATTTAGATACAAATTTACCGAGTCCTGGTTTATCATCTTTCTTGGCATTGAATAAGAGAACAAAGTCGCCTTCGTTGAAGGAGCGGGGTCATTCCAAGATGGATTGAACCTTGGACGGGTCAACGGTGATGCTGTCTTTGGAGACAATGAATCCTAAGAGGTGAACGACAGTGACACAAAATAAACATTTTTAGGGAGTTTAACCAAATATTGTACTTCCAGCATCTTATGAAGATGGTATGTAGGTCTTGAAGGTGGTTACATCGTTTTCTGGATTTGGTTGTAAGGTTGTCTAAAAAGGTGAGGATGATGTGAGCCAAGTCATTAAAAGCATATTTCATTAATCGTTGGAAAGTGGATATGACATTCTTTAGACCGAAGGGCATAAATTTGTAGGCAAAGGTGCCCCATGGTGTGGTAAATGTGGTTTTGTACTGATATTGGGGACGGATGCGTATTTGGTTGTATCTAGAGAACCCATCCATGAAGGACAACATTTCTCTACTGGCACATGAGTCAACGATTTGGTCGATGTATGGTGTGGAAAAGTTGTCCTTGGGGTAGGCTAAATTGAGGTCTCAGAAATTAGTACAAACACGAATAGTTTCTTGCTTTTTGTTAATCGAGACGGGGTTAAACACCCATGATGTGTAGGCAATGGGAAAATAAATCCGGCTTGCAAGAGTTTTTTGATCTCGGCTTTATTGCGAGGGCCTTGGAAGGGTGGACCGGGCGTTGTTTTTGTCGGACGGGGATGGTGTCGGGCCAAGTGTCAATATGATGTTCGATAATTGCGGGGTCCAGACCTAGAATTTCTTCGTAGGACCATGCAAAGACGTCGCGAAATTATTTGAATAGAGCAGTAAAATCAATAATTTACTGTGGTGAACAGGAAGCCCTGATGGTGATGTTTTCAATGACTCATGTTATGATGGATATATCAACTTGGATGGTAGGAGAGATATTGGCGAGGTTGTCATCTTCGAACGCATCAAAGGTAGGGATAGGATTCTTGAACCAATCGATATGACTAGGTGGTAAAAAATATTTTGAGTCAATTGTATATTGTTGTTCGACAGGTAATGTGTGTGGATCTTGTCTACTAGCCGCTGAGGACCTATGATGGAAGGTGTCCAATGGAGGTTCAGTGGTGTTCATAGCTTTGATTATCTCTTCATCTGTTGCAAACACATACTCTTCTATCATGTCTTCGTCTGAGGAGCAAGGGTATTTGTTCTTGATCGAAAGAGGGACCGAATCTAGGTGCAGGATATCAAGATATGGAGAGGTAATTGGGGTGGGTGTTATAATCTCATCTTGAGTAAAGACTAAGGGATCCAACGCTTCATGGAGAATTGGTGATGGGGGATCAAGATCTCTCAAATTATCTAACGGGTGCGAGGTGTTGTTGTCAACATTATGCTCTATCGGTTCGGTATCCTCCTCGATTATCGTAGGAAGGGTGGTCCCTCAAGGGGTGAGGTTATCGACTAATCGACTTTGGGTTGCATGCAAAGTGCGAAATGCGGTGATGAGAGGACATTGGAATCAATGATGAGACATTAAGTTACATGAGAGACACTGTCGAGTGGCGTTAGTCTGATTTAAGACAATGGCTGGGCTTTATGGATGTCGCAGTGACTGTTGGTTAGGTATGGAATCATCCCACCGGGGAGAGGGACTGGTCAGGGTTACCGTAGTACCTGTATTGATAGGATTATCCTCTAGTGATGAGGTCCAGGTGAAATATCCTCCAAGGGTTGGGTGAGGCGGATAATTTCCAATGCTTCCCTGTATCAAGGGAGATATGGGAAATGGTGTGTGTAGTGCCCATACTGAGAACATACAGCACATGCATGATTCATACGCAGTGTCTTGGACTTAGATGTGGGCGAGGGTGATGTGCCCCCTTTTACCATCGGTGGACCATGTGTTATACTCACTGTGGTGTTGAGCAAATTCCTTAGCCCCTGCAAAGTAAGACATAGGTTGGTTGCGTTGCCTTTCTTCCCACAAATAGAACACGATGGTGTGACCCTTTGATTGGGAGTATTGATCATAACTGGGGCTTTTAACTCCTATTGGTTGATGCCCCTTGAATTAGGCCTATAGGTTTCTGTTGAATTGGATGTCGGGTTGGGTAATAGGGGAGCTTTCAACTTTCTTTGTTTGGTGCCCCCATTGTTCATCTTTGTGACACTTGGTTGCGATTTAGTCGCGGATGTCATAGGTTGGACTGTCATAACTAATGGGGTTACAGGCCTCAAAGGCGTAGCAATTAGAATAAGGACAAAATCATAGTGAGGGACTAGTTTGGAAGCCATTTCTGGGTAGGGTGGTGTAAGTTACCATACAAGGATGACCAAAGTGAGCCTAAGTAAAGTTAACTGAGCCATAACCGGCGTCCCTTATATCCCTGTGGGAGGATACAAGAATGGGATTTGGAAGATTGGTGGGACTGATGGAATCAACGTTTGTTCAATGCCATGGCTTAGCGGCGGTGTTGATGATGGTGTTGAGATGGAGGCGACTCCATTTTCAGCAATGAAAATTGTGCACATTAGGCCATCGATTGCTGTGGGGATTGTTGGTGGTGGTCTCGAATATACTCCTAACAAATTGGAGTCCTTGTACATGCCAGGGGCAATGTCAACATACAGTTGATTATCACCTAGTACAATCGATAGGACATTGTCAGGATTGCTTATGGTGTTGGGATCATAGTAGTTAAGTTGGTCAAGGGTAACGACCTTCCCATTTAAGGGAAACATCATGATACATAAGACCAAGGAGGCCAGCGCCTTCATGGCGTACATATAACTATGCCCCAAGAGGATGTTGTAGTTGAGTTCGACATTAACTACTTCGATGTCGATCATAACCATCTTGCCCTCCAGCTTTATGGGGACATTTTGGTACAATCCTCTGGGTTGGGATCATCTCCCATCATATGCGAGGAGAGCGATAGATGAAGGGACCAACTTAGGGGATCCTACTCGTTTCCAGAATTTTGCGGACATAACACAAGTGGAAGTGCCTTCTTCGATGATACATCTATGAATCATGATGTTCTTTACAGTGACTGGAAATTGAAATGCGACTGACGACGGATGTCGTGAATCACCTTTGTTGAGATCAAAGGTCATGAGGTGCGAGTCGGAAGGATCGACGACACCTGGTGCATTAAGTAATGCCTTTCTTTGTGTTAGGAAAGACTGTAACACTTCTAACATGGACATGACTGCAGGGGATTGAGCCAAGTCATCCACAATACTATAATTATGGGCGGCTTTCATGTGAGCGTTATTAGGGGTACGCCGAAGTGGAACTTTCGGAATCCGTAGGATTTGTTCAGTATTCGGTCGAGGAATTTGTAGAGGACCCCTAGAGGGGATAGAAACCTCTTCCACTTGGGGGGTGGAAGGCCCATCACAACCCTTGGCTCATGTCTGAAGATTTATATCCAATGTGTAGATATTTTGGAAAGAACCGTCGCCGGGTGGGCAAGGATCTTGTTACTGTGTAACTACCCCTTGATTCACAAAGGGTTGTTGTAATACAATAGTTAGTGGTTGGCGAGGGTTCGTCACCGTCTTCTTTTTGGATTCTACTAATTGTTGGCAGTCAGGGATAAGAGGACAATGATGTGTGTAGTGACCATAATTGCCACAAATATAGCAGCAGTAATTGGTCCTTAGGTTCGGAGTCTTCCTTTGTTTGGGAGGATTGTTAGTCCCCGTGTTTTGGTTACCCATATTCTAGTTTTGTTGGGAAGGGGGGTTTTCCCCTTGCCCAGGCTATTGATTCTGTTTTTTCTTACCTTTCTTCTTCCCTTGAGTTTGTGGATTATGGGGGTTTGCGGTGTCCAATTGCTCAAATTGTTGAGCTTGTTGAACATAAGAAGGTTAGACCAAATTTACCCCCATGTGGGAAGCAGGTTGTTGGCCAGTTGGGCATGGGAAAGAATAATATGCATTATACCCCGGGGGAGGGATAAATGTGGTTTGTGTTCCATAAGAGGTGGACATAGGAACGGCTTGCGCCATTGGTGGTGTAGGAACTGCCATCCCTGGCTAACGTTTGGGTAAGTAGGACTATACGGTTCGTACTGTAATTGACCAACTAGTGGGGTTGGTCCTAGTGTATGGGGTACCGATGCATGTGGCATGGATGGGTATTATGGAGCCATGTTAAATGGCGCTAAATTGGTGGGAGGAACCTTTCCTAAATGGAAAATGGACCCAATAAGACCATCTACTGAATGTGACGAGCCCGGAGATGTAGAATCCAACAACCGATGCCGAGGGGCATCGAGGAGGATGGTGTAAAGATAGTTGGATTGTGCGTAAATGAGATTGAAATGTTGGGATTTTGTAATAGCCTCCTCCTCGCTTTGCAACACGGAGGTGGCGACATCTTTGGTTATGGCGGGTTGAAGTGATTTGATGAACCAATCCAACAAAAAGGGTGGTTGTATTTCAATTTTACATAATGTGCGGTGCCTATGCAACTCATGGATGTGGTCCGTGATGTGGGTAGAAGTATTTTTCCAAAACTCAGTGAGAATTTAGAGACCCAAGTCACGTTGAATTGGAAGCTGGAAGTAAGTGAGAAATGTAGTGGCCAATGTTACGAATGTGGCATGGGTTGCGCTTGTTAAATTTACATACCATTTGGTTGTCGTGCCGGTGAGAGTACGCTGGAAGAGGTGAAGTCTCACAGGATCATCCACTATGCTATTAGATGAGCACCATAAGTGGAAATACATGACATGGTTTGCGGGATCCTCCCCTTGCTTTCCTTCGAATTTGGGGATATCGGAGGGAAGTTTATCTAGCATTGTCGGCCATGTTAGATCATGAGCTATGGGATCATTGGTCAGTTTGGCCAAATCCGGGATATTTAAACTAGCCATGAATGGTAGGGTAGGGGGGTTAGTACTGCCATTGTGCGTGGGATGTGATTTCCACGAGGGGGGGACCCAAGTGGTGTTGTAAACAACGGTTGACCTCCTACGAGAGAGGATGGGTCAAAGGGAACCGAGGGATATCCAAGGGGATAAACCAGTGGGGCACCTCTTCCGATGGGGGAAGAAGTGGTGTAATTAATAGTTTCTCCGAGAGAAGAAAATGCCCCTAGCAAGGCTTGGCCTCAACTAGATGATCTTATCAATGTGGCATTGGAATAGCACCGACTAGAGTATCTTCCGCGTGTACCATGGGGGGAAGGTGTAAAAACACCCCTCGAGAGAGGGGATGGGCCTTGCAATCTACGAGACTGTCTCAAGATGTTGTTTTGTTCCTCAATGGTGAAGGATTTTTGTCAAATGAGAGTGATAGTGGAATTTAAACACAATTGAACAAATGCAAAAAATATGCCAACCACAACATATGCAAATATGGTGCAATAAGTGAGTGATATGTGCAAAGTCGGTTTTAGTGCATGAGTTCCCAAATGCAGGTTCTTTTTACTTACGAGTTTAGTGAACTTGTAGTTAAAAAGAAAATAAATGTAAATTCCCTAACAAGACCTAACGTCCTTCCTCTAAAATGTAATCAAGCCTCCCAAAAACACAATTGATGGTGATAATGGTATCCACTCACCAATCGACTAGTGGAGGTAACAAAGAGCTATTTCTATCAACAATGGGGTCAATGTTCTAATCAAGAAGACTTAGCAACACCTCCCAAAGGTAATAGCTAACTTCAAGAGTCAATTGCACTCACAATTGCTCCTTGGTGATATCCTAAGTCGGGCCAATAAGATACCTTGCGTCAAGTGTGGATCAGTGGTTTGACCTACAAGGTATAATGTCATCTCCCTACAACAAGCTGAGTGGCTTGTAGGGGAGAGAAGGGAAACTATACCTCGACTTTCACCTCCTTGGTCACGACGCACTTTTGATCCGAGTTTTCTTTTAACACTTGCTGATAGAAGGATTTTGTAAGTACGATATGAGACAACAATGCTATGTTTCAAAATATTGCTAATGAAGCTAGATTGGTGGGCATTAATGGATGCCTAGACCAATCAAATGTTGTTTTGTGACCTCCTGTGGAGGATTTTAATTGGTGTAGACATTTACAATGTTGATTTTAAGGGGTTTGATTTTACTTATGGGGTGTAAGAGAAGTATTTCACAATCCCTACCTTTTTTACTCACCAAGCTCACATGAAGTGTGAGGTGAAGAGCATACTAGGATTGGGAGAGTCTTTAGGTCTCTTAGTGCGTGTTAGTGGTGCAAACACATGTGATCAAAGAAAAATTGATTATCGACAAATTAACTAGAAGAGTATATCAAGTAATATGTACTTTTAACTCTAAGAGATGCTCATGGTGCTTTGCAAATAAAAAATGCTAACTAATAGACAAGTGTGCAATGGAGGTATTTCACACTTCTCGCCCTTTTCTGATTCACCAAGCTCACATGAAGTGCGAGGTGAAGAGCATACTTCGGGAGACAAGAGTCTTTAGGTCCTTGCTTGTGTGCAAAAAGTGTATTCTGCACTAGCACTGATACTAAAACCATGTCAATTGTGTATAAACAAGAAATGGTCTTGAATACTAGTGACAACAATGGGGCTCGTTGAAATCCTCAAGGTTGGTTAACTAGGTAAGTTTCAAGAGTGATGAACTCTTTAATTCCTAATCTTGGTCTAGGTGAACTAATTACTAAAAAATTAAGCAAGTATGCGGATTAGCCTTAATTTAAGTTCACTAGTAAGCAGTAATTGGACTGCTAAACTAAACTATGCGGATAAAAATCAAATAAACTATTGTAGCGCGGCTAAACCACACTCTATTGTGCGGATAAATTCAGAATAGGTTCGTTGAACAACACGGGTGGTACATTAACCAGCCATGCGGGTCACCCTTATGGGGTGGCATGGGTCTTGAACTGATTACCTGCTCTGCCTGTGCAACTATTATATTTGTTTCCGCATTGGTAGCGCGGCCGAGAGGCTAGGATCCACGCTACTGTATAAAAATAAAATGGGGCCAACTTGGGGGCAAATTCGGGAAGCAAGAGGTGGAATACCTGATCTCCTGCAAGTGACAAATACTTAGAATTAATTACTTAACATAAAACAACCTAGTTTAATGAAAAATGAACAAAAATAAGTATGGTCGCCATTAAAACTATTGTGGAAAAAATTGCACAAGTACACTCTTCCACTTGGTAGGGGGCTACGCCTTGTAGGCTACAACAAGGACTTAGTCCTTGATCCCCTATGGGGTTGTGGTTGGTATTCCTCCAAGTGATCCTACAAGAGATTGTTAGTGAAATTCACATGCAAACAAATAAATATGGAAAAATACAAAATAAAAGAGATGGGGGGAGAATGCAAACTCCAATAATAATCCAAGATATGCTAAACCACATTTGTATTGCCCAATGGTATAGTTGTACAACACCTAGGAGGTGTGGGCTTCAAGGGAAGCCAACAATCTCCCTTATGGAGGCCTTTTTTGTCCAAACTAAATGTTAAGTCAATGGTGAAACAATGGAGAGAAACTCTTGTCCCTTGATGGGAGGTGGCAAGGGAGCTTAGGAATGCTCACAATGGCAGGAAGTGGTGGGATATGAGGAAGCTCCAACTCAATGTCAACAAGATAACCTTGCTCTTGATTTCTCTCTACCAAATGCATGCTAATGGCTTACTTTTATAGGCCAAGAGGTGGCCAAAAAACAACTAGATCCAAATGTGAACTCATTTTCTCCATGAACTAGTTCCAAGGTACACGAGGGGGGCTAGTTAATGCTAGCAAGTGTGCGAGGAGCCGAATTTAGATCCTTGGAGAGGATTGAACCTTCAATGCGCCGCAGGAAGTTAGTGGTCCCGCTATTTTGACAGTAACGTGACTATCGAAGGAATAACCACACAGGTGTAGCGCGGGCATTATTCTGGTAACCTGCGCTATAGCGTGAGTTGACCGTGTATTACCTGTGCTAACCCTTCTTTTGACTGTTTTTTGGCACTTTTTAACTCATGCTATCTTTTGGATTTGTTGAGGATGCCTTTAGTGAATTGCATTATTTATGTTGTTGACGCCTTACTGGAAAAATTGCCGAGATGTCGCATGTGTGTGAATTTTAGGCGTTAACACCACCCATTGGTCCTCTTATAAAAAAATGTGGGATAAGTGGCATCAAGGAGCTTCGTTCATCGATGTTCAACCACGTTGCACCACTACCTAGTTAATATTGGCTTCTTACGGAAATTAGCTACTCAATCAAACTTGCTTACCAACCATCTAAATAATACATACAATAGCCACTACTATCTTCCATTATAAGTTAATATACTATTTTTTTTTAATAATATACATAAAGTCACTCTTTAAACTATTAAATAAATACAAGATGCTTTAATGATCTTTTTTGTTTATATTTTGATATAAATAGCTTCTAAAATAAATTGCAATGGGTATTTAATGATATAAGAAATTACAGACTATGACTAAATTATTACGAACTTTTTTTCCAACGAAAAAAAAGTCTCTTGCTATTCATAGGTGTGAATCAAAGAAACTTACAATGGACACCTATCTCATAGATATAACATGTAAACAAAGATTATATATATAACTGCATTCCAATTACTTCATAAAAGTAAACTGACAATAGAACTGATATTTATACTAGACAAACTTATCTGATCATTACCATCTATTTATCAAAATGGGCACCGATGCATACTGGCGACAAGATCAGTCCATATTAAACCCAATGTAAACTAGAAGATCTAAAACAAACTAATAGATCCTTCCGCCCTATTCTATTCTCCCACAAAATGTGTGAAATAAAGAAAACCCTTAGTCTGCATTAATCCCTCCTTAGATAAGGAATCTGCCCTCTGGTTAAAAATGCGTGAAATATGTTGAAATTTCGGAGTAGAAATTTGTCCAATTAAGGAACATATCCTCTGCTTCCAATGAGAAAGAGAAGCTACCCGAAGAGCGCGCAGACCATGGGCCCAATCAATAATAACACGAGAGTCTCCAAATACCTGAAGATCTGTAATATTAATATGCCTAGCAAAGAACAATAATCCTCCAAGTGCAAGAAGCTCCGTCGTAGTATTGCTTCCCTCCTCAACACATCGTTTGGATGATGCCTACAAACTCATTATGTGATAAATTGATAACTTTGAACCTTTATTGGGATACAAAAGGCACAACCAAGCCAAGAACATCATTGCATTAGACGATGGGTTATATTACAATGCCATTGATATTATGTTGCCACTATTAGTAGCCATGCGCTCTTGTGTCTCATGTTCATAATGGTCTCTAATTCATCACCAATGTTAATAATTAATGAATCTTTCATTTGTGTTGTATCGATCCAACAACCATTGTTGTCAAGGCCTTGAAGACTTCCCGCATCATCATATTGGAATATCATAATGAAGCCACTTACATGAATGTGTGTCATAGACCATCAATGAGGTTTGGGTCTCTGACAAGGTGGACAATACATAACTTTAGTGTCAAATAAAGCCTTGTGGTTAGGGCCATCCTCACTTGCCAGGTTTGTAATATACCTAAACACCTAAATGTATATTACAATTATTAATATAAGTTAATTAGATATTGATTTATTAATTATTAATTATTAGGGTAATGGGTCATCTCGTTTCATACAAAGAGATGCAACCCTTATGTAGGCTTGGCATATATATATATATATTGTAAACTTTCAATGTAAATATCATCATCAAATTATTAAAAACATTATTAAATACATGTTTGAAAGATTCTCTTTCAAGTGGTATCAAAGCTTTCGATTGCTGCTCTCAACTCTTCTTTTCCTTGCTCACTCGTTCCATTCGCTGCTCACATTCCACTAAACCCTCTCTCTCATCACTCACCTTCTCTATGCTCCATATTTCTCCTCCCACTTCTCCTCTCACGTCTTAATTCATACTCCATTTGATTCTCTTCATTCGGCCCCTCAGCTCCATGCCTATTCTTCTCCATGCATACTCTTCACTCGACCCTCATCTACCCCACTATCCATGCCCTTTCTTCTTCACGCCCTACCCACTCGCTCCCACTGCAATGCACTACTCTCCCATTGCCCCACGTTGTTCCCCCCTCCAGCCTGCCACTCCTTCCTTGTACTCTCACACTCTCCCACATATCCATTTCCTCTACAACTGTGCTCCATTTCCTTTCCACCTATGCTCCTTGATCACACTCTAAATCATGCCCTGACAATGCTCCTCCACACTACGCCACTCCAAACTAACGCCTCTCCCTACCACTTCACCATTGCGCTACGATCCCCACTCTTCCACGTCTTCCTCCCCACTACAACCTCTCCCTCATGCTGCGACCTCTCCACTGTGACTTCTCCCTCACGCCAGCCCAATCACTCCAGTCCAATCACATGACCTCTCCACTATGACCTCTCCCTCATGCTACAACCCCCACCCTTCCATCTCCTCCCTCACACTCCCAACACTCCATGCTCCCAACTCCATACATTCACACACACGCTCCACCCTTGTCCTTTGTACCTACGCTGCAATACCATTTCCCCTCTTTCTCCTCTCCTCCTCCCTATCACCCTCAGCCATCACGTGCTACAACTCCATCACTCCATATCCCCTTTCACTCCACCTACTTCATGCGACCTTCACTCCATTTGCACTAGCCATCTCCATTCGCACTCCACTCACTCCAATTTTCCCGTCACCTTCTCCACGCTCCAACATTCTCCAACTTGCTCCATATCCAACTTTCTCTGTCCCAATCTCACCCTTTGTGGCCTGCAACCAGTCGCTCTCCTCTCTCCTCACCAATAATAATAATAATAATAATATTGTAAACCCTTATAACTATTAAAATATTTTCATACATAATAATAATATTACTATTATTATTATAATTATTAGTTTTAATAGTTATTCCTCGATAAATTCCAATCATCTTGAAGGTCTTTATAATTCAAATTACAATGTCTACAACAATTTATAATTTTTTTGAAGGAATAGTAGAAATAAAAGAAATGTTAATAAAACATGAAGAAAAACTAAGGATAAAAGAAGAAGAATTTATGCATCTCAATGAAAAGTTTTTTAAAGAAATAAAAGAAATGGTAAAACACCATGAAGAAAAAGTAAAACTAAAAGGAAAAGAATTTATGCATCTCGAAGAAGAAATTTTCGAAGAAATTGATAATAATGATGATATCAATTAAGACGGTGAAAAAGCAAGCGAAAAAGAAGACAATTGAGAAACTGGCCAAGAACCAAACCGAGAAGAAATGATTTATGAAGATGAAGTTAAGGAAGATGGTAAAGGCATCACTATAAAATTAAGTGATCACAAGGATAAAAATGAATACATGGCAGAGCATCTAAACGAAAGAGAGCAAAGAAAGAAAATGATGAGGATCAAACCATGGCAGCCCTTTTGAAGTTACGGGATGGAAATAATCCAAGTCTAAAGGAAAAATCCATTGATCAAATAATGAACCCTCATTATGGGATAAGGCAGTTCAAAATTGCTATTACATCCGGGACATAAGAAAAACATAAATCACATCGACCGCCTCCTTATATTCCCCCTCACCATGAATTGCACCATCAAATACAAGGAAGGATAAGAGCATATTTGAGGATGGAGAAGGCAAAAGAGCGGGCAATCAAAGAAACAAACCAAAGCCTAAAGAGGAAGAAAAACAAGAAGAGCCAAATCTGCCAAGGTACCGAGATCGTGCCAAGGAAAGGCAATAAGATCAAAATCTAGATAATGATGTTGAACATACACATCTGGTGAAAGGTTTAGATTATGCGTTGTTGCACAAAGTGAGGAGTGACATTGACAAAAAACTAGAGAATGAAGATATTGTCGATGGGAAGTCAAGAGTACAAAAAAAGATTTCATATTGGAAGGTGTTGACACTGATTATTTTGTTCGTGATAGAAATGAAAGCAAGAGTCCTCTCTCAAAAGATATGAAAAATTCCCCAGGGACAGGGAAAGGTAAACATTATTCAATGATCCTGTGTATGGCCCAACACCACCTGCCGACGCAACAGGTCATGATTGGTAGCAACAAAGTGATTATGATACTATTCAAGGACCATCGTTGCCAAAATCTTGCCAAGAATGGCATGAATACCCTCCACCAACACCTGAGCAACTTGTTGGACAGTGGGCTCCAAAACTTAAATTATACTAATTAGTATATTTACGGTTATATACCAAATTATAGTGTGTAGACAGGAGTACCCATACATAAGGATCCTCGTTTTATGACACTAGAGAAAAAGGATCGTGGCCTTGGATCTGTGTTCAATAGTGATGATCATAA
The DNA here is from genome assembly GCA_027924585.1 of Larix kaempferi. Taxonomy (NCBI): domain Eukaryota; kingdom Viridiplantae; phylum Streptophyta; class Pinopsida; order Pinales; family Pinaceae; genus Larix; species Larix kaempferi. Next base: position 38,105,439 of record BSBM01000186.1, read on the forward strand.
GCCTGCTCTTGATATACCAAACAAAAGAAAATTACATGATGTTTTCCATGTTTCATGCTTAAAGAAAAAATTGGGTCCAACAACCCACATACAAACAGAGTTACAGTTGTTAGATGACGAAGGGAAATAGGTGCTCGATCCTGCATGCATTTTAGAAGTTAAAACCGAAACACTCCATTCTAGACTAGCCAATGAGTACCTTGTCAAGTGGAAAAATTTGCCAAAAGATGAAATTACTTGGGAGAATAAAGATTTTCAATTGAGATACTTATCTTTACCAATACGTCATGGATGAAGTATTTCAGGGAGGGATGACTTGTAATATACCTAATAATGATAGATAACTTCATTGGGGTCAAGATAATAAGATATCACATGCACTTGAGTTGGGGCACACGGAGGAGGAACTAGGGTTTGGACGGATGGAGGTGGGAATGGCTTAGCCTGCTGCAGGCGGCAAGGGCACCGTACCCCTGTCATGGTCAGGCAGACTGCACGGGCATCGAGGAGGGTTTACCTTAAGGCTTGTGGTTTCGTCTGGGTAAGTAGTTTTTTACTCCATAAACTGTTTTCATTAGTTACCTTGTAACTTTGGAGATTTCACTGTTTTGTGCCGACTATGGAGCTGTTAGATGAAGTTGATTATGGCAGTGATTTTTTAAGGCATGAGGATATTTGGTCGTTGCCACCTGGCAAGTATAGGATTGGTAATGGTGTCGGTTCCCTTGATGGTTGTGGGGATGGGAGCATTTGGCCATCGGATCCCTATCCTTTTCTTGGTTTAGCCGTTGAACTTGGGTCAAATACTTCCTCTACGTTGGGTAGAGCTTCATTCCACCTGCAGACGACTGTTTCGGATGAAGCTCTGGTTGGACGGAATAAGGAGGCAAATTTTTGGGGTTTACAGGGCATAAACCACCGATCATTTTTCCTGTTGCTTCGCCTTCTGAGTTTGGGAATATTACGGAGTTTCTTGTTTCCTCTGGGGGTTCTTCTTATGGAACGACTGTAGGAGGTAGTGGTTTATTACCGACTAAGGTTGTCGCGAAGGGTGGCGACTCTCAGTTATCCCATGTTGGTGGGTTTCTTGCTGTTAATCTGGGCTCTTCTAAACATAGGGGTTTCCCTAGTCCGACCTTGGCTTCTACGTCACGGGTGGGTCTTCTGGACGAGGGTTTAGTGATCTTGGGGACAAGCTGTGCACGAGCAAAAGGGAGAAGGAAATGGATTAAGAACACGGGTAAGGCACCAAACTATTCCCTGGGAGAAGATATTGGATTCCAACAAATTGTTGTTATGGTTAAATCGGTTCCGGTTGGTAGGGTATATGGAAGGTCGGTGGCCCTCAAAAATGTTATCCGGTGGGCTTCTGGGGCCTGGTCTGGGTATTGTGGGTATGTGCAGAGAGTTGTGGCCCTTGCTGGGGGGTGGTTTGCTTTTCACTTCACAACGGATGCACACACGTTGTGGGTTTTAGGTAGGAACTGGAGCTTGGTCAATGTGTCGTTACTTCTTAAACCGTGGACTCATCTTTTTGATGCCAGCCATGAGCGTATGGATACCATCCCGCTCTGGGTTCGTCTTCCGGGGCTTCCGTTACATTACTGGGCTGAGGAGAATTTCAGGCGCATTGGTAATTTACTGGGGACTTATTTGGATGCTGATTTTTCCTTCATTTCGACTTTGATTCAAAAGGTAGCCTGTATCTTGGTCAGCATAAATGTTAGAGATGGTTTGGCTGACGGTATGGACCTCTATTGGGGCCCTTATACTTTTCCCCAAACCCTTGACTATGAAAATGTACCGTTTAGGTGCAGACGTTGTCATGAGTATGGTAATCCGACAGTTTATTGCCATCTTCCGGTGCGTATTAGATTTGGGTCTTCATTGAAGAGGCGGATGATGGATGAGGAAGGGGGCCTGGAACCGGATGGTGTTAGTGAGGGTATCTCTGAGCCGGTGCATTTGGAGAAACCTACCGGGCTGATGGAAGATGAGGTTCCTTTGAGTAATGATGGGGTTGTGTCGAATTCGGCCTCTTTTGTGGAGGTAGAAGATATTACACATAACCCAGCCATGGACGAGACTCCCGAAGTATTACAGAATTCGCTACTACACTCGATGGAATTAGCAGCTGGTACTTCTTCTACTCCCTGTCCAACTCCTTCCTTTAATTTCTTTATAAAGAACATTTCTTTTCCGGGTCTTGATTGGGTGGAAGGACTAAAAAACTTACATATTTTGTCTCAATTTTTGTCACCGTCCACTGTTTTTGGGTGTAACCCATTGAAGTCCCCCCTGTTGCGTCCCTGTTACTGGAGAATGCCCCATTTCCTGTCTCCGATGTTTCCTTTGAGAACCAGTCTGTTGTTTTACAGCCTTCTTCCCCCCCGGGTTCTTCTGAGTCTGGATACTTTCTTCATTCTATGAATAAGGCTGCTGCGGGTGGGATTGGGAAAGACAAACCAAGGGTGGCAAAGGTTTGAGGTCGGAAGTCTTATATCTCTCATGCTAAGTCCCGTGCTTGTTCGGATCTTAGGAATGGTAAACAACTCTCAATTGAAAGGGCACTTAGAGCGGTGAATGCCCATCAGGAGGGGTATCGATGAAAGTCTTGTCCTACAATTGCAGGGGTCTTGCTGGTCCCTCCAAAAGACCAGCTTTGCATTGGATGTTGGCTCTAGAACATCCGGATATTTTGTTGTTACAAGAAACTACGTGTGGAGGAGAGGAGGCGCTAGGAAGGTTAAAGTCTTGGTTCCAGGGCTGGTGTTTTGAAGCCTATGATGCTAGGGGGCGTTCAGGGGGTTTGGCGGTTGGGTGGAAGGAATCGAAGGTTTGTGTTTCTTCTCTTTGGGGGATGGAGTCAGTTTTGGGGATGTCCTGTTGATCTTTGGAATCTGACAAGGTTTTTACTATTGCTAATATCTATGGGCCATACTGTGACAGAGTTCCCTTCTGGGAGAGGTTATTGCCCCGGGAATTACTTAAGGGTGATGCGGTGATCTTGGGAGGGGATCTCAACTTCTCTTTGGGTCAGGCAGAAGTTTGGGGGCCACATGCTCAGGTGGATCCCTTGTCATCATTCTTCATCAGGAAATTGGTTGAAGGAAACATGGTTGATGTTGAACCTGTATGTCTAAAGCCTTCTTGGAGGAACAACAGGGTTGGGGAGGATAAGGTGGCGAAAAGACTGGATCGTTTCTTAATCTCTGAGAAGCTGGTGGATTCTTTTTTCTACATAAGGCAGTGGATTGGATCAAGGGGCTGCTCAGATCATGAGCCTATTTTTCTGGAGATGAAGGCTGGTCTAAATAGGCCACCTACTCCTTTGAAGTTCAACAAGACTTGGCTAATGGATCCTACTTTCTTAAATCTTTTTCACAGTTTATGGATTCCTTTTCAACCAGGCATTCATAATTCTGTAGCTTTTCACTTTGCGGAGAATGTTAAAACTCTCAAGGGTCCGATCAAACTATGGGCGGCTGAGAAGAAAGATAGAGATGAACGTGATTTAAAGATGATTGAAGAGGAAATAGCTTCCATCTTGTTGGGACCGGGGGGTGGGTACCTATCACAAGACACGAAGGAGGCTCTGGTTTCTCTGATGGAATGGAGAAACCAGATACTATTAAACATTGAAGAGACCTGGTGCTTGAGGAGTAAGGCTATTTGGCTGGAAAGTGGGGATGAAAACATGAAATGTTTTCATAGATATGTGAAAGGTAGGAGATCTGCAAATACTATTTGGGGTCTTGATGATCTGGAGGGGAATAATCGTTCCACTTTTGAGGGTATGGCAAGAGTGGGGGTTCATCATTAGCATGATCTTTTTAAAGTCAGTAATAGAGTGAATATTGAGGAGGTTATCAGGGTTGCACAGATGTTTCCACGTTTTGTAGAGGAGGAGGATAATCGGATGCTAATGGATAATGTAACAGTTGAAGAATTAAAGGAGGTTCTCAACAGCTTTCAGAAAGATAAAAGTCTAGGGCCGAATGGCTGGACCATAGAGTTTTTCATAGCTCTCTTTGATATTATTGGTGATGACCTTTTACAACTGGTGGAAGACACTAGGAGGGAAGGCAGAATTCTGGCTAGCATCAATTCCACGTTTATTGCTCTTATACCAAAAGTGGATACTCCTACTACACTCAATGATTTTAGGCCTATTTCTCTTTGTAAATGTGCATACAAGATTGTCACTAAAATCATTGCTCGTCGACTCAAATCCATCCTCTCTACTCATATCTCAGAGGAACAATTCGGGTTTCTTGAAGGTCGTCAGATCCATGAAGCTATTGGGATTGCACAAGAGGGCTTACATAGTATAAAATCTAGGAAGCTGAAAGGGGTTGTCTTGAAAATTGATCTATCCAAAGCATATGATAAAGTCAGCTGGTTATATATCCGTCTCTTTCTCACACATTTGGGTTTTGATATTGGGTTTATCCGATCGGTCATGAGCTGTATCTCTATGGTATCTTTCTTGGTCCTCATAAATGGTGCAGCAACCCCTTTTTTCCACTTTGGTCGTGGTCTTCGTCAGGGCTGCCCTTTATCCCCTCTTCTCTTTCTGTTGGTAGAGGAAAGTCTAAGTCGTGCTATAAAGGAGGCCAAACAGTCTGGTCTTTTTGCTAGTATTTCTATAGCTCCTGGTTTAAATATTACCCACCTTCTTTTTGTAGATGATATTCTCATCTTCTGTTCAGGTTCTCGAAGAGAAGCTCTTAAGCTTAAGGAAATGTTAGATCTTTTTTCTCTCTCTACTGGGATGGATATTAATGCTGGAAAATCTTCCTTGACTGCTTCACTTTTATTTGAGGAAGAGTTGACTACTTATTCGGGACTCTTTCCCTTTAATCTCCTTACTCTCTCGGATGGACTTAAGTATCTGGGATTTATTTTGAAACCGAATGATTATAAGAAATAGGAGTGGGCATGGCTTTTAGAGAAAGTGGATAAACGATTGAAAAGTTGGAGCTTCAAGTGGCTATCAAGAGCTGGGAGACTTGTACTAGTCAAGTCTGTTTTGCAAGTTATTCCAGTCTACTGGATGTCATTAGCTTGGATACCCCGAGGTATCTTGGATCAAATCAAGAAAATTTGTTTCAGGTTTCTTTGGAGTGGAAAGGAGGATGCACAGGTCACTCCTTGGGTACGATGGGATCGTATAGCAGCTCCAAAAGGTCTGGGTGGTTGGGGGCTAAAAAATATTTTTCACTTTTCTAAAGCTCTGGAGGCAAAGTGTGGCTGGAGGCTTATCAAATCTGGGGGTTTCTGGGCTCGCATTATGATCCAAAAATATATAGAGCCTGAGTCCATTGAAAACTGGATTTGTTCTCCAACAAAATCTCATGCTGGCTCCTGTATTTGGAAGGCAGTGGTAACATCTTTTCATGCTATTAAATAAAACTTGGTATGGGATGTTGGTAATGGTCAGAGGGTGAGGATTGGGAGTGATCCTTGGGTTGGTTGTGAAGAACAACATTTGCTGACGGAAGGGACGATTGGTGCACTGGCACACAGAGGAATCCATTTTCTCCATCAGCTGGCTAATCAGGGAAATTTTTGGATGGGTAGGCATACCTGGAGAGCGGCAGAATCCTTTGGCCTTGGGGGACATATGGAGGTGGAGTTAAGTCGGTACATAAGAGCACTCAGATTAGATCATATATTTCTAAGTGAGGAGGAAGATGAGCTTGTATGGGATGGGGACACATCTGGCAATTATACACCCAAAGGTGGTTACCAATGGATTAGTGAGGGAGAAGTGTAGCGGTATTCATTGTGGTGGTGGTGTAGATTGTGGAAACTTCAGTGCCCACGTAAAACTCGGGTATTCATGTGGTGTGTATTGGTCAACAGGGTTTCGACGTGGGATTTTCTTCAGTGAACGTGTCAACAAGGGCCGAGCCAATGTCATCTCTGCTGTCGTGAGGAGGAGAATGTATTACACTTGTTTCTTGAATGCTCTTTTATCAAAGCTGTTTGGACTATTGTTTTAAAAATACTAAAAGTGCCCTTGTTATGGTCGGGAGACTCGGTGGCTGATGCATGGAGTCGGTGGTTTCAAAATCCTATCTTTCGATCATATTGAGCTCTGCCACTTATTGTAATATGGGGGGTGTGGTTATCACAGAACAAAAAAAAAAATTATGAGATTGAGGGATTTCCTACATTGACGGCCATTAATAGCTGTGGGATCTTTCTATCATACAAACACTTGTCACAACCCTCTCCTGCTAGAATGATTTTGCCTGTGGATATTGATCATACTCAGCCTTGGGGTTTTTTCGACGGGGCTTGTCAGAATGAACTGTGTGGGGGAGGGGCTCTTCTTTTTTGTCTACTGTTCATTACTTTGTGATGTCGTCGGGTTTTGGGAGGGGAAGCAACAATTGGGTGGAGATTTTGAGCCTTAGATATTTGATCTCATATGATATGGAAAGAGGAATCAGGAACATTAATATCTTTTGGGATTCTTTAAATGTGATCAAGTGGGTCTCGGGCACACAACAATGTAACAATCGGAGATTATCAACTGTTATGGAACAAGTTCAGATTGCTTCTCTTACTTTTGATACTTTTACTTGCAGGCATATTTTATGTGAAAACAACTCAGAAGCGGACTAGGCTTCGAAGGAAGGGCTGCTCATGGGGGTTGGAACGTGGAAAATCTGTGAATATCGGGAAGGGATTGAAAGGACCTTCTACCATCGTCCATTCGTAGAATGATGAACTGGAATCTTGTGAAATTTTGTGCTGCTATGTATCACTTTCCAGAAGTAAGGGTGTGCAGCTTATGCAGGAATTCAAATGACAGATCCGGAGATTTTTTTGTAGAATTTTTTGGTTACTATGTGTACAGCAAAATCAGTCCGAAGTTTAATTATATGTAAATGATGTTAATACTCACGTGGTGAGAACATCAAGATCTTAGTGATCAACATTTAAGTTTGAACATATCAGTAATATTTTGAACTCTTTAAGAGTGATGACGATCAATGTAATTTCGTACTCTAACAGATGAAATGAAATTACGCTTTTTTTGGGAAAAAAAAAATACCTAATAAACATATATTACAATTATTAATATAAGTTAAATTATATATTAATTTATTAATTATTAATTATTAAGGTAATGGGTCATCTCGTTTCATATGAAGAGATATAACCCTTACATCGACTTAGGATATATATATTGTAAACTTTCAATGTAAATATAATCATCAAATTATTAAAAACATGATTAAATACATTTTTTAAAGATTATCTTTCAAGGTTCCTCATGAGATACCCTTTCTCCAAACCCAAATTCTCACTCAGTGATTCTAGAAATATCTTTGCCAATTTGGTGATCTATTTGTTGAATTCCTTAAATGTTTCCTAGCACCTATTCACTATATTAGAAAGTTTATACTATTCTATGCTATAATTAATGTTCAACATGAACTCAAGCTGCATTATAATTGACAAAACAAAGAGAATGTTGAATATTGAAATTTATATTAATTGTATTAGCAAATTTATGTAGAATGTCCAACTTGATTAAAAAACTAAAATGCCACATGTCGAACCTATTCTCTGTGTGGTTCTCTCCTAATATACATGTGGAAATGCTCTTGGCAATATAGGATTCCTCAAACACTACATTATAGAGGGCAGATGGATGGAGTGTTTATTGAATAACATGTTAGTGAAGCTTTGAGGTTTTGTTTGCATGTCGTAAACCTATCATCGAAGTACCAAAGTCCCAACACATGCGCTCTTTTTGTGTTGCTTGCACTCTCTAGGAGGGACACATGACTACTTCTACAACCATCCTCACCCCAACATATCCAACTTCCTTTATCAAACAACTTGGTGCATGACATGCTTATGATGAAGTGCTAAGTAGAAGTATCTACATAATTCAAGCTATGAATTTTTTTGTTGAGGACAAAAGTTATGTATCATATTATAAAATATGAGCCCCATGATTTAAGTTCAAGTTGTTTGTTTCTAGCACCAAAGCAAACAAAAAATGATAAATGTTATTTTTAAAATCAAAATTATTGGAGTAGAGTTAAAGTCGACATAATCACTAGGCATCACCACAATTTTAATTTAAGTGATTATTATTAAAAAACAAGAGCTGCGTGCAGCTTAGTCCCTGCCTTAAATAAATATATATAAGAATAAAAAACAATTTTTTAGATAAATAAAATCTTAAATATAAATTAATTAATTAATATATAGAATCCTATTTTTTACATTATAATAAATTTTAAAAATCAAAATTTGTTTATTAATCATTCAAAAATGTGGTTCATTGCCATAATATTTTATGGCATACCTTTTTATTATAATGATATTATTATTATTTACATATTTACATATAATTTTTCGTTATGATATTATAATTATTTTTTACATATCAACATATAATTATATATAAGTGTTAGCAAGTTGACAACATCTAATTTAAAAAAAAAAATTACTAAATTTTTTCTAATTGGTAGTATTTTGTAACTTTTTAATGTATTTATTAGTAAACCAAAATGACTCCAATTAATAATAGTTTTTAAAATTAAAAACAAATATGAATCCAACATTTTAATCAAAACTTAAATTAAAATAGATTTATAATTATATAAAATCTCTCAAAACATTTTTCCATTGAAATAAAAAGAAACATCATACAAAATAATGGTGAAAGTTGGCTCACACATGAAAAAACAAATCTTCTTTGCTAGCTGGAAGATATTAAGTGATATCTTTGGCAAGTCCAACACCCTCACAAATACTGGTCCCTTTTGGATGTATGTCAACACAAATTCCATGCATGGAGTCTCCAAATGAACTTGTCTAATTAACATTGATGAACTAAAAGTATAGAAACACACTGAAACATTCATGACTAATTTTACAGCCATTAATGTTAAAACAAGATGTTGCGATGTTGCAGCATTCGTTCTTCACTTAAATATCCTCAAATGTTGTCAAATTTCTCTGAATAAAAGCCTAAAGAAAGCATGACATCTCCCAAACTCAAATTTGAATTCGCTCGTTTGTTCTTTACTTAAATATCCTCAAATGTTGTCAAATTTCTCTGAATAAAAAGCCTAAAGAAAGCGTCACATCTCCCAAACTCAAATTTGAATTCGCTGTTCAAAACACCAGCATTGAAACATCCTCTGTACATCCAAAAAAAATTATGCTGTTAAGTATTTATCAAAACTCTCACTAGAATAGTTTATGTTAGATGTTTTTGATTGTCTAGTTTCATAATTCAACACTGACATAGCAACAAGTTTTCATTGTATGCAATGGGTTAATATAATATCTATTGTTTTAAATTAATATAATATGTTTTTTGTTGAACATGGATCCATATTTATTTATGTAGGAATCTATGCACATTTTAGACCTTATTTTCAAATATTTGATTATTTAGCATCAAGCTATTTTCGAACTGATCGATAGCCTTTTATTATTGTGCATGCAACATGCACCTCTCCAAAGTGAGGTAAAAAGACAGTTTATGTTTGACACATCAAACCCAGGTTGACGCAACATCGTTCCAAGCTACGTTAACTAGTGTAAAAATATAAACTTCACACATTGTATCTGGCAGGATTCAAATGCTTGCAGATGGTTGATAGTTCAGAGAGAACAACATCTCTTACTTTGTACATACAATCACAATGTTGAAACATTTTGAGTTGTGATCTGTGTTATTGTTAAATTGGAAATTATACCTTCCAAATTCATTAACATACTCATTCAGTGCTGGAGTCAATTGCTTTGCTGTAATTATGTAATTATGTAGATGCAAATATATATGGATATAAAACAACTCCTACTACCACTAGACTAAATGAGGCGAACCATGTTTAGACATATTAGTATAGAACGGATCCTATACTGTTTTAGTAGCAAGCACTAGCCATGAATTCTCCGGTCAACGTAGACATAACAGTTGTTTCATCTTCGCTTATGTTGGGTCGATAAGGGATGACTTATATTAATTAAAATCATCGGCTCCAGTTGTCTATCGTTGTAGACACAGCTTTATCATGGTGGTTTTCATTCTAAAGGTCTTTTTATGTCTTCTACTTTGTTTAGTGAATTTCTCTCACAGGGTTGTAACACAGGCCTAGCAGCTGAGGATGTAGAGGCTATTAAAGAAGGTGTCATATTGGACACATTTTGGTATGGAAAAGTGGCCAAGACGACCTTTGAAAAGACGTAAACAAGGAGACCAACTCCAGTCGCATAGAGCTCAAATTCGGTTTTTCAGAGGTGATGGAGGAAATGCAGTCATGGCCGCCTCAATGGGTATATATCACTCTGATAATCACCATTTGAAAATAAAATTGGCTTTAATTTTAATTGCTTATATTTTCTATCGAGGATTTGATTGCATTAAATAGATAAGAATTGCAGGTTTGGAAAATAAATGAAATTGCTCGTATTTTCTATCGAGGATTCAATTGTATTAAATAGATAAGAATTGGAGGTTTTGAAAATTTTAGAGGTTTACTTTTTTTAATGAAATATATAGTGATCATATTTTGGAAGTTAGTGTTAAGTAAAAAAAATTATACTTAAGATTCTAGTTGCAGTGAAATATTATGTAAGGATATGGTTTTTAACTATTTAAAGGATAACATGAGTTGAAGACTCGTTAATCTTCAAATCTAAAAAACAAATTTACTTGTAGCTAACGGTATTCCAAGTAATAATAGAGCTACTAATCTAAAAAACAAATTTAGCCATCTAACTAAAGCTACAGCTCCATGGATTCACATCGATTTAATATCTAGCTCAATATAACAAAGGGAGAAATCTTGTCATTAATGTGCTTGAAACTGTCAAACGTATTCAAACGCCAAAATGAAAGAGATATAGCGCAAGCCAAAAAGGAAATCTGCATCTAAAAATGAAGAAAAAGAGCAGGTACATATATCCATGTCTATCCAACTCTTGCAAACAAGAATTCTACTGCTGTTGTGTCAAATTCACGACCATACGATAGTGAAAAGTCTAAGAAATCTTTTTTGCCCAAGCTTCTTTAAGTGTTTAAAACATAAAAATATCGTTCAACCTTTATGTTGTGTATTCACTTCATTTCCTGTTGAATTTCAATTCCTTTCATAATTGTTGCATTCTTCCACAGACACAAATAAATCAATTTTATTTTCATAGACATATTAACCGCTTCATCACCAAAAATAGAAACAAAATATTACATTAATTTTGAGCGGAAACTCCACGGTTACATTAATTATAAAGGATCTCACCTATAAATATCCAAAACCGAGGGGCCTTGAGTAGAAACAACTAGCTCATACAGGACAGTTAAAGGCCTCCTACTTTTAATAACTGAAATAAAGGATAAATAAAGGATTATTCACCAGTGCAAGCAACTTACAGAAAATTCAGCAGTGCAAGCAACTCTCGGAAAGGGTCATTCACCATTGAAAGTTGCTTAAAGATGTCTAAATAATCTTGAAAAAACACGAATAAATCACTTCATTGCTTGTTGAATTTCAATTCCTTTCATAATTGTTGCATTCTTCCACAGACACAAATAAATCAATTTTATTTTCAGAGACATATTAACGGCTTCATCACCAAAAATAGAAACAAAATGAAACACTTCCTTTAATATTACATTAATTCTGAGCGGAAACTCCACGGTTACATTAATTATAAAGGATCTCACCTAAAAATATCCAAAACCGAGGGGCCTTGAGTAGAAACAACTAGCTCATACAGGACAGTTAAAGCCCCCCTACCTTTAATAACTGAAATAAAGGATAAATAAAGGATTATTCACCAGTGCAGGCAACTTATAGAAAGGGTGATTCAGCAGTGCAAGCAACTTACGGAAAGGGTCATTCACCATTGAAAGTTGCTTAAAGACATCTAAATAATTTTGAAAAAACACGAATAACTTTTAATCTTAGAAAACCAAGCATCGATATCGTTGTGTGAATTTAAACCTTAGCCTGCATAGAGGAGAGCTGTAAACCTAAAACGCCAAATTATTCTTTTGCTCGGCAATGCATCTAAAAGCTTTGCAAAATTGCCTCAAGTACAAAATTAAAGGAATGGTCATCCAAAATCAAGGGTTTCATCTTTATCATCTATGTTCTGCTCTACATCCTGCAACAAAATAAAATTTCCCAGCAAACAATGCAACATACACGTAAAAAAGAAAAAATAAATATCGTCCAAAAGCACCCAATTGTACCTACAGGACGAAGACCTGTAAGCCTGTTATATTCTTCTCGCCATATGTCTGCAAACATAACAACACTACTCTGAGGGCTCATAGCAGAAGTATTCGTAGCAATGACTTCATCCAACAGCTCAAAAAGATAGCATTGCTCTTAAGGCTCTATGCATACTAATGCAGGCCATTATTTAGCAGAAAAAACCATATATAAGGATCTATCTCTATATCATATTACATAGATCTCTGTATAAAACTGTAAGCCATATCAAAGAAATTGATAAAAACAATGAGCACAGAGGATAACATTTTTCGCTCTTGTGACCAAATCTTGAGATTACAGAAACACAATATAAATGGTATTTCTCCTGCATACTTGTTGGTTTTTTCCTCGTAAAGCTCTCACCTAGGGAAGCCCAGTTCCCCAAATCAAATAGAGAAGTAGATTATTGCAGCCTTGTCAGCCTTGTCAGTGTGTTAGTATGTACAGGTTGTGTAAAGTTGACAGTACACTAAACAAAAAATATTTTTGTATGTAAAAGCATATTTAAAGTAAGTTGTATTTTTATTTTATTTTTAATTTTTTTAATCCTTGCCAATGAGAATATTAGTCTAATCAAAGACTTTGGTCCAATAAAACTTCAACAAGTATGGATATATTTTATTAAATAATTATAGTTAAATAAAATAATTAAATTAACATTATAAATTTCAAATGTGTTCAAAATATTTGTACAAATTAATGGAGAAAAGCGGAACATATAATTTATGCCTACGATATGGACTAATAATAGTCAAACTAAAATGGACTAATTCTCAAATAAAATAATAATAATAGACTAATGCTCAAATAAGATAATAATAGTCAACCATAAAATTCATTAATTCTGGAATAATTTTAATTGTAAATAAATTTTATGATGAATATTAATATATATAATTCTCTTCATAAAATTCATTAATTCTCCAATAATTTTAATTGTAAATAAATTTTATGATGAATATTAATATATAAAATTCTCTTCAATTATTTATTTATCCAAAAAATATGTTAATTTAAATTATAAAATTAAATATCTCAATAAACATGATTCAATGAAAACAAATTACAATACCTCTATTTAAAATTTCAATTTTTTTTTTTTTTACAAAGCCAAATTACTCAAACATAATCTTATGCTTATCCAACACCTACACTTCCACCCTATATTGTGGAAAAAAACTGAACATAACATTAAAAGATGATATTGGATTCAAATTACTCAAACATAATCTGTGCATATCCAACACCTACATTTCCACCCTCAATTGTGAAAAAGAGATGAAATAACATTAAAAAAATAATATTGGATTGTTGTGAGCTGGTTTGATAGAAAATAATTTACATGTAGGAGACCAGGAAAGATTTTAGAAGTAACTTGAAAAGCAAAATAAAATAAATGGGTAAACCTGTTTTGGTTGACTAGGCTTTGCTCCTTTACAACCGTATCCTATCCCAATCGGATCATCAAAATCTTTTTGTCTCTAGTGCCAGGCACTTCAATTTTGTAATTTAATTTCACTCACCTGTTCAAGGATGCTCCACCCTATTGCTCTCTTGCTTGCATGATGATTATTCAAATAATCTATTCGAATCTTCCCTTTTCCTCGATATTAATTTCAGCTGATTGCTCACCCATCACATTTCTCGGCCATTCTTACATCTGTGCAGGACCTTTTCTACTCTCGTATCCTTCTTCATCTTCACAATCCAATCTAACCCGTGATGGCATTTTGGCCATAATCCAGTCCATACCAGGTTGGATTTTGTTTGTGGGTTGTATTGTTTCTTTTTTTTTGGTTTAAGGAAAACGGCTGAAACTGTGTTTTCTCATTTGGGTTTTGTGGGCAGGTTATGGATTGGATTTGAAGAGCAGAGCAGAGCAGAGAAACATAGGAAGAGGGCATTTGGGCTGAAGGATGAGACATTTTCCCTTGTGGGGAAGATTGAGAAGCAATAATAATGGATAGAGAGCCGTTCGCTGAATGTTCATCAACATTTCCATCAGCCATGGATATTATGCCCATCATGCACGATAGCGATCGCTATGAGCTCGTCAAAGATATCGGGTCGGGCAATTTTGGCGTAGCGCGCTTAATGCGTGACAAACAGACCAGGGATCTCGTTGCTGTCAAATACATTGAGCGGGGCGAAAATGTCTCTTTGTGCTCGTTTCGTTTTCCCATTCGTTTTTAATGTCTAAACATAGGGTTGGAACTTGGGTTTGTCCCGGTTTTGTTTTTTCCTTTTCCCGTTTAATCAACTGATTTTGTGTTATTTTGTCTGTGCTTTTAGATTGATGAAAACGTGAAGAGAGAGATCAGTAATCACCGGTCGTTGCGCCATCCAAACATCATTCAATTCAAAGAGGCAAGCATAACTGCAAAACTCTCCTCCTCTCACTCTCAGATATCAATATTCCTGTTTGTTTTTTGGTGAACTGAATGCTTTCGGTCAACCCGAGCAAGCTACTACTGTTCTATGCTAATGTTCAGCGGCCAGAAAGGTTTCACCACGTTAAGGAAGCCACCCTTTGGCCAAGAGGCTAAGAGTAGGGCATTTATTCCGCCGAAGTCACCCAGTGCTGCACCTGGCTCCATCCACTTTTTGCAATCACTGGCGTAAGCATGAGCATGAGCTTGTCATTGAAAAGACTTGAACCCTAATGGGGATACTAACAGCTTCCCACTTTCACTGACCCGGCAAACCACCCTCGACAATATCCCTATTTATCTATGATCCAACCAACTTTCACTGGTGAGATTGACTGGATATTAAGACGGCCACTAGGGTTTTATTCTCACTATGTTCCATTCCACTCAAATGCCATGTCAAACGAAAGGACGGGCATGATACAAGTTGGTGGAATAGTTGCCTCTCATATTATCCAAAATAGCCAGAGAAATACTGAAACTGTCAAGTATAAGTGAAGAACAGGCTATGACGTATTATAGTGATGATGAGTTGCACAGAAAACCACAAAGAAACAAAAGAATTTGCCCAATCTCAGCTAATCAGATCATATATTTGTATATTACGAGTGTATTTATCTCTTATATAGATTAATTTCTCTGTCATATCCCATGGTCTGGTCTGACTTGCATCATTTATATGTTAGTCTAGGGACACACCCCAGACCTAGCTCCTAAAGGAAATCTGTTTTATGTGGTGCAGCCTAAAACCTCCCGGCATATTTCTCAAAGCAACTTAAAAAAAAAGAGTGGATCCCAATTTTAGCGTGTATTCTCGTCACTCAGGTCTCTTGTTTCAAGACAGGAATTGGATCATATACACAGTCCAGTTTGGAAATTTTGGTAAATTGTATGAAAAATACAGAATCAAAATTTCTGGAGTTCTGTTAGCTAATTAGCTCTTTCATTGACTTTTGAAAGATATAGCATTATGGCACAGGGTATAGTTTAATGCCCTGCCATGTAGAACTACAATTTCAGCATTAAAATACTACAAAAAATGTAACATGTTAAATAAAAGGCTATAAATTACAGAGAATTTCGATATTTTTGGCTAATCGTTTCGTCCTCCACTATTTAAGTTAAAGTCTAATACTCATTACGATACAGCTTTTGCAATTTCAGTATTGAAACTATCACTGAATAGTTTGAAGATTTGTTTCTTTAAATTTTAGCTTATAAGTTCTACAGTTATGAGAGGAGTTTTTAGTACCCCACTTTTCATTTGAAGTTAGTAGCGAACATTTTGAATCCTGAACTTCTATCAAGTATTATCTTAATATGAAGTTCTCCAATTTTGGAGCAAAGATTGTTTTAGTATATCCAATAAATTGAAAGCATTGGATGCTTTTATCGGTAATTTTTGTACCAATAACGAACAGTCCTTTCCAGGTAATGCTTAGAAACCCATCAAAGTCTCAAAGTGGAGCTTGAAACGTTACCATCCAACACACATATCCGACAATCCTTCTCCGAGGTACCAAGAGATTGCACTAAAGCATGAAACAATAATGCTTCTGTCAACATACAAATGCATTGAGTCCACCTGCCTACTGACGTGAACTAGAAAGCCATACTACTGCATCTGAGGTGGGCCACATCAAGAAGAGTTACTTCACATAGTTCAACACTGGCCTCCTCTTTCGAAAGCCACTCTTCACCTACAAAGGGGACAGCATGGCCAACCAATTTATCATAGGTGAGCAGTAAGGGTGACAAGCCATCTGGTGAGATATAGGAACTAGTTGGATTTGCAGGTTAATCTGATCTCCATCGTCACTGATAATTACAGCCAAAGAAGAACTGAATTCTTGGGTTCAGCTATAATAAGGAATCACTGTTGTATTCTGGATATGCTATCCACGCAATAACAAATTCTAGAAAGAATATGGCATAATCTGCCACAAGAAATTCAACCCAAAAAATGCAAACCATTTTCAACATTTCATTGGTTTACACCGTTAAAATTTCAGTACATGGTGATCAGATCAACAGAGTAAAAAAACCTAAGAAAGCTAGAAACTTAACTAACTTTCAAAACTGCTGTTACTGAAAAATATGAACAGCAAACTAAAAGAAACTTGCAGCATGCAGAAAACTCAGAGAATCATCTGCTGTTTCCTTTATTAACTAGGAAGAAAACAGTACATACTGCTGATAAAACTGAATACCTAAAACAGAGGCCCCGCCTTCTTCTACAATGAAGAAAGGTCTAGTGTTACATGCCATAAAGCCTATCCAAGGCATTAGAGAGGAGTGCCCAGTGTGCATGCACTGGGCCTTCCAGAAATCTAAGCCAAAAACAGAACAGTACACCTGTATGCAAGGCCACCCTAGTCTAAACTTGAGATTAGTTCTTCCTCTCCTAAATTTGAAATTCCTAATTCTAACAAAGTCAAACTGATCTATTAAAGCGCAATCAACTTTCTGAAAAAAATAACTAATTTTGCATAGCAATAACCCTTGATTTTGGAACTGCTAATTTAGAATAGCAGTTCATTCTTGAAATCCCAAGAACAGTGTATGCACAGCTAAAGGACTACTGTGCACCATACTTCTTCATTCACTGCTGCGTTTATCCTCTGACCTGCTACCCCACTACTAGAACACACCATATGCTGTGGAGAACAACTGAGGAGCAATAGGTATGTTCTGACACTCCCTCTTTGTGAGGAAGGTGTTTTTCACGATGCCAAGTCTCTCCCTCAACATCTTAAACTTTCCTTCAGCTAGGGGCTTTGTCAAAATGTCAACAACCTGTGAATCTGAAGGAACATATTCCAGGACAACTGCTGTCCTCTGAACTTTGTCTTTGATGAAGTTATACCAGATCTTAATGTTCTTGGAGTGATCATGAAATACTGGATTCTAAGAGATCTTAATCATTGATGCAACTCAGATTGTCACAGTAAACAACTGTGGGCTCCAGCATCACACTGATTAAATGTGCTAATAGCTTACGAAGCCAGATAGCCTCACTGACCTAACCCGCAAGGTCATACACTTAATCTGACGAGCAAAGAAGAATTATAACCACGCCATGATGCTCCCTAAGCTATTGAAACAATATTTCAGGATACACGAGCCATTATATAGAGTACACCTTTGGCTTCCTATTGTTATGCCCACACATAAGAAAGCATTTACCATAAGTCAAGTAGAGAGGATATGTCATAACATTAATATCAACTGGATGACCACGTCTGTCTCTGGCATATGGCAAGGCAGGCTGAGTAGGCTGAAAGTGTCTCTGCCAAGTGTCTATGGGCAAATAAGAGATCTCATCTATGGAACAGCTGGATGTGATGGAAGATCACATAGGAAATGATGATCAAGTCGCCTCATACATGTCAGGGGGGTAACACATACAAGGGTAAAATTTCTGAAATGACAAAAACTAAGGGGATACAACAAAGTTTTTCAAATCTCAGACAGAACTGGATTTTAGTGCTTGCTTGCTATCTGTTGTTGTTCCCGTTGGAACTGTTTTTCTGCCCACATTTTTCCTGCTGTTTTTTGTTTTTTGATAAAATGCTTCCTTTTTATTCATTACAAAATCGAGTGGTGTGCAGAGTTGCTGTACCCTTACTCTCTTTATATTTCTTGATATCTAGGATCATGTTGCCTTTTATTAACTACTAAGAGAGCGATACAACTGAAAATTAAGAAAACAAGGATCTCTATCAACCTTTTTGCTTGCTGAGCTTCTTCCTAGATTATTATAAGAGCTTCAAATTGGAGTCTTAATGAGAGGAGTTCCTTGCTTTGTCAACTCAGTAAGAGTTGGATCCTCACCACTACAGTGTTCTTCCCCAGCTACAGGATTTTGCAGATGGGTACCTGTTACATAGGTAAAATTGGTCATTGGGTTTTTTTTAGGTTCTATCATCTATGGTTCTTTGAGTTGAATTAGTTGTAATAACATTTTTTGTCAGATAAGTTTTTGGTCTGTTTGCTTTCTGGGTTTACGAGTCAATGGCAATCAAATACGTAAGGCATATTATCAAATACAATTAAAAGTAAGTTGACTGTACTGTATTTGTACTGAACCAAAAATTAGACAAATTCCGTACCAGAGCCGAATTTCCGTACAGCAAAGGCAAATACAGCCGAATCTTGCTACGATGGTTCAAATATCCAATTAAAATTTTATAGGGTACATGATTATTTTGTGTGTGGAATGAAGCAAATGCTAACAGGGAAGAACCCTACCTGGTTGAAGCATAATGCAAAGAAAAGGGAGATTGTTTTGCTGAGCAATATCACATGTACATAAGGGTTTATGGTTTTAATGGAAACCTTTGCAGGGTCCCAAAAATAGTGTGCGATGAATTTCTACTGATTGGAATTTGTAGACAGTACAAGTATTGGTGTAATACTCAGATTAAAAGCAAAAGAGACAAATTTTCCAGTTTTTTATCATATTTGGAGGGCAGAATACTGCAAACAACCCCGCACTGGATAAATTTGTTGAAGGTCTCTGATGAGTTCAGATTAAATACAACATGTGCAATGGAAGGATATGATCCTGATAGGGTGTTTGAAAACATTTAAAGGCTGTTGGTTACTCAAACTTGTTCACTGCTAAAACGCACAAAGAAGAAGAAAATATCAGGAATATTGAAGAGCCTGTAGTTGAGTCAGGTCATGGAGTTGCTTGGTCTTCAGGAATTCCATTGATGCAACAGTTTGGACAAGCTGTAAACACAGATTCATGCAAGGAAAACATTTGGCAATGCAACAGTATCTTTGTGAGTATTGGAGAAAAAATGGAGCCTTGAAAACAATCAATCAGTTGGATAGAGATGCTAATGGAGATGGAGGTGAAGATCAGGATAAACATTGTTCCAAAAGAACCAGAGTAAGAAATTGATCCCAAGTAAACCAAGAAAAGAGCTAGTTGCTGAGAAAATGAAGTCAATTAACTCCACTGGAAATGATTCCTCATTTGTTCAATCTCTTACTACCACACCAAGTCAGGTCATGAAGTTGCTTGGTCTTTAGGAATTCCATTGACGCAACAGTTTGGACAGACTGTAAACACAGATCCATCCAAGGAAAACGTTTGAAAATCTAACTGTACCTTTGTAAGTATTGGAGAAAAGAATAGTGCAGAACATGGAGCCTTGAAAACAATCAATCAGTTGGATAGAGATACTAATGCAGATGGAGGTGGAGATCAGGATAAACATTGTTCCAAAAGAAGCAGAGTAAGAAATTGCTCCTAAGGAAACCAAGAAAAGAGCCAGTTACTGAGAAAATGAAATCAATTAACTCCACTGGAAATAATTCCTCATTTACTCAATCTCTTACTGCCACACCAAGTGAGATGGTTCCAATTCCACAGGACTAGAGTTTAGAATATTGAATTAGTTTGACATTGACAGATTGCCAATTTGGGCCATTCTAGAGATGCAATATAGAGAAGAAATAGTTAATGTAGATAAGAATCATAGGATTACCCGATTGCCTGTACTTGATGATGATTCCATTCCACAATTTTTGCACCGAGAGTAGCGATGTGCATACAACCCAGTATGGGGGAGATGTTGTAACGCATAACATTGTGTAATGTTATGTACTATGTTGCATGGGTACCCGTACCGGGGGGTCGGGTACACGTACCCGTACCGGGTACGCGTACCGGGTACTTGGGTACTTCAATGGTACGTTCCCAGCCGTACCCAGCCGTACCCAAATTCAAACTCGCGTACTGGGTACTTCACTTATGAAAACAGGGTACTTGCATGGATTTTGGTACGCCGTACCGCATGTTTGGGTACTCGGGAGGTACGGCCGTTGGGAAATTTACCTTAGCTTGCCGTCGAGGGGGGTCGATTTGCAATGTTTGATGTTTAAAATTTTAAAAATTAAAAAATAAAACATTGAAACACATGTTATGTGGGCACTTACCCCTTACCTAAACCTGCGCGGCACTCCATTTCTCACTGCTAGTGCTCCATGCTCACTACTCCAACGATGCCTATCTAGAGAGCTTCCTGACAGAGGACCTTAGTGATGTTGATGACATTGATCCCGAGGACGCTGATGACATGGCTTGAGGAAGCCAAATCAACTATCTTGTTCATTGTTCAATGTTTACTGTTTTGAACTTTCTTTTTCATGTCTGGAAATGCCATTCAGTCTTCCAGTCTTCCACTTGATATCTACTATGAGTCTATGTCATATGATTTATCAAATTTATTATTTTATGTTTCAAATTTTCAATGTGAATGTTCATATGAATCATTGAATTTAGAAATATCAAATATACATGTATGATGTGATGTGACATGTTTTATTTTTATAAATTTTAATATATATATATATATATACAGTACTCCTGACGTACCCAAGTACCCTGTTTCAAAAAGTGGCGTCCCCGTCCCCGTCCCCGTACCAGTACCCGTCCCCGTACCCACGTTTCCTGGCAACTTAGGTTATGTAACATGATATTCCTATAAAAAAAAGAAATAAAAATGCAAATGATGTCGGCTTAAACAATAAAATTTAAATTTTATTGATTTGATCTTAAACCTAGATATATCAAGAATCGAGAGGGATCAAATATCTTGAAGTGTAAATTAAAAATTTATCCACAGTTATTGATGTTTCAAAGATGAATGCTAACTCTGCTCTAATTGATGTTTTAAAGATGAATGCTAATTTTGCTCTAAAATTGCAAAAGTCTGCCACTGCAGTAGTCAAGTCAGACATAATGAAGCAAGACATTCTTGTTGTACAGTTGAGGGGTGAAAACGAAGCTAAAGATGCTAAACTCCAGGAATACAAGTGTGTTTTATGGTATGGGCCTTTGTATGGAGTCCCAACTTCCATTTTGACTCCTGCAGAACCTGTTACTTCTCCTGCTACTAGATCCAATCGACAAAACCCATTTGGGCAGGACAACTCTGGGAGTATGATCTAAGTCACATGGTTTGGGTTCAAATTCAGGTTTGGTGACCATTGAGTTTGATTCGGGTTTGAAGGACGTTTGCCATTAAGTTTGACTATATTAATTAATAAATAATATTAATAATTTAATTTTAAGGTCACAGCCAAGCCAGACACCAAATTGGTGTATGAGACCCCCTTGTTTGTGGGACAAGGGACCCCCTCCGTGCAGCGAATTGACTGCTAAAGTCTACAGAGCTGTAAATGCCCTACCCCCTCCGGTTTTGACCTCCGAGCAGGAAACACATGTTCTCGACCATTAGGCTCACTCAAGCTATACATTTGTCAAATATATATATATATATATATATATAAACTTTAAAATAAATTATAACATAAAATAATAAGAAATCTAAAATATCTAATTTTGTTTTCGGGCCCATCACAGCACTGTAACCCATATTTGTTTTGATTCATTTTCCCCCTTTGCATGGGTTCAATGGGACATCTCATTACCCTGCCCCTGTCAATATTGGATGGAGAAAGATTCATGTACCATCCATCGGTTGCCAGTGCAATAACGAACAGCAAGTCACTGTTGGGTCGCACATCCATTGCACTGAACTGAGATGCAATCGCAGCTGCCAAGTTCCACTGCAAGTGGACACGTGGGTGTACTGAACAGATGCTCTGGCATCAAATGGAGAAAGTCAACACAGAAATTGGAATTAGGGCTGAACCTCCCTGAATTTAAGGTCGAACCTCCAATTTTCTTTGAAATTCGCCGAATTTCGAACCTCAACCTTGGAGTTCGGCAAACCCTGTCACAGTATGATAAAAATGATTGTTAGTAACATGGATACCAAGTAGAAGCTATTAGGGGGAACATGGGAGCTTGCAAACAAGTCTCAGAAGTTATACCATGGCATCTAGTCAATGAAGGAAAGACTCGAATTGATATTGCAGCAAGATTGTTATATCATGCCATAGTTGAAGAAACAAAAGGAGTATATCCCAACATCTGCCTACTGATGAGGAACTAGTTGAGATCCAAAGAGGTTGGAAGTACAGGTTAAAATTGTTGAATTAATTGATGATTGATTGTGATAATTTGGAGGGAAAAAGAATCCTTCTGTTATCTGATTTGAATGAAAATGTTGGTCATTTGAATGGCTTTGTTTTGTTGAATGATGGTAAACTACAAAACAGAGAGTTTGATGTTTCTGTTAGTCCACTGAAAATAAATTTCACCGAGTATTATGAAAATAAGGAAGAAAATTGATGACATTCATATCCAAAAGTGGCCCCAGATGCTGTCATAGCCAATACCAAAGTTAAATCAGTTATAGATGTACAAAAAGATGAATTGAACAATGTGAAGGACTACCTTTTTTGAGATTTGAATTATAGAAAACAATGCAATGGACCCTTGGAGGGAAAGTATCCATTCTGCTATGGGCCATGCACAAACCATGACAGGTGAATTATCTATTTATGTTAGCAGCCAAAATTATTTGAATGCCTGACTACTTGCCAATCACCTTTCAGTTCCAACTTCCACAAACTGTTGTGATAAGCCAATTATTGAAGAAGGAAAAAGGACAAGGTTCGGTTCGGATCTATCAGAACACTATCGTGAGTTTGCTCCTTGATTTTCTTCTTTGTGTATTTAATCTTTGCTTTGGTTTTAGGTTAGCACTGATAAGATTGCTAATGAATTCATGCTAGAGTCTAGCTCAGTCTAACCTTTACTGCTCCTTTTTTTTCTACAGGTCTTTTATCCAAGATTGACTTATCTTGGGAAGAAGTCCACCTTTCATTTCTGTGGAGTTTGTGAAGTTTATCTCTGTCTGAGTATTTCATTACCAGCACAGAGGACTATCACAGGCTTTCATGTTTTAGTTTGATGGATATGTTGAACATTGCCACAATTTAGAGTATTTTGTTGTCTGGTTGGAGACTGTTTGAAACTCCATTTAAGACTTCTAATATTTATTAAAGGTTTTATCTTTTAAGACTATTAGTTTTGGATTGTGCTATCTTTGAGTTCAAGGTTTGTTTTGTTAATAGAATCTTCGTTCTGTGAATGAATTATCCTAAGTTGCATAAAACTTGAAAACGTTTCCAAGTTTCTGAAACGGGAACGTCTGGAAACATGACCCCCCCAAAACACCTAGAAACATGGAAAGTTGGTTGAGTTCAACAAACTAGGGATCTTCCTCTGAGAAAGAAGCACGGAGTTGAAGTAGGAAGTCTTTGGAGGTTTGATGTAAGACTGAAAATTGTATTGAACCAGCTACATTTCATGCTCAGAGATTTAGGCTAATGGATGGTTAGATTGTGCTTCTTTGCAATTCTGATCTATTTCTTCTTATCTGAATTCAAAGATAATTGTTGCACTTCATTAGTTATCATACAAGTTCAGATCTAATAGCAGTAAAGCTTTTACTGTAAATTGCCTGTAATTTGTAATTTGTAATTTGTGTTAAGATATTGTGATTCTGATTCAAAACATTGTTTTGAATTTGGATATCTTCTTGATGAATGTATAAGAATGAACAACCTGTAAAGCTTATATATTCATGTATGTGTCCCTTTCCTCTATTTCATACTATCCATTTAATTGTCTAAATGTCCATCTCCTCGCTTTTGACCTATGAGTGTTTCCAATCTAATTGAATACATGCTTGAATTCCATCCTAGATACCCAACCTGCTTAGCTTTCCTGACCTACCTATCAACCTTAAACTATCACAACAATTGAGGTACCCTAGCTTTGTGCCATAGTAGTCTGGTGCAGACTTTAGGGACAACATAATTCATTTACTCCTATAGTGGTGTTATGATTTTGAAGAGTTTGTTAGTGATTAAAGATTCATTTAGGACGAAGAACTGTTTGCCTAACACATATTATAATGGTGTTGAATCTCATTTCTTTGAATAACAGTTTCAATCATTGAATATTCTTTGTTTTGAAGTGTAACATTTGAAAGCTAAAGATATATGAATGATATGGAAATGTGTTCATTTAGCTTTTGAGTGTTTGATTTCATAATTAATGGGATTTCTATGAGCCTTTGTATCCACTTCTTCTACAAAGTAGTTGTGGAATTCACTGGGAGAAGTACCCATTGAATGAAGGAGGCCACCCTTTGAATGAAGGAGGGATTTTCTTGCCCATAAAATCCTCAGGTTTGATTGTTTTGAGTTCACATCAAAATTCGTCAACAATACCTTTAGTAGGTTATTCTTTGTTGGCTGGTGGCCTTGGGTCATTTTGATTGTTCAACTGACTCACTGCCCACACCTGATTGACTTCTTTCTTTGAATAGCTTTCTATAAGCCATCCAAGCTTTCCTTTGGAATAGATAGAAGCTGCTCCTATCTTTGATAGATAATCCTTTTTTGGACATTCTTCATTTAGATGGTCTGCCTCCAAACCAATGAAGCACGACTTGTTGGAGACTCGTGGGTACTCTCGAGTTTGCCTGAGGCAGCACCCAGGACGAGTAACCAGACAATACTCGTTGGAAAACTCGTCAAACTCGGCTCACTTGCCAAAATTGCCCAGACTTGTCGAGACTCGCCATATACTCGGCAAGACTCGCCAAAACACAGGAAAAAAGGTCCCTGCCGAATCTCAACCAAAAAATAAAATTTGTTTCAGTTTGTTGAAGAAATTCGGATCCAGTTCGCTGAATAAGTTTGGATGGATTCTGACATGGGTTCACTGAAGAAATTCCGATCGTATTCAAGTGCACATAGACAACACCACACTGTTTCCATCCCTGCGGGCCGCGACTTGCTAACTATAAATTGTTCGTTTCTTTCCCCTCGGACGGCCTGTTAACCCTGAAGTTTGCATAACTCGTTCATTACTTTTCTTTTGCGGTGGTTGGCCCATGCATACATTTCCTCAGCTGCATGTATTCATTTCCCTCCGAACTGGACGGTGGCCTTGCAGTGTGAATTACTTTCCTCTCCTCTGTGGTCTGTATTCATTTCCAATTTTCCCTTCGACAATGGTATCTTATGTTTATGGTAAGATCGCAAAGATATTTACGTTTATTGTTTACATAAGGATAATATCATTTATAAAGTATAAAGCATAAAGGTTATAAACTAATAACATTTTTATTATGTATTAATAATTTAAATATATATATTATATATTATATTTTTCATTTTTATTTTATATATATATATATATATATCTTCCATATGGAAAATATCAATATATATATATATATATCTTCCATATGGAAAATATCAATATATATATATATATATATATATATATATATAGATATGTATAAATGTTATTTTTTGATATTATATATAATAATATTGATTATATATGTATTATATAGATATTATAAATGATGACTGAATACATTTTAAATATGGATTGGAAATGCCATTAAACTCTTTTTTGTGCCCAAAATTTACCATATTTTAACTTTTTTCCTATTTGCCGAGTCTTGCTTGGTCTATCCCGAGTCTTTCCCGAGTCGACGAGTCACATGCCAGCTGAGTCTTTGCCGAGTCCGAATCGTGCAACATTGCTCCAAACAAAAGGTGCATTTGAAAGCCGTTGTTCTTGAAGTCCACTTGCTAAGTCCAATTTAAATCTTCAAGCCCATGATAATCTTGTCCGTCAAACCTTTACACCAGTCTAGCTTTACACATATTCTGGTGTAGGTAAAATACCCTTCTCCTCTTTTCTTGGATCGGACTTAATATACTTGTCGAAAATGTTTTAGATTTCTTGGGAGGTCTCCTCTTCCCACAGACAGAGGGGGAGGTTCGGCAATCCCATGCATACTGAGGTTGAGGAAATAGTCATTGAACTTTGAAGAAAGATTAAATTCAAGGAACCATGGTTCAAAGATGAGGCCAACTTTGCCCCAAAACCAGTCCCTCTATGATATTTATGTGGTCTTCTGGGCTTTTAAGAAAATTAATAAAAATTCCTCTTGAACAGAAACTTTACTGTGTGTGCTGTCATCCAGTTGGAATCAATCCATTCTATGAGAGCTGTAGATGTTGGCCAAAGCCGCCATTGAATCTTCAGATTAGGGTATTTTTTTAAAACATGGAAGTACACTTTAATCTCCTTCAACAATATTTGTAATATGGGTGCTATTGTCATTCTCTACTGTGAAATTCCTTTGGAACAAGATCTTTGTTTCCAAATAGAGTGTTCAGGATTGACTGACTACTTTGAAAGAATGATTCAAAGGCTAAGTTACCGGAAACGGCCCTCCCATCTCCTTGAAACGCCGTTCGCCGCTTCAGAAACGGATACGGATTCGATTCGTGATCGATTCGGCTTGGAAACGGATGTAGAACCTGCGTGTAAGCCCTACCCCGCCGACCATGAATTCGTTACTCGAGTTTTCAACTTTTCTGGATTGTTTTCTGTAGCGGCAGGTCGTGGTCGATTTCCCATCTATTCCCTGGCAATCGTGGTTGATTTCCAGTCCATTCCTCGCAAGTTGCGATCGATTTCCGGCATATTCCTCAGGTCGTGGTCGATTCTCGATTTCCAGCATATTCGCAGGTCGCGGTCGATTTCCGGCTTATTCCGCAGGTCTTGGTCGATTTCCGATTTCCGGCATTCTGTCGACGGGGCCGTGGTCGATTTCCGATTTCCGGTAGGTCGTCGTTGTGGGGTTTTCACTAAAAAATTTATTTAAATCAAAATATGATCGAAAAAGATTAAATTACATCTGGCAATGTTTATAATCGTGAAAAAGATTAAATTACATTAGAAAACAATAGTTTTGATTTACCGATATCACAAGAGTCGTGATTAGTTAATAAAGACAGATCAGATTCCAAATGGAAAAGTCATAATGACAAAGTCGAATCGGGGGTTGAATTTAGTAATATTAAATATAGTGTATAGTGCAAAGTGTAATGTTAAATAATTAATATTTAATAAAATGTACATAGTGTAAAGTGTAAACTTTAAAGTTAATGTTTATAATTAATATTTAATAAAATGTCTAAAGTGTAAAGTTAATATTTGATAATTAATATTTATATTCATTATAGTGTAAAGTTAATACTTTTATTTATATTTAGTGTAAAGTTAATATTTAATGGTTATTAATATTTATAGTGTAAAGTTAATTATGCATAATTTAATCATTTGTGTAAAGTTAAAATGTATATATATTAAATGAATAGGTTATAGTGTATTAGACTATTAGTATAGTTAATGATTTTTTAATGTATTATACTTTAAATTTTAATTATTAATTATAAATAAATTATATTATATAAGTTTTATATTGAATGTTAAATTTTAGTTTATATATATATATATATATATATATGCCGTTTCCCTGCCGTATCGTATCCATATTTTTGAAAAATTTGCCGTATCCGTGTCCCCCCCCCGTATCCGTATCCGTTTCCGTATCCGTTTCAGTGCAACTTAGTTCAAAGGAATAGACTTACCCTGAGCTTCATTAACAACAGCCGATGGAGAGCTCAAAGATGGCAGTGAGATGCCCATTTGAGAGGTTTTTCATTAGACTCCTTGTGCACACCAGTTGCAAAGGGGATCTGTGACTTGACTGCAATGGATTTTTCTTTGCCATACGCGCTGCCAAATTGCAAAGGGAGCCCTCTGTTTGCACTTTAGACTCTCTAGCAATGACAAACAGACATGAGGCCGGCAAATGACCTGCCTGCAGAAGGCTGCACCTGAGGGTGCGGCAAACCCAAGCTTGGAGACCTGCTACAAACCCGAGCTTTCACCCCACATGGTAAAATGCTTCATTTAATTATTAATATAATCACTGAATGTACTTGTGGGTACTCTATACGAAGAAAACAAAACTGTGCTGCAAAAGCAATCCACAACTAGCAAAAATGGGGTAGGTTCAACACCAGAATTGCCCACCAACAGAGCCACTTGGGTAGTGAACAGACCAAACACATGTCCTTGTCAGAACCACTACAGAACCCTATAAATGACATGCTGGGGAGGCAGAGGCATCCAAATTTCCTTGTACAAAAACTCAGGGATTCATGCAAGGGAATAGCGTGAGCTTGGGTAACAAAACCAGAGAATCATTTCCTGCAAGGTGTCGAAAGGGTGTATGGAGATAAACACCACCTAAAGCCAAAAAAAAAAGGCAACCAAGATGTTAAATAGAAACCCACTGCAGAGCCCATGAAACAACATAGCATGATAGCCACAACATGGTGCTTTTGGCAGGGCAAAAGAACCCAACAGAGAACTGCTTGCAGTAAAAAAGAGCAGGGCTAGCTCCATGAATATCCACATACCCATACAACGAAAAGAGGCCATCTCCATGAAGAACAGTGAGATATTGCACAACCAGTAAACCGCTTCTTTCAATATAGATCCAAACACAGAGGCAATTGCTAAGAGTAGAGTCCTCAAAGCCAATACAGCCACAACCAGTGCAGAACCCAACAGGAGAAACAACTAGCACAGATCGATGGAATGTAGCAGGAGAAACAATTGCCGACAGGTCCATGAAGCCCAAAAAGAGAAATCGTTACCACTGATACAAAACCACGAAACCCGAAAGGAGAAACAACACATATCCATGAAGTCACTAGGGAAAGCAAGGAAAAAACACAGCAATGGGGCAGTCCCTTGTTGTAACCACACACATCCTCCATGGATTGTGCCATGGAGTCCATCGCAGAGAAAGCCCTCCAGGCTATATTCTCCAGAGGTGCCAAGGTTCCACTGTCAACCCTACCACAGCCAACTCCCTGATCTGCCTGGCCACGACATGCTTCATTTGACATGTGGGTAAAACCCTAGAAGGGTTTGAATTCAGGGCTGCAGGGAAAGGGAGGCGACAAATGCCTCTCCTCTTCCTCATCTCATCGCTCCCATTTTTCAACTGCTTTGACCATATTCACCTCTGTTTTCCTCCTATCCCACAAGGATAGTCTCTCTTTTTGTATTTACATTTTCAGTTAAACAACTATTACAGATGGCAGCATGCCACAAATGTTTTTCACCTGTTTTCAAATAACTAATATAATACACTACATCGTTTTTACCTTTGTTTACATGTCAACTATGAATTGTTACAAATGTTATCTGCTTACATTCCAAACATAAAACATTTTTATTGGACGCTGATTTTGAGGGTGGCTAAATCATGCCACAACAGATATATATATATATATATTCCTTTTTCTTTTCAAACTTTTAATTTTTCTTTTATATATATATATATATATATATATATATATATATATATATTCCTTTTTCTTTTCAAACTTTTAATTTTTCTTTTATATATATATATTCCTTTTTCTTTTCAAATTTTTAATTTTTCTTTTTTATATCAATGATAAAAATGATCTTTCAACATTTTATCCTTTCAAAGGAAAGGTCAGATTCGAAAATTCTTCCATTATATTTCTGTGATGGATTTTATAACTGTATTTATGGGAAGAAGTCATTTTTGGACTGCAACAGGTGATATTGACTCCAACCCATCTAGCAATTGTTATGGAATATGCTGCAGGCGGTGAACTGTATGAGCGCATTTGCAATGCAGGCCGCTTTAGTGAGGATGAGGTGATTTCCTTTTGATGATTTGATGATTAAATTTATTGTTCTAGTTCACGTTCACTTTTTTTTGTGCAACTATTCACATTTGTTCTATTTTTCGCAGGCACGTTTTTTCTTTCAGCAACTTATTTCGGGTGTAAGCTATTTCCATTCTATGGTAAGCAACCAAGTACTATACTAAACACTGTTATTTGATGCTGTATTTAACAGGCATGATACCATGCAAAATTAATTTCTTAAAAATGCATTGTGTGAAGTTTGAATTTTCAGTTTGGTACTTTACTGCCAATTCTTAATATAATAACAGCTTTAGGAATAAGACTTTTGAAATATTCACAAGTTCATGATTAGCAGTAGAGATGCTCCTTTAATGTATTAGATTTTAGTAAGTTGGTGGGTCTTTCAAGTCCACAGAATAAGCTATACAGATGTTATGTATGGCTATTGAAAATAAATAGTTCTAATTAGATATAATAATTTCACAGATTTAGTTTTTGAGAGATTGAACAACGCTAAGATTGTCCCTACCTTTGACTCAATTGCTGTATATCTATGTGTCATGAAGTGATTAGATTTCATTGCTGTACATGAAGAAGTCATCCTTGCTTTTTGGCATTGTCTACTATAGAAACGCTGATGATTGGATCACTTATGTTCAGCAAGCAAAGTTGCACTGGGGACACTCTCCCACCTGAGGGGGATGCCTCCCTAGCATTTCCCTGTCCCCAGGGGATGGGTGAATGACAAGGGGTGTCCTTTTTTTCCTGGGGATGTGGGGTACCTCTCTCCTGTCTCTGGGATGCCCCTTATCTGTCCTGGGGACATCTGGCCATTCCCTGTTGAAACTGGCACCTCTTTGGCTCCAGTTTAGGTAAAAAGAATAAAAAACAAACTCTAAACCAATTTAACTGAAGTTACTTATCCAAGTTTTAGGTTTTTTATTCTTTAGATTGGCTTCCCCTCCCTGCTTTCAAACAAAACATCAGAATCCTTGGAGTGATAGTTTCTCAGTTTTGAAGCTTTAGGGAGCAATATTTTGCAGTTGGGTTGGAGCAACAAATGGGTGGCAGTGAAGATTTGACACGGGAAGTGGAGATTCGACCATCTACTTATTCATTTTTAATTTTCATTTAATAGATCAGTATTTGTCTTCTATCATTTTATGGGATCATGAATGATATTGGTATATGTTTCATGTTTGTTTAAAATGATGACCATTGATTTTTTTTTCCCCTGGAAAAAAATCATTATATTCAAGATAAGAGAATATACATTGTTCCTTTCAAAATGAAAGAGTCTGATCTGAAGCTTTATAGCTTTTGCCTTTTCAAAAAAGGGGCTTTCTAAATCTGAAAAAGCCAAAAACGAAGAATCATACAATGCTGTCTTTTCATACACTCAATAGCATTAGAACCTGAAGGACATGGAGTTTATTTCCTGCCTGTCCATTAACTCTGTCTGTACCATAGAGCCTGTTTGCAAGGTAAGAGCTTCCTTTGATAAATCATCCGCCTTTTGTTTAAGTTCTCTGTAAATGTGAATGATAACCTTCCATTTGAATAGATCAAGAAGACGACGGGTCTCTTGTTTCACTCTGTCAAGACACATGTTATCCAGCTTGCTCTTAACGTTAGCCCGGTCAACCACAACATGTTATCCATCTTGCTCTTAATGTTATCCCAGTCAACTACAACTTTAGAGCTCCCCATGATCTGTATTTTCTTTAAACCAAGGCTGGAGCCTAAATGTAACAACGTGCATAGCGCAGTTAACTTTGCTTTTGTGTTGGTACCCCTACCTGGAGCATAACGAATCCAAAAACATGGGATTGGTTCAATTGAAGGACTGCTCCTCTTCCACAGTGAGTGGGATCGACCTGCCAGGCACCGTAAAAAAAACCCCACGGAATACTGAACTCAATCTGTGGTTCGGAAAGGTCTCTCAGCCTTTTGGATTTAATCTCAGATTTAAATTCATTGGAAACATTCAAGATCAGGGCGGCCGGGACAGGAGGTGGAACTTCTTTTTCCTGAAAAGATTGCCAAGTTGCGAGCCTACCAGATATAATTAACCCAGATGCAGGGAAATGCTTTATACATCGTAACGGTTCCATCCATATTCCAGTATCTAACATTTTCTTCAAGACTGGGTCACGACCAAACCATTTTTGGCTTTAGGTCTTCCTTCGACTTCATTCCAGACTGCTCCTGCATAAGGACATGAAACACAGATATGAGAGACCAATTCGTTGAAGTTTTTGCATAAAGCACAACGAGAAGGTCCCGTCCATCCCCGCTTCAGCCCATTGTCCCAAGTAAGTAATTTGTTTGATAGCGCCAGCCATAGAGCCAACTTGCATTTCAAAGGACCTGAGGAGGCCCATACAAAACGCCACCACCATTTAGGATTGGTTTGAGTTCGACTCTCTATGAAGTTTCGGTATCCTAATTTAACAGTGAAGTCTCCCGAAGAACTCTTGGACCAAGCTAGCGAGTCGTTCTCATCATCATTGAGACGAATAAGATTTGCACATAGCATACCCATGAATGCATTCCTTTCTTCCGCTAATACATCAGTTAAACCCAAAATCCTCTGCTGACTTCCAACATTTTCTGCCCCAAGCATGAATCACATGGACTTTTACATCTGCAATATAAACAATGTGTTTTGCATGTAGGGTGCAAAATTACAAATAATAGGTTCAGAGAGAGAGAGAGAAGCCTTCGTCCATTCCAATCCGTGGGTCACCGCTAATTCATATCTTCTTTCCATCACCTATTTTCCAAGCAATCCACTGACCAATTTGCACAAAAGTATTTACCATCGCTTTCCACCCTATTTGTTCTTGGCATTTTTTCGAGGGTTTCTTTACCAGTCTACCATAGATTCCCCTATCAAATACTTAGAACGAAGAATCCGTTTCCAGAGAGAGGAGTTATGAGTGAGTCTCCACAAGCTTCGAGCTGCCAGGGACTGTCCAAAGATAATTAAGTCTTTCAGACCCCAACCTCCTATGTGCTTAGGCATAGCTAAGGTAGTCCATTTTACAAGAGGGATACCATTAGATTGACAGCTTTCGGACCAGAGATAACTAAAGCATTTATTTTTTATTTTATTTAGAATGCCTGTATGAATCTGCGCAATTGCTAGCTAGTAGATGGGAATGCTTTCAAGGACTGATTTGATCAGGACTAGATGTCCACCTCGAGAAAGCAGACGGTTAACCCAAACTGACAACCTAGCCTCTATTTTATTATATGCCCATAACCAGTCTTTGAATAGATATGCGTTGGGTTTTAAGACAAACCCAAAGTATTTGAATCAATCATCCAAAACTCTTTTAGGAAACGAAAACAGGGAGGACGCCATACGATCCATATCGTCAGATAAGGTATTTATAATGAGATGATTTTTCAAGATTGATAACCATACCTGTAGCATTGCCGGAGACTTTCCGTTTCAGGATTGAATTTAAGGTTTAGAGCTCTTGATATGAAACTTCCGCACATAGAAAGATGTCTACAAATAGCAAGTGCGTGAGAAATTTCGAGCTAGAGACCTTGAGACCGACTAATTTCTTTTGAAATTTAGCATCGCGAATTAAGTTACTTAAACCATCTGCTATCAATAGAAATAGAAACGACGATAGGGCAAACCTGCCTAAGCCCTTGAAAAGCGTGGAAAAATCTTGAAGGAGATCTGTTTAAAAGAACAACATAAGAAACCGATTGGATGCACCCCATTATCCAATTAACAGTTGCCAGGTTCATTCCCATTTGGAGCAGGACTAGGAGAAGGTATGTCCAAATCACCCTATCGAATGCCTTTGAAAGGTCGAGACTCGATCTTCATAATGGCTGATTTGAGATTTGAGCGCCTAGCAGAGTGAATTGCTTCCTGTGCTAAAGAAATTGCATTGTGAATCTGGCGATTTTGTTGTTGCTTAAAATAGGTTTTAACCTTATCGCTATAAGCTTAGCCACCAACATGTAGATTACATTACAACATGATATTGGCCGAAACTCAATAAAGGAAGATTACTCAGATTTATTTGAAATTAACACTATGAAAGTAGAA
Organism: Larix kaempferi; assembly: GCA_027924585.1. Lineage (NCBI taxonomy): Eukaryota > Viridiplantae > Streptophyta > Pinopsida > Pinales > Pinaceae > Larix > Larix kaempferi. The sequence goes on from BSBM01000186.1 coordinate 38,139,728, forward strand.
TTTAAGGCCCCAAACATTTTTTCAGAATTTTGACTCCTGAGCAACCTACAATATATTGTTTTTTAACAGATCATAGAAGCCCAGAAAAAATTCTGCTGTGAGCCCGTTTGAACCTGGGCTTTTGTCTTTCTTCATAGAGTTCAGTGTACTCCAGATCTCAGCCTTCGTGATATCTTTTTCCAGTTCTTCGTTCATTTCATCAGTGATAGATCTCCCTACCCTCGAAATAACATGAAGAATTTGGTCTATGGGACAACCCTCTGGAGCTTTGAGAACTAAACTGAAGTATTTAACTCCTTCCTCTGCCATCTCTGCATGGGAGTTTACCATTTCGCCACCTTGTGTCCTTATTTCCCATAGAGTGTTCATATTTTTTCGAGCTTTTGCATACTGAAGAAAAAATTTAGTGTTGTTGTTGCCTTCCTTGATCCAAATTGTGCGGCTCTTCATGCGCCACGTTATTTTCTCCTTGTTTAATAAGTCCTTCCTTTTCGATTCTAGGCTGCGCAGATCCTTTATTTCTGAATCCAATAGTATTCCATTTATGTTATTGTCATACAACGCCTTAATCGGGGCTTCAACCTGCTTTAGATGCAGCTGTGGTTTCTCATTAAAACCTTTTAGCCAACGTCTAATAGCCTTCTTGACCCGAGCAATATTATCAAAGAATTGCACCATGCAAGAATGAGAATCATTCTGAGAGATAGGAATCCATTCAGCATCTATCATTTCCTTGAAGCTGTCTTGCAAAAGCCACGATGGATTGAACTTCATAGGAGACATGGGCATTGGATCTTCTCTTTTGATTCTTAGTCTTATGGGGAGATGATCTGAGATACCTCCCGTATCGAGCCATGTTTTACAGATAAAAGAAGCATGAATATATTCAGATACAAGAAAACGATCAATTCTTTTGGAAACGCATCTCCTTTGCAAGAATTCCTCCAAATTGGAACAATTTTTACTGGCTCTATATCCACCAAGTGATGTTTTTCGGAAAAATAAACAAAAAAGTCTCCTAAAGGATCTGCCTTTGGGTTTTTGCTCCATATTTCTCTCATTGACAAATTCATGTTCAAGTTGCCACCTATGATTACCTTCTCACTAATCAGAGTTTGAGAGGCTTCTAAGGAATCCCAGTATTCCTTTCTGTTTAGGTAAGGACTGTAGACATTCACCACTCTTACCATGGATCCCAAGCTTTTAGCTTCCACGTCAATACTGATAACTGAAGAAAGAAAAGTTGAGTTCAAGACTTTTATCCTAGGACTCCATGCCAAAACCAGACCTCCAGAGAGATCGAGCGCATCCAAAGTAGCAAAAGACCAACCTTTCAACCATGGTTCCATGAACTCATGAACCCTCTGACCTGCATTCATAGTTTCTTGAATTATAATGATATTTGGGTTTTGGGCTCGAATGAGCCTTTTGAGGGCTTCTTGTTTTTGGGTCCCCCTACCCCTCTAGCACTAAAGGATAGAAGGATCATGATAGCCCCTTCTTCGGGGCTTTAACTGCTCCAAGGGTCCCATAAATCGTCGGCTGTTTACCACTATGAATATCCTTTACTGCTTTTTGCTGAGCTTTAGAGAAGAAAGACTTTCTACCCGCCCCGACTTGTTTAGGGATATCTAAAGCCAAACCCCCCTCCAAGCCAGTTATGAGCTTGTCCTTTTCTTTTAAGGTTGAGCGCAAATTGTATTTTGAAGAAATAGCTCTAGACAAGGATGTGAGAGAGGAAGGGTTCGAGCTCCTTTTCGTTAGACCAGTAGCATCCTTGACAGGTTCGTTGTCTTCAGGCGACTGCTTAGGCCTTGGAGGGATAATTTCCTTCTTAGGAGAGGGAGACTCTAAGACCTTCAAATTTTTCGGGTGAGGCGAGGGAGTAAGCGACTTATCCCTACACTCTTCCAATACCCGACCCTTCTTAGCAGGAGATAGAGGAATGAAAGAGTTTGAGAGATTCATAGGCTTGAAGATCTTACCGGCAGGTTCCAGTGCCCGATGAGATTCTAACTCCTGCGTTGCGTCGCTGAATGGAATTTTTAATTTTTTGCTTCCTCATCTGACGGGACACTGGTTTTCTGGCGATTTACAGGGAGTTTATCCATTTTTGTTACCCAGATCTTTGCACCGAGAGAAGTGAGGTGCTCTCAGCTCAGTGTGTGGGAGATGTCACGTTACGTAACGTAACATTTCCAAAAATAAAAACTAATTAAAAAAATTCATGTCAGCTCATAACTCATCAAAAATAGAAAAGTAATTAAAAAAATTCGTGTGGGCTCATAAAATAAAAATTTTAAAACCAACATAGATTTACCTTAAGCCCGAATCTATTAAGGACCGAGTGGGATGTTTAATTTTTTTTTATCTTAAATTTTTTTGCATATTAAGAAAAAAATTACACCTCAAGGAATTGGATCCCTCTCGGTGCTTAATAGATCCGGGTTTAAGATGGATCTATTCTGGTTTTAAGCACCACCTTCGGCCTTCCTGACTGAATCTTTTTGGATGTGTCCCACCTCATGACAATGTAACCTCTGAAGGGAAACCTCCAATAATCTAATTTTTGGAACCAAGAGAAACCTTCGAAAACTAATTCAATGTCCTCCACCAGCCCTTCTCTCCTATCTATTTCGATATGAATGTGGGCGCATTAGCTGTCCACCTTTTGGTCCCAATTCTCCTCAAGGCCAATGAAGGTACCTATCTTGTTCCCTATTGCTCTCTACATATCTTCCTGCCAGAAAACCAATGGAAGGCCTGGTAGAATGGCCCTGATCCTCTATCGATTGTGTGGTTCCCTCATGGGGTCAAAATCCACACTCCAGGGCTACAAGATTAGGCAGGAGGGGCCCACACTCCAGGGCTATGAATGTGGGCGCATTAGCTGTCCACCTTTTGGTCCCAATTCTCCTCAAGGCCAATGAAGGTACCTATCTTGTTCCCTATTGCTCTCTACATATCTTCCTGCCAGAAAACCAATGGAAGGCCTGGTAGAATGGCCCTGATCCTCTATCGATTGTGTGGTTCCCTCATGGGGTCAAAATCCACACTCCAGGGCTACAAGATTAGGCAGGAGGGGCCCTAATTCCAGTTTTGGGATAATAACAAGGAAACCTCCTGCTGCCGGTTGAACTAGCAGGCTAGCTTCTGATGACAAATATAAGGGAAAGTGATCACTGTCACCTCGATCAATTCCCTAACTTCTTTGGAGAGTTGGAACCCCCAAGGGGAAGAGCCCTTGTGTGACCTGCAGGATGACCTAAGCACAGGAAAAGCTATGTCTCTCTTTGACAAGATTATTAGTGACCAGTGCCTTTTAAGCAAATAGAAGAGACATACTATTTAGGTTTGGTGCTTGTATATGTAAAAATGCAAGTATTTAGCCCAATGAATAATAATAGAAACAACCAATCGTGCTATAGCATAAGAGAAAGATTATTCATTGATAACATAACCATGCATCCTCCAATAACGCGTAAGAACACTATCCAAGATGAGAGATTATTTACCAACATTTATCAGTGTATGTCATAAACGAATGTAATTAATCCCAACACCCAAGCAACTCTATGGCAATGAAATAACACCTCGTATCACATTAGATTTCAATGAATACTAAAGTACAACATAGCAGCATATATATATGTCAAGATAGATCTTAGGAGACAAGAACAATGGTATATATGTCCTGGGAACAAACTTATCACCAAAATGTAGTACACAGATGCCGTACATAAATGTTAGTGCAATATGGCAGCAAAGATACAAAATCAGTTACCAATCCTATTAACCAATCTGATATACTTGAAGAGTGCTGTAGGAGAATATAAGTGTCACAGAGATGTCAACTCAGGAAGATGTTAAACAAAAATGCTCAAGTTTCAATTCTTGCACCATAAAAGGATTACCTATTCACCAAATCAAGTAGTGCAGAGACGCTTGTATTATTGCAGCAGTACATCAGAGTTATAGCAATATACCAATGAACATGCCAACCAATTACATTACAAGATCCAACGATGTCATCACCTCAAAGAAAACACGGAAGTACCAGTTTCAGGTCTGTATCTTAGTACAGTATAGCAGCGATAGTAACATGTCAATAATACACATCAGCAGTAGGGATACCTTTTGATTTGATGTCAATTTATAGCAGAAATTTGTAAACATACATGCAAAGAGTAAGTCAGATTTTGAGCAACCGCGTCATCAAATAGCTAAAAAAATACCAGGCTGTAATATTGCTTTTTTAGACCTCTGTACGAAAAATTTCAGACTTCCTTTTATTGTGAGGCAGCCTTGCAAAGGGTGTTAAATTATCATTAATTTCTAACCTTTTTCGTGGTTTTATGTTGTGTAGGTAAAGAGCGTAGAAGAAGGTGACTATAAGCCAGGCTAAGTCTGCTGCTATGGCAGATTTGTTTACGCAGCAGAGAGAGAAGGATCAGTAAAGGGAGGTAGGAGAAAGTGGAAGCAGGAAGGGAAAGGAGGGAGGAAAGAGGAGAGGGGAAGGAAAGGAGAAGGCGGAGGATGAATGGAGGAGAAGAGGATAGGAAAAGAGAGGGCAGCGAAGGGATAGGAGAGTGGGCAGCGAAAGATTAGGAAGATGGAGAGGAGGGAGAAGGTCCCAACTGGATTTCTGCAGTTAGGCTTCAGAATAGAAGTTAGGGTTTAGATTTTGAAATTTATGAAAATATGTACATAAAATCAGACCTAAAACATATAAAACAAAACCAAAAAAAATCTAAGCTAACGTAATATATACAATTTACAAAAATTATGGTTTTTTTTAGGATTTTTGAGATTTTTAAATTTTTAGGGCTTCCTACAATTTTGCCCTAGGGTTTCTAGGGACAAATAGGGAAAGGCGAAATTGTAGGAGAGAGGGCCGAAATTTAGGAAGGCCAAAAAATAGAAAAAAACAATTTTTTGATTTTCTAGGGTTTTTAACATAAAAATGAAGACATAATTCTAACCCTAATTCTACCATGAAAATGCAGATTTACACATTAAAATGCAAAATTTAATCCTAAATAATAATTACAAAAGTACAAACTAGGGTTTGAAAATGGTAGAGAAGAGCAACCTAGGGTTTTAAAAGGTTTTACCCTAACCATAGGGCATCAAGGAGGATGGGCCTCCTCTTGAGATGGTACTTGCCAAGTTTGGCAAACTAGGGCTTTCTTTAACAACAAAAAAAGTAGGTTAAAGAGACCCTAGTTAGGGCAAACCTTGGAGACCTAAAGCTCAAGCCTTAGAATGCTCGGGTGACTAAAGACTGAAAATGACCTAGCTAGGGCAAAATGCAGCATTAATGGCTACCATTCAACCAACCAAGAACAAGCTTCATCATTCAACATTTAACAACGAGAAATCAATAGAAGAACTTAGATACCTCCTTGTGCATGTGTTAAGCAAACAACTCTAGCATCACCTTAGCAAAGAGCAAGAACAAAAGATACTTCAAAGATTTGCCTCCAACCAAGAAAGTACATCCATCCTCGGGAGGTGTGCATCACTCAGAGAGCCCTAAGAAGGGTAAAATAGTAACATAATGTTTTATTCCATAAGTTGTGTTAAAATGAAGTGAGGAGAAGTGTATTTATACATTTTTCACACTCACTTTACAAAAATAAAAATATCCAGGTCGACATGCCTTTTAGAATGTCAATTTGAAATTAGAAAATATCAACTTAAAATTAAAACAATAATAATATAAAATAATCAAATTTGTGGGTAATTTGGGGCATTTTCCCCAGAATTTACCCACACATGACTAAAATAGCTAAAAATAAGCATATTAGTCTGTTTTGAAGGCCAGAATGCGGAGGGGGGGTCGTCATGCCCCATCTAACCCCAACAATAGTGAGAATCCCTCAACGCCCCCACTAATCAAGCACTGCAGCGTGGCTTGGAGGATGATGTCATCATCAAGAGGAGCCCAAGGAGAGAGGGCGCTGCTAAGCTGGAGGACCAGGAGGGTGTGGATGGTGGCCTGGAGTAGAGGCATGAACCTCAATGCTGAAAGAAAGTGCCACCAATGTGATAAAGTAAGGTGGGGGTCATGAGACCCAATGACCCACCCCTGGGGGCCCCAGACACCAACCTCAGGGCTTCAAGCCCTTCTGAGGAAGTCAGCAATGCCACTAAGCCATAGTACCCCTAGGAGGGAACTAGAGGGTCTGGCCATAACCCACACTCCAGAAAAAGGCTGGAACACATCTCTCAAGTCGGAAATAAATGTTCCTCTCTCCTGGGGCATATCTAAAGGTGCGGTGGTACTGGTACCACCTAACACCTCCTTCCGTGAATGAAGAATGGAACAGATCTAGCCCCTTGGAAGTTGGGAGGATATGAAATGTTGACATTCTTTTCAGGATCAGAATCCAATGAGATCCTAACTAGCGCAAGAGAGCTTCTTCACGCACAAACTTCCCACAGAACCTGTCAGCTAGGGTTTTGTTTAACAATATAGGGATGTTCCCGATTTCAACGTCTTTTCCTACAACTATTGAGACTTTTTCCTTACTTGATTGGATGCAATGCTTCTTTGAGCTGTTTTGGGTATTAGTTGCTGGGTCCTTCGAAGGGTGAACATCGTGCGACAGGGAACCTATAAACGGTTTGGCATTTTCAGGACTGGTTTCTTGTGCCGCGAGCCCTTTGCTTTTCTCATTAATGTCCACTGTCACCTCAGGGTCCAAAGCAATGACATGAGATGTTTGCCCTACCTTTTCTGCCAGGACCGGATATGAGATTGGCGAGAGTATCACACTTGGGTTTGTGAAAATATGCCCTAGTATAGGGTTGAAGTCACCATAATCCACATCGTCGACGTACATTGGCAGAATCTCCACGCACTTTAACTCCAGATCACCAACCCTAGGTTGCGGGGAAGCGCCCCCCCCCGCTTTGCTCCCAATTCGTGCTCCCAGAGGAATCAACCTCGGAAGCGCGATTCCTCATCGGTTCCTCTTGGGAGCGTTTTTTGGAATCGCGCTTACCTAAAAGAAACACACCCTGGATTTTTTGGGAGCGCTTAGGGAGGGATGAGGAAGCTTCGCTCCCGAAGCGAAGCTTCCTCATCACTCCCTAAGTGCTCCCGAGTGCGAAAAAACGCTCTCGAAAACACTTCCTTAGTGCTTCGGCGAGCAAGGGCGCACCAATTTTTTTTTTTTGCTTGTGGAACCAATCCATGGTTCCATTTGGGTTTTTTGACTTGCTTAGGGTTAATTTGGGGGATATAAACACTCTTTCACTCATTTCCTCTCATTCTATTTCTCATTTCATGCATTTCACTTCTCTTTGCTAGTTGTTTGAGAGCAAATTTGTGGGAGCTTGGAAGGGAGATTGAAGGGGAGATTGAAGGCTACTATTTGTGAGAGCTTGGAAGGGAGATTGAAGGCTTCCATAGAGACATTCAACCACCATTGGAGAGCTAAAGAGGTAAGCTACAAACTCCACTCTTTGTTTGTTTTTGAAAAAATATTTCACTATGTTACAAAATTTATACCTTGCAATGTTCTCTTCTCCTACTCTTTCCAATTTCTTCTTCTCCATCATTCTATTGTAGGAAACAAGTGATTTTCATCTTGAGTCAAGAAACATGATGTGTATGTGGTTTTGGATTTTGGTTCCACTTCTCATTATGATCGTGTTGGAAGTAGATATGGTGGTGGTAGTGATGAGGGGGAAGAGGTAGAGAGTGACACATACCGTGGAGAAGAGGAGGAAGGGGAAGAGGGTGATGATAATGATGAGTTTGAGAGTGATGAGGGGCAAAAACAAAAAGACACAACACCTTTGTGGAAGTATGTGACAAGGCTTGGGGGAGGGCGAGGGGGTGGAACCACAAAGTTTATATGCCCCCATTGCACTAAAACTTACACTGGTTCATATACCTGGGTGAGAAAGCATTTGTGTGGGCTTATGCCATGTGATCAAGGTAATGTTATTGGAGTTAAAACCTGTGACAAAGTGCCAACTAAAGAGAGAAACAAATACAAGATGAAAGAAGAGGCCGCTCAACACACTTTCAAGAGATCAAGGGTTGAATTTGATTCCTCTCACTCACATAGAATGTTTGGTAGTGGATCATCATCGACTCTATCAGGATCCTCTCCTAGATTCCTGACCATGCGAAGAACATTATCAGATTTCCTTGACCTTGGTTGTAGAGATGATGTGGATTCAAAAGTTTACAGGTTTCTCTATGCATGTGGTGTGCCATTCAATGTTCTTTGGTCACCTTATTGGCATGAAATGGTACAAGCCATCAATGGTGCCCCTAAAGGATACAGGAGCCCTAGGTATGACAAAGCCAGAACCGTGGGACTCGACAGGGAAAGAGCCAAAATAAATAATGCTCTTGGAAAGTATACAAATGATTGATCCGACTATGGGGTATCCATTGTATCTAATGGGTGGACAAATGTTAAAGGCAAGCCATTGATAAATATTCTTGGTGTGTCTGCTAGCGGTGCGGTCTTCCTTTCAGCCCATGACTACTTGGATTGCTACAAGTCCGGTATTAATATTGCACAACCTTTACTTAAAACCATTCAAGAGATTGAGCCATACAATGTCATTCAAGTCATCACTGATAATGCTGCTAATTGTAAGGCAACAAGAGCAATCATTGAGGATAAGTATCCCAACATATTTTGGTCAGGGTGTTTGGTTCACACATTGAACCTTTTGATGCATGATATTGTTAAAATGAATGACCCTAATTACCGATGGATTGGTGCCTTGTACAAGAGAGGTAAGAAAATGATCAAATTTATTACCAATCATAGCATGGCCCACCACATTTTTCGTAATCACTCTAGGTTGGAGCTACTGAAGATTGCAAAGACTAGATTTGCTAGCTACTACCTCACCTTCAGGAGGCTTTTGAAGGTAAGAGAGGCATTGGCTAGTATGGTCTCAAGTGATCCATGGCAAGAATTAAAAGACAGAGCTGCAAGCGCAGTTGATAGACTTGACTTTCAGGAGGTGGAGGACATCGTTCTTGATGGTCAGTTTTGGTCACAGGTTGGGTATGTTCTGCAGTTCACCAAGCCAGTTTATAATATGATTCGTTTTGCAGATACAGATCAGTCGGTGATTGGGGAGGTATATGAGCAGATGGATAGCATGCTTGGTCAAATCAAAGACATTGTTGAGCAAAGAGATGCAATCTTGTATGACCATATTCATAAACATGTGGTCAAAAGGTGGGATAATCTAAATGTTCCACTCCATGCCCTTGCATATGTCCTTACCCCAAAATATTAGTCTCCAATTTGGTTGGCCCAACCTGCACTTGGGGGTGGAGTTAGGAAAAACCACACACAGATCCAGAGGTGCAAAATGGTTATATGCTTGCATTAGACAAGTTGGTCCCCGATGAGGAGCGTGCTCAAGTACGAAGTGAATTGAGCGAATACATCAGTGAGCATGGAGTCTTTGGTACCCTGCATGCAACCAAAGATCGAGATAGATTGGATCCTATCCGTTGGTGGAACATGTATGGCTCTGGAGCCTCATATTTGCATAAATTGGTGGTGAGGGTGCTTTCACAGGTTGTTAATAGTTCTTCTACAGAGAGGTGTTGGAGCACCTACAACTTCATGCACATTGTCAAGAGAAACAATTTGAATGTAGAACACACAAAAGCTTGGTTTATGTGCACTACAACTTGAGGTTGTTGTCCCATTATTGTGAGGCGGCCAAGAATGATAAAACATTTTTGACTTGGGACAACAATCCATAGGAGGCTAATGTGGAGTATTAGAGCGCTTGGACGCTGAACTATTGCGTGATCATGATGGTGATTCAATTCATACTACAGAGATGCCCCCCCAATCCAGCAGCAGGTTTCCAGATGTAGTTGTTTTGCCTTTAGCTTCACAATGTCCAGCAATCCGTGGGGGCCATTCATTTTCTTCTCATGTTCCACGATCACTTCCAGCAGCTCCTATTCCACCTAGACCATGAGAAAAGAAATTGGAAGTTTCTTGTGGCAAGCGGAAAGCTTAGTAGATAGTATCATAGTTCTTTGTATTTCATGTTTATTATGGTCTATTTTGTAAACATTATGGCCTACTTTGAACTTTAGTCTTTGACCTTTGAATCTTGAACAGATGAACCTACCTTTGAAGTTTAAACTTTAAATTTTTTATTGCATCCTACAACTCTTTGGTATTGGATATGATATTATGATGCTTTGTTTCATTTCATGGTTGATGTTATCTGTTTTTGTTGATGGCAAATATTATATGTCGAAATTTGAAGGTTGATGTTGTTGATGATTGATGATTGATCATTTAATGACAATGTTATAAGTTATAGCTCCTAGATGATTGGTGTTATATCAATATGTGTACTAAATGGTTATATGAATATCTATGTTTTCATGTTTTCTATAGCTAATTTGGCATAATACATGTTTTTTTTAATATATATGCATCAAAATATATATTATATAAAAAATGCTCCCAAAACAGAAGCTTTTGAAAATTTCGCTTTCTGCTCCCACTCCGCGCTCCCAACAGTGTAGCGCCAACCGGAATTTTTTTTTGTCTAGATCCAACCACACCCTCAATCAGTGGCATGCACTGAGGATCTAAACCGCTCAGAAAACCCTAAACAGAAAACAAAAAAACTTCCTTGAGACTCATTTCCCCCCCCAGAAATTTGCCTTCGGAAAACCTCAGACCCAAGAATTATAGTAGTTCCAAGCAACACACACCTTGATTCCACTTCTCTATACTATTCCAATGAGCATTGATTATATTCATAATATATAAAATATTGTTGTTGAAATTCATTCATTTAGTTTGTAGATTTAAGGTTAAATAATATGGATTTCATATTTTATTGTTAAAACTCTCCATATTAAATTAATATATTATATAGTATAATATAATATGATATTTTTTGATATCTCCATTACCTGTCCTCTCGAAATTTGGGATTACCTTCTAGCTGTCCCCTTGAAATTTGGGGGTACCTTCTAGCTGTCTCCCAAACTTGTTTCCCTATCTTTCCTGAAATTTGGTGCAGCATAGCTAGCAAAACTCTATGCAACCACTTCACAGTTCATACGCAAATGAAATGCTTAGGCTGACCTTGTTGACCCATGCCAATTGATGTATTGATAAAAAAACTTCTTCTCTTGGCATTTGTAGGCTTACCATTTCATCTAGGAAATATCTAATGGGCAATTTGTAATCCAATGATTTCAAATTCAGATATAAAACTTATTAATCTACCGAAATTTTCTGAGATATTCCCATAATTTTTTTATTATATTTAATGCCATTTTAAATGTTTTGTACAGCATGTTATATTTGACATTTTGTGCAAGCTAATGGTAAATGCTACTTTTCTTGGAAAATAATGTTTAACTTTGTCTTTTTGAAAAGCGATCACTAATCTTGAAATACTGAAGTTTAACAATCAACTATACTTGCATCAAATAGTTCTTTCCTTGAAGATTTTCCCTGATTTCATCCTTTCATTTTTTAGGGTATGTATGTGTTTTGGTTATAAAATTTAGTTGAGTTTGAGGGATTGATGTAACTGCATACAACATAAAATAACAGGCTTTTTATCGTGACCTAGCAAAATTGGGATGTTCAGTTAATCTTTTGATGTGATTAAGGCCGTTGTTATTACATTTATACTGAATTAGATCCCATAAAGATGTTATCTTGTTTGAAGTGTACAAGTGTTCTAATTGTCGTTTAAGCTTACATTAGATCTAAAGGGATTGAATTTTAACTTAGAAACTATGCAGCAAGTCTGTCAATGTGACTTCAAGCTGGAAAACACTCTTTTGGATGGATTTCCTGCATAAGTGTTCTCATTTTCTTTTACAGTCTTTTGAAGTGTACAAGTGTTCTCATTTTCTATTAGTCATACAATTGATCTAAAGGCATTGAACTTTGACTTGGAAACTATGCAGCAAGTCTGTCATCGCGACTTGAAGCTGGAAAATACTCTTTTGGATGGAAGTCCTGCACCTCGTCTCAAGATCTGTGATTTTGGCTATTCGAAGGTACTTTTCTTGTACCTCCAACTGGAAAATTTCTTGTGCTGGTAGAAATGTACGCTGCAGTTAATTTTTAAGTAATTGGAGTTTGGAGAATGGCTTCTAAATGCCTACCATTTTCTTTTAGTCTTCTGTGCTTCATTCTCAGCCCAATTCAACTGTTGGGACACCTGCATACATAGCTCCGGAAGTCTTGTCCAAGAAAGAATATGATGGCAAGGTAAGCAAGGCCTCAGGAAGCTTCTGCTTGCTCCTTGCTCTAATTTATAGAGGCAGTTCTGACTTATCTGAATCAATAGCAGCTGAAGATCACTGAAATAAAAAATTTAAAAACCAAATGAGCTTCCTGTGATCTGTTATGCTTCTTTTTGTTTTATATAATGTTTACTTTGGCTTCTGGTTTTTGCAGATTGCAGATGTATGGTCATGTGGTGTGACGCTTTATGTTATGCTAGTAGGAGCATATCCATTTGAGGATCCTGAGGAACCAAAGAATTTTCGCAAGACCATTGGTGTAAGTGAATTCTGACGAGGGACTAATCAATAAGCCTTAGCATGATCAGTCTTTATATTGGCAATCAATACGTTTTTGGACTCTGTCTTTTGGGAGGCATTAACGTGTCTTATTTGAATTTCACATTCATGTGCAGCGTATAATGGGTGCGCAGTATTGCATCCCAGATTCTGTTCACATTACACCCGAATGTCATCACTTGCTTTCTAGAATTTTTGTTGCAAATCCTGTCATGGTTAGTATCTTCTTGTGTACCCTTTACTTGGAATCAGCTACCAAGATGGCTTGGCCTTTATGCTTTCCTAGTACATTCAAGAGTTAATTTGTTGTTAGATTCTTACAAGGCTGTATATTGTAGTTTCCCCAGATTAATACTTCTTTTGAACTGGTTTAATGTGATGCACACAACAGCGAATAACAATGACTGAAATCCAGAATCACGAATGGTTTTTGAAGAATTTGCCTGCAGACTCGTTGGATGCACATACTAGCAATCAATACGATTGTGCAGACCAACCTGCACAGAGCAATGCTGAGATTATGAGAATTATTGATGAAGCAAAAATTCCTGCACTAGGATCAGGGCTAGAGGAATATTTTGGAGATGGTATTGATTCGGATGACATGGATCTGGACGATGATGCTGACCTAGATGATGATGATGATAGCAGTGGGGAGTCTGTTTATGCTATGTGATACAGTCTTATTGGAGATTTTTCAGTGGATTAGTGACATCTTTGTTGTCTGCATAATAGGAGGATTCATGGAAGTTCATTTCTCCCGTCTGCTGGCTCATCGCTTTGCAGTGTGGTATATAAATTAAGTGTTATGTGTATTCGACTCCGAAGGCACTGATATTGATCCAGTACAAGCGATACTATCCGGTGTTAAAAGCTGTATCTAAGGCTAAGATGGCCTGTGTAAATTAAGGTGTGATGTTTTCAAACTCTTCCTTGCAGAGGGAAACATGCTAGAAATGTAAATTTCATATACAGAATTTCGCTGTTATGGGAATACATGCATGTTATTTTTATACCTAATTTTATAAGAATGATTGATTGAAAATGGAATATATGGCATCCCAATGTTGTAGGGATATTCAATAGTAAATCAAAATCTCAAACCAATGAGGAGCTTGACTAATGTGTGGAACTTTTTTCCCAAGAGTCGGAACCTAGAGCTCTTTCTTATATAAATGTGTATGTGTATGTTACTTCTAACGGGGAAGCGAGTATGAGTTTTGGAAATGGATTGCATTTCCAAAACAACGATTCAGGAAAACAGGAACCCAGTCTGTCTATAAAATGGTCTACGAGTTAGGATGCTATAGTTTTGTTTGGATCCCCTGATGATGGGTGTAGTGTCTACTTGAAATATTGAGATGCTTCTAAACTCAAGCATGGTATACTTCAGAACTTCTTACATGAATATGCAGCATATTCATATAGATGTATGGGTAGGATCTTTCAAATTCCGTAATCTCTGATTTTTTTTTTCGAGAAGTTTGTCATGTGACCATTGATACCTAATAAAAAAAATAAAAGCATGTTTTATGATATAGAATGGCATTATTGTATTCGAATATAACATAAAACTATTAGAGACCCAAATATTTTAATGATGAATCTTATATTTCATTATTGAACAAAAGAAAACACATCAAGGTATTTACATCAATGAGCCAGTTTCAAGCCGCCCTTTCTTACATGCACAAAGGAGAGAGAGCATATCTGCCTCACATTTTTCTTCAATATGTAAATGTAAATCCTGGTTGAGAGATGCTGCAAATTTCACCAAATGAGCTCGAGTAGCATCCCCATTAAATGCTGCAGGACATCATCTTTCCCAAAAGGGAAATTCACTATTACCTGCTTGTCTGACCATTCATATATCCCGAAAGTGATTCCTTTCCAATGTAAGGAAGGCGACGAACAGAATGGATGTTTGCCACCCAAATTCTTCTACCCATGTCTAACCATTCATCCTTTGTCCTTAGATATGACCCCTCTCCAATGTAGGAGGGAAGGGCATAGAGAATAGCGTACACAACAACCTATTCTTGAAAAGCTTTGGCAACTTGCAACTCCATTGACATTTTTAATTGTTTTTGCTTTGTGGCAACTCTACAAACATGCTTAATTGCTTTTGCTTTGTGGCAACTCTACAAACATGCTTAATTGCTTTTGCTTTGCGGCAACTAAATGCAACTACTATTTGTAAAGCATGAAGCATTAGTAGTGGAGCCTACTTTTAACTGCTAGCCTACGTCACTTAAGCCATCCAACTTAGCTGTCTGGAATAACCCACTTTTTGTTAAGTTAATAAAAAACTGGGTAAATTCACTAATCTTAAAATAGAGTTATTTAGTTTTGTAGTCCACGAAGGGCTTCCTACATAACCATTTCCAATCCTCAGTTGATCCCAACACATCCAAATTCATCTTGAACAAGCCAATGTCCAAAATGATATTGTCCCAACATTTCTCCACATGACATTGGAAACCTTTTTTGGGCCAATCTTCTACTAGAGGAATTGAATTAGTGTGTAGTTGGTTTGATGGAAAGTCCAAATTGATTTTATGACTAAATCTCACATGATTTTAGGGTCATTAAAATCCCAATGTATTTCTTTGAACATTAATTGTCAAGCTTGTGAAATCCTTATGAAAAAAACCAACCAAAGTTTTTGAAAGCCTAAACTTTGTCAACGAGGTCTTGGTTTGTTGGTAAAACAGTGGTATTTCATTCCCCTCATTAATGTTCAAATCTCCTAGAGACATGTTTTGCCACTTGTGGGTCATCTTGCTCATGCAAGTGGGTTATTTCATATCGTTGGGGCTAGGGGCAAGTCTTGGGTAGATTTGGTGGAGCAAATACCCCATACATGTGATGTATCAATTGAATAGATTTTTCTAGCGTGTTGTAAACCACCAAGATTTTATTGTTATACTCCTAGAATGGGGAAGAACATGTGAACTCCAAATATATTGTATCATTATTATTCATTCAGTTGTGAGCATTGGCCCTTGAGTTAGTATATCAATCAAACCATAACCCCTTGTAGATGGGGAAGATGGCAGTGTTGTCAATTCCTTGATACTTGAAAAGAAACCATTCAAAACATTGCGAAGGATCATCGTTTGTGTTAAAATTTGTACCAAGGCAAGTGTTTTCCATCTTTTGATGCCTAGGGGTGGAAAAACAATTAATGAGGTCCCTAGTCACCGTATGAGTTATAAAGTCATTTTATAAAGTTTGCTCATGGTTATAATTTTTAATTGACTTTATGAGAAATAAAGTGAATAAGTAATTAAAAGTGTCATTATGTATTTAAATGAAAAGTCCATTATTTTCATTTAATGAGTTATTAATGAACTTTTAATATTGGCCCTAGATCTCAATGATCCAAGATTTAATCTTGGCCATTGGATCTCAAGAAGAAGTTACCATGAATAAAAGGGCAAAAATTAGGGATTTGAGGCATCATTATTCATTTTGTTCACAAAGAGATTTTGAGAGCAAGAGAAGAAAACTCCACTTGAGAAGAAGAAAGAGAGTTTGTGGAGAGAAGACGACTTCTAGGGTGGCACAAATCCCAAGGAAAGCAGCATCAAACATGCACAAAATTTGAGAGAACTAGGCACGAGTTTCAAGAATGTACAACAGTAAATGCAGGCTGTACTGTTACAATTCTGGGCATGATTTTCAAAACAGAGACACAGCAATCGAGGCACATTTAATGCAGTTTGCTGGGCATGTTTTTCAAGGCAGAATCTGGCACATGTGAACATGCCATACTGCTGTTAATTAATGCAGCACGTGTGAGGTTGTACTACTGTCAGAAGGGCACAAAAATTGAGGGGAAGGAAAACATTAATTGCTATTATTTACAACAGTGTTTGTCCAGTGAGACTTTGGCACAAATTTCGAGAAGAAAGGGAGATAAGTAGGGATTAATAACTAGGACATATTTGAACACTGTGAGGTCCAATTGCAGTGAGACTAATGGCCTTGGAAATAATATAGACCAAGGTGTTACACCTCTGTTCATGTGAAATTGGTGAAGCAATTGGTAGAAGATCACTCTCCATAAAAGGGCTAAAATCGATAGCCTTTGGTGATTTCATCATAACTTTTACTTGAAAAATCCAAATTGAGTGAGACTAATGGCTTTGTGAAACATACATTTTAGGTTGTCACAACTTGAAATTTTAAATTAAGTGGATTAGAAATAGAGTTGTAACATGTCCCACTGACCCAAATGATGCATTCATGGGAAGGGAAATAATGTAATACTGCAAGTCAATATTTCCACTAAGGCCTTGAATCCCCATCTACCAATTTCCTCTATTAGCAAGTATAACCACCACATTATGATCATAGCCCCCACTTCTCTCATACTCAACCCATTGATTTTGCTCTCTTTAGTTTATAGCAACCAAAATTTCTTTAGTGAAAATAACCCCTTCATCTTCAACATCTTCTCTCTTTCATTTAAATATTTTAGAAAAGCAACCACCAAAATTACTACCCAACTTGTCACCAAAACAATGCATTTTTCCTTTTTTGCACTTATATCATTTTTTGGCAGCTTGGGTTGCAATTATGGTCATAACACGACTTTTCAATTTTACAGTCATAAAAATGTCCTTGGAAACATTCACATTTCCTACAGCAAAAATGATCACAACTCTCTCTTGCTTCCATACAAACATCCACACTTCCCACAACTATAATGAATTGTGTTCCTAGAAAGTCCACATAAGAGTCCAAAAATACATCCATAAGAAACCCCTCAAAAATGTCTATATAAGAGTCCAAAAATACATCCATAAGAAAGTCCACAAAATTATTCCATCAAAAAGCCCACAAAGTTAATTTGAGGTGCAATTAAGGACATTTCTATGGACACCTTTGTCGACTTTACTTCGGTCTCTGAGATGTCTAAAAAATCGCTAACAAAAAAGTGGAATTGATTTCTCAATGTCCATATTTAATATGTATTTTTTAAAAAAATCAATAGATCTTAATTTCAATTTATTATTAATTTGAAATTGATTAAAAAACTAATTTGAGGAGAAAATTGTAGATGAGACATTTCCATTTACAATAGAAATCGAGCTTGCTTTGGTGCGGATGGCATAGGAACATAATGTGGTTCTATGTAAATTATGCATGCATTCATTCAATACATTTGCGCAATGCATTGCTTATTAGTGATATGACCATTTGCAGTAACAAAATTAGTATAAATACTCAAATTTTTGTCTTTTCAACCTTAAGGGATCTAGTACAGTTGACACGCATAAAGATCCCTTCTTGAGAGGACATTATTTCTCCAAATACTAGTGTTTGAAATGTCTACATAAAATTTAATTCTACTTTTGGAACAATACTTATTGAAAATGTTTTACTTGAAACAACTTTTGTTCTAGTGCTAAATCGTGCACATAAATTATGGTTTGTACATTGGAGGCCAAATCTATGTATTTTGAAATTGAGGGAGCCCATCCTTATAAATTTGGTGATTTATGAGTCAACAAAAGGATAATGGATGAGGGAATGGGCTTTAGCAACCATTTGATCTTCAACTCTTCAACTACATGTGTTGAACTTCTATTATGAGCTTGTTGAAATCTTTAATCAAGATCAATGATTGGCTCACCTAGTGTCCATTTTATTTCCTCCATTATACATGTACTCTAATTATGTAATGTTCCATTTTTAACATACAATGGAATTGACTGAGTTGATTGAGGATTGATACCATTCAAACCAAAATAAAATCTTAATCATGGTTATTAGATCATCAGTAGATAAAAGAGGGCCATAGGAACTAGGGGCCACCTGCATGCATTACATGCGGGCCATATTTCATGATGCATGCATAGAAATACCTTAATTAAGCCGTCATGCACACAGAAAGCAATGCATGCAAGTCAACTGAAAAATAGAAGAGAAAAGCGACCTAGGCATGCAAAAGTTAGGGCATGCAATGTCAAAGTTATAAAAGAAGGATAAAGTGAATGATTAGGTCTGCTTATTGATTATTGATTTGAGAAGTCAACTTGGACAACTTAGAGAGCCAGTTTTGGGTTGAGGGCACACCACTCAACCATCAAGTGTATTTCGATAGTGAAATCTATCTGCCCTAGTCACTATCAGGGTTGGATCATCCAGATTCAACATTACTGATATCATCATACATGATTCTTAAGCATTCATCAGGGTTCTAGTTACATCCCGGAGTAGGAGGATTCACCCTCTCTTGCATAGGCGAATTGGACAAAGAGGATAACTTCATATCTTGACAGACAACCACCATTCAATCTGCATGCTGCTTCTATCCTTCTGAGAGCACCACTATTAGCCTAGTTACTGAATACAGTCTGCTCATTCGGATTCAGAGGAAAGATCTCACCATTTCATCATTCAAAGGGGCACATTCTCTAGCATGGGCGACTTTCTTTGAGGGAGATTCCCACCCTTTGACCTATACTTCATACATGTATTGCATGCGGCTTCCATATTGATCAGGAGGGCATTATAACCCTAGTACCTTGATCCAAGGGAAATTTGACATTGTTTGAGCACTCATTCATCCATTCACATATTGAAGAGGGCGCATTTATATCAAGGGCACATATTTGGAGAGAGGTTGATTCATATCTTGACTGATCCTTGGCATATCTCTTGCATGCGAGTCTCATATTGATCCACATCCACTACTACAACTATTGGTATGTACATGCATTATTTCTATCCCTATTTTATAGCATATCTGAATATTTGGGTTATTTAGGGTTTGGGAAAACCCATGCACTTGCATGCATGATCATACAATCATAGTACAACACATGCATTCACATTTTACTATAGTATTGAGTTACAAGACTTCAGAAAAGCAATAAACTACATCATAAAGTCTACAAAACAACAAAAATATAAGTTAGAATATTACAGTGGTATCAGAGCACGTTCCTCGCCAGCTGTGGGAGCATGCAGTTATAAATATATAGATGAATACAGAGAAATGTCAATGGATGATAGTACATACCAATTTTGGTGAAGTGCATGCCTGAAAGCACAAGTTTCTTGCCATCCAGTGAGATCATGAAGACACTGAGAAGGATCTTGGCTGGAAATTTGGGGAGCTTAGCAACACTTTGACACTTGCCTCGATATCGAAAATATCTAGCCTCAGGGAATGAGGTATGTGCAACATTGTCCTTCCAAGACTATTGCTCCATCCAGTTTAGGAGCCGGCCCAAGGATTCCGATGAGGATCTCCTTAAAAGCATAGTTGGGGGAGCAGAGAAATATGAGCATGATGTACAGGTTGATGTTGAACTTGACATGGAGTTGACAATACATGGGGAGGATAGTAAATATGATGCAGTTATCTGATCATCCAACGTCGAGGATTCATCATCTCACCTTAGTAGTGGTGCTTGTGAGGATCAAAGGGTGTTAGCACCTAGATGTGGCATGGATTCGATATTGAGTGATTTGGGCGTACATGACATTGAAGAGGAAGAGGAGCCCATCTATGAGCCTATGGTTACTAGAGATTCCTTGAACAACATTTAGATGTCTCTTCAAGAATCCAATATGCATGTTGACAGGCTGTGTGATGAGTTGGAGTTGGTACACTCTTCATCATCAGCAGCAAGAGTTGAGACATTCATGATAGGCGATATCCATGAGGAGAGACATGACTTGGAGATGGTTGACTCTATACTTACGGGGTAGTATGGAGGTTATGAGCCACTTATTGTGGAGGGGCCATTAATGGTTCCGGTTGTAGTTGCAGATGTGTTGATGGGAGACACTCCAGTATTGTATAGATGTGTGGGATCCAGGTTCAGGTGACACTAGTAGAGTGAGTGCACAGGAGGATACTTCGGCACACATGGGATACAGGACAACTGTAAAACATGAGGGCATGAGTGGCACCCATGGTTTGAGGGGAGAGCATCCGATGATGATTCTGCATGAGGAGCACTCAGAGTTGCAGGTGACTAAGGAGAGATATGACATAGAGGGTTTGGACCAGGTAGGGGATCATGAGCCATCTCTGTTAGAGAGAGGTTTAGCCATGGCAGAGATAGTTGAGCATGTTCCCTGTGGATCAACCAATACGGAAGTATATGCATACAGAGGTTGGGTGGACAGATATATGGCGGATATAGAGACACATTAGGTTACTGGATTTGTTGATATCAGTGGAGTATTAGCTATAGTAGTGCATACATGATACTCGATGGCTCAGGAGGATACATGAGTATGCAACAGTCTACAGGGGTACATAGGGGCACACGATGAGATCACATGGAGTTTTGGAGTGTTTCCTTCCGGGAGACCACTTGACAGAGATCATGAGCATACCCTTGTACTAGGTTTCCCCAGGATCAATGAGGGGAAGGACATGCTTCATAGGGTAGTAGATCCCTCGATAGCCTATCTTTGTCGGGGATATCATCCGATGAGGATCAGAGAGCATGATGTTCACATGTCTACTTATAGACCTAATTTTGGGATTGTTGTCATTCCCGTTGGGTTGGCCAACACACTAGTTACTTCCCAGTCGCATCTGCAGGAGCATAGCTATCTATTGCTATTACACAGAAAGTATTGGGAGGTTCACCTAAGACAGCTAGATGAGGTGAATGACATCTTGGCCACAAGGGAGACATTTCAATTGGACCATGGGATTGGTACACTGAGTACACCAAGGAGATTAGATTGGTTCGCAGGGATTGGAGTTGAGAGATTAGGGAATGACATCATCTCCTATAGATATTTCCCATGTATAGACCCTGAGTCGTCACTTAGGGAGAGGATCATGAGGGCTACGTGAGATTTGCAGTTGGTAGATTATTCTTGGTATATGAATGAGTATGAGGCACCGCAGGTGGCAGAGCTATTCTCCAGAGAGAGGCTTAGACTCCATGGATGATTTGAGCACATAGACGATGAGTGGGTTAACATATGTATAGATGCAGTTTGGAGGGAGTTGATTAGATTAGCAAGAGCGGAGTTAGTTCTTAGTACTTGGTTTCTACAAGAGGATTACATGGAGACTCTGATGACTATCAGCATGATATGACAACAGTTCGTTGGAGTTGGGTTTGGTGGAGCCATTAGTTGGTGGTGGGATCTAGGAATTCATCTGCACGATGGATTGTTTCAGATAGTAGAGGTGATCGACAAAGTCGTGAGGGTGATCGATCCACTATATTTATGGGATGACAGTGGAGGAGAGGTGGAGACTTATTTATGGCAGATCCGCCTTTATTTCCTGGTATTCAGGATTGAAATTGACAATGGAGCTGCTACGGAGGAGATGGCCAGTTTTCACTTTCAGGTGTTTATTCATGGGATGCTCAGGTTTGGATGCATGACAGAACGTCTTCTGAGGTTTTTTTGTAGCTTATGATTGCTTGGATCTTTAGGGGCAGTCAGATGGATTTTGGTGTTAGCACTAGGCAGACCAACGCTCAGGGTAGAGAGCGCTTCACATCACACAAGCTAGTGAGGGACTCCGATGAATTCATCTTTTACATGCAGATGTGAGGTAGGTTTGCATGGAGAAACTGGGTGCATATTATGGGAGGTCAACATGGAAAGTCAGGACCTGCATTGATGCAGTCTTCGAAAATTTTTGAGCATCCATGTGGGAGCCTATTGTTAGATTGCATCATAGGTATATTGAGGATGCAAGGTGTAGAGTATATATGTGCAGAGATGTAATGTCCCTTTTTAATAATTTTATTAAAATGCCCAATTTTTAACTTTTTCCCCAATTTCGACCTTTGACTAGTTTTGATGTCTAGGTCTCCAAATTGACCCAAATGATCCCAAATCTTCCGAGGAGGTATATGACTGATATTAAGAATTGAATATAATGTTCAGGGATGAATTATGGCCCTCAAAATACTTCTGCAAACTTGTTTAAGATTCTGGACCAAGTATGGAATTTTACTAGCGATTTGAGGTTCAAATCCCTCCAGGGTAAGTTATGAAAATGGCTCTCCAAATGCCTCCAAACCCACTTGAAATTCTGAACAGAGGTAGGGGATGTCTAAAGTACATTATTTAGGTTTCATGTGCACCATTAATCAATTATTAAGTCTGTTCTAACCTTCTCCCAAACAACAACAAAAATCACTAGTTCGACCTTAGGGGAAATGATATCAAATCTTCTCCAAATGTAATGAAAATTCACAAAAGACTTCAAATGCTTATATACTGAACATGAAACTTGTATAATACATCAATAAACCATCACTATTTTACTTATCCATTCGAATCCATCAACATTACATTGGTTCACAACAAGGTAGTGGGGAAATGGCACTGTTTGTCCATTAATGAGCAATTTAACATAGTTTTTCTTGGAATCTCAACTTGTTATGAGATGGTTATTACAGATATATATATCAGCTGACATGTACATGAATTCGAAATGGAATTCCTTCACTACTATATGCAAGCACAAGAGCGCTATGCAAGAGCTATGGGGAAAAAGACACCATTTCTTCATTAAAAATCACATTTATACATTTCCACTTGGAATTTCGACCTGAAAATTTCTGGAGATGAAGAACAAAGTATTTACTTCATATTATAAAATAAATGGAACATTAGAAGCTCCCCCAAAGAGTACATTAGCTCACAAAAAATGCCCTCCCTTAAGGAGCAAGAATATGCCATCAAAACTGGAAATGGTTGAGAGAAAGTGCTGCACTAGAAGAAACCATGATCTTCCCTGTAGCTTACAATTGCAACAAATGAATCCCATAAAGTTCCAAATGAAAGGTCTGAATGGCCTTTCCAATCACCAACTTGGATGGGAATCTTTCACCCTCGAAATTGGCTAAGGCAAGAAACTAGTCATCCACTAGCTCTCCCTCTTCACAAATGCAATTGCAAATTCTAAAAATGATCAAAATATGCCATGCTTCTTTGTTCATGACTTCCATAAAATTCTAATGTCCTCCATGGGTTGAATTCCTTCCAAGATATTCATGCCAACTCAATTTGGGAAGAGATTCCCAAGTATGCCATTTGTCCTTCCAATTCTAGCCCTCTCCTCCCAATTCGAATTGGTGTCTCTTTGGCTTCTCTAACTCACTTGAGCACCCTCTTGGAGACTATTTTTAGCCCTGACATGTAATAAATGTCATATGTTAGCCCTCAGGTCTAATTTGTGTCATAGGTGTCATAGCATCTTCATCATTGTTGTCATAGAGCTAGGGAATCTAGCCCAAGTGTCTCACTAGCTCCAAATTGTCTCTTCCTCTTCCATGGGAGTTATTCTTCCACTCCAATTCAACCTTACATGACTCATGCCAAGTATATTGACCTTGTAACTCACCCCAAGAAAATTTGGCTTCTTATGGATTCAAAATGGCAAGAGTAGGATGCCATGTGGCATGACAAATCTAGCTTGTGTGGGTCCCACATCTTCCATGTGTCTTCATGATCAATTGCCACTTTGATTTTCTCTTGTATTTATTTATTTAGCTCATTTATTAAATATTTATGCCATTCTAATGTGCAAACATAATTTATTATCCTCCTTATGTCAAATCCCAAAGCTTCCACCTTCAACCTAGGAAACTAGTAATTTTCCTCCTAGGCAATATTTTGACCCTTAACATCAATTTGACAAACTCTCATGAATATGGTCATTGGGCTTAGGCCCTTGTGACCCAATTCCAAATTTGGGACATGCCAAATTCTCCCTTCCCAATATTGCTTGTC
Organism: Larix kaempferi; assembly: GCA_027924585.1. Lineage (NCBI taxonomy): Eukaryota > Viridiplantae > Streptophyta > Pinopsida > Pinales > Pinaceae > Larix > Larix kaempferi. The sequence goes on from BSBM01000186.1 coordinate 38,164,056, forward strand.
CTCAAGCAATTTCAAACATGGGTGTTGAACAACTTGCTTTCTGTATAATTCTTTGAAGTTGCCACTGAGTTGCCCAACCTTGAGTATTTGAGATTCCATGAAGATTCTAGAGAGGAACCACCATGATTGCTGCTACACTACTCTGATTAAAATCACTTTATTAAGTGGGAAATCCATCTCCCATATTTCTTGTTTCCAAAAAAAAAATGAAACCAATGAAACAAAAATTATTCCAGGGTCTCATTGCTTGTATTGCACCCCAACAATTAAGAGTGCTCTCCAACCCATACCATCAGGTAAGAGGATTCCTGGATCCCATTTTCTTGTATGCATTCTTCCAAACATCATGAGTACAAAATATTTTCCTCCTAGGCAATATTTTGACCCTTAACATCAATTTGACAAACTCTCATGAATATGGTCATTGGGCTTAGGCCCTTGTGACCCAATTCCAAATTTGGGACATGACAAATCCTCCCTTCCCAATATTGCTTGTCCTCAAGTAATTTCAAACATGGGTGTTGAAGAACTTGCTTTCTGTATAATTCTTTGAAGTTGCCACTGAGTTGCCCAACCTTGAGTATTCGAGATTACATGAAGATTCTAGAGAGGAACCACCATGCTTGCTGCTGCACTACTTTGATTAAAATCACTTTATTAAGTGGGATATCCATCTCCCATACTTCTTGTTTCCCCCCAAAAAACGAAACCAATGAAACAAAGATTATTCCAGGGTCCCATTGCTTGTATTGCACCCCAACAATTAAGAGTGCTCTCCAACCCATACCATCAGGTAAGAGGATTCTTGGATCCCATTTTCTTGTATGCATTCTTCCAAACATCATGAGTACAAAATATATATCATCAAAGTACATAACAATATAATGAAAATGTACATCAAGAAGGTGCTTCATCAAAGAGTCATGAAAGTGCTTATACCTCCAAGCAAGTAGACCACCATTTTCCAAGTGCATACAATCAGCAAGTAACCAATCAAATCTGCTCCAATGACATAGGTGAGGATCCCATGTCCTATAATGCTGCTCCAAAAGGATATGATATGAATCAAAATATTTAGCCATGTATTCTTTCATCCAAGAAGTAATGAAGAATCTCCACTAAAATATGAACCAAATGATGAGTAGGAAAAACAAGGAGACTTCAAATGACTCAAAGAAATCTCACCCATACATCCATGAATGTGAGAATCATAAAGATATAACGAAGTATGTGGCTGCCAACAAAAATTTTCTCCAATCATAAATATATTCACCCAAGTGTTGGATGAAGTTCCTCCAACATCAAATGAACCAAGTGTTGAGCAAGAAAAACCATGAGTCTTCAAGTGACTCAAATGCATATCATAGGTGCATCCATGTAGATGTGCATCATCATAAAGTGAAAAATGATGCTGCTGCAAATGTGAATAAGAATGTGCTCCAACCATGTCATCATAAAAGGTAAATCTAGGAGTTCCATACTCCTCATGTGGCACCATCAAAAAGAACCCTTTCACCCATACTTTATTGAGACTAATGCTGAAAAACATGGAATTGGAGGATGTAGGAGAATGAACTAACTCACCCAAATGATAAAAAAGTGCAGAAGTTTCATCATGGGAAGGATCCATATGGGTAGTATCATGCAACTCCATAAAAAATGTGAAAACTTTGTCATAGATTGGTTCCAATGTAGAGGAATCATGCTCTTCTTTAAAAATTACATAACCTTCATCAATAGACAATTCAAGTTCCTCTTCCACCACATCAAGTGTTTGGATCTCTTCAAGTTCATCTTCAAACACATTAAGCGAATTCAAATTTCCACATTTCTCATGATCCACCATGTCATGAGAATCCTCCAAACAATCTACCTTTTGACAATCTGAAACATGGGAGGAAAAACAAGTATCTTGCAACTTTTCAAGAAGTTGCTCATTTTGAATTGCGAGCTTATGATTATCCTCATTATTCTTAGAGTATGCATCATGTAACAATTCATTAAGCTCAAACAAATGGTTTCTATCAAAAAACAAAGACATGAAATTACCTTTGATGTGGCACATTTCTCTTTGAATCTTATCCATGTCTTCAAGGAATGATGTTTCCTCCAATGAAGTAGATTTCCAACAAGAATATGACACCAATGCTTGAGTGTCATGGAGAATGATGAGGGACTCTTGGATCTTCTTTTCATTCATCTTTAAGGACCCTTCAAGAAAATGAGGCTCTTGCAAATGAACCTCTTCATCTTCTTCCTTCTTGCTTGGACCAACTTCATGAAGCTCAAGTGGTGATGGGGAAGTTGATCTTGTTTCTTCTTCAACTGCTACAAGGTCTTCATTTTCATGCTTAGGGGAATTTTGTCTTGCAGCAATACTGTCAAAAGTTATCTCTATGTCACCAACATAGAGGTGTGAGCACCCATCAGTAGGCACTCCTTCATAGTTCAAGCATCCATCAGTAGATGCTCCTTGATTCATGTCCAAGGTAGAATGTGTTTCGAATTGATCTTCAATGTTTTCAATAGGATCTTCTTCATGCTCTTGTGATTTCTCTTCCTTTTGCTCCTTCAAGCAAGCTGATGCATTTTGCCCCTTGTTTTCCTTAGGTTTAATATCTTTGGAATCTCTTTTTGAAGAAAATCCAAAAACTTTCCTCAAGTAGGACATACATGCCTTCTCTGAAGCTTCAGATATTTCATTGATCTTTTCACTCACACAAATATGACACTCACTCCAAGGTCTTTTACAAGAAGGGCATAAGCATTTCTTCACTAACTACAAATCTTCATTTTTGGGTATATTTTCAAACAAAATATCAGTATAGTCTTCAAAAGACATGGCATTTTTTGTATCTTCCCTCGAAGCAAGAAATTCTTGATATTGTTGGGGCAAGGTTTTATATGTTGCTCTCCATCGTTGTAACTTGTTCATAGAATTATCCTTTGGCGGTGTGACATACTCATATTTATCATACATATGGTCATAATAATAGTCTTCATTTCTCCTAAAATGGTAAGAAGTGTTGCATGATGGCACCTCTTCCTCAACCCATTCACATTCTGCTTCATATTGTTCATAAGCATCTGTATATTCCTCATAAGAATTGTACTCATAGGATTCATCATAATAGTAAGACATGGCTGCAACTTATTCTTCAATGTATGATATTAAATCATAGGTGCAACTTATTCTTCGACCTTTGACTAGTTTTGATGTCTAGGTCTCCAAATTGACCCAAATGATCCCAAATATTCTAAGGAGGTATATGACTGATATTAAGAATTGAATATGATGTTCAGGGATGAATTATGGCCCTCAAAATACTTCTGCAAACTTGTTTAAGATTCTGGACCAAGTATGGAATTTTACTAGCAATTTGAGCTTCAAATCCCCCCATGGTAAGTTTTGAAAATGGCTTTCCAAATGCCTCCAAACCCACTCGAAATTATGAACAAAGGTAGGGGATGTATAAAGTACATTATTTAGGTCTCATGTGCACCATTAATCAATTATTAAGTCTGTTCTAACCTTCTCCCAAACAACAACAAAAATCACTAGTTCGACCTTGGGGGAAATGGCATCAAATCTTCTCCAAATGTAATGAAATTTCATAAAATGACTTAAAATGCTTATATACTGAACATGAAACTTGTATAATACATAAATAACAGTCCATCCATCAATAAACCATCAATAGTTTACTTATCCATTCGAATCCATCAACATTACATTGGTTCACAACAAGGTAGTGGGGAAATGGAACTGTTTGTCCATTAATGAACAATTTAACATAGTTTTTCTTGGAATCTCGACTTGTGGATCTTATGAGATGGTTATTACAGAGATATATATCAGTTGACATGTACATGAATTCGAAATGGCATTCCTTCACTACTATATGCAACCACAAGAGCACTATGGGGAAAATGGCACCATTTCTTCATTAAAAATCACATTTATACATTTCCACTTGGAATTTCAACCTAAAAATTTATGGAGATGAAGAACAGAGTATTTATTTCATATTATAAAATAAATGGGGCATTAGATGCTCCCCCAAAGAGTATAATAGCTCACCAAAAATGCCCTCCCTCAAGGAGCAAGAATGTGCTATCAAAACTGGAAATGGTTGAGAGAAAGTGCTGCACTAGAAGAAACCATGATCTGCCTTGTAGCTTACACTTGCAACAAATGAATCCATTAAAGCTCCAAATGAAAGGTTTGAATGGCCTTTCCAATTGCCAACTTGGATGGGAATCTTTCACCCTCGAAATTGGCTAAGGCAATAAACTAGTCATCCACTAGCTCTCCCTCTTCACGAATGCAATTGCAAATTCTAAAAATGATCAAAATCTGCCATTCTTCTTTTTTCATGACTTTTATAAAGTTCTAATGTCCTCCATGGGTCGAATTCCTTCCAATAGATTCATGCCAACTCAATTTGGGAAGAGATTCCCAAGTATGCCACTTGTCCTTCCAATTCTAGTCCTCTCCTTCTCCCAATTCGAATTGGAGTCTCTTTTGCTGCCCTAGCTCACTTGAGAGCCCTATTGGAGGCTATTTTTAGCCCCGACATGTCATAAATCTCATATGTCATCCCTCAGGTCTGATTTGTGTCATAGGTGTCATAGCATCTTCATTATTGTTGTCATAGAGCTAGGGAATCTAGCCCAAGTGTCCCACTATCTCCAAATTGTCTCTTCCTCTTCCTGTTAACGGACAATCTACCAAAGACAGATCTAAGGCATGATCTCCCTAGTTCAAGTGAATCTAGAACAAATAGTACATAATACAAAACTCATTTCCTAGATCTAGTTATAGATCAAGTACTTAGATATCGTACCTTTTAGGTCGTGGATCCTTCTCCTTGTTGTTGCTCCAAGTCTCGTGGTCATTAGTTCTCCAGCTGCAAGACCTGTCAAGACAATATGGAAATGATACAAACAGTACAAGATATCTAAACAATAACTGATCTAAACTAACAGTTGAGGAAGAAAGTTCTAAACATCATCAACGAGACAACATTTATGGAAATAGATTATATTAACTGTATAAAAAGGTGGGAATACATAGCAAGGATGAAGCTATAACCAAAGCCTCAACATCGCATCCTCCATCCAACATGTCCAAGCCAAGTCTCCAAGATGGTACAAGCTTCCCAATCACCAATATGGATCCTATCAGCATAAGGGTACCATAGACCTTCCCCCTTCTCATGGAGAGAGTGGGTGTTTATATAGGGCTAAAGAGATAGGGTAGGTTGAGGATTAGGGGGAGATGGTTAAGAGATCTTCCCATTAAGTTAGGAACTGAAATGCCACCTCACCTAGAGCCTAGGGATAGGCCTCCACATCACTCATCTTCGAGAATGGGCTCGAAGATACTCTTTTATCCAAATAACTGACATCGTCGCAGGTTGCATTAGGACAACCTGCGACGTCGCATGTTGCACAAGGGCATACTGCGATGACCTTGAAAAGTAGGTCAGTTAAGCCCTCTAGTCATGGGAAACTTCAGGGATGTGTTTTTACTCTAAAATGGGTTTAGGTAAAATAGCAAAGAGTTTACACAATGGTCAAGATGACGACATTATCACAACGGTCATGATGACGACACTTGGTCATAATGACGATACTTGCAATGGTCATGGTGACAACACTAGGTCAGGATGATGACACTTGCAACAATTGCGACACTTGCACAAGGGTGACGACATTTTGGTGTAACAGAATGCCCCCCAAAGCATGAAGCTGACGGAATGAGACAGGTGAAATGCTTTGTAGTAATAAAAATGGCAAGGACTTGTTGGTTGGAATGAGTTGCTGCAGAAATGACCTGAGATCCACAAGTCTCATATAACACAAAACATGGTTGCCGACCAATACATTGCAGATCCATGATAGTAAAGACCGACTGAACACAATCATGGCTACTAGACACAATCATAGATCCATGATGAGATGATAACACAGCCACGACCAATACAAAAGTGGATCCGTGTAACTCTGAATTGATAACACAGCCACGACCAATACAAAGTGGATTTGTGCGTCCCAAACAATCTCCATCGCAACCTGGGTAGGAAAGAACTTCCCTAGGGTCTTCAAGCTGAACCCGCAATGATACAAATCTATCCATGTGATTACAATGTTTTGGAGTCGAACATGGTAGAAACCACTTGATTACCGGTCATTAATGTATACCATTAATAAGTGCGAGGGAGATCACCATTAATGCCAATGATTCCCAAGGTATCACAGTACATATCATCAAGCGTGAATAAGTGAGTTGAAGTCGAACACAAGATGAAATCTTTCAATGAAGAGTCAATGATGTAAACTCATGTTGAAAGCGATGTAACCTGCCATTGAGGCATGCAGGGCCAAGGTACTTGGTTGGTTTCTAAGTTCAATCCTTGGATGATGATTTGAAGTCGACGAAGATGAACCCGTCAAGGGAGGGCCATGATGCCCCCATCATCGACATGAAACTTGATAACAGATGTTTGGTGTAGATCGGACGGTAGAGTAATGTGCAATACTGACTCAAGGTAGACCAACATGATCGAAGGTATACAGACTGCAGAAGATGAGTAACAAATGTCTCTTGAACATGGGCATGGCATGACTTGGCAGTATTGACATGACGAGATTGATACCATTCCCTAATGCAACTGATGGTGGAAGCATTCTTTGGCTGATCCAAAGGAGCGATGTGACTCATGGAATTGATAAGACTCGAGGACAAACAGATTATCCAAGTACTGAATGCAAATGCAAACGAGTGCCATGTTCAAGAGTGACTATGTACTGCCGTAATTAAGATGTAACACAAAATCTTCCCTTTTTCCCCATCATGAATGATGAGTGCCTCACTTGTTTTTTAATGAGCTTGATGAGGATAACCAGATGCTCGGTATAGCTCATCTCATAGATGAGTCCAATCCCAAATTTTTTACGAACCTAGGAAATGATGGGTTCGTCCCATAATGGACCCTTCAATATTTAAAATTTAACGAGTCCAGAGAAGGAAAACTCGGCGTCATTTCATGTTTAGAGAGTCTAAAAAGAACTAAAGGAGACTCCAACGGTCCTTTTTCTTAAAGTTAGCCTCATCGCCCCAAAAAGGGTAAAACAACGCGGGAGAGGACTCTTCCAGCCATGGTTGGTTGGAGTATACCTTTTTCATAATTAGTGCTTCCTGGTCCAAAAAAGGGGTAAACTATTACCAGGAAGATGATCATTCAAATGCTTTTACAAGTGTGAAAGCATCAAGTTCGCTTGGCAATCTTTTCCCATTTAGGGAGTCTGAAAAGAGCTTAAAAATGACTCCATGAAAAACTTTGTCATGGTTGATGACCGAGTACGACAAAGAAAAAATTAAACTCGGCACAGTTCCTTTTCCGTAAATAGTCTAGCGAGGCCGGATAAAGTGATAAACCTATACTCGTTACACACACCTTTTTAACTCAAATTTTTAACGAGCATGAGAATGGTATCAAAAGCACTCGGAATCTTTTTCATATTTGAACCAGAGCACGAAAAAGTAAAAAGAAGCTCAAACCACTTTTCATGTTTTAACCAGAGCATGAAAAAAGTGAAAACTAAGCTCAAACCACTTTTCATGTTTTAACCAGAGCATGAAAAAAGTGAAAAGTAAGCTCAAATGCCATCTTACTATTTTTAACGAGCTTGAAGATAGGTTGGAAGAATGCTCATGATGTCTGCTTCATTTTTTAACGAGCTTGTAACATAAAATGAACTATGCTCGGGATAATTTTCATGGTTTAATGAGCTCGAAACCTAAAAAAGGAAAGTATGCTCGAAAATGTTCCCAATGGTGGATTTCTTCCCATCATGAAATCCAAAAGTTGGTGCATGCCCCTAGCATGATTGCTAGAAGTAAGTGACTTAGCTCCAACATGGTGTGGAGAGGCGATCGATTTGACTTCAACGCAACTTCCAGAGGTTGAAGACATGCCTCCAAGCTTCATTTCATCCGCCTAAGGCATAGGCGGATGCAAATAAGGTTCAGGTACTAAGTCTACGAGAAGACTCGACTCAAAGGAAAAAGAGTAGTTTCATTTTTTAATGAGCTTGAAACAAGATTAGAACTCTGCTCATGGGGACCTATTTCATTTTTTAACGAGCTTGACATAGAACGGGAACTATGCTCATGGGAACCTATTTCATTTTGTAATGAGCTTGACATAGAACGGGAACTATGCTCATGGTTAAGGTCCATTGACGGGTTCCTTCCCAACATGATGCCCAGAGGTTGGTAAATGCCCCCAGCATGATTGCTAGCGGCTTAACATGGTAGTGTTCCCTCAACATGATTGCTGATGGTATGACATGTGGTATGCCCCCCAAGCTTCATTTCGTCTAAAAATGATGCTTGCTAACCCAAATACCAACCTGGCTACTAATATGAAAATGTTCACCAAGGGGGGGAAACGAGAATCAGAGGAAATGAAGGTTCAAGTTCTAACTTTAGCGAGAGACTCGAACTGAAGGGAGGGAGATCTATTTCATTTTTACACAAGTTTGAAATAGACAATAACTATGCTTGAGGGGGCCCATCTTATTTTTTAACGAGCTTGAAATGGAATAAAACTATGCTCGAGGGGATTGGTTTCATTTTTATGCAAGCTTGAAACCAAAAGGAAACTATGCTAGAGTGTTCGGTTTCATTTTTTAACGAGCTTGAAACATAACATAAACTGTGCTCGTACCCCCCATCCTCAGGGGGAAGAAACCACTAAAACATGTGGAACGTTCAGGGAAGTCTGATGACTAGGAGTCATATGATGAGTGGGTGTCATGAAGGAAAGCTGATCAATGGTCACAATATTCCCATGATAAGAAAAATACATCACTCGTAAGAGTGTAGACATGACGACTTTCATAGCATAAACATAATCACATCCAAGGAGTAGATTGAAATCTAAAGGACTTTGGACAACCATGACATCAACATAAACAGTTTTACCTCTCAATGTGATGGGTAATTGCGGGAGAATCCCTAAAGGTCCGGTAGGCCTTCTATTAAAAGCCAAAATCTGGTCAGTTACTGGCACAAGCCGAGGGGAACCTATAGCTTGCCAAGCAGTTGAGGATAAAATACTAACAGAAGCTCCCTCATCAACTATCGTACGAAAGATTTCTTTATCGGAAACTCTTATAGATATTTGAAAAGGAATACTCAAAGGAAGATGAGATTCTGTTAGACCATTCCAATCAAAAGAAATGACCTCAGTACTTGGGGGGGGTCCTGTAGGAATGGACAGGGTCTCCCCTTGCCTAGGACATTCTGATTTGACTAGGAAAACATCAGCAGTTTCCAATTCACTCTTACTTGGAAGATAAGAATGAGATGAAGATTGTGTCATGGTGACTGCTTCGGTCTGGACTTTCTCCAATGAAAGAGCGGGATCGAGTGGAGATGACAGCGACTCGATCACTTAACTCTCGGAAGGAAGAGTGGGATCAATTACAGATGAAATTGAATTGATCACTTGGTCAACCAGCAGGGGATCGAGGGATAACTTACTATCGCTTGTTGGAAGCACCTGTTGAGAACTAGTAATATCTTCCAACCACCGTGAAGCTTCATCCATGCTTGGACAAAGGTAAGTACGATGCAAGCCCTTGCATATCCAGCAAGGGTCTACAGCTCTACCCTTCTGACCCATCACCAATGGGTCACTGGTCGAGGGAGTATCATCAATATGATGGTCAGAGGTTGACGATACAAGCAGTTTTGGTTTTTTAGACCACACTTCTGACACACGGGAAAGACCAGGACAATTCTTGAGAAGGTGATCACCCTTGCAAATTTTGAAAGGGAACTTTGGCTTATGAGGTATTCTCATAGAATGAGTGCCATCAGAGGCAGATGGTTGACGTGTGGTCTCTTTCTTAACCTTCTTCTTCTTAATCTTCCCATTCTTCTTCTTCACACCTGCCTTCTTACTAACATCAGAGTTTTTAGTAGGAGAAGAGGAAGAGATGGAAGCCGATTCAACTTTCGATGGAGAAGGAGAAGGGTCACCATGAGATCGATGCTCATGTGGTGAAGGACCTAGGTTCGACACAATTGCTGCACTTGGTGTAACTGGATTGGAGAATAACCATACTGGTAATCCTATCGTCAATCCAGGAAGACTCAACGTAGCCATAAAGGGAGGACCAACAGTTTCACAAGGGGGAATAACAAATGGCATACCCTAGAAAGGGGCCTCTTGGTTGGTAGTCCCGGAAGAGTCTTCCATATCTAAGCTTCCTAAGAGTCTCTAAGGTACCACACAAATCAAACACTACTCAAGTCTAAAATCAACAAGCAAACTGTGTGAATAGGAGTGGATTCAAAGTCTGGAACCTCATGGATTATCAAGGCATTGCAAACCGTTATATACTGTAGGGTCCAACAATATGACGCGACAAGGAGGATTGGGACCGTACCCTTGCCTGCATACCCGATTACCTGGACAGTACGTGCATGCTAATCTCCTCGAGTTCTGTTCTCGGTGTATTGCTTTTCCAAGACGGCCAAATGGTTAACTCAGTTGGTTTCAGGAATCCTAGTGGTGTCTCCCGATATACGCAAGGTACGTGGGAGCTCAAATCCGTAGTGGTGCTGTCTAATGCACAACCGTTCGGCAAGAGACCTTCCGATATACTATCGAGTACGTGATACACCCTTCGATATATGCCAAGTACGGATTATGGTACTTGGTGGGTACATGAAGGAGCTCGATATACCGATAAGTAAGTGGAAGACTACAATACCCCCGGGATACAGTGCTGACAAATAACGACAGCTGCCATGCTTAAAGACGTCGGAACACGTCTCTAACTTACACACAGTTACTAAATGATTTTAACCTAAGCTAGCATTAATTTTATTTTGTACGGTTAGGTGGATGCATGAGGTGAGTACATAAATGTAAACATAATGCAATCCTCAACTATATGATAATGCACATTTTCCTTTCATTTTCAATGAAAACTACGTAAGGTAGGGAGAGATTTTTCTTTCTTTCAAACCAAAAGTACTTAAGTAGTAGCGAAAAGAAGAATTCCTTCCTAGAGTGCAATAATTCTAACTTTCTACAATAATCAGCTAAAAAGCGCAGAGAAAATGAAAGATGCAACTAATTTTAACAATGTATAAGACAAAATAATGAAGCACTTTCAATTTTTCAAATGAATGTATCAAAAATGGAACTTGATAACTAAACGCTTTTCACATCTATATACAGAGAGTGAGAGAATATCTACAACACTCTAATCATTCAGAAATTCCCAAAGAAAAATGTCAAGCACCCAAACAACTCAAAGGCACTCAAAAAATGCTCAAAATCTACCAAATGCAATAATTATAACTCATTTCCTATCTTTTTACACTTGAAAAAGACACATCAAAGCTACGGAAAGAAGGATTCCACAATGCAAGACAAAGATAAGCACTTAACAATCTTATCTAACTCAAATGCACACAAATCTGAAACAAGCCTTTCTTCTTCTTATGATGATAAGATCAATAATATCAAATGATCAAAATAATGTAAGAAGACTATTTACATTTTCCAAATTCATGAATATAGCAAAAGAGTCACAAAATCAAACTTTTCTTTGAACTAAAGTGGAGACAAAGAATCAATCTTCCCCAAAAATGATTGAATAGCTCAGCATGTAAGGGAAACAAGATGCATAACCCAAGAAAGAGAGGCTAAAAAAGACATGGACATTCCACACTCTTCAAGTCTTTAAAACAAGCCAATCACACCAAACCAAAAAATGATCTCAAAACCTTGAGATGGGTCAAAACGACTGAAGAATGCAAGCAAAACACTAGTTTTTACTCAAGGGGCCAAACATGAATCCAAAACTCAAAAGATCCAAAAACCAATACAAACAAGCCAAACAAAACACTGCTGGACAAAAGGGGCTCTACCTGGAAGGTACAGTGCAGAGGAGTCTGTACACAAACCAAAACTCAAATCAGAAATGGAGAAAAGGTGCCTGTACGGAAAAAAATGGTAGATTGGTGCACTCTGTGCTTATGCACAGTGAGACGTCGTAGTTCACTAGTGAGGGAAGTGCGACGACGTCGCAGTATACCAATGGAAGGGCCGCGACAACAGACTAACAAGCAAAGAACAGAGATAAAAACAACAAAGTGTTTCTCTGGGTACATTGACCAGGTGCGACAGGCGAGATTTAAGTCCAAAAATGAACCAATTCTCCAGATAATGAGCATAAAAAGGTCTGCCAATGAGAAGTACCAACTCAAAGGAAGGCAATCAAACTCTTCAAAGCGAAGATCTGATGGTGAAAGGGCTTAAGAAGAAAATTGCCAAAGAGATGGCTTGGAAAAGCAATCAACTGAAACTGACATTCAGATTGAAAACAACAATGTTCATCCCCAGTATGGTCGCTAGATTTGTTAACAGACAATCTACCAAAGACAGATCTAAGGCGTGATCTCCCTAGTTCAAGTGAATCTAGAACAAATAGTACATAATACAAAACTCATTTCCTAGATCTAGTTTTAGATCGAGTACTTAGATATCGTACCTTTCAGATCGCGGATCCTTCTCCTTGTTGTTGCTCCAAGTCTCATGGTCATCAGATCTCCAGTTGCAAGACCTGTCAAGACAATATGGAAATGATACAAATAGTACAAGATATCTAAACAATAACTGATCTAAACTAGCAGTTGAGGAAGAAAGTTCTAAACATCATCAACGAGACAACATTTATGGAAAGAGATTACATTAACTATAAAAAAAGTTGGGAATACATAGAAAGGATGAAGCTACAACCAGAGCCTCAACGTCGCATCCTCCATCCAACATGTCCAAGCCAAGTCTCCAAGATGGTACAAGCTTCCCAATCACCAATATGGATCCTATCAGCATAAGGGTACCATAGACCTTCCCCCTTCTCATGGAGAGAGTGGGTGTTTATATAGGGCTAAAGAGATAGGGTAGGTTGAGGATTAGGGGGAGATGGTTAAGGGATCTTCCCATTAGGTTAGGAACCAAAATGCCACCTCACCTAGAGCCTAGGGATAGGCCTCCACATCACTCCTTTTCGAGAATGGGCTCGAAGATACTCTTTTATCCAAATAACTGACATCGTCGTAGGCTGCATTAGGACAACCTGTGACGTCGCATGTTGCACAAGGGCAGACTGCGACGACCTTGAAAAGTAGGTCAGTTAAGCCCTCCAGTCATGGGAAAGGGATGTGTTTTTACTCTAAAATGGGTTTAGGTAAAATAACAAAGAGTTTACACAATGGTCAACATGACAAAATTATCACAATGGTCATGATGATGACACTTGGTCATAATGACAATACTTGCAATGGTCATGGTGATAACACTAGGTTAGGACGACGACACTTGCAACGCTTGCGACACTTGCGACACTTGCACAAGGGTGATGAAATTTTGGTGTAACACTTCCATGGGAGTTATTATTCCACTCCAATTCGACCTTACATGACTCATGACAAGTATATTGACCTTCTAACTCACCCCAAGAACATTTGGCTTCTTATGGATTCGAAATGACAAGAGTAGGATGCCATGTGGCATGGCAAATCTAGCTTGTGTGGGTCCCACATCTTCCATGTGTCTTCATGATCAATTGCCGCTTTGATTTTCTCTTGTATTTACTTATTTAGCTCCTTTATTAAATATTTATGCCATTCTAATGTGCAAACATCATTTATTATCCTCCTTATGTCAAATCCCAAAGCTTCCACCCTCAACCTAGGAAACTAGTAATTTTCCTCCTAGGAAATATTTTGACCCTTAACATCAATTTGACAAACTCTCATGAATATGGTCATTGGAATTAGGCCCTTGTGACCTAATTCCAAATTTGGGACATGACAAGAGACTCATTGGTTTACCATAGTTCTTGCAAATTCCGGTGATTTCCTTGGAGTATAGGGTAGCGCGAGTGATAGAGTTGTTGCTTGAGGAGATGATTAGAGTTCATGAGAAGCCCAGAGTCATTACTAGTGACCGGAGCATATTTCCTTTATCGGTATTTGAGTTCAAGTATGACAACATAATTTCAAACTTCACCTGGTTTCCTATGCACTACACCATTCATAGTGAGGGGGCCAACTCTTACAAATATTTCTGCTTGGAGTTCCAGGAGAGGTGGATGTTGATAGAGCTTGATAGATAGCTGATGATGATCAAAGTGGCTCAACAACTGCATGATGGTCTCTTTTTTTGGGTAGCAGGGGACCCTAAGATTGTAGTAGTGGATGGTACAACAGTTAGCATGAGGACGAGAGTCAACTATCACTTTCAAGAGCCTATCCATATGGAACAGTGGATTAGCTTCCTAGGTGGGAGACCTTATGAGGGATGGATACAATGTTTATTGGCTTGGATTATTAAGAGTCTACAGGATGCTCCTTGTGTTGATACTGCACATGGATGTGGTGGATGAAATAGGTACTCCGCAATTAGATTTATTTGGGACCCCCGAATTTCAGTGACGGGCAGTTTAGTGGTTATTAGAGGATGCTTTCAAGAGGTCTCATGTCATGGTACCTCGCAGGATAGTACTTTGAGTAGAAGGTGCTACAGATATCCTAGGATGATTTGGGACCATGGGATTTTCCCTGGATTCATTTGGTTCAGTTTGATTGATTATTGAGTTGTGTTGGTATAGCTTGAGGACAAACAATCTTGGCGAGGGAGGACTGTAATGTTCCCTTTTTAACATACAGTGGAGTTGAATGAGGATTGATACCATTCAGACCAAAAGAATATCTTAATCATGGTTATTAGACCATGAGTAGATAAAAGAGAGACACAAGAACTAGGTTCCACCTGCACGCATTACATGCAGGCCATATTTCATGATGCATGCACATAAATACCTTAATTAAGTTGTCATGCACACAGAAATCAATGCTTGCAAATCAACTGAAAAATAGAAGAGAAAAGCGACCTAGGCATGCAAAAGTTAGGGCATGCAATGTCAAAGTTATAAAAGAAGGATAAAGTGAATGATCAGGTCAGGTTATTGATTATTGATTTGAGAAGTCAACTTGGAGAGATCAGAGAGCCAGTTTTGGGTTGAGGGCACACCACTCAACCATCATGTGTATTTCGGCAGTGAAATCTATCTGCCCTAGTCACTATCAGGGTTGGATCATCCAGATTCAACATTACTACTGTCATCATACACGATTCTTAAGCATTCATCAGGGTTCTAGCTACATACTAGTGTAGGAGGATTCACCCTCTCTTGTATGGGCGAATTGGACAAAGAGGATAACTTCATATCTTGACAAACAACCAACATTCAATATGAATGCTTCTTCTATCCTTCCGAGAGCACCACTATTAGCCTAGTTACTGAATACAAACTACTCATTCATATTCAGAGGAAAGATCTCACCATTTCATCATTCATAGGGGCTCATTCTCTAGCATGGGCGACTTTCTTTGAGGGATATTCTCACCCTCTAACCTAGAATTCATGCATGTCTTGCATGCGGCTTCCATATTGATCAGGAGGGCATTATAACGCTAGTACCTTCATTCAGGGGCAATCTGACATCGTTTGAGCACTCATGCATCCATTCACATATTGAAGAGGGCGCATATTTGGAGAGAGGTTGATTCATATCTTTACTGATCCTTGTCATATCTCTTGCATGCGAGTTTCATATTGATCCACATCCACTACTACAACTATTGGTACATACATGCATTATTTCTATCCCTATTTTATAGCATATCTGAATATTTGGGTTATTTAGGGTTTTGGAAAACCCATGCACTTGCATGCATGATCATGCAATCATAGTACAACACATGCATTCACATTTTACTATAGTATTGAGTTACAAGATTTCAAACAAGCAAGAAACTACATCAGAAAGTCTAGAAAACAACAAAAATATCAATTAGAATATTACAAATTAAGAATGTGTTCCAAACTTTGTTAGAGTTTGGGTTTCTCTTTTGGAAAAGTTAGTGGCATGTGGTTTCTTCACAAAACACATTAAAACATTCTAGTGTGGTGTGTCAAATAAATAATGAATTTGATCATTTTCACGTATCATGTTAAATTATTCAAAAAATATTAAGTTAAATAATATGTAACTTGCCACCTATTGAATTGACAAATATTGGATCCTTAGGCATAAACATATATAAAGTGGGTTGTGTCATGTTCCTTGTCCAAGGAACAAATATGGTAACTTGGAAATGTCGTTAGCGGTTAGGGTTATAATTGGGTAGGGTATAGGAGAGGAAAATATAGTTGTGTCATAATAAATGTCTAAACTTGAGTTTTCCAAGACATAAGAGGAACCTAACAAACCATCTTGCATGTAGCAATGTGGGTAGAGTTATGAGACTGCTATGGATTCCTATGGGTTTAAAACTGGTTGTACATTATAAAAACAATAATACAATGTCACACATGTGGTGATAATCACAAGAAGAACACTACTGCACTATGAAATAAAATCTATTGTTCTAATATACTATAGAGAAAATGAAAGACTGCATTCCATGCACTATCATAATCTTGGTTGAATATGACTAAAAATTGGTGTTGATATGAAGGTGCACTTGATTGATGGGCACAACAAGATCACTATGACGTGGAAAAGCCACATGCACAGCCCAAGAGCTAATCAAATAAATAAAATTAAAAAACAAAAAAAGTATTTCCAAAGGATTCCCATAATTGTTGATTGTCTTGGTTCAAATGCATGTGATGGAATGCCCAATTGGAAATAAGAATTCTCATCCAACTAAGTGTGAATATATACATCTTTAAGTGAGAGGTAATCTAGATCAATAAGTTGAAGATGAGTAAAAATGGGTGTTGATATGAAGGTGTAATTGATTGAAGGGCACAAGTAGACCACTATGACTTGAGAAAGCCATATGCACAATCTAGGAGGCAATCAGATAATTATTATTTTTTCTTTAAAAAGTATTTATGGAGTATTTCCATAATTGTTGATGCTCTTGGTTCAAATGCATGTGATGGAATTCCCAACTGGAAATAATAATTCTAATCCAACTATGTGTGAATATATAAATCTTTGAGTAAGTGAGAGGCGATCTAAATTATTAGGTTGAAGATGATTAATAATGGGTGTTGATACGAAGGTGCACATGATTGATGGTCACAATAAGAGCGTAATGACTTAGGAAAACCACATGCACAACTTGGGAGTCAATAAAAAAAATAAAATGAAAAAAATATTTCTAGAGGATTTCCATAATCATTGATGCTCTTGGTACAATGCATGTGATGGAATGCTCAATTGGGAATAAGAATTCTCATCCAACTAAGTGTGAATATATACATCTTTTTGTAAGTGAGAGGCAAGTCAAGTGGTCAAGGTGTTCATGAAGGAAATTCATAGACTTCATGGATTCCCTAAAGTAATAGTCAATGATAAAGATCCAAAATTCATAGGAAATTTTTCGAAAGAGTTATGGAAGATAACGAGAACATTGTTTGTTATGAGTTCAATATATCACCCACAAACAAATGGACAAACATAAATTGTTAAAAAATGTTTAGAAGGTTGTATATGTTTCTTTTCTTCAAACAAGCAATCTCAATGGGTCAAGTGGGTTCCTTTAGTGGAATGGTGATATAATACCACCTATCACACCTCTACAAAGATGACTCCATTTGAAGCAATTTATGGTTATCCAACTGCTAGTATTACATCATTTTTGTAGGACCATTCCAAAGTACAAGCAGTGGATACACATATGGAAAAGACTAAAGAAACTTTGCAAATCCTTAAAGAAAACCTTCAAATGGCCTATAATAGGATTAAGAAACAAGCGGATTAACACATAAGTGAAAACCAGTCTGAGGGGGGTGATTGGGTATATTTTAGATGTAATGTCCCTTGTTAGGAATTTTATTACAATGGCAATTTTCCACTTTTTTTCCCTAGTTCGACCTTTGACTAGTTTTGATCTCTAGGTCCCAAATTTGTCCCAAATGATCCCAAATATTCTGAGAAGGTATATGAATGATATTAGAACATAAATATGTGTTTCAAGGATGCCTTTGTACATTTAAAATAATTCTGCAAATCCTCTTTTCATTCTGGTCAATGTAGGTAACTTTACTAGTGATTTCCCTTTGACTAGTATTGGTCTCTAGGTCTCAAATTGACTCCAAATGACTTCAGATATTCAAGTAAGGTGTATGAATGATATTAGGAATTGAATATGATGTTAAGGGATGAAATATGGCCACCAAAATACCTCTGAAAACTCTCTTAAGATTCTGGACCAAGTATGCAATTTTACTAGTAATTTGGGGTTCAAATCCCCCCGGGGTAAGTACTGAAAATGGCTTCCCAAATGCCTCCAAACCCACTCAAATTTCAGAACAGAGGTAGGGAATGTATTAAGGATTTTATTAAGGTCTCATGTTCACCATTAATTGATTATTATATCTGTTCCAACCTTCTCCCATTCAACTGCAAAAATCACCAATTCGACCCTTGGGGAAATGGCACTATTTCTTCTCCCAATGCAATTAAATTGAGTAAAAATACTTCAAATGCTCAAGTAAAGTACATGAAACTTGTATAAGACATCCATGGAAGTATATTGATCACAAATATATTAGATAATTATCCATTCATTCGAAATCATCAGCATTACATTGATTCACAACAAGGTAGTGGGGAAATGGCATTGTTCTTTCATTAAAATTGAGATTTATACATTTCTACTTGGAATTTCGACCTGAAACCTTCTGGAGATGAATAAAAGAGTATTTAATTCATATTAAAAAAGAAATGGGGCATTAGAATCTCCTCCAAAGAGTACAATATCTCACCAAAAACGCCCTCCCTCAAGGATCAAGAATATGCCATCAAAACTGGAAATGGTTGAACGAGTGAGCTGCAATAGAAGAAACCATGAGCTGCCCTATAGATTACACCTGCAAATAAAGACTCCATTAAAGCTCCAAATGAAAGGTCTGAATGGCCTTTCCAATTACCAAATTGGATGGGAATCTTTTACCCTCGAAATTGGCTAAGGCAAGAAACTAGTCATCCACTAGCTCTCCCTCTTCACGAATGCAATTGCAAATTCTAGAAATGATCAAAAGCTGGTTTCATTCTTTGTTATTGAAATTTATAAAATTATAATGTTCTCCATGGGTTGAATTCCTTCCAAGAGACTCATTCCAACTCAAGTTGGGAAGAGATTCCAAAGAACGCCACTTGTACACCAATTCTTAGTCTCCCACTTCCACCAAATCACATGTGGAAGCATCTTAGCTGCCCTAACACCCTTGAGCGCCATATTGGAGTCTAGTTTTATCCATGACATGTCATATATGTCATATGTTAGCCTTCAGGTCTGATTTTTGTCATAGGTGTCATATCGTCTTCATCATTGTTGCCATAGAGCTAGGGAATCTAGCCCAAGTGTCTCACTAGCTCCAAATTGCCTCTTCCTCTTCCATGGGAGTTACTCTTCCTCTATATTTCGACTTTGGATGAGTCATGCCATGAATAATACCTTTTGGACTCCCCCAAGTATGTTACCATTCACCTTGAATTCGAATTGGTGAGAGAACGATGCCAAGTGTAGTGGGGAAATCTAGCCATATGTGGGTCCCACTTCCTCCATGTGTCTTCATGATCAAATTCCACTTTGATTTTCACTTGTATATATTTATTTATCTCCTTTATTAAATATTTATTCCATTCTAATGTTCAAACATCATTTATTATCCCCATTATTCCAAATCCCAAAGCTTCCACCCCAAACCTAGGAAACTAGTAATTTTTCTCCTTGGCAATTATTTGACCTTTAGCATCAATTTGACAAACTCTAATGAATAGGGCCAATGTGATTAGGCCATTGTGACCCAATGACAAATTTGGGACATGACAAATCCTCCCTTCCCAATATTGCTTGTCCTGAAGCAATTTTAAACATGGGTGTTGAAGAACCTGCTTTCTGTATAATTCTTTGAAGTTGCCATTGAGTTGCCCAACCTTGAGTCTTTGAGTTTCCATGAAGATTTTAGAGAGGAACCACCATGCTTGCTGCTGCACTACTCTGATAAAAATCACTTTATTAAGTGGGAAATCCATCTCCCATACTGCTTGTTTCCCCAAAAAATTTGAAACCAATGAGATAAAAATTATTCCAGGTTCCCATTGCTTGTATTGCACCCCCACAATTAAGAGTGCTCTCCAACTCACACCATTAGATAAGAGGATTCCTGGATCCCATTTTCTTGTATGCATTCTTCCAAACATCATGAATACAAAATATATATCATCAAAGTACATAACAACATAATGAAAATGTACATCAAGGAGATGCTTCATCAAAGAGTCATGAAAGTGCTTATACCTCCAAGCATGTAGATCACCATTTTCCAAGTGCATACAATCTTCAAGTGACCCATCAAATCTGCTCCAATGACATAGTTGAGGATCCCATGTCCTATAATGCTGCTTCAAATGGATGTGATATGCATCAAAATATTCAGCCATGTATTCCTTCATCCAAGAAGTGAATGAAGAGTCTCCACTAAAATCTGAAGCAAATAATGAGCATAAAAAACAAGGAGACTTCAAAGGACTCAAATAAGTCTCACCCATACATCCATGAATGTGAGAATCATAAAGATGTAACAAAGTATGTGGCTTCCAACAAAAATGTTCTCCCATTATAAATCTATTCACCCAAGTGTTGGATGAAGTTCCTCTAACATCAAATGAACCAAGTGTTGAGCAAGAAAAACCATGAGTCTTCAAGTGACTCAAATTTATATCATAGGTGCATCCATGTAGATGTGCATTATCGTAAGGTAACAAAGGATGCTGCTACAAATGTGAATAAGAATGTGCTCCAACCATATCATAATAAAAAGTAAATCTAGGAGTTCCATACTCCTCATGTGGCACCATAAAAAAGAACCCTTTCACCCATTCTTCATTGAGACTAATGCTGCAAAACATGGAATTGTAGGATGTAGGAGAATTAACTAACTCACCCAAATGATCAAAAAGTGCAGAAGTTTCATCATGGGAAGGATCCATGTGGGTAGTATCATGCAACTCCTTCAAAAGTGGGAAACCTTTGTCATAGATTGGTTCCAATGTAGAGGAATCATGCTCTTCTTTAAAAATTGCATAACCTTCATCAAGAGACAATTCAAGTTCCTCTTCCACCACATAAAGTGTTTGGATCTCTTCAAGTTCATCTTCAAACACATTAAGCATATTCAAATTCCCACATTTCTCATGATCCACCACGTCATGAGAATCCTCCAAACAATCTGAAACATAGGAGGAAAAACAAGTATCTTGTAACTTTTCAAGAAGTTGCTCATTTTGAATTGTGAGCTTATGAATATACTCATTATTCTTAAAGTATGCATCATGTAACAATTCATTAAGCTCAAACAAATGGTTTCTATAAAAAAGCAGAGACATGAAATTACCTTTGATGTGGCACATTGCTCTTTGAATCTTCTCCATGTCTTTAAGGAAGTATGTTTCCTCCAATGAAGTAGCTCTCCAACAAGAATTTGACACCAATGCTTGAGTGTCATGGAGAATGCTAAGGGACTCTTGGATCTTATTTTCATTCCTCTTTAAGGACCCTTTAAGAAAATGAGGCTCTTGCAAATGAACCTCCTCATCTTCTTCATTTTTGCTTGGACCAATTTCATGAAGCTCAAGTGGTGATGGGGAAGTTGATCTTGGTTCTTCTTCAACTGCTACAAGGTCTTCATTATCATGCTTAATGGAACTTGGGTTTGCAACAACACTTTCAAAAGTGATCTCTATGTCACCAACATAGAGGTGTGAGCACCCATCAGTAGGTACTCCTTCATAGTTTAAGCATCCATCAGTAGATGCTCTTCGGTTCGTGTCTAAGCTAGAAGGTGTCTCGAAATGATCTTCCATATTTTCAATAGAATCTTCTTCATGCTCTTGTGATGTCTCTTCATTTTCATCCTTCAAGCAAGTTGATGCATTTTGCCCCTTGTTTTCCTTAGGATCAATATCTTTGGAATCTCTTTTTGAAGAATTCCCAAAAGCTCTCATCAAGTGGGACATAATTTCATGCACACATGTATGATACTCACTCCAAGGTTCTTTACAAGAAGGGCATAAACCTTTCTTTAATAACTCCACATATTCATTTTTGGGCCTATTTTCAAAAACATGTTCAGCATTGTACTGAAAAGACATGGCATTTTGTGTATTTTTGCTCCAAGCAAGATATTCTTGATATTTTTGATATTGTTGGGGCAATGTTTTATATGTTGCTCTCCATCTTTGGAACTCACTCATAGAATTATCCTTGGTTGGTGTGACACACTCATATTCATCATATTTAAAGTCATAAGAATAATCTTCATTTCTCTTGAAATTGTAAGAAGTGTTGCATGATGGCACCTCTTCCTCGTACCATTCACATTCTGCTTCATATTGCTCATAAGCATCTGCATATTCCTCATAAGAATTGTACTCATAGGATTCATCATAATAGTAAGACATGGCTGCCAATTATTCTTGAATGTATGTACCTAATCCACAAGTGCAAGGACCATGCTCTGATAGCACTGTAATGTCCCTTGTTAGGAATTTTATTAAAATGGCAATTTTCCACTTTTTTTCCCTAGTTCGACCTTTGACTAGTTTTGATCTCTAGGTACCAAATTTGCCCCAAATGATCCCAAATATTCTGAGAAGGTATATGAATGATATTAGAACATAAATATGTGTTTCAAGGATGCCTTTGGACCTTTAAAATAATTCTGCAAATCCTCTTTCCATTCTGGTCAATGTAGGTAACTTTACTAGTGATTTCCCTTTGACTAGTATTGGTCTCTAGGTCTCAAATTGACTCCAAATGCCTTCAGATATTCAAGGAAGGTTTATGAATGATATTAGGACTTGAATATGATGTTCACGGATGAAATATGGATACCAAAATACCTCTGCAAACTCTCTTAAGATTCTGGACCAAGTATGCAATTTTACTAGTAATTTGGGGTTCAAATCCCCCCTGGGTAAGTACTGAAAATGGCTTCCCAAATGCCTCCAAACCCACTCAAATTTCTAAACAGAGGTAGGGAATGTATTAAGGTCTCATGTGCACCATTAATTGATTATTATATCTATGCCAACCCTCTCCCATTCCACTGCAAAAATCACCAATTCGACCCTTGGGGAAATAGCACTATTTCTTCTCCCAATGCAATGAAACTGAGTAAAAATACTTCAAATGGTCAAGTACAGTACATGAAGCTTGTATAAGACATCCATGGCAGTATATTGATCACAAATATATCATATAATCATCCATTCATTCGAAATCATCAACATTACATTGATTCACAACAAGGTAGTGGGGAAATGGCATTGTTCTTTCATTAAAATTGAGATTTATAAATTTCTACTTGGAATTTCAACCTGAAACCTTCTAGAGATGAAGAAAATAGTATTTAATTCATATTAAAAAATAAATGGGGCATTAGAAGCTCCCCCAAAGAGTACAATAGCTCACCAAAAACGCCCTCCCTCAAGGATCAAGAATATGCTATCAAAACTGGAAATGGTTGAAGGAGTGAGCTACAATAGAAGAAACCATGAGCTTCCCTGTAGCTTACACCTGCAAATAAAGAATCCATTAAAGCTCCAAATGAAAGTTCTGAATGGCCTTTCCAATTACCAACTTGGATGGGAATCTTTCACCCTCGAAATTGGCTAAGGCAAGAAACTAGTCATCCACTAGCTCTCCCTCTTCACAAATGCAATTGCAAATTCTAGAAATGATAAAAAGATGGTTTCATTCTTTTTTATTGACATTTATAAAGTTATAATTTCCTCCATGGGTCGAATTCCTTCCAAGAGACTCATGCCAACTCAAGTTGGGAAGAGATTCCAAAGAACGCCACTTGTACACCAATTCCTAGTCTCCCACTTCCACCAAATCACATGTGGAAACATCTTAGCTGCCCTAACACCCTTCAGCGCCCTCTTGGAGTCTATTTTTAGCCCTGACATGTCATATATGTCATATGTCAGCCTTCAGGTCTGATTTTTGTCATAGGTGTCATAGCATCTTCATCATTGTTGTCATAGAGCTAGGGAATCTAGCCCAAGTGTCTCACTAGCTCCAAATTGCCTCTTCCTCTTCCATGGGAGTTACTCTTCCTCTATATTTCGACCTTGGATGAGTCATTCCATGAATAATACCTTTTGGACTCCCCCAAGTATGTTACCATTCACCTTGAATTCGAATTGGTGAGAGAATGATGCCAAGTGTAGTGGGGAAATCTAGCGTTCTGTGGGTCCCACTTCCTCCATGTGTCTTCATGATCAAATTCCACTTTGATTTTCACTTGTATATATTTATTTATCTCCTTTATTAAATATTTATGCCATTCTAATGTTCAAACATCATTTATTACCCCCATTATTCCAAATCCCAAAGCTTCCACCCCAAACCTAGGAAACTAGTAATTTTTCTCCTTGGCAATTATTTGACCTTTAGCATCAATTTGACAAACTCTAATGAATAGGGCCAATGTGATTAGGCCATTGTGACCCAATGCCAAATTTGGGACATGAAAAATCCTCCCTTCCCAATATTGCTTGTCCTGAAGCAATTTTAAACATGGGTGTTGAAGAACCTGCTTTCTGTATAATTCTTTGAAGTTGCCATTGAGTTGTCCAACCTTGAGTCTTTGAGTTTCCATGAATATTTTAGAGAGGAACCACCATGCTTGCTGCTGCACTAATTTGATAAAAATCACTTTATTAAGTGGGAAATCCATCTCCCATACTGCTTGTTTCCCCCAAAAAATTGAAACCAATAAGATAAAAATTATTCCAGGTTCCCATTGCTTGTATAGCACCCCCACAATTAAGAGTGCTCTCCAAACCACACCATTAGATAAGAGGATTCCTGGATCCCATTTTCTTGTATGCATTCTTTCAAACATCATGAGTACAAAATATATATCATCAAAGTACATAACAACATAATGAAAATGTACATCAAGGAGATGCTTCATCAAAGAGTCATGAAAGTGCTTATACCTCCAAGCATGTAGACCACCATTTTCCAAGTGCATACAATCTTCAAGTGACCCATCAAATCTGCTCCAATGACATAGGTGAGGATCCCATGTCCTATAATGCTGCTCCAAATGGATGTGATATGCATCAAAATATTCAGCCATGTATTCCTTCATCCAAGAAGTGAATGAAGAGTCTCCACTAAAATCTAAAGCAAATAATGAACATAAAAAACAAGGAGACTTCAAAGGACTCAAATAAGTCTCACCCATACATCCATGAATGTGAGAATCATAAAGATGTAACAAAGTATGTGGCTTCCAACAAAAATGTTCTCCCATTATAAATCTATTCACCCAAGTGTTGGATGAAGTTCCTCTAACATCAAATGAACCAAGTGTTGAGCAAGAAAAACCACGAGTCTTCAAGTGACTCAAATGCATATCATAGGTGCATCCATGTAGATGTGCATCATCGTAAGGTAACAAAGGATGCTGCGTCAAATGTGAATAAGAATGTGCTCCAACCATATCATCATAAAAAGTAAATCTAGGAGTTCCATACTCTTCATGTGGCACCATAAAAAAGAATCCTTTCACCCATTCTTCATTGAGACTAATGCTGCAAAACATGGAATTGTAGGATGTAGGAGAATTAACTAACTCACCCAAATGATCAAAAAGTGCAGAAGTTTCATCATGGGAAGGATCCATGTGGGTAGTATCATGCAACTCCTTCAAAAGTGGGAAACCTTTGTCATAGATTGGTTCCAATGTAGAGGAATCATGCTCTTCTTTAAAAATTGCATAACCTTCATCAAGAGACAATTTAAGTTCCTCTTCCACCACATCAAGTGTTTGGATATCTTCAAGTTCATCTTCAAACACATTAAGCATATTCAAATTCTCACATTTCTCATGATCCACCATGTCATGAGAATCCTCCAAACAATCTACCATTTGACAATTTGAAACATAGGAGGAAAAACAAGTATCTTGTAACTTTTCAAGAAGTTGCTCATTTTGAATTGTGAGCTTATGAATATCCTCATTATTCTTCAAGTATGCATCATGTAACAATTCATTAAGCTCAAACAAATGGTTTCTATCAAAAAGAAAAGACACGAAATTACCTTTGATGTGGCACATTGCTCTTTGAATCTTCTCCATGTCTTCAAGGAATGATGTTTCCTCTAATGAAGTAGCTCTCCAACAAGAATTTGACACCAATGCTTGAGTGTCATGGAGAATGCTAAGGGACTCTTGGATCTTATTTTCATTCATCTTTAAGGACCCTTCAAGAAAATGAGGCTCTTGCAAATGAACCTCCTCATCTTCTTCATTTTTGCTTGGACCAACTTCATGAAGCTCAAGTGGTGATGGGGAAGTTGATCTTGGTTCTTCTTCAAATACTACAAGGTCTTCATTATCATGCTTAATGGAACTTGGGTTTGCAGCAACACTTTCAAAAGTTATCTCTATGTCACCAACATAGAGGTGTGAGCACCCATCAGTAGGTACTCCTTCATAGTTTAAGCATCCATCAGTAGATGCTCTTTGGTTCGTGTCTAAGCTAGAAGATGTCTCGAAATGATCTTCCATATTTTCAATAGAATCTTCTTCATGCTCTTGTGATGTCTCTTCATTTTTCTCCTTCAAGCAAGCTGATGCATTTTTTCCCTTGTTTTCCTTAGGATCAATATCTTTGGAATCTTTTTTTGAAGAATTCCCAAAAGCTCTCCTCAAGTGGGACATAATTTCATGCACACATGTATGATACTCACTCCAAGATTCTTTACAAGAAGGGCATAAACCTTTCTTTACTAACTCCACATCTTCATTTTTGGGCCTATTTTCAAAAACATGTTCAGCATTGTACTCAAAAGACATGGCATTTTGCGTATTTTTGCTCCAAGCAAGATATTCTTGATATTGTTGGGGCAAGGTTTTATATGTTGCTCTCCATCTTCGGAACTTGCTCATATAATTACCATTGGTTGGTGTGACACACTCATATTCATCATATTTAAAGTCATAGAATAATCTTCATTTCTCTTGAAATTGTAAGAAGTGTTGCATGATGGCACCTCTTCCTCATACCATTCACATTCTGCTTCATATTGCTCATAAGCATCTGCATATTCCTCATAAGAATTGTACTCATAGGATTCATCATAATAGTAAGACATGGCTGCCAATTATTCTTGAATGTATGTACCTAATCCACAGATGCAAGGACCATGCTTTGATACCACTGTAATGTCCCTTGTTAGGAATTTTATTAAAATGGCAATTTTCCACTTTTTTTCCCTAGTTCGACCTTTGACTAGTTTTGATCTCTAGGTCCCAAATTTGCCCCAAATGATCCCAAATATTCTGAGAAGGTATATGAATGATATTAGAACATAAATATGTGTTTCAAGGATGCCTTTGGACCTTTAAAATAATTCTGCAAATCCTCTTTCCATTCTGGTCAATGTAGGTAACTTTACTAGTGATT
This sequence comes from Larix kaempferi, assembly GCA_027924585.1. Lineage (NCBI taxonomy): Eukaryota > Viridiplantae > Streptophyta > Pinopsida > Pinales > Pinaceae > Larix > Larix kaempferi. Next base: position 38,191,669 of record BSBM01000186.1, read on the forward strand.
TCCCTTTGACTAGTATTGGTGTCTAGGTCTCAAATTGACTCCAAATGCCTTCAGATCTTCAAGGAAGGTGTATGAATGATATTCAGACTTGAATATGATGTTCACGGATGAAATATGGTGACCAAAAGACCTCTGCAAACTCTCTTAAGATTCTGGACCAAGTATGCAATTTTACTAGTAATTTGGGGTTCAAATCCCCCCTGGGGTGAGTACTGAAAATGGCTTCCCAAATGTCTTCAAACCCACTCAAATTTATGAAAAGAGGTAGGGAATGTATTAATTATGTTATTAAGGTCTCATGTGCACCATTAATTGATTATTATATCTGTTTCAACCCTTTCCCATTCAAATGAAAAAATCACCAATTTGACCCTTGGGGAAATGACACTATTTTTTCTCCCAATGCAATGAAACTGAGTAAAAATACTTCAAATGCTCAAGTACAGTACATGAAACTTGTAGAAGACATCCATGGCAGTATATTTATCACAAATATATCAGAGAATCATCCATTCATTCGAAATCATCAACATTACATTGATTCACAACAAGGTAGTGGGGAAATGGCATTGTTCTTTCATTAAAATTGAGATTTATACATTTCTACTTGGAATTTTGACCTGAAACCTTCTGGAGATGAAGAAAAGAGTATTTAATTCATATTAAAAAATAAATGGGGCATTAGAGGCTCCCCCAAAGAGTACAATAGCTCACCAAAAACGCCCTCCCTTAAGGATCAAGAATATGCCATCAAAACTGGAAATGGTTGAAGGAGTGAGCTGCAATAGAAGAAACCATGAGTTGCCCTGTAGATTACACCTGCAAATAAAAACTCCATTAAATCTCCAAATGAAAGGTCTGAATGGCCTTTCCAATTACCAACTTGGATGGGAATCTTTCACCTTCGAAATTGGCTAAGGCAAGAAACTAGTTATCCACTAGCTCTCCCTCTTCACAAATGCAATTGCAAAATCTAGAAATGATCAAAAGCTGATTTCATTATTTTGCATTGCATTTATAAAGTTCTAATGTCCTCCATGGGTCGAATTCCTTCCAAGAGACTCATGCCAACTCAAGTTGGGAAGAGATTCCAAAGAACGCCACTTGTACACCAATTCCTAGTCTCCCACTTCCACCAAATCACATGTGGAAGCATCTTAGCTGCGCTAACACCGTTGAGCGCCCTATTGGAGTCTATTTTTAGCCCCGACGTGTCATATATGTCATATGTTAGCCTTCAGGTCTGATTTTTGTCATAGGTGTCATAGCATCTTCATCATTGTTGTCATAGAGCTAGGGAATCTAGCCCAAGTGTCTCACTAGCTCCAAATTGCCTCTTCCTCTTCCATGGGAATTAATCTTCCTCTATATTTCGACCTTGGATGAGTCATGCCATGAATAATACCTTTTGGACTCCCCCAAGTATGTTACCATTCACCTTGAATTCGAATTGGTGAGAGAATGATGCCAAGTGTAGTGGGGAGATCTATCCATGTGTGGGTCCCACTTTCTCCATGTGTCTTCATGATCAAATTCCACTTTGATTTTCACTTGTATATATTAATTTATCTCCTTTATTAAATATTTATTCCATTCTAATGTTCAAACATCATTTATTACCCCCATTATTCCAAATCCCAAATCTTCCACCCCAAACCTAGGAAACTAGTAATTTTCCTCCTTGGCAGTTATTTGACCTTTAACATCAATTTGACAAACTCTAATGAATAGGGCCAGTGTGATTAGGCCATTGTGACCCAATGCCAAATTTGGGACATGACATTAGGCTACAACCATATAAGCAATCTACCCTCAAAGAGAAGAAGAATAAAAAATTAGCTCCAAAAATCTTATGGACCCTACAAGATTATTCACAAGATCGGAGAAGTGGCCTATGAGTTAGATTTTCCTTCCTCCCGCATTCATAAGGTTTCATGTATCTTGATTGAAAAAGGTTTTGGGACATACTATGTCAGTTCAAACAAAACTACTAGAATTAGATTAAGAAGGGAGCTTGATTTTGGTGTTAGAAATTATAACTCTGAAGGTCCTTGTGTTTTTTTTGTTTCATCACGAGGGGACAATAGTTGTATTTTTCCTAGACAACTTTATAATGTAAAGTGACTTTATGTTTTAAAAGTGAGTTTGTACTTTATCATTTAAGTTGTGGGTCACATATTTTAAATGTGCATTTAATTATTATTTTGTATTAATTAATGTGCATTAAAAGGTGGACCCATGACCATAGGATTTAATCCTATCCATTAATGAGGTAGTTAATGGTAGTTAGGGTTAGTTGAGGATAAATAAAGTATAAAACGAGTCTAGGGAAAAGAAGAAAGACACCAAGCTAGAGAGAGACCATATTAAGAGGAGAGGCACAATTTTCAAGACAAAGGCACATATCACAAGACAATGACAACTAAGAATTGATAGTCCATACAGTAGGTTACATGACACAATTTTCAAGGCAAGGCACGTGTGGGAACTTTTCCCAAGGCAGATTCACAACGTTCTTCCCTGCATAGAAATTTGTACCAACGTGTGTGTTGTTGTCACATTTCCTGAGGCAGAGAGAGAAATCTACAACTATAAATTTCTGACAGGTCGTACTATGGCATGATTCCCTAGGCAACAGTTTGCTGGTCTGTTTCTGGCACATGTGGGTAGTCTGAAATATTTCCCCCTGATTGGAACGAATTTCAAGGAATGAACAACTCAGGGGTTAAGATAAGTTTGTCTTTGTAATCTGAAAATGAATTTCTTAGTTGTGAAATTCTAGTTTTGCTCTTCTTAATAAAATCTCTCAAGGGTTTTCCCAGTGTGGGTTTTACCTTGGTCAATTGGACCTAAATATTTGTATTAAATTATTAATGCTCAATATTGTTCAGTTGAAGTGCTTAGCATGTGTGTTTTAATCTTTTAAATTTGAAAGTATTCATAAGCATTAAAACCACTGAGATGCTAAGTGTTTGAAAAAACACATAAGTCAGATTTTTGTAATTTTGTCAAAATTTATTCATGGTATTAGAGTGTAGAAGAGCAGGGCAGTGAGCAGAGGATTTGAAACAAGTGGTTTCAAATTTGGTCAAGAATGTATGTATTGTAGTTGCAGATTGGTGCTGAGAGAAGCATTGATTTCAAGGTGAGAAATCTTACAAGTTTAGTACAACAGTCTGCAATATTGTACACCAATTATTACACAATAACCAAGAAAGAGATTAGTCTTCTTCAATTCGTACAATAGAGGAGTCACAATAATTCAATTCGGATTTAACTGTCTGTACTGTGCAAGATTGAAAGTCTGTATTGGTTTATAGTGCACATATATCAAGGTTTGAAATTGACACTAAACTAAGGATTTATTATTGCTTGAAAGGTTTTCAGTGAAAGATCACTAGTACCGAGCAGGTTGAATTCTCTTTTGCTTCTAGTTGTGGTAACAACAGTTATGAGTATGATCGTACCTGGATAGTTGACTGTAGGTTAATTAGACATATGACAGGGATGTGGTATACATTCCTTAGTATTTCAGAAATCGATCTTGGTCACTTTGTGAATGGAACTCTTCAAGTTAGGGGAGTCGGTAGTGTCAGATTTCTGCTTGATTTTGAGACTCTAGAGATAAAGGGAGTCTTATTTGTTCCAGGGCTGAGGGATAATATACTCTCAGTCTCAGCCTTGGAGGATGCAGGGAATGTGGTTACCTTTGAGCGTGGTTATGTTCGCATTCATGTAGTAGATGTAGATCTTATAAGAAATGTTCTGATTGGAGAGCAGAGAGGCATAGTCTACACATTGCTTGGATATCCTGTGTGGGGAAGGTCTAGGTGGTTAATAGACTCAGATGAGGAGAAAGAACCTCATAGGATTTAAGGTGCACTAAGAAGATAATACTTAGTCCAATAGTGAGAGCATGGAGCTATATCTAGTACTGGTAGGAGACTCAGTAAGTACGGTGTTGGTGAGAAGGTACATGAGATGAGAGAAAAGTATCAGAGTTCAGATTTCTGAGTGGTCTTCAGACACTATTCTCTGGGCCAAATTCTAGAGCAGTAGGGAGTTGTAGCAGGGAACAGGGAACCAAGTGGAGGAGATACATATAGTTCCAGAAGGACCTCCCTCGTTAGGAGGGAGTGTTAGAAATTATAAATCTGGAGGTCCTTCTTGTGTTTTATCATGTGGGGACATAAGTTGTATTTTTCCTAGACAACTTTATAATGTAAAGTGACTTTATGTTTTAAAAGTATACTTTATCATTTAAGTTGTGGGTCACATATTTTAAATGAGCATTTAATTATTATATTGTATCAATTAATGTGCATTAAAATGTGAACCCTTGATCATAATATTTAATCCTATCCATTAATAAGGTAGTTAGGGTTAGTTGAGGAGAAATAGAGTATAAAAATAGTCTAGGGAAAGTAAGAAAGACATCAAGCTAGAGAGAGATTAGATTAGGAGAAGAGGCACAATTTTCAAGACAAAGGCACAGTTCCAAAGACAGTGACAACCAAGAATTGGTAGTCCGTACAGTAGGTCATAGGATAGTTTTCAAGGTATTGGCACGTGTGGGCACTTTTCCCAAGGCAGATTCATAACATTCTTCCCTGCGTAGAAATTCGTACCATCCTGTGTGTTGCTGATACATTTCTGAGGCAGAGAGAGAAATATGTAGATGTAAATTTTGAAATTCGTACCATCATGTGTGTCGCTGACACATTTCCTGAGGCAAAGAGAGAAATATGTAGCTGTAAATTTCTGACAGGACGTACAACATGCCGTACTGTGGCATGATTCCCTAGGCAGCAGTTTGTTGCTCTGTTTCTGGCACGTTTGGGCAGTCTGAAATATTTCCTCTTGTTTTCCACGAATTTCAAGGAATGAATATCTAGGGGTTAAGATAAGTTTGTCTTTGTAATCCGAAAATGAATTTTCGAGTTGTGAAATTCCAGTTTTGCTCTTCTTAATAAAATCTCTCAAGGGTTTTCCCAGTGTGGGTTTTTCCTTGGTTAGTTGGACCTAAATCTTTGTATTCAATTATTAATGCTCAGTATTGTTCAGTTGAAGTGCATATCATGCATGTTTTAATATTTTAAATTTGAAAGTATTCATAAGCATTGAAACCTCTGAGATGCTAAGTGTTTGACAAAACACATAAGTCATATTTTTGTAATTTTGTCAAAATTTCTTCATTTGGAACCAAATTTTTTTATTGATAGACACTCTCTATCTCTTCGTATTAGAACCAATATGGACTACCCAATCAAGTGGAAGAATATGCCACCAGAAGAAGCTACATGGAAAGATGAACAGTTCATGAAGAAACACCATCAATTACAAGCTTTGAGGGCAATTGTTTTTAAAGAGGGGCTATGTTAAGGCCCTAACAATCATTTATTATTATTATTATATTAGTTATGGTTAGGTCGGCTTAGTATTAGGTTACATAATGATCACTTCATCTCCTATTTATAATAGAGCAGATTCATTTATATCATCATCTCTTATTGTCTTGTATATTTGGTACAATGTATAAGGAGGTTTCTACTTTGAAGGGGATTCTTATTCATCTCTTTTATTCATTATTAAGGCATGGATTACTTTTTCTTGGTTATTTTATGCTCTTTTGGGGAATCTGAGAAGGATGGGACTTGGAGAATTCGTATCAACTACAAATATTTAAATAAGATCACCCTCAAATATTGATACTCTCTGCTTGGGATTCATGACTTGATAGATTAGTTCCAACATGTCAAGTACTTCACCAAGTCGTATCTCAAATTGGGATACCACCAGGTACATGTTATGGAAGAAGGCATTTGGAAGATTACCTTCAAGACAATGTAAGGACTATTTGAATGTTTGATAAATCCGATTGGTTTATTTAATGCACCATCCACATTATTGTGTTTGGTGAAAGGTGTATTGTGTCCCTTTATAGATTCATTTGTAATAGTGTACTGAGATGATATATTGGTTTATGGCTAGGTTAAACTTGAATTGGTAAAATAGTAGAAGATGGGTTTACCATTGGTGGTTTATGGGCCCATGGTTTTGGGTGTCCCATGGTATTTTACCATGGTATTACATGTGATGAAGACTACTTAAGGGCTTCAGGAAATCCATTGTAAAGTGCCTAAATTAGTCGATTTCATCCTATGAGTGGTTGATGATGGATGGATTGGCCATGCCTTGGACGAAGTGATCAAGGGTAATATATCTATTGTTAGTGGTTTTCCCGGTTTTGGGTTTCCATGGTAAAAAAATTCTTCTTCGTTGTGTGCGCTTTCTTATTATATGTATTTTTGCATTTTATTTCCTAACAATTTATATCTCTACATAGGAAGAACATATCTCACATCTCATGTAGGTGTTAAAGACGTTGAAAAAGAATAAACTGTTGGAAAATATAAAGAAATTTGAATTTTCTCAGTAGTCATTGGTGTATTTGGGTTATGTAATTGGTGGAGGGTAACTAAAGATATATCTTGCCAAGATGGAGGCCATATTGAAGTGGCCAACTGCTACTAATGTCTTTGAGGCGGGGATATTTTTTTGTGGAAACATAGTACTTACAAAATTTTACAACATCAATTTCAAGTGTGGTTGCACCACTCAATACCATTACAACTAATGGAAAGAGTTTTCAATGGGGAAAGAATCAGTAGAAATCTTTTGAAGATCTCAAACAAAATACCAATCAAGCATTAGTTTTTGCATTTCCAAATTTTCAAATGCCTTTTGAAGTAGAGACAAATACAAGTGGATATGCTATGGGAGTGGTCTTGATGCAAGGAGGTAAGTCACTATGTATCATTCTAAAATGTTTCATGATGGAGTCTTGAACTACCCTACATATGATAAGGAACTCTATGCTCTAGTTCAACATGTTGAGAAATGGAAGCACTATTTGAAGGGCGAGGACATTGTCACCCACATTGATCACCAACCACTACAGTACTTCGAGGCCCAAATAAAGGTTGATCAAAACAAACACTACAAGTGGATGGGGTTTTAAAAACAATTTCATCTAATCATCAAATATAAGAAGGGAATCACTAATAAGTTTGTAGACATGATTTCAAGGCTACCCACATCCAAGATCACAACTTTGGGAACTCTTTTGCACATGGATCATTTCACCTATGATGCATACAAAGAGGCATACATAGAACATTAGGACTTTAAAGAGGCATTTCGATAGGTGCAAGGCCAAGTTCATGTAGAAGAAGGTGACAGTAAGGCTAATTATCATCTTCGAGATGGGTTTCTCTAGAAGCTATATACTAGCTATGTTCCTAACGATGAAAGATTGTAGTTTATTGAAGAAGCTCACAACTCCAAAGTTGCAAGGCATTTTGTTGTTGGGAATATAGTTTCCAACTTACAAAGGGATTTGTACTAGCCCAAAATGCAAGAATATGTAGCTTAGTTTATTAGAGGATGCAAACTTTGCTATACTAGAAAGTGAAATAACATAAAGCAAGGTTTATACCATCCCTTACTTGTGCCTACTAGACCATGGAGAGCATATCCATGGATTTCATGGAAGGTTTAACAAGAACAAGGAAAGAACATGACTATATGTTTGTGGTAGTTGACATGTTTGGAAAGATGTGCATTCTCGTCCCTTGTAAAAAGACCATCAAGGAATTGTCACGTCCCCACCCATCACACCAGTGAAATGGAGAGGATCGTGAGGCTAAAATCGGGCATCTAGCCCCATAAACTTATAACCAAGCACTCACATGATTTAAAAGAGCTATGGGATGTATAATTAGGGGAGAAACACAACGGAAATAAACGATTTCACATCCATTATACAGTCAGTATTTTCATGCCATTCATCAATCTAAACAATATCAAACTATCAAACGAGAATACTTATCTTAAATCAAGTAGTTCCCGAGCAACCAGCTACGCTTCTGCAACGTTCCACCCAATTGTAGGCCAGTGTGCTCCTCAATCTCTCAGCACCACTGCCACCCCCGAGCTGGGCATGATCTCCACAAGGAAAAGGGGAAAACAGGCTCTCACATAGCCAAAGGTATATCAAAATCAGCCAAGCCAATCAGCAATTGGGTTTCTCAGGCTGTTAATGTTAAATTTTCTGAATTTACTTCAATATGATCTAGGATATTAACTGAGAGAACAACATGTACAGCATATCTACAGCATATCAATCATGGAGACAATAATGCAAGCACACAAGAGACACAAAGATTTACTTGGGGAAAACCATAAAGGTGAAAAACCCCAATAACTTCCTCAGAGATAGATAGAGCAATGATACAACCAACCATAAGAGATAGACACAACCTAGCAGCATATCCTCCTCCTCCATAAGTGCGCCACTCCTCCTTGAGTGCATGTGTGAGAAGTGAGTGAGTAAATAGAGTGCCTCCCGCACTCTATTTATACTTGACTTGACTTGCCTTTTTACCTAACTCATGTAGGCTCGAACTTAACCACATAACATAATGCTGACTGGGCCGACCCCCAATAGGGTGGTCTAATAACCCTTTGACCCACATGGCCGACCCCCAATAGGGTGGTCTAATAACCCTTCGACCCACATGAATTATACAGGGCCGACCCCAACAAGGTGGTCTAATAACCCATCAAGTATAAGTTACGACACTTACAATATAAATGACGACACTTCCGTATAGAGGAATAATAACATCTCTATAGGAATACAATATACATATATGTGAAATACATTCCGAAGTTACATATACATCAACACTCCCTCTTAACTAGGAAGGTATTTCTCAGCATAGTTCTTCTAGCACAAGTCATCTTCTCTGGATCATCGTCACTGGATAATCGTCATCGAGTCATCATCATCGTCACTGCTGCTGCTATCTCAATCAATCTCTGAATCTACTCGTCATAGGAAGTTCTACAGAGCCAGTCCTTTTTCATACTGGATGTAGGCCCACCACCTGCAGGTCTTCATCATCACTGGCCATACTGTGGAATCCTCAGGACTTATTACGTGCGTCACAAAACCTGGCTGCAGCATCCCAGGCTATTACGAGCACACAGCTCTACCTGTAGGATCTCCCAGGAGCACATTACATGTGACCCATCACAAAACCTGGCTGAAGCATCCCAGGCTGTTACGAGCACGCGGCTCTACCTGTCGGATCTCCCAGGAGCACATTACATGTGATCTCACCACAAAACCTGGCTGAAGCATCTGAGGCCTTTTTCATCCTGTCCAGATCTCCCAGGAGCAAATTACATGTGGTCATGGCAAAACCTGGCTGAAGCATCTGAGGCCTTTTTCATCCTGTCCAGATCTCCCAGGAGCAAATTACATGCCATAGGACAAAACCTCGCAAGAGCATCTCAGGATGTTACGGGTACACAAATCCGACCTGAAATGTCCCAGGGCACAAATTACATGTCCTCCCAAGCAAAACCTCGCAAGAGCATTTGCCAGATGTCCCAGGGCACCGAATTACATGCCATAGGCAAAACCTCGAAAGACCATCTGCAAATCTCCCAGGGCACAAATTACATGCTTTCCTGCACAACCTGATCCACGGCCACAAAGTATCATCTGATACTCATCAAACATCATCCTGATGTACACATGATCATCCTGATCATCATCACTGCAACATCCTGCTGCATGTCATCTGGAGAAGCTCGTCATCCACGATCATCCAAGTATCCACCTGATACATACATAGATACATGATCCACACAATGTATCCATCAACATACATGATCCACCTGATCATACAAAGATACATGATCCACACAATGTATCCATCAGCATACATGATCTACCTGATCATACAAAGATACATGATCCACACAATGTATCCATCAGTATGCATGATCTACCTGATCATACAAAGATACATGATCCACACAATGTATCCATCAGTATACATGATCTACCTGATCATACAAAGATACATGATCCACACAATGTATCCATCAACATCCAACATGATGCGTTCATACAAAATACATACACATGATCCATCCGATCATGTCCAGCATCCAACATGATGCATATACAAAATACATACACATGATCCAACCGATCATATCCAGCATCCAACATGATGCATATACAAAATACATACACATGATGCATTCATACATACATATAATGATCCGACTGATCATGTCCAGCATCCAACATGATGCATACACAAAATACATATAATGATCCAACTGATCATATCCAAGCAGAAACCAGAACATCCTCCTGATGTTCATCATTCAGCGCTTACATCCACAGCTATGTGAAGGATCCCCCTTCCAACATGCTTGGAATGGCTTCAGCAAATGTGTTCATCACTTCTTCCTCGAAGTATCCTCGATCTGAAGCGCGCCAAGCCTCTCTCTGAAGTACTCGAAATTCACCCTGGCTAGTGGCTTCGTCAGCACATCTGCAATCTGCTCGTTCGTCGCAACATACAGAAGCTTCACAGCTCCTCTCTGCACCATATCCCTGATATAGTGATATTTGATCTCTATGTGTTTCGACTTGTCATGAAACACTGGGTTCTCGGATAGCTTCACACAACTTTGGTTATCACAGAAGATACCAGTAGCATCCAGCGGGAGATCAAATAACTCAGACAGTAGCTTCCGTAGCCATACTGCCTCACAACTAGCTGAACAGGCTGCAACATACTCCACCTCTGCTGTACTCAGTGCTACACAGGACTGCTTCCTTCTAAACCAAGAGATCACACCTGATCCCATATTGAAGCAACACCCAGATGTGTTCTTCCTATCTGCAGCACTGCCAGCCCAATCTGAATCAACATAACCCTGCAGGTTAAACTTTTGATTCGCTTCATACTTGAGCCCATAATCCACTGTACCCTTCAGGTACCTCAAAACATGCTTTACAGCAACCAGGTGAACACTTCTCGGATCCGTCAGGAACTGGCTCAATGTGTTCACTGCAAAGCAAATGTCTGGTCTCGTGTTCGTCAGGTACATCAAGGACCCAATCATCTGACGATACATAGTGATATCAACCGTCTCAGATGAAGCATCACATAGAAGCTTCAGATTCGATGCCATAGGTGTGGCCATGGCCTTGCAATCCATCATCCCGAATCTCTTCAGGATATCTACTGCATACTTCCCTTGTACAAGGAAGATTCCTTCTGCACTCTGCCACACCTCCATGCCAAAAACAAATAGTGCATCATATCCAAGTTCTTCATCTCGAACTCGGTAGTAAGCTTCCGCTGCGTGTCAGCAATCAAACTATTTTCACCTGTAACAAACAGGTTATCTGCATACAAAAGTAGTATCACTAGATTTCCTTCCTCAACCTTGTAGTAAAGGTTGGAATCCGCTTTATTCTTGGTAAAGCCCAAACTGGATAGAAAGCTGTCTATCCTACCATACCAAGTTCTGCACACACATATATGACTACACCATGTTGTCTTGAAATCCATCTGGTGTATCTTCTATTTCATCACTTTTATATTTCTCTATGCTGTCATCTGCAGCATGCTTGATCTGATAGTTCCATTTGGAAGTCATAACAAAATTCCCTTCAGGTCTTGGGACTACATCCCAAACATCATTCTTCATGATCAACGGATCATGGCATTCCATTTCTTCATCCCAGATCCTGGGAACTTCAATATCTTCAATAGATATCTTTGTTGCTGGAACAAATGTTGTAGTCTTTTTGTAGGTGAAGATATACGGTCTTTCCTACAAAACAGGTTAAATTGCATGATTAGAAACATCTCATAATTTTCAGAACAAATTCTTACACATAAAGAAATATGTCATACAGTCATGCAATTATCTTAGCCAATGCTTCAATACAACATTTATCCATATCCCGTAACTTTCTATATGCCTTCCAATCTCTACCAGAACATTGTTAAGAGTGTGCACAACTCCCAACATGTCAGCAAAGAGGTTTCATTCTAGATAAGTAGCAATGGAATGTTGTACAGTGCCATAGGCCACTTACCCATGCATATTAGTAGTATACTGTTCATCAATGCAACTATTCTAATATGCAGGAACATGGGCATATACATCATTGAACAATTTTATTTAAACAAACACATATGCAAGAAATGACAATTCAAATACTTATCTTTGTTTGTTCGTTAGGTGGACTCCCTCTGAGTCTTTGCTTTCTTGCAGGAGCTGCTGGAGTCCTAATCTGCAGTAGCTTCTTCGACACCTTTCTGTTGTGGAATGTAGAGAGATGGACAACTCCCTCTGAATATCTGCATCCTTGCAGAAACTACTGAAGTGTGCTCCTTTTCTTTCTTGCAGGAACAACTGGAGTGTGCTCCCTCTTGATCTTTGCTTCCTGAATTGCCTGTTCTTGAACTCATATTCATCCTTGGTCCCTATGCATGCTTATTAGTATCATGATTGAGTTATCCTTGTGATCTCATATAAAATCATACATTCATTAGTATACCATTAAAACACAATAATCTCAAGCATGTATAGTCATGATCATTTTAAACAGAAAATAATAAGCATTACCATTCAAGGTTTATGTGGGATTCTTATGGTTAGTCAAATCATAAGAAATATAACATGTCTAAGCCTGTAATTACTCAAACCTATGAATCTTCGGGTTAGTTGAATCATCAATCACGATAAGAGATATAATATGCATAAAACCTGTGATTATTCAAACCTATACCTTCATGATTCTTCTGGTTAGTCATATCATCAATTATGGTAAGAAACATAATATGCATACAACCATGATTATTCAAACCTATGACTCTTCGTGAATAATCATTATCAACAACACAATAGTATAAGATCCTAACACAAGGTAGGATTCTAGCTTGATATAGGAAAAGCATACATGGATTAGCATGCTAGCTAGTTTATGTCTAACATACCCGCATAATGTCTTCTGGTTCTCTTTAGTGACTTGTGCTAGTAACCTACATGTCTCATATGTTAACCATTACAAAACCAAGTTATACATACCTCATAAATGGATCTTCTATGAGATCCATGACAATGGATGAATCTTTGTCCTCATGTTATCATGACCATATGTTCTTGGACCGGAACATGATTTGTCTTTCTTGGTGTACCTTTCATGTTAGTAGACAACATAAACCTCATACAACACCATAATGCATTAGTACAATCATAAGTGTCAATACCCTAATCAATGAATATTTTCTATCGTGCATTCATAGTTTTATTAAGGTAATACGACAAATCTAAAATCAAAATTGTACTAACCGTAATAACATGAAGAGAGACATACCATAAAATTAATCATGGACAAATATCAAAACATACCTCGATGAGTCATACCTGTCGAGATCGCTTGTAACCTTCTTATGTAAGGCCTTAGCCTTATCTCCCTCTGAAACAGGAACTTCTTCACTTATGCAAGTGACCAATCCATCTTCTTCTAGGATTAGCCCAATCCACTTGATTTGCAAGAACTGGACCTGGAGTTGGATATGGGTTTGTCAGAGAAACCCCAAAAATTCAAACTTTGAATTTCAAACTTCCGAAAGGATAGAAATATGCGCCTTGATGAGTTGATCAAATTGGTATATTCAGAATTTGAAAACTGCAAAGTTTCACTACTCAACTTCCGGATTCACTGGACGTGACCCTGAACTGGAGTTTGATGAATCCCACTCTTCTGCCCAATCAAAAGGTTTGATCCAAAGCTCTAAGCTTCTATTTTTCTGAGGAGCTTCCAGTCGTGGTCTCAGATTTCAAAAATTCCCATTTTTACAGAAGCCCTAATTTTCCACTTTCCTGATCAAAGTCCCGAACTAGGGTCTGATCAAGCTCGGCCTTCTGCCCAACCAAAAATTCTGATTTTGGTCTCTAAATTTTTATTTTGATGAGTAGCATTCAGCCGTGGTCTCCGATTACAAAAAATCCAACTTTCTCCAAAGCCCTAAATTCCGGAAGCCATGAATGAAGGTACTCAAAAATAATTCTGTTTTGACAGAAATATGTACCTGATTGTTTCTGGTGTACCTCTGAATTTTTTGATCCACAGGGTCTGCAAAAGTTTCTTGAGATAGCCTGACCTGTTATCTTTCCATCCTGATAGGTTTGACCTCAATTGGATTCTCTGAGAGAGAGTTATGCCAAATGTCGCAACGTGTCCTGTTTTGGGATAATACATGAGAGCGAACTTGTACGGTGTGCCACGTGTCACTGTTTCAACTTCGGCCTCTAAAAACTTTTCTTGGGATATCTCGGTCTTTTATCTTTCCATCTTGACAGGTCTGACCTCAATTGGATTTTCTGAGAGAGAGTTATGCCAAGTGTCGCAACGTGACCTGTTTATGGGATAAAACAGTAGAGCAAACTTGTACGGCGTGCCACGTGTCAATGGTTCAACTTCGGACTCTGAAAAAGTTTTCTGAGATAGTACAGTCTGTGTACTACCTTTCACTTTTCACGAAATTTCATTTGGAGCTTCCTAGCCCAAGTTATGACCTTTTTCCCAAGGTCACCTGATTTTGACTAAGATCTGGAAGAGGCAGAAACCCTATATTGCACAGATCATAAATCACAAAGTACAACGAATTAGAGGTTTTCCTTTGGACACAAGGTACCTGGAGATCTTAGATTTGTCCTTTAACAATTTCAGATCCGAAAACTTCACCAAAACGGATTTATAGTGAAAGTGCTACGATGACTGGTTTTTTCTATATCAAGCCCTAGCATCATAAGTGCAACAAGTGTCATACATGCCATATCATGCCTTCTTTCAGGCTAGCTCTGATACCATGTTAAATTTTCTGAATTTACTTCAATATGATCTAGGATCTTAACTGAGAGAACAACATGTACAGCATATCTACAGCATATCAATCATGGAGACAATAATGCAAGCACACAAGAGACACAAAGATTTACTTGGGGAAAACCATAAAGGTGAAAAACCCCAATAACTTCCTCAGAGATAGATAGAGCAATGATACAACCAACCATAAGAGATAGACACAACCTAGCAGCATATCCTCCTCCTCCATAAGTGCGCCACTCCTCCTTGAGTGCATGTGTGAGAAGTGAGTGAGTAAATAGAGTGCCTCCCGCACTCTATTTATACTTGACTTGACTTGCCTTTTTACCTAACTCATGTAGGCTCGAACTTAACCACATAACATAATGCTGACTGGGCCGACCCCCAATAGGGTGGTCTAATAACCCTTTGACCCACATGGCCGACCCCCAATAGGGTGGTCTAATAACCCTTCGACCCACATGAATTATACAGGGCCGACCCCAACAAGGTGGTCTAATAACCCATCAAGTATAAGTTACGACACTTACAATATAAATGACGACACTTCCGTATAGAGGAATAATAACATCTCTATAGGAATACAATATACATATATGTGAAATACATTCCGAAGTTACATATACATCAACAGTTAAGAGATGGGTGCATGCATCATCAAAAGCATAAGTGTTGGGCATGAGAAAAACGCCTATACAGTGAAGTTTCCAACAGTGGGTTTCTACTAGTTCCAGAAAAACGTGGGTAGACTCAAAACGAATTGGCCACTAGGAAAAATCGACTAGGAGAGCAACCCATTCCAGAAAAACGCCCCAAGGGAAAAAACGACCTCTCCCTCGGTCCAAAATCGCATCCCTCCTTCCCCAGCTACTCCAAAATACCAAAACGAGTTTCTGGGCATGGAAAAATGCAGGGTTATGGCCAAAAAACGTGAGGATAAACTTCAGGGAGCTCAAACTGCGTGAGAGGAAGAATGGCCATGGGTGAAGAATGGCTTTGGGCCAATTTCGTGGGGGTTTTCTTGCCCAACAAGCAAAAACACGATTTTCCAAGTTGATGGCTTTCCCATGCACGAAAATTGACAGCCATACCTCTCCCATCCCAAGGCATTTATTGTCTCAACCAATCTTTGGAAGAATTAAATGATTGGGTGCATGAGACAAAATGGGTAGTTGGTGGTTTATGGGTTTTCTCATTGACACATGGATTAAAACCATTGGCTGAAGGGTTCGGTTATTTTCCCTCCCTCTTCCTTGTAAAGATCATGCCCCCATCTCTTTTGTTGCATTGCGTAGCTGGTTGTGGGTTTTCTCATTAAAATTGCATATTTACATGATGTCCGGTTTTACATTGTGCACTGCTAGCACAAGGACCATATGCATCTATTCTAATTGCCGATACATAAAACGATAAGTCAGTGGCGGGGCCTTGGCCTTGAGCTCCTCACCATGACTAAATGACAATATTTACATCATTTACAATATTAATGCAATAGGGTTAAGCTGGGGACGTTACAGGAATGGGATACAATGAACATATTATTTGAAAATTTTCGGATGCATTTTCACATACCAAGGAGAATCATCTCGGATAGTGTTAGGGTCATACCCAAATCTTCCTACGTTAGGATACTTAGGAGTTAGTCATTTAATACATGTGGTCATATCATTTGAATAAGACAGGTAAATAGTTAGTGGATGGTTATTTAATATAAAAGGGTCTTATTTATCAATAACACCCACTAAGAAGTTGATACTCATTAATGATGGGACCATAAGTAGTTAAATTTACTCTATTAGAAAACTATTTATAGAGCAGGAAGGATATGGATGTTTGTCAAGTGTTGTTGTTGTAATTGGATCTTTTCTCATTGAGAGGTCTCCATACCTAAAGAGGCATTTGAACATTACTCTCTCTTTTGGAAATCATAAATACTATTGGAACCTAAGGTTATGTAGGTTCATCGCACTCTTAGATCTTATGGAGACAGTCGATAGACAACAGTTGACTAGAAAAACAATCGATTGGTGGATTGGCTGGGAGAGTCAAAGGTTCAACTCAATGGTTGACGAGGCCGTGGTCATATCTACTACAATAGCTGACTAAACTATGGGACATTGTAGATTTTGTGGAATAGGTTAGAACCAACGACCCCTATTTGTGGACCAGATCCTCCTCACTTCAAGGAAGTTGGTTAGATCTGAAGACTATAAAAGAGTGACCCTATTGTAATATCCTGATTTTGACCTTGTTGCTTTAAAATTGTAAATACTGTAATATTGTTATAAGATCGTGGTGAGGAGATCAAGGTCAAGGCCCTGCCATTGATTTAGCATTTTATGTATTGACAATTAAAAATCGATGCCTATGGATCGCATGCCAGCCTAGCACAATGGAAATTACAAATATCATGTAAATATGTATTTTAATAAAATACCCATAACTAGCTATGCAATGCGACAAGAGAATGGGGGAATGCTTTTTACAAGGAATGGGGAGGGAAAATATTCAAACCCTTGAGCCAATAGTGTCAAGCCAAGTGTCAATGAGAGAACCCATAAACCATTAACTACCCATTTTGACTTATGCACCCAATCATTTAATTCTTCCAAGAGTTGGTTGAGGTGGTTAATACTTTGGGGAATGGAGAGGCATGGCTGCCCAATTTCGTGTATGGGAAAGCCATCAATTTTGAAAAATATTTTTTTTGCTTCCCGGGAAAGAAAGGACCCACGAAATTGCTCCCCAAGCCATTATTCAAGGAGGATTTTTTCTCTCTCACGCAGTCTAAGCTTGCTGGGTGTTTTCCTCCATGTTTTTGCTGAGCATTCCCTCATTTTCCATAGTTGGGAAGTCGTTTTTGTGTTGTAGAATGACAGGGAGGAAGGGAGTCACGATTTGGGGGTCCATAGAGGTCGTTTTTTCCCTTTGAATGCCCATATACCTGTGGGAAACTCGAATTTGTTCCCCAAGGGTCGATTTCCCCTCTCAAAGCTCATTTTTGGTGTGCCACGAATTGGAAGAACCCATGGGAACCTTGTTTTGTAAATACCATAGTAAAAATGTTTTTCCATGCTCATCATTGGTGCCTTGTTGTTAGATGCATCATTTGTTTTGGAATGAACTTGTGTGTGTAAGAAACTAGGAGTGGAAGAGGATTAGAATTGGATTGATAAACCTAGTGAAGAGTGTAACCTCCCAAAGATGATAGGGCTTTGGCTACCTTTCTATGCACACCGTAAAGAGCACTAGAAGGGAAGGTATGGCCCGAGGGACTATGGAGCAGTGAAGGGGATACTTCCTTGTGTTGGGTGTGTAGGCATTGTGGGGGCCAAGCTATCTAAATCTTGGAGGATTGCCAATGGCTCTATGGTTGAGCTCACTAGCTTAGCAATTCCTCCTTTCTATTGCCTTAGAATCCTGATAAAACCAAATGTGGATTGGCTTGGCTAATTTGTGGTGTTATTTTGGCTATGCATGAGTTGGCAGGTTCCATTTCCTTGTGGAAATCATGCCCAACTCGGGGGTGGCAGTTGTGATGAGAGATTGATGAGCACAACTGGCCTATGGTTGGGTGGAACGTTGTAGTTGCATAGCCAGTTGCTCGGGACAATTTCACATCAAGATAATTACTCTATGTGTTTTAATTTTGTAATGTTTTTAATTGAAGACTATGATGATTATGCTGATAAATGCATGCTAGATGTGTGTGTAGTAGAATTTTATTTCCATAGTGTTATTTGTATGATGCATCTGCACACATGTAGATTTGGTTTCATTTTACTTGTTTTATGAATTTGATGATGATGTGGCTTGGAATGTATAAATGGCCCAGATTTTTGTGTCATGTTCTCTCCCTTGTGTTGGATCGATGGGAGGGGACGTGACACCTATGGGTTGTGTTGAGTATGCTGTTGAATATGTCATCCATTTATCAAGTATGCATTATGGTGTTCTTATCACAACGTGATTTGCTTAAGTGTTGTAACGGTGTTTTTAGACACCACCTCTCTTCTTGGAATATTGTTCCCTTAGCTATTTTATTTTTTGTTCTATGGTTCATATGAAAAGGTTCCCCAACATGGTATCAAATCTATTGGTTTTGACCTAGCCTATTGTTTTGTAAATTGTGCTAAGTTATATCTAGGGTTGTTCGACTCTAGGATGAAGATTTGTTGATTGATACCTCTTCTTGAACTTTGATTAGGTCTATTTAGTTAGAAGGATGACTTCCAAGATAAAACCTCTTGTTCTAAATGGACACAATTATGCAATCTGGGCACCAGATAAGGAGACTTCATTGAAAAGCAAGGGGCTATGTCAATACATGAAGGTCACTATTGCAGATCTGATGGATGCCAATGTTAAGTTTATCGTCGACGGAAAGAATAATGAGGCTATTAGGGTCATTACGACCTACATTTCAAGGGAGATTCGCTTGCATACAAGCGAGATTGATTTTCCTCATGCTGCTTGGAAGAAGCTGAAGTCACTGTTCAACAAGGTTAATGAAAGTCAAGTTATGCAGATAGAGAAAGAGTTTATCTCTCTGGAGCTCTTTCCTTTGACTAGATTGAGGACTATTTAGCTCGCATCAAGGAGCTATAGTTTAAATTGGATGAATGTGGTAAGGATTTTTTGAAGAAGGATGGACAACTTATTGAATTGGTCTTGATGAATTTGAAGACACCCTATGATGTCTTTTGCTCCTCCTTTCACATCAGTTGGATGTCTCACAAGTAATATGGTAAGGACTTTACCTTTGATGTGTTTTGTGATTTTTTTATTGAAGACCAACACAATTTATTTGAAGAAGGGAAGCTTGGAAACAAACTCTAGGCTCACTTGCTCAAAAGAAAGGCCAAGCAAAATTGTAAGGAATGTGGTCGATTGGATCATTGACCAGAATGTATCGACCAACCTACTAAATAAAAGACTAGAGAGTCATCATTGAGGAAGAAGGATCGAAAGAAGAAAATATGATGGTATTGTGGAAAAGTTGGACATGTCAAGAAAACTTGCTGGAAGAAGATGGAGGACTTGGAAGGAAAAGTCAAGCACCTTGAGTATAGTGCGTCAACTGGTCAGTCGATCAATCAACCTGCTGAAAACTTTACCTTCTCTGTTATCACTTTCAAGGAATTACATGCCCGTAACACTCAAACATAATGGATAGTCGATTCTAGTTGTGCTCATCACATGGCAAAGGATGTTTTTTTGTTCTCTTCCTTAATTGGAGCTCCAGAACAAAAGATTTATGTTGTTTATGATTACGCTCCCATAGTTTCTCGAAGCGGTGATGTTGAATGCCAACATGGTCGAATATCCATTGTCTATCATGTGCCTATCCTGAGCGCAAATTTATTGTCAATTTCTCAAATTACACAGACTAAGAAGACGATTGAGTTTTGGTCAGATCGCTTTATTGTAAAGGATCTGAGGCTTGGGGGGGACTATTGCTTCATGATATTTAGATCCAAAATATGGACTTTACAAGTTTCGTGATTCTCCTTGAATGTTCTCGAACGAATGGGCCGATTGCGCTCATTGCTCAGATCGACAACATAAGTCGAATTTGGCATGAACGCATTGGACATTTGAAATTTTGAAGTTTGAAGATGATGGTAACTCATAATATGGTTACTGGTCTCCCAAATATTGTTCCAAATGATGGAGTTTGTAGAGGATGTGCGCTTGGAAAGCATCATCAGGCACCCTTCGATTCACGGAAAACATGGCATGCACTTAACTGACTGGAACTTGTTCATAGTGATCTATGTTGCATGAACAAACCTTCGTTAGTAGGTGCGAAGTATATTTTTACCTTTATTGATGATTTCTTTATATTTACATGGGTATATTTCTTGAAAAACAAGATTCGTGTTTGAAAGATTCAAGAGATTTAGTGCATTGGCTGCAAAGCAATGTGGCTGACCCATCAAATGTTTGAGATTAGACAATGGTGGTGAATATGTGAGTCAATAGTTTGAAGAGTATCTCTCACAAAATGGTATTTCTTGGTAGATATTTGTCCCTCACACCCCTCAACAAAATGGAGTCGTAAATAGGAAGAATCAAATTTTGGTGGAAATGGCTTGATGCACTATAGACCAAATATCTTCCGACTAGATTCCGAGAAGAAGCTATTTATTGTTCAAACTATCTCATGAACCTTATTTCAACTAGATTCACTGGCATGAATCCAGTTGAGAAGTGGAACAGAAGGAAAACCTTTGTCAGACACCTCAAAAAATTTGGATGCGTTGCTTGAGCATATCATTGATAATTGCAGGAAGAAATTGGATGCAAAGCGTCATGCTTTCATTGTAATGGGATATTCTAATGAATCAAAATCCCATCGTATATTTGACCCTATCCTAAACAACATATAATTTTGAACAGGAATGTGATATTTGATGAGAATCTTTCAAGTAATCAGTTATTGAATTCCTCTCCTAGTCTATTGCACAATGATCTATTTGTATATTCTTGAAGAATCTGGATCAACTGTACCCTTTTATGTAGTTTTGACCAGATCGATGAATTCTACTCCTGAGTCGAATGGTACTCCATCTAACTTGAATGAAGATGTCGATACAATGACTCAATCAACTAACAATCACTGACCTAAATCACTACCGACTCGTTTACCTCGGTGGGATACTAAAACAATTGAAGTTGCTGGATCAGATGCTAGTATTGGTCAGTAGAACTGTAGTCAGAAACAACACGACATCATGTGTTCTTGAAACCTGTGACCCTGACACTTATGCTAATTCTCAGGGAGTTCATGAATGAGAAAATGCTATGGATGTTGAAATTGATTCTTTGAAGAAGAAACAGACTTGGGAACTTGTTCCTCGACTGCAAGGAAACAATGTTGTGAAGCGTCGATGCGTCTATAAGACCAAGTTTACTTCCAACGATGTTGTTGAGTGTCACAAGGCTTGTTTGGTCACCAAGTGCTTCTCTCAGTAAGAAGGCATAAACTACACTAAAACCTTTCCCCTTGTTGCAAAGATGAACTCTGTTCGACTAATCATTTCCCTCGCTGCTCATTTTGGATGGGAACTTCAACAAATGGATGTTAAAAGCTCTTTTCTTCATGGAGATTTGACTGAAGAAATTTATATGGAACAACCTCCTGGTTTTGTGACAGATTCTAGTCTTGTTTTTCAACTCAAGAAGTCATTCTATGGTTTGAAATAAGCACCTCATGCTAGGTATGAGAAGATTGATCGTTTCTTTGTCAATATTGGCTTCAAACATTGTGAACCTGATCACAATATTTATGTATTACATGTTCATGGTGATACCTTGATTATGGCATTGTATGTTGATGATTTAGTCATAATAGGGAATAATGTTAGTCTGATTTTGGTTTTGAAGAAACAACTTGCATATACCTTTTAAATGATTGATCTTGGTGTGTTTCATTTCTTTTTGGGCATTCAAATTTTGCAAATGGATGATGGTAACTTTCTTTCTCAACCTAAATATGCTTTTGTTCTTTTGAAACAATTCAAGATGGATGACTATAATTCTTGTGCTACACCAACATATTATACAACTTGACGAGAACCCGTCATTGTTCTCGTTTTTTTGGGGTCAATTTTAGTAGTTTTTTTTACCTCCATTTCAGAAAGTGTGTATACTAGTAGCACCATTTTTCATTTTGAACCCTTTTTTTGTGATTTTTAAACTTCTCGGTCATAAAAAATTGTAATTTTTATTTATATATGCGTTTTTTCAAATTTTACAAAACAAAATATATTTAGTAGGTAGTTATATTGAAAATATATATACATTTTCATTTTTTTTTAACTTTTAGAAGCTAGTTAGATTGAAAAATATATATATTTTGGAAATTTTTTCCTTAAACTTGTCTCTTAGATAAATCATTTTTATGATAAAATTTAAAAAAAAATGAGAAAATAAAAACATTTCAATTTTTTTTAAAGGTTTTTTCAACGATTTTACGTGTAGAACTATTTTTTTTAAGATTTTAAAATAAAATTGAAAAAAAGCAAAAAAGAAAAAAAGCAAAAAAGCAAAAAAGAAAAAAAGAAAAAAAAATTTAATAACAAAATAATAAAATAATAAAAAAAAATTAAAAACCAAAATAGAAAAATTAATAACAAAATTTAAAGTTTTAAAACAAAAATTTTAAATTTAAAAAAAACATTATAAAAAAAACCCAAACCCCACCCACCCACCCGCCCCCATTGCTCCCCCTTCCCCCTTCCCTCCCCATCCTCTAAACTACCCCCCTACCCACTCTCCCCCCTCTCCCTCTCCCTTCCCCCATCCTCGCCCCACGGGCCACACCCACTCGCCCCCCACCCCTGCAGCCTCGCGCGATTATGAGAATCACCACTCCTTATTACACCCAAGTGCCGCCACTTTACGACGACACGATTCTAAGAATCACACCAGGTCGTAGGAGGGGTCGAGTGGGCGTGGCCTGTGGGGAGGGGAGGGGAGGGGAGGGTGGAGAGGGGGGGGAACAGAGAGGGGAGGGGAGGGTGGAGAGGGGGGGGAGGGGAGGGTGGAGAGCAGGGGGGGGAGGGGAGGGGGAGAGGGGGGAGTTGGGAAGGGGAAAGGGGGAGGGGAGGGGGAGGGCAAGTAGGGGGGAGGGGCGGATATGGGCGAGTTTAATTATGTTTTCATTTAATTTTGTTTTTATTTTATTTTAAATTTTAAAATTTTGTATTTTTTTTAAAGTTTTTTTATTTTTATTTTTTTAATAAATTTTCATTTAAATTTTTAAAACAATTTCGTTTTTTTAAAATGTTTTTTTATTTTTAATTTTAAAATTTTTTCTTTTTTCAAAGATGTTTAAAGTTTTTTTTTAAATGTTATTTTTTTTAAATTTTTAATTTTTTTAAACATTTAAATTTTTGTTTTTTAAAATTTTTTTAATATTTGTTTGTAAATATTTTTAAATTTGTTTGTTTATAAATTTTCTTTTAAGGTTGTAAATATTTTTTGAATTTCTTTTTTAAATTGTGTTTTTGAATTTTTTTTTAATAAATTTGTGTTTTTGAACTTTCACCTTTTTTAATTTTTCTTTTTAATTCTGTTTTTTTTTTAAGTTATTGTTTTTTAGATTTTAACCTCAAATAAAATTGACAGTGATTCTAGGAGATCCACTTTTCAATCCGAGGATCAATTTAAGATTTCGATTGCAACGATACCTTCACTGCTTTCCAGAAAGTTGTAAATGGAGCCCCCCCAAAAAAGGGGGTGCCACTGGTATCACCACTTTTCGTTTTGGGGTTGATTTTTGGTGTTTTGGTGCAAAAATATGAAAGAGATCTAATAAATACAATTTTAAATTATGATACAATGATATAATAATGCCATTTTTTGAAAAAGTGTGTTACTGATAGCATTAGTTTTCAATTCACGGCTTGATTTTAAGGTTTTTGTAAACACCAATATGGATTGTTTTGGTGCATGTCTATATTTTAAACCAAAAAAACCGTGGTGTTATCGATAGCACCACTTTTTGATTCAGGGTTGTTTTTTGGTGTTTTTTTATGCCAAAATATGAGTTTTTATGGCTAGAGTTCTTGTTTTGAGTATAAAGTTCTCGTCAAGTTCTATAACTTGTTCACCTTACTAGTCTCGTGTAAAGTTGTCGAAATATTGTGACTCTCCATGATTTGACACCACTCTTTATCGATAGTTGGTCGGTAGCCTGATTTACTTAACTCACAATCGATTGGATCACTCTGTTTTTAGTGTGGTATCCCGATTCATGTAGGATCCTCAGAAAGCCACTGGAAAGCGACATAGAGAATTGATCCCTATAGTAAAGGAACTTATTAGTATGGTATTAAGTATTGTCGCAGTACAGAACTGTTGTTCAGGTTTATTGATTCCGACTGGGGAGGTGATATTGACAACCAAAAGTCCACTTATGGCTACGTGTTTTGACTAAGTTCTAAACCCCTGGTATGGTCATGTAAGAAACAAAAGGTAGTCTCTCTTTCGACTACAAAAGTCGAGTATTTTGGCGTTGTTAATGCAGGTACAGAGACAATTGGATTCATCAGCTTATCAAAGATCTTGGGTTTCCTATCCAGGCCTCGACTGTTATCCATTGTGGCAATCAAAGTATAGTACATGTTGTTGATAATTATGTTGCTCATAGCAAGATGAAGCATGTTGAACTTCATGTTCATTATTTGTGACAGTTAGTGCGGGACAATGTTTTTTTCACTTTTTTTATTGTAGGATAGATGATCAGATCACTGATATCTTTACAAAGCCATTATCAAAAGCTAAGTTTGTTAAAATTCAGGCTATGATCGGGCTTCAGGAAGCTACAATTATGGGGGGATGTTCATAGAATGTAATTACATTTCTTGAATCTCCAAAGTGTTGTGTTTATGGGGGGGGGTTGTTGGAACCTAAGGTTATGCAGGTTCATCCCGCTCTTGGATCTTTTGGAGACATTCAATCGATAGACAACAGTCGACTAGCAAAGCAGTCGACTAATGGATCAATTAGGAGAGTCAAAGGATATACTCAATGGTTGGCAAGGCCATGGTTGGATTGACTACGAAAACTGACAAAACTATGGGATGCTGCATATTTTGTGGAAATGGTTAGAACCAATGACCCCTATTTGTGGACCAAATCCTCCTCACTTCGAGGAATTTAGTTAGATATGGAGACTATAAAAGAATGACCCTATGGGTTGTGTTGAGTATGTTGTTGAATATACCATTCATGTATCAAGTATGCACTGTGATGTTCTAATCACAATGCATTGTGCTTAAGTGATGTAACTGTGTCTTTACAAACCACCTCCTTGGAATATTGTTCCTTTCTGCTATTTTCTTTTCTATTCTATGGTTCATATGAAGAGGTTCCCAATCAAATAAAATGGTTATCTTTCACTCATTGTCTATTTCATTTGTTCTTCTACAATTGTATTTTTATTAATATCTTGTTTGTGATTAAATTTTAAGGGTTAAGGATCACTACAAATATAGATATTAGATCTCTCAGTTCCTTTTAAACAACACTTTGGGATAAGATGGACATTAAGTTGAAAAGATCTACAAATTTCCATCCACAAATAGATGGGAAAACAAAATCAAATATAACATTGGTTTAGATTTTGAGGAGTTACAAACATAAGCATCTATGGACCTTGGACTAAAATTAAGTTTACATTTAGCACTTTTATAACATAGTAGCCCACAATTCTACCAGTAAGTCCCCTTTTGAGACTTTCTTTGGATATTTTACACATTCACCCTTAGATGTTGTATATGGAGAACAAGAAGGAGTGAGGGAAGACACCTTAGGAGAAGCATTGAAGGATGAAAAGTTCATTGATAAGATCAAGCAAATCCATTTACAAGTACATAAGGCATTGAAGAAATCATAGTAAAAGTACAAGACCATGCATGATCAACATAGAATTAAGACAACATTCAAGGTGGGAGATAGATTTTGTTGCATCTGAACACATATAGAATATAGGATCCTTGCAATAATATCAAGGCTACGTGGTATGGTAATTTTAAAGTGTTGGAGAAGGTGGGTGATAATGCCTATAGACTCAATCTACCCCCATATATGCTCATTTATAAGTACTGAATGTGGTGAATATGAAACTCTATGAGTTTTCCATGTTAGACCACGAAACTAATGAGCGAGTCTTATATACCATCAAGGAATTGGCACCAGAAGCTTAGGTAGAGTTAATCAAAGATACAATTATGTAGAAAAAGTCCAAAACAACTAAAAACGTGTAGTATCAACTCTGGCAGGTTATCTTAAAGGGGCAACTAGTAGGCAAGGCCATATGGTACTCTAGAGAGAATTAGGTAGAAATTCATTTTCCTTGCCTCATTTATAAAATATTTTGGGGACTGAAATCCCCCATAAATGGGGAGGTATGATCCGAAATGAAGCATTATATAATTTGTCATCTATTTTGGTACTTTCTAGGTGGAAAATTAAGAGATATTGGCTTGAGGGGCCCGTTTTATGGGTAGGTCCCACTTTGGTGATTTCGGGTCCAAAACCTTCGAAATCCCATTTGAGACCTTAAATGGTCAATTTTATGGTCAAATTTTTTCAATATTACCTTCTATCCTCTCAATGTTGTTCTACACATTGAGAGTTTTCCAATGGTGCAAAAATCACCATAAACAAAGTTTGTATGCAGAAGTTATGCTTCCCACAATTTGACATATCCTATTAACCACCATGGTACCAAGTGGATGCTACATCGACTTCCATTAATCACACATGTGGAGCTAGTAACATATGTACTATCAAGAATATTCTAGAGGGTCTAAACCCTAATAACACTAATTGGGGGTTGAGGCATGGAAAAATCCTAAACCTAACCCTAGAAACCTATCAAACAATGTTAAATATTGGGTCATGACTATTAAAGGAAGGGGTTCAATTCTATTTGTATTTTTATTGTTCCATTTTTAGCAGATCATTTGGGAGTGGGATTTTGGAGAATAATATAGGAAGTATATGCTCTTGTAGCAACAATACTATCCACAATGTCCATGGAAACTCCTTAGAGAGTACCTCCTTATTTGTATTTGCATTTCATATCCAAGAAGTAAAGAGCATAGCATAGGCCTCACTTTCTAGCTGGGTTTTTCCAGTGTAAATATTGTGTTCATTGCATGGACGGGGTATTATTTGCTTGCTTCTTTCATACAAGTTTCAATTTATTTCAACCTTAAGCTAGTATATTAATTTTTAAATACACAATCTTATGTAAAACACTCTATAATAAAAGATTGTAGAATATTAGAAGATCTATTATCACGAATTATTTATAGTGGAATATTGACCATATATTATAGATCAAATAGTCTAGGATTACTTTTGTATATGAAATATTGCATCCCTTTAGCCTCATTCCTCATTGTTGATAATTTCAAATCCATTTGTATGAGATAATTTATTTCTAATTTCTTGAACATGTCACGAATATTTTAACACAATTTTTTTATTACACATAAGCCTTTTGATCAACCTTTGGAATATTTTTACAATATTTAAAATTGAAATGAATTTGCAATGACATTCTTAGATTTTACTTTTCATTTTTTTCCTCTTTTGGATCAATTGGGTTTATCTCGAGTAGTTGTCATATGGAGTATTATCCTCCTCACATAGGTTCTATTCCCATAACTGACATGTTGAGATCATAATGAGTGTATTGTTGTAATGGATTTGATCCTTGTTGTTGACTTGGACTTGTGCCTTGAAAAATTTAGGGTTTACCTTGGGTACCATCCTCGAAATGAGGGGAAGTGCATAGGGGTTTTCCCCAGGATAATTTACGTGGAAAAAAAGGTCCCAAGGACTCAATGATTAATTTCTACTTGAATTTTTAAATAAAATGCGACATGTGTGGGACCTACTCCCTTGAAAATATGCCAAGACACTATTAAGGAGGTGGTATGAGCGAGTTGGTTATTGTTGGTCTCTTAAAGCTTGTTTTAAAAGTGTTAAAAGATACATAGTGAGAGACTGGTGCTAGATAACCTTGTTGAATATCAACTATAAATTTTTAGCAAAAGCACTAGCAAGTAGGATTAGATTGTTGGCAGTATGGATAGTTTGCAAGGAGCATAAGGGATTTAATAAGAGAAAATTTATCTAGCTAATCTTATAAACACATAGGAATTCCTTTAATGTGGTTAAGAACCTAGTTAAAAGACCGTCCCTTTTAAAAAAATGGATTTGATAAATCTCATTGTAGAATAGAATGGGACTTCATCCTCAACATATTAAACTAGTTAAGAATTGGTTTTGTGCATCCTTGAGGTGTAAAGACAATGTTCTCACGGGTCTTTACCAGAGTTATTGTGCATAATGTGTTATTAGAGTCTATCCCATTGCAACATTCCATATATGACAGGTGTTCATTGGCACCATATCTCTATGTGATTGCAATGGAATCTCTTTGTTACTGTTGGCACCCCAACAACTCGCCTTTATTTGTGCTAAATAAAGGGGCCCACATTAGAATTTTGTAAATATTTAGTGTTTGGGTTTTCTTTTATCTTATCTTGCTTGGTTTAATAGCTGATTTCAAGGTTTTATTTGTTTGATCAATCATTATTTGTGCTACTTGCTCTTTGGCTTGGTTATCATAAGATATAAAGATTTGGTAGTTTGACTCATCCATGTTGTTTGGGTGTTTGGGTCCTCTTACCTCTTGATTGTTCTTTTAAAAACATTAATAATTTCTTTATATTGTTAGTGATGAATTTGGTCATTCTTTTTTGTTATAAAGTAAATTACAGAAGACTTTATTGAAACTTCAAAAAGGACATTGGTTTATTATCTTTTTATATTTATAAAATTATAAACAAGTTTTCTTTGTCTTAATAAAATAACTTTAAAGGCACTTTATATTTTTTAAGTTCTTTTATCATTAAAGTCTATTTCAATTTTATAATTGTAATGTAACAATTTTGTCATTATTCATTTGAAAAATATAACAAACAATGAAAATGAAGTGGTAAGTCTTCACAAACAAATGAAAACCATTTATTTGTTTAAAAAATTGTTCATTGTGATTAAATCCTATTAATATTTAAAACGTGCAAATCAAATAAAACATTGTCTTGTATGAAATTTTGGTGGTTATCACTTTTTGAAATGGTTACATATTTTGAAATCATCTAATACGAGGAGACTAGTGACTAATATATAAGGTTGAAAAATGGTAATTAACCCTTTTTTTTATTCATACAAGAATCCTTTTTACCAGGACATAGAACACGTGAATTGAAGAGGATGGATCCATTTTTCATTACCATGAAATTTCATAAATTAGATTTCAACGCAAGTTTTCATCACATTGTGGATTTATATTTACTAGCATTCATAAATTAGATTTCAACGCAAGTTTTCATCACATTGTGGATTTATATTTATTAGCATTTGTTCTTTGAGGGGCAAAAATGAACGTCGGTAGGAAAAGAGGAAAGTAAAAAGGAATAGTTCCAAAAAGCCCCGGCAGCGAAGGATACTGGTAGGAAAAGAGCAAAGTTTGCTACAATCTCAGATTACAAAGACATAGGCACTCAACCCATAACAAAAAATAATGTTAAGTTCATCAACACAGTGAGCCAATTACAATTGCTTTTCTCACAATCTTTGTAGTAGTAATCTCAACACTATAGATTACTACTATATCTGGAATATATAAGCAATTTGAAAAAATATTTTTGCAATAATATCAATGAAAACAATGATTATAATAGCTCCTAAACTGCACAAACTATTTGTAAACAAAAGTTTGCTTTCATGCATGTGCTGTAGCAATAAATTGAGGAATCTCCATATACAAGTATAGGTATAGATCTCTTTCATGGACCAGCTCTTGATAGTGCCACAATCTAAGTTGTAAATGAATCTTCGTTATGCTTGCTTCAAGAATGGAAGATACAGTGGGAAACCCAAATATGTTTCTTTCTTCTCATTGAGGATTTCAAGTCCACAATAAAAACTTTATATCCTTCTCAACCATGTAAAAGCGAACAGACCTGTCACTACATGAACTAATCTTATGAAAATTACTAATAAACCAAGGAAAGTAACTGGTTATCAATGACTCTCACCGCATCAAGGATTCACACGTCTTATGACAATATAGATAGTTCACAACAAAGCACAATAAAAATGCAGACTTACAACACAATAGGAGTGGTGAATCTTCGTTATGTTTGCTTCAAGAATGGAAGATACAGGGGGAAACCCAGATATGTTTCTTTCTTCTCATTGATGATTTGAAGTCCACAATAAAAATTTTACATGCTTCTCAACCATGTAAAGGCGAATAGACCTATCACTATATGAATTAATCTTATGAAAATCACTAATAATCCAAGGAAAGTAATTGGTTATCAATGACTCTCACCGCGTCAAGGATTCACACGTCTTCTAACAATATAGATAGTTCACAACAAAGCACAATAAAATGCAGACTTACAATACAATAGGAGTGGTCGTAGCTCTCAATATAAAGTTTGTATTTATTCAACGTGGAGGTAGATGAGGAGAGGTCGCTTTGCTTGGCTGCTTTGTTTTTATGAATGTAAAAGAGAGTACACAGTTTACAAATTAGCGGAGATTAATATTTATATCACTACTGCTTGGGATAATCCATTATAAGCTTAGCTTGAAAAGCCATTGCCAACAAGGAAACTGAAGAGCA
Source organism: Larix kaempferi (assembly GCA_027924585.1). Taxonomy (NCBI): domain Eukaryota; kingdom Viridiplantae; phylum Streptophyta; class Pinopsida; order Pinales; family Pinaceae; genus Larix; species Larix kaempferi. Next base: position 38,222,679 of record BSBM01000186.1, read on the forward strand.
TTGAACTAAAAAAGTAGTAAAATATAGCACTGTTACAAAAATATGAACAAGCATTTAGGTTTTTTAGAGAAAATGAATCCCAATAATATGCATTGAAAAGTACATATTACATATAAACATTTCTGCAATATTTTCTCAAGAAGGGCAATTTGTTTTCATTGACAAAGAAGAATAGATGAACAACAAAAAGGGTTGGTTCACCACTATATAGCCTTGGAAGAGTTTGTTATTTGGTGAAATTGCAAAAATGAGACTAGTAGGCAAAGTTTTCATTTGAGTGCTATACATATGAGAAGATACAAATGATATTTACAATTAAAATTAGCTTGACGCTTCTAAATTGGAAATATAGTCTTCCCACGCAGTAGCTTCTTCAGTTATGATATTATATTCGTCATGATTTAATAGTTTTAGAGACACTTCATGATAAGACAATTTTGTTTCTATATTTGCAACTTCTGTTGGTGCAGCCTTGTAGGTATCCTCAAGGAAAATGAGATGTGTAGATGTTTGCCTCACATAGAAGTCAATGTCTTCTTTTGTTAGAGCATCAATTTTCTTGATGTAGTCCAGGTTTGATTGCAACACTTGCTGGAGTTCTTCCATCTGCTGATCCTTGGGGGGGGGGGCTCATCAATATTGGCTGCCATAGGGAGCTGACATTTACGGTGAACCCGATGGATTTCCTCATAGAATTTTGTGCACTTTTAAAGAGTTTTATCAATCACGGCATTTAGTCGATTAGTGGCTTTCCTGCAAAATTCAAGGAGTGCAATATCCAGCTTCAGGGTCGCTAGTGTTTTTGAGGGAGGTGAGGAGGAAATGCTGGGTTATTTTCTCTCCAAGTTAACTGTCTGTTAAGCTTGTTTCTAGTAGTAATCAAATGTTGATGCATTGCTATTGAGCTTGCAACAATTTCCTGCATCCTTGCCATGAATTGTTTGATATTGTAGATTTGTTGAAAGAGTGTTTTTTGACAGTTTGAGACTTGCTCTTGAAGCTTGCATGCTTGTGCCCGGAACGGTTCCATGAGTGATTCCTTATCTCTCAACAACTTATCTACTTGAGTCCTCAATTCATTGGCCTTGTCGTTTTCCACTGATGCACGTGTTTCAAAGTCTATAAGCTTTGCTTGAAAATCATTTTTCTCCCCTTCCATTATCATTAACTGTAAATCAATGCTTCCTTTTTTGTGTTAAGGTTGTTGTACACAACTAATAAATTGTCTTTCTCAAATAATGTGGCCTGTAATTTTGTGTTTAACTCAATGGTCTCTCCACGTTCGTTTACCAAGGTGGCCTTGAGTTTCAACATTTTTTCTTTGTTTCACTCAATAGTGGTAAGCAACTTGTCGACATTTTCAGCACTTGCTTGTGTAGTTGCGACATTCATGAAGGCTGTGAATTTGGGGCCCTTTTGGGTGCCTTCTACAAGTGCGTTTTCTGTGACGGTGACAATATCTAGTTGAGCGATCATTTTCATTCTTTTTTCTGACCGTTGTGTTATGGTATTTCTCTTTGAATAAAAAAAAATCGTGTCCAATTGGGCCACTATATGTTCTTTGGATGGGGTAAACGGCGTAAGCTCAAGCTCTGGAAATGGAAAGTGGCCTCCAGTTAGTGGGCTTAGCACGTTTGTGTCCATGGGTTCTGGACTATTGACTTGTGGACTTGTTGGCTCCTTGTGCATAGCTGGATGGATCTTTTCTTGCGCTTCTTTGCTGATATGTTCTTCTAGAGCTTCATTTTCTTTAGTTTCTCTTGCACGATGGGCTTCTTCGTTTTGCAATTTTTCCATTTCATCTCTTTGATGCTGTTCGATTGCTAATCTTTCTACTTCCTCTTTATCTTGTTTTTCTTGTACCCTTTTGGCCTGTTCACTTTGGCTATGTATTTTTGCTTCCTCTTTCTTTTTTTGCTCTGCTGATTCTTCCCTTTGTATATGTATTTCTGCTTCCTTTTCCTGGGTTGTAATTTTGATAGAAGTAGGTGCATGGTTTTCCTTTATTTTTTTGTGCATCTCTTTCACATTATTGAAACTTTTATATATTTCCTCATCTGCCAGGAAATGATCTGAGTATTCAAAAGTGATTTTGCAAGAAGCACAATGTTTAGTCACTTTACCTTTGTTGTCATTTCTTACAAAAAGTATAGTCCCGAAGTGAAAAGCTTCCAAGTCGGAAACGAAGGCTTCAACAACTCTAATTTTTTTGAACTTGTATGCACCAATGTTGAATGGTAGAGGTGGGTAAGATGCTTTTTTTTAGATGGAGAAAGTCACCAATTCCATTGATGAAGACTTGTCTTATGGCTTCTTTATGCACAATGAAATCTGTAGCATACTTTGGTAATAGATAAGGAGGTTAAGTGCCCCCATACATCCTTATGTATGTGCCTTCTAATGAGAAGTAGAAGTCGCCGTACTCACCTATTACAACCAAGGAATTGTCTGACAAACAATTTGGTTCTTTATTGAAGAGCAACCAATAAAGGGGCATGATTAGTTCTTCGCATAGTAGTTTGTAATACCCTTGATATTGATGAGCCCAAGTTATTTTGTATGCTACATGAAGGGGAGTCTCAGTCTGTTGCCAAGTACATCCCAACTAAGGGAAAGGATTCTTGACTAATATACAATCAATGAGGTAAGAAGACATGAAAAATTCTGCTTTCTGTTGTGAAAGGCTGGTTTGAGCTGTAGCAATGTTGGACGCCATACTATCTAATATTATATCTTCCCAATTGAAGACTGTACCATGTGTGGCAACATGGTAGATCAATGGAACCCAACTGAGTTTATAGCTGTTTCCGTTTGGTAGGCCGAAGATTTTGTTCAACATTAGGACTATGATTCGATAGGGGGTCCTTAAGTGTTGGCTGTCATATTCCCCGCTACCTTTGGGTCTTAGTTGCTTGTCTGGTACCATCATCTTCTTTGCACATTCAAAATTATCTATATTGGCATGTCTTACCCAATCACCCGTAAGCATAACTTTGGAGGAAGGCAGCTTGTATGCGGCTGAAAGGTGTCCTGGTTGAAAGGAGGCGAGTCCTTCTCCATTGGCGTTTGAAATGATCCTGGTGGTTGTATCTACATGGGGTAGAATCCACCCAATCACCTCTGAGCAAGGAAACAATTCTGGCCGGGTTGTTGCCTTGTGAAGGGCAGACCTCTTGATGTTTTGGTAAACCCTTGATCCCTCGAGGTTTACATCTGGTATTTTTCCATCTCTGATAGCTATGTACAGGTCACCCCATTTGAATTCTGGAGTGGCCCTTGTGATGGGTTTGGTGTCTTCAAACATTGTTTCAATTGGTGCAATTGGAGTTGTTTCTACGTTAGGCTCAATATGCTTGCCCTTATTCTTGTTGGCTTTTTTAATCATACTTGATGTGAAAACATAAAGGGTGAATATGATGGGTTTTGCTGCATTGTATTGATGAACATTCATGTTGTTGAACAAACGATATGAAATCTTTATACCTACACCTAAAATCATAATATTATCTACAAAAAAATGTGATATGTATAACTGTTTTGTAATTTAATACTCCTTACATGTCTAGCCTCCCTTTCTTATAAAAGTATAAACTTGAAGTAGATATATTGCAATACAACCCATATATTTACACCAACCAACATATGAACATCAACGTATATATATATATAACAATTTAGGGAGATGAAAAATCTATAAGGATTGTGATATCCATATCAACATTTATCTATATAAATGATTTTAAATATATTCTCTACCTTTGTGTGTGAATGAGATGGCCATATTCTTTTTTCTAAGTGAACATGGTAAGACATGAGTGTTAAAGTGAGTGAAATGTACATAAATTAATTATTAAAATGGTCAAGATTCACAATGGTTTGCACCACACATTGGGCAATGACTTGATTGAGTTAGACCACACACTAAAATGATTAATATTCTTTGCCACAATTTGTTTAACAAATTTCTCCTTCTTCATATGAGGAAAACTATTTAAAAGACCAATGCATCTGGAACACATTTGGATCAAATGAATAAATGTATCATAAATAAAAATGGCTCACTAAAAGCAATCGGTAAGATCGAGTCTTTTCCAATTACAACATTACATTACAGCATAGCTGCTGAACGCAATAAAAGTAAAGATTACATAATGAAACAATGAATGGTATCATATTGAAGTATATATATTGGGACATTTTATATTTGTTGGAAAAAAGACTAACACGATGAAATGTTGTGTTGTGTTTGCTTTTGAAAAATGGTATGACAACACATTGAAGTAAATAAGGTAAAGTAGTACAACAAAAATGTATATATGACATTAAATATCCAAGAAGGCAATGTTTCTTTGTATTTGCTTATATCCTGTAGGAAAATATTCAATGACGATAGCAATAGGAATACAAGATCTAAAGAAAAATATACAAGTTGTATTGACTTAAAGGAGAAGGTAGTAAAGTAATAGCTATGGCAAGTATAGGTGCTAAGGAGCAGGAATGTAAGTATATGGAACAAGTGGTTGCAAAGATTTTGAAGCAAGTAAGGTCTCCTCTTGTATCATGCATTGCACATAGGAGCTGTCTTGCATTCAAGAATATCTAGAAAATGAAAAAGGTGGAGATATGCGGAGGCCTGACAAAGATTTAACTTTGGATATTGCAGTGAATGTAAGGCTTTGTCGGTCAATGTTGCCAAGATCTATGGTTGCATTTTGCAGGGTCATCCCTTGTGCTTTATGGATTGTTAAGCCCCATGCCATTCGAAGTGGTACTTGCCTTCATGAACCCCTTGTTATAGGACTGATGGGGACACAATTTGGATTGGAAGAATCCCATGGGGGGCCTTTGTAGTGGAGAAATTGGATTAAAACATAAGATGGCAAGGTAGGTGGTTGATCATTAGAGTTGTACACAATTTCAATAACTTTTCCAAGTGAGTCGTTAACAAGGCCTGATGAGACACATAAGTTGGCTGTCAACATGACTTGCTGAAAAACTGCTAGTAGAACCTTGAATGGAAGTTGCTCATCATCGATTGAGGTTTGAAGATGTTGTTTCTTTTGCTCTGCAAGGAAATGTGCAACTGGCATGTTAAGGAGTTTTAGCATTTGTTTGTTGTGCAATGCAACAGAGCTATTAGTTGCATACAAATGGGTGCATTGCTCAAATGTATTGTTCTCTTCTTGTGAAAGGGGGGAGGTTGTTCTTGACATGAGAAGGGTCCAATCTTCAAGATTCGGTGTTTCATTTCGAAGATTGAGTAGGAGTTGACGAAATGAAACTTGGGAAGGGGTGTTTCCTTGTTGTCGAAAGATGGTTGAAAGAGTGATAAAAGTGTCAAAAGTACGCCAGAGAGCATTACCTAGTGACATCCCAACATACATGGGGATGTCCTTTATAGGGGGAAACTATCTAAAATCACCAAGGAAGATGATGGAGCAACCACCAAAGGGGGTTGTACGTTGGGAAGGAAAGGCTTCACGTAAACGGTCATCTATACGGGTTAACATTTTTGGGCCAACGAAACTCATTTCATCAATGATGATGCCATCAGATATGGTGGAATTGTTCTTGGAAGCTTGAAAGGGAATGGCCTTCAAGAGGGTGCATCTCAACAATGGTTATGCGAAGGGAAGAATGTATTGTTAGTGAATCTATGTTAAAGCCAGTAATACCAGTTGGAGCAAGGAGGAGCAAGGGGGAAGGTTTGTCGCCATAGGCATGTTGGAGTGCATATTTAAGGAAAGAAATTAAGTAAGACTTTCTGGTTCCTGCAGTGCCTTGAATGACCATTTTTAGTGGGGGAGGGCTTGTATCATTTGTGGAGTGTGCGAGGACAAGATCAAAGGCCATGCGTTGTGTGGGAGACAACAAGGTAGGAGAATATGAAGATTAAGAGGTGTCTGGTTGTATTTGGGGGGACAATCGAGTGAGGTCAATGAAGGATATAGCTGTTGCATGCATGTGTGAAGGAATATGGTTTTCTGTCCAATTGTGTTCTTTGTCAAAGTCACGATGCCCAAGCATGTCAAGGTCATCGATGTAGACTTTGTTTCCAGGGAAGAGTTGAGAAAGGAGTTACCATTCATCCATGGTAGGGGGTAAGGGAAAGTGGTTTGGAGCAGAAGGAGAGGCATCTAACGGAGGTGTATTGGGGGCTTCTAGCAAACGATCAACATGCCATGCATTGTATGTGTCTTTAATGAGAATCCAATTAGAAGTTATGGCAAATGCTGTGGATCCAATGTCATCGGGGAGGGTGCGAAAGCTTTTGTATAGGAGGAGATTTCTCTAGTAGAATGAAACAAAGGAATCTGCAATAAAGGGTGGAATGGTAGTGAAGCGAGGAAAGACACGGACAATTTTGGGAGGGTAGATTGGTTTCCATTGGGAATGCTTTCTACAAGGAGAGAATGACCAAGAACGTGCAGCTTCAAGAAGGGTAAGGTGCTCGAGTTCAGGGGGTCACTGCATGTATGCAAAAATGAAGGTGGGTGTTGGCGAGGTGTCAGGAGAGTCATTGGAAACACGTCGAAAAACGATTTGGCTAACATTCAAGGATACAAAGGAGCGATTCCAAAGGGAAAGAGGGAGTTTTTGGAGCATGTGGCAAGTCTCTTGTGCACCAATGTCACGATCTGCAACAGTTTCTGTTAGGAATCGTCTAATTGGTTGAAGGATGGGGCTATCATTTGGAGTTGCATGTGCAAGACGAGAAAGAATTGCATGGTAGCTTTCTGATTTGGGCTCTGCCTTTGCTGCATATTTTGAAATGTATTTGAGGACAACATGTCTAGAGAGAATAGGTTGGCAATCAACATTAGCTCTCCAAATTGAGAGCATGGCAGGGTTGTGAATGTTTAGGAGGGCATCGTTCCTTGTAGGGTTATATGTTTTGTGGCCATTTGCATCAATGAAAAAAGAAGAAGTAGGTTGTAGATCAAAGGGGAAGCCGTAGCGAACCATGCGGGCTTGCTTGGATTTCTACATGAGGCAAACCAAAACCCAAATGCTCAACTCAAAAGGCCTATTTGGGTTTGTAGACTGAGCTTCCACACTAGTCTCGGTAGCCATGAATTGCATGAAAATATTGGTTGGCTTTATATTTATAGTGCACACTATGATATATAAAATCTCTGCTGGATTATTATTATTAAAATCGATTGGAGTTTCCAATATGAGTGGGTTATGTTCATCGATAAAATATCCCACATCAAAGCAATTTAAAATAGAAACCAATCTCTGGTAGACAAAGGGATCTCTAGAGCATCTTCTTAGAAAATTTCATTGGGATAAGCAAGGCAAGACAAAGGGGATTCCTTTTCTAGATTAGGACATATTCGTGCCAATATGAAGGAGGTTTGGGCCTCCTTGATTTAAAATCCCAAAAGGTAATTCTTGCAAATAAATGGGTAATACAAGTAGTGGAAGGTAATGCCCTTGACATGTCTTAGTGCATGATTGAATATCTCAAGCTCATAATATTAAGAGTATTACGGGTCCCTTTAAATTTGTGACATTATCGATAACATGAAGGAATTTGTGACATTATCGATAACATGAAGGAATTTGTGATATCAATTTGGTTTCCATCAATTGGGTGTGGACAGTGTGGCAAACCATCTTTGGATTTCTCTATTGGGAGTTTGAGCGGCCACATAATGCCTAATATCAAGCCTCCCAACCAATCTAGATGTTTTAGTGTTCAAGGGGGGACATTAGAATCTCACCAAATTTTGTAGGTAAAAGGTTGGGTAGTAAAGGCTTGTTTCTCTAGAAGGACTTGTGGAATCAAGACACATAGCAATGGCACACATGGAGGCCTCTAAACCATTTTAAAAATTCTCATGGTGCCATTAAGGTTGTTTTATAGGTATTTGTAATTTGATTCTAAAATATTATTTATATAAAATGCATATGCATGGGGAAGGCTCGGTATGTAGGGATTGGATATGGAGGAATGTGAAGCCTATTCATATCCATGAGAGGAATTATCCTTCTGAGTTTCTTAGGCACTCTTCTAACATTTCTCTTTGATTAAATAAAATATGGGGCTTTGAAATCTAGTGGTTTGATGGTTGAGGAGGTGCCATACCATTTAGAAGGATTGCTTCATACAAACATGAAGTTTGGGTGTGGTTGTTGCTTCATCAAGGAATCATTATCCACAGTAGGTTGCAAAAAGTCATCATTACTACTTCGACATGTGCATCATGTGGTAAGGATGAGTTAGTTCATCATGTTTACGGAAATGTCTGACTATTGGAGTTTTTTGGACTTTGTTTTAGGTTGACTTTCATTCTCTTTTTGTAACCTCGTTGTCATGGAAGCGATATCCCCTCGGGGACACTTGGATGGTCAATGATAATTGTAAATTATTTAGGCATTCAATTTGCTTGTTTGTTCAGGGTTGGAAAGTGTGGGGGGGTGTTCTTTGACCCCAGAGGAAACATTGAGAAAACTTATGCATGGGGCCTAGGAATATTGACAAATAATTAAGCAAAATTGCTTGCTTTGTGGCATGGTTTAAAGAAGGAAAATGGTATGGGAATCCATCCATTGAATGCCATAGGGGATTCCATGGCCATAATTCGACATTTGTTTTTTCAAACTAATCTTAAAGACTTGATCCTATCTCGATTGTTCAAGAGAAAATCTGATGGAAGTTAGTAGTATAGGGAAATAAAAAAATTTCTAGTGCTAAGAACCCTTAATAAAGAGGTTGGTTGTCAAGCCAACATGGCATGTATTCTTCCCATGGGGGGAATACGGTAAAATGGATAAAGGACATGTCAACGTATCATTTCTTTGTTATGGATTCGAAAAATATCAATGTGGTGAATGAATGGTGTCAAGGTGACCTTAGGGAAAGAGTACAATTTAAGACCGAAATGAAAGAACAATAGGACGAAAGGTGAAATCTATAAAATACGACACGCTCCACTAGCAGGTATTTCGTGCCTAAAATGAAGTTTAGGGTATGAAATCTCAACACATGATGTGAAATATTTGTAGTAGATTTGCGAGCTTGGGTCATTTTTTGTTGGTGATTTGATTGAGAAAATAGGAAGTGGTTACAATATAGTTCGTAATTCTAATCAGAAGGAAGGTGGGGTTTCTCGAAGTATCCTTGAATGTTTATGGAGAAATCACAGGCCATTGAGAGAGAAAATATTTTTTATACATGCTCATCTTATGGCTACTCGAGGAGAGATCTGAAAAGGAAGAGAGAACAATTTCGGGGATTTAAAAGATATTGTAATGAAGGATAATCCTTTTGCGAGATGACAAGCAATCATCACCGGAATAGGTTGGAGGTAAGCAATCCTGGATTGGAAAGTTTTATTTGAAGCCTAGGTCTGGTTGTTAATCTTGAGCTAGAAATACCGCATAAAAGTTATAATCCATATTGGAATCAGATATTTTTTAAGGATTCTAATATTATACTCAAGTATAGTATCCTAGGCGATTAGGTTGGATTGAAAAAAACATGTATATAGATAGTTAGGCGAATATTAAATATGAAACATACAATTTACTACTAAAACGTGTAAATTTTGGCGAATATTATGATAAAAAAACATATTTTATGTCAATATAGGCAATGTTAGAGACTAAAAATGACCAAATAGCGAATTTATTTTTTGAAAAAAAGCCCGGAAAATAGCCAATGGCCTAAATTTCACCCTTAAAAATTACCATGATTGGAATCGTTGTGATAGTTTTAAAAGTTGTAGAATTACTTCTATTCTCTAGGTTGGAGGAGGTATCAATTCCAGTCAGCGAGAAGGTGGTGAATTGGAAGTATATGTTTCAAATATTGACGCTATCATTGTATGGTGGGAATTGGCTTATTTACTTGGGTCGTTACACTGATCTAAATGTACTCTATCCTCCTAGATTTCTTAGGACTTGTTGTCAGGCTTGTAGCTACTTATGGAGAGATTTGAAAAGTTGGGGAGGTTATCACTGGGTTGAGGAAATTTTAAATGTCGCAAAGGTATGGTTACTAACCTTGAGCTAGAATCACTACATGTAAGTGACATATACAGGGTATATCATGCATTGAGGAATTTGGATTTTGTTAAATATAATTATAATCAATCTTGGAAGCATTGTGATAGTAATATAATTTGTGGAATTGTTTTTATTTTTTGGGTTGGTGATGGTTTCAATATCATCCAATGGGAAGGTGGAGAACTGAGTAGAATATCTGAGTTCTCCTGGACGCCTCTGGTTCACAGATCGACACTCTTAGTGTCGTTGTTTGATGGGAATTGGCTCATTGTCTTGAGTTTGTACATTGCTATAGATCCGCTCTATCCATTTTCTTTTCTCAAGAGTGTCTGACAGGTTTATAGATGCTTGTGGAATGATTTGAAAAATTGGGGAGGCTATCACTGGGTTGAAGGCGATGACCTTGAGAACAAATGGTACAAATTGGAGCTAATTAATGAAATATAAGTAGTGTCTTTCAAGTTGTTTATGTCAAGATGTGTTCTTAGAATCCGAGTGACATTCTATTTAGAACTTCCTTAATTTTCATTTGCTGCAACTAGTTCATAATGGTTTGGAGAAGAATCAGTTTGGAGCGGTCCAGTTTCATTTGCTGCAACTATTTCATAATGGCTGATCCTCAAGGAATCAAAGACAATAGTGAGCAAAGGGTCGAGATCCCTCAAGAGGGTTAAACATTACAGTGTCTAGAGATATACATAGTGTTTAAAGTTGGTAAAAATAGTGGGAGTTGAAATATGCTCAGGATCAAATCATAACCAAGTCAAAATTTTATCTTCTACAAGCAAAAATGAAGCATCCGAGATACAAACTAATTATGGCTGAAGTGGAGATCAAATTCTTGAAGGATAATTTTAATTCTCGGGAGGATAATAGTAATTTGTCTCAAGAGGAGTTTCAAAGTTCAATAGAAGTGCATAATGATAACCTTTGCATGGATGGATAATCGGTTGGTAGTCCCAGAAGTTTCTGTAACCATTGAGGAGAATGCCGAGAATGAAATTGGGGAAGCTTCTTATACCCATTTACCCTACACAGAAAACCAACAGTAAGTATTTCAAATTGCCAGGACCAATTTTTTTTGTATTGTCTTTTTATGCAGTATAAGTGTTCTTTTTGTTTTTAGGATAGTTTAACCATGATTATACATGTCATCACTATAGTAGCAGGAAAAACAAGGTTGAATGTAACTATTTTGGGATCTTAAAACTGTACTATATACACAACTCATCTTAGAAAGAGCTAGTTTGTAAATACATGTTGTCCGATTTGGCCGAGACGTTTTTTTGATAAATATAAAAGTACTCGTTTCTGTGAGAAAAAATGTTTGTAATTGAATTCCTTAGGAAACATCATTGTAAAGAATGTTTAATGAGGATCCTTACCCATTTATTTTCGGATAATTGAGGAGTTTTATGCAATAATAGGATTTGTTTATGTGAGTTAACAAGTTAGTGCATTTTTCATGATTTTGAATTCCTCCTTGTGGGGGATCAAGCTAATATATTGACCTTTTAGCTTTTGTAAGCTAGGACTTTCCTTGCACCCCTATTGTTCACATGTTGTAGTCAAATTGAACCCTGATGCACTTATTTGTCCTACGAAGTAATATATGAAGCAATTAAAAAAATCATGCTTTTATCATTTATTGGAAATTTTTTTAATGGTCAAGCAACTAAAAGTTCCTATCCATACAGAAGAACGAATGACTTTGTTCCTATCCCATCATCCCCTACTCTCATCTAGCGTGATAATAATGATGTTTAAACATTGATGACTTAAACCATTTCTTGATCTCTAACATTGATCAAGATAGAATGGTTATAAAAGGTTGATATCAACTATATGACGATCAAGGAACATTCCTTTCACTTATGTGCTAGATCTAGTGGGTGGTAAGATCAGATCTAACATTGTGCTCAAGGACTCTAGCTATTTATTTGTTGCCTAATATATCACTCTCAATAGAAATAGTTGGTAAGTTGGTTATTTAGAGTTCCACACACACACACACACACACACATATTTGTGCTTACCATGCCTAGAGGATGTGGAACACACTTGCTTGCTTAAGATATCACTAGTTGATGCGAAATTAGAAGATTTTTTTTTTAAACTTTCTTAATTATATTCTTATCTATAAATGGATGTTGCACATCCTTGGGATGGTTTAATCCCTTGTGTCATGTCATTATAAAAATATCTAGGGAACACAACATCTTGGAATGCCATAAGAAAGAAAGGTAATCATTGAGGGAAGGAAACACAAGGATTTCCCAAGGTTCTAAATAACCACATTATTGTATTTTGGGTAGGCCACCTGAGAGACTCATTTACTTGCAGTAGCTAGAGTCGTAGATAAAATAAAGAGAAACCACAATTCGTAGAATTGGATTTACGCAAACTTGTTGAAGGGACTATTGCTTGACTTCCCCCACCTTTAAAGTTTTTATCACATGTTATTCATATCTTGTCAATATTATATTACTTTGTTTTTTTATTATTGCAGATATATTCTCATTTAAAATACAATAAATAGAAGTGGAGGTGTTATAGAGGGGAGGGATAATACTCTAAAGTAAGCACGTGATTAGAAAACCTTGAGGCACTTAGGTTGCTAAAAGAAGAGTTTGCTAAAAAGACAAGGGTGATCTCCATAGCAGCTAGTCCTTGCGTAATGACTAAGAAGGGTAACCATGAATGAATCGGGGGTGAAAATTCACCCAAGACATAATTTGACTTCCATTCTACACAACGGAAATTTTAGGGGCGAAATTTATCCCATGGGCTAATTTTTGATGTTTTTTCCAGAAACATATTCTCCATTTTCCATTTTTTTCCAATATGATTCACCCAAATTGCATAGGTTTAAAAATTTTTCCTCTAAAAATCCCCAGTATTGTCGAAAAACTATATAAAACCCTTGGAAATTGGAATACTTTTTTAAAAATATAGCCAAATATTTTTAGTTAGAAATTTGATAATTAGTAAGATTCACCAAGGTTTCTACACTCTAACAAAATTATGGATCCTTAAAATTTTCCTTAGTTCTGGAAATATCAAGTAATTGCTTTGTCATTGTCCCTGTGAACACATCAGCTTTGGCACCATGACTGCCCTTAGTCTCTTGAATTTGTATTTGAGTTTTAGATCGAGAGAATGTTCCGAAGAAACGAGAACAATAGTGGATGCCATGTTTCTGGTTGTAAAATTTTAACAAACACGAGAATATGTTTTCTATATATTTAACAAGAGCCACTGGGTAGCAATGTCCATGACTACTGATAGCAGGAAACCAAAATAGAAAAAAGCATAGACATAATTGTAGTTGAAGCAAGTCTATAAAAAAAATGTGAACAAGGGACCTTAATGCCGATAAAAGAAACCTTGAGAAATTAGCAGAATTAACACAAACATATAGCAGAATGTTCCTAAAACTGTAAAAGGCCATATTAATTACCAATATAAACGAGACCAATTAAAAAATCCACAGCACTAGCATTTAAACAGAGATAAACATAAAATCCATAATTTGTTTATTTCAATCGAAATGGAAGAAAACTATTATGAACAATCCACGAGCAATATTTCACAGCAAAAGTCTATCCAAAAGTGAATTTATGAAAACAAAGCACTTTGTCCCAAGAACCAAACAATCTTTTTTCGATGAGACAACTCAACATGTATGCAACCTTGAGAGATTGGTAAAAATCACAAAATAGAGTACTATCGGTTGCAATAATCGAATTATCCTATTTGATGAAACAAACCAACATACTTGCAACCTTGAGGGATCAGCTTAAGGGCCATCAAGCACCAATGTCTTTTTTTAAGTACATGCAAGCTTCCTAGAGATTTAAATTGAAACCAAATGAAGGTCAAACACAAAGGGAAAAAAAGAAAAGAAAAACACAGGGAAGTTATTGAAACAATGATAGAAAGGATGACTATTTCAATAGACTTTGTTTGTATCTCATGCCCCTAAACTTACATTGTTGGCCAACAAAATAACAAGACAATAGGAAATCAAACTATAGCACAAAAAGCCATAAATAGTTGAACATATTTAGAATACAAGCATAGCATCAAAGCCATTTTTTGTATGGACCTACAAGCTTTTCAAAGGTTCAAATTGAGGCCAAATCAAGATCAAATACTTGAGACAATGAATTAGTTTACATAAATTTACCAGAGAAAAGTACTTTGTTTTAAAGACTTAGTTGTCCTTTCAAGGCAGTTATGCAATTTACTAGAAATGTTAGACAAACATTAACATGAATCAAGAAGGTCTCTTGTGCAAAAGGAATGATTCCTTTGAGTACCAAACAATTGAAATAATGATAACAATGACATAAATGGCAACAAATATAGGTGATCTATTTCAGAACTTAAAGTTAATCATCGAGAGAAGTAATTAAGGTTTATGACTAAGATATGGAGGAATTTAAACAAGTATTTTCTTTCACAATTTATATACTCCAAGTGGTACAAACCGTTACACCAAAACCCCGAGGTGTTAGTGAAGGCCACCCACTAGGATCTTAACATCCCACCACGCTCCGCAGTCTAGACTGTGGGTTGGATGTGCGCCCGTACAGTGGTGTCCCCTTTGAGTCGTACAAGCCCCGGACGAACATTGTAATGCCGACGTTGCCACTCGCTCTGTGACTCGAACCTGGGTGGAGGCTCTGATACCAGATGGTACGAACCATTACACCCAAACCCCGATGTGTTAGTGAAGGCCTCCCACTAGGATTTTAACACCAAGGCTTTGAAAATGGAAATAATTTGTTTGTTTTTGTCCAAAACTACAAAAAATGCTTTTAAATTACAGTTTCCAATGTATATTCAAAACCATGCAGTTTGAGATTTCATCAATAGAGAAAAACGAATATTCTCAAATAAGAATCTATGGCAAATCATTGGTTGCCTATTTTGGCAAAAATTAAAATAAAATAAAATGGTTGAAGTGCTAAGTTTTATCCGTACCATCAATATTGTATATGTAAGCATATAGAAGCTTTGATATATATATGCACGGGAAAAATCGATGATATACATGTTGCGCATTAGCTAGAAAGAAAAAAATGGTGAAGCAAAAAAGTTAAAAGTCTCCTTTTAAACATTGTATACAGGATTATAAGTGGATATTGTTGTCATCAAGCTAATATCCAATTGCCAAAACAGAAAGCAGTTTTAAGTCTAAATACACCAGAATATGGTTCAAAGAATATAGTTTTCTTTGGAATTAAAACACAAATCCCAAGACATCATTACCTCATGGAAAATAGCATTGGACAAGACAAAAACTTAGAAGCCATATCTTTAAATCAGACTAAAATATATCTTTATAAGCTATGTCTTTATTATATCCACTTGATGTTACGAACAAAGAAACTTAAATTGCACAAAAAATGTGTTGCATCTTGAGCAAAGGGAAAATATAATTAGGTGTTAAATAACAAAAGACAACAATAAGCAAAAGCCTGAGGCAGTCAGCTAAAAATTAATTGCATTTGTTATAAATAATGAGCAAACTAAATTTAGGGCTTATTTTGCTCCTAAAAATTCTATAAAATATAATATTTATTTGAAGTTTGATAATATAAGCAACCATAAACTTGAACATTGGGTTACAACATATTTTGATACAAGGAAAGATAAATAAGAAGAAAAACCAAAAGAAATTTGAGATTATTGTTTTTCATATGGCGATAATTGTCATTACTAATCCAATGTCTTTGGTGATATGAGTTTGGTATTGAAGAAATGAGTCCTAGATTGGCAATGTCTAGTTTCTGTGTATACAAATTCAAGGAAATAATCCGATGATTCTTTCCAAGAGGCCTCTCAGCATGCATAATTCTTGATTCATGTAAATCTATGTATTTTCATCTCTAGCAATGAACTGAGACATACCAATATTTGGGTTGAATCACAAGTATCATTTTGGACA
Organism: Larix kaempferi; assembly: GCA_027924585.1. Lineage (NCBI taxonomy): Eukaryota > Viridiplantae > Streptophyta > Pinopsida > Pinales > Pinaceae > Larix > Larix kaempferi. The sequence continues at coordinate 38,238,652 of BSBM01000186.1, forward strand.
GAGTAATGGCATTCAACACTTCTGACAGAGTTTATTTATTTTTTCAAAATAGGACTATTGACACTTACTATGCAAGGAAGAGTTAAATATGAGTTTTCCCTGTCAAATATTGAGAGACTAATGACTCTTTTTCAATAGTACTTAATGATTTAGCTGCCATGACTAGTCTTCAAATGCAAATATCTGAGATAGTTATGACTATTTGTGTCTATTTGGGTTACTTCCAAGTGCATAGTGGGATCACTGCATTGGATTTCCACCATATCATTCTTTTGTCCCATTAGTACATGCTTATCAATACTAAATTTTTCCAGCCCAGTGCTCGTTGCAGGCACAAAAAAATCCCCTTCCCAAAACTTGAAGCTCATCATTGTCCCCCACTTCTTTGGTTCCACCGGATTGCCAATCTGAATAGCACTTCCTTCGTTCCAGTGTAGTTGCAGAACAAGAGCTTGATTCCCATGCATCATTCAATGAATAACTCTGGTTATTTAAAACACTTTTCTTCCTTTTAATATCCCACTCCCTATAAAATTCCAAACCCCAAGGCATGATAGACCAACAAATATTAAAGTGAAAAACAAAGACTTCCTACAGATCTTTCATAGTAGTAGAATGAAAACATAAAGTATTGAAATTTTCAGTCATAGAGGGGACGAAGGTATATAGGAGCAATCTATACCCTCTCATCACTTAACCCCTAGGGTTTTAGACCACAGATAGCTAAGAATTCAAGCTTCATGGATCTCCCAACCATTCTTATTCCAAAGGAAAATCCTTTCGTAGAGGTCAAAGTTTGAATTCTATGTAAAACTTGTTCGAAATCAACAACATGGTATAACTAGAAATTACAAATAATAAACAACTTAGTGATTCTTGTAATGAACCAATGAACCATAAATCTCCAGGTTTGCAGACACAACAAACTTATAAATAAACCACATCAACAAAGTAGTTGTAATATCTTAGTTGGTAAGAAAAAGCATTGGTGTGGCAAAGACAATAAACAAAAGCATCGAATGAAGCTCTGAAAACAAGCAAAAGTCAAGAGTCTAAATTGAGTCATGCCATTCAGGAATATCAAGGGATATAGCTACAATATTGTCATTAAGAAACTTGGTGACAATAAAAAACAAGGATGATGTCACAGTTTCTCTTTCAATAGAACTAAGATATATTATGAAATATGCATGTTTATGGGAAAAGAAAGCTATTGGCATGTTCAAAATGTACATGTATTAATGTCTTTTTTTCCAATAAATTTTAGACTCTGGTTTAAGTCACTAGATATCCAACATCAAAAATTAAAAAACAAATATGATCACTAGGGATTCTTGATTTTGGCGATAATATTATCTATTAGGGATTTAAGATTTTTGTGGTCATCTTTGTTAATAGAACTAGTTTCTGCAGAGACTACAGTCTTCATTTTGAGTCGACGTTTCGAATCCTCAATTGGATCCATCATCAGAACAAATAGTCACTTGGTAAGCATTGTAGACGAGACCTAAAAATAATGATCTAAAGGAGAAGGGTCAATTATTTTATAGGTCAACTTGTAGAAGCAAATTTACTGTCAACTACTAACAAAAGATCAAAAAACAAAACCACTTTTTGTTTTCTGTTGGTAATTTTGTTTTTTTATCTTTTATTCATAATCGACAATAATTTTGCTTATACAAACCGATCTGTAAAATAAGTGAATCGACAAAACAAGAAATCATCATGAACAGATATAACTGGCCAATGTTAATTTAACCTCTTCCTTTTCCTTCCTTTTTCTTTGTTGGATGCCCAAGTTCTTTTTTTCCTTTTTATCTTCTTTATCCTTGTGATTTCTTTTTTCCTATGGTTAAACTTTTTGTTATTTTATATCCTATTGTTTTATTATGGTTTTTGTTTCTTAAGGTTGAGCTTATTATTATTTTTTATTCTATTGTTTTATCAGTGTTTTTTTGTCTTATTAATTTGTTTGTATCGTTTAGAGGTTGTTTTCTTTTTTATTCTTATATTTTTTTTGTTTTTTAATTTTGTTCTTTATATATGTTAAATTTGTTTTTAATCTTTGTCGTTTTTAGTTTTTAAATTTCTATTTTTCAATTCTTTTACTCTATTTATTTTTAATAATTTTCATTTGTGTTTTAATTGCTTATTATTTATGTCTTTATTTTATCATTCTAATTTATTATGTATTTGTTTTTGTTTTGTTGTGCATTTTTGCTTTTGAATTTGGTTGGTTCTATTTATATTTATACTTTATTATTGTTTCTTTGTTTCTATTAGGATTTTCATTTTGTTTGTCTTGCTATTTGTTTCTTGTGATTTTTATTTTATTTTATCTCCTTTTGTTTTTATTTTGTCTCCTTGTTTTTCGTAAAGTTTGTTTATTTTGTTATTATTATTTTTTTAATTGTGCATGTCTTTTTGTTTTTGTTCTTATTTGATCTTTTAATTTGTTTCAATTTGTGTAGTTTTACTTATTTTTAATTGTTTTTAGTTTTTTTTTTTGCTTCTTAGGTTTGTTTGTTGTTTTTTTTAATAATATATATATATATATATATATATATTACATTGTTGGTGTTAGTATTTTTTTAATCTTTTGTTTATTTTCAGTTGTACTTTTGCTTCTACAAGTTAATCTGTAAAATGATTGATCTTGCTCTTCTAGATAATTATTTATAGGTTTTGTCTACAGTTTTTATTAAGTGATTATTTGTTTTAATGATAGATTTAGTTGAGGATTCGAAACGTCAACTCAAGTATGGAAACTGTGGTCACTCTGGAAACCGGTTCTATTGATGATGTTATCTATTGTCAATGTAAAAAGGGTCTCCAAACATAGTCCACGTAAATTGAAAACTGTGGATGCGATGTTTTTGGTGTGCTTTGCATAAGAAATTGTTGCAACTGTTGGGCGAAGTTGTTTAAGTTGCGGCATACGCAAAGTGCATACCAATGTTCCATCTTATGTGTATCGAATGCATTCCAAGCAGTGCTTAAACTGTATGACATGGTTTCTTTGTAGGTTGTGCAGTGAGACGAGTCATGCAGCATGCCTTGACTGCATTTATTGTAGAGTCTTTGAAATGAAGGAAAAAATATTTTTTTAGCTTTAAAGACTCCTTTCACCTGCATCATAGGAATTTTGTGCTTAACAATCTCAATTTATGGGAAAATGATAAAAACATAGATGCAAGAACTTTTTGTTGCATTAAAAAAATAAAACATAAAAACCAATGGAACAAAACATAAATCTTAAATGGCCTTTGTATCTATTCCAAATAGCCTTAAGCTATGCTATGCTATTGGAAAAAGGGAGGGGAAAATAGTAAATCCAATCTATTGCAATAGATTTCAAAACTATTCGCTTTATATCTAAGTGAACATGCGTATAAACACAAAGAAAATAAAAATGCCAAGGCATAGGTGCTTAATGGAAAAAGGCATTTGAAAGTGCAGACACTCCTGACACTTTTTTTAAATCCTATATATATAATCGTATATATAGTATTGAGATAGCCTACAAAATCTTTGAAATAGTTTAGAAAATCTATAAACAGATACAATGTCCAAATAATAAATGAAGGAAAAACACACCAATTAGCTATCGATTGAAGAAGAGCCATAATTAGGAATAAAATATGATATAAACAAATTTTAATACAATTTCTAAAAGCAATTGTAATACAAATGTATCAAATTATCTATGCGTTGCAAAGTTTCAATAAGATCTTAAACATGTCCAAGTCACGCACCATGGACTTTGGGCAATATAGTCGCCATGGTTTGAATCTAGAGCCAATAAAACTAGGTTTTACAAAAATAACATTGAAGCGAATATCTGCATTATAGCCTATTTGTATTATAGTCTTTGTGAATGTATTTTTCAAAATTTGGAAGCAACCTCTAGGATCATGTGTGAGCTCTTTTTTGGCTATGATGGGAAATGGTACTTTGCTAGCAAAAATGTTTCCATTTTTTGTTTAACTTTCAAATTGATATAGTGTCTATCTAGAGAACATAAACATTGGCTAGATATCTATCTGAATTATCTTGTTAGCAGTCTCTCTAGAGCCAATGGAATCTAAATATCTAATTCATAATGTATCATAAGCATTGTCACATGGACTAGTGACACTTATTTAGTGAAACAAAATGCAGGAAGACCTTACCATGCACAACAAATTGCAAGAAAGATTCAACAGTGAAAAGTAAATAAAAAGAAAGACACAAAGGGAGATATTAAGACCATTCTATAATTTCCTGGACAAATCCATGCACTAGAAGACAAGACATTTTTCCTAGTTCGTGATAATATCATTGTGCACATAGACACAAATTTATAGTACAAATTTGTTCCAAACTTATTTTCCAAGGATGAGAATCAAGCACTGGATAAACGTAGCTCATATCAGAAAAGACTAATCTCTGTAACTATTTTCCCTTTCCATCCTATCATTATTTCTAATTTTCTTAGCAAGGCAAGACTATGTGAAGGCAGGGATGACATTTGTACCATGTAATAGGTGGAGGGTGATTCAATGCAAACAAAGCTGATATGTCCATTTCTAATCACCATGTCAATCTATTTTTTGCATTCCACATAGTAACAATAAAGATTGCTTTTAGACAATAATAAATAATACAATGTTTGGTGCAATTTTCATAACATGGAAAAGGAATTTGTATGGGAAATCAACTTCCTGAAAGAGTGTGACTAGGAAAGAACAAAGTTGATAAAAAATGTTAAAAACTATTTCGGGGAAAACAAATTTCAAGAAATTTTGTTATATGGAATTGTTTTTACAAGGCATTGGTATAGAAGCATAGAACCATTGGAGACCCTTTCAGGAATGCTAGGAATTGTTGATGGAGATAAGTAATGCATGTGAGGAACTAGATACAATGATAAGAATATATCAATTTAGGATTTGCTTAAATGTTGGTTCAAGAAATGATTGTTCTGTGCAAAAGAATAATACTTGATTTGAATTGCATGGTTGATGTAATCCAAAGTATCGGTGCTAAAGTTTCAAAATTATAATGTGATAAATCAAATCATAATAATGAATGAGATGAATTAGAGAGATTTTGAGGTCAAAAATAGGCCACCTAAGAGATATATTAAAATTTTATGAAATATGCTAAAAAATTATGAGTTCGGGATTTTATGAGAGGTATATTTGACAGTTCACATCCTACACTACATTTTATGCACAATCTAAATAATCATGGTTGAGTTACATTTCAAAATTGACTAGAAATAAATTAATAAAAAAAACTACATTGATGTGACTAAGGTTCAATTGTAAATTCCAAAAAATATATTGTCATTTAGCATTTATATACATTGAACTTGGAAATGAAATTATATAATAAAAAACACATTATAATGAAAATACACATTTTATGAGCTATTTTTAAATTTATATTAGCTTTTTGTATTTAGTACTTGTCTCATAAATAAAATAAAATGATTACATTATTATAACATAAATATTGTTTTCTTACATTTTCAATACTATACTAATTTAGCTTGCAAGTGTAAGGTTATATATATATATATATATATCAATTCAAAACAAAGGAGAAAAAAATATTACAATATATTATGCATATGAAATATATATATATATAAGCTTATAATTAGTTTGACATTGTGATATTAAATAAAATGGAATAAATATATAGTTTGAAATTAAAGATATGAAAATGCGTAAATATAATAGTTATTTATATTGTTTCTTTCAAAAATTATGAAAATGAAAATAATATTATTTTATGAAAAAGTGTGAAAGGACCTTCATTATCGGTACTTTACTTGAAAATGACAATAATATTATTTTATTAAAAGTGTGAAAGGACCTTCATTATGAGTACTTTACTTTATGACTTCAAAGCACTACCATGCTTAACTACGGGTTTTCATCCACCATTGGAAATGTGACAAATAAGCAAGCAATGCCACCTCAACCATTGGGGACGATGCCATCCTCTAAAATGTGATTGGTTGATTTTTAAAGTACATTTTTTGTTTTGTTTTGAGACTCATTTTTTACCTCAAAATTTATCTAATGTGGCAATTGAACTTAAATTAGTTGTAAAGTCATATAACTAGGAGTTTTTTTGCAATTACATTATTTTCCAAAAGAGAATCGAGAATTTTGTATAACTAATTCTGGTTTTTTCAACAATTTCGTCTTTAATATGATATTTTGATTCTATATTTACTTACCTAAATATATTTTATTTGACTATTTGAATGAATGTCCACAGGGCTTGTATTAGCGACCTTGAACAACATCTAATGATTTGTTGTTCACAAAAGTATGGCTGCAATGAGAGAGAAGGTAGTGTGCCTAATTCACCTGTTTTTTTGTGCCCAGTGTAGAATTTTTCCTAGTTGCTACAACCATATTTCTAGAAGGAAAAAAAAATTCTTGTCTATATTCATTCAAGTTGGAGTGCACTAACGAGACAAACTAGAGACTAGAAACATGAAATTGTTTGTATTGATGATTAGATATCATAGAATAATAGACAACATGCAAAGACAAAATATGAAATGCAAGTGCAGTTATCAAAGTTATTTCACTCTCTCTCTATTGAAACACAAGAGCAGTCATCTAATTCAACATGGATAAAAGAATAAGGAAGACATCCATGAAATATGTTTCAAATAACAGAAGATGACAGGTCGTAGACCTTAAAAAGGCTTATACTGAAAAGTGCTATATTAAAATTTATTCATGTGGAAAAGCTTGTAACCGAAGACATTCAAAGAGGAATATGTACAAAAAAAAGAATTGAATAAGAGCAACAAAGGAATTTAGTTGATTCTATATTTCGGTATACTTGTTGGGCTGAAATTTGTTTCATTTCCCATAAAATTGTATCCAAGGTCTATGAACCTTGCAACAATGATAACAAAGAAATGAAAAGTGGTTCAATTAAATTAAGTAAAATGGCGGACATAAATTTTCTTGGGTATTTGAATGAATGAAAGAGAGCATATGTGACTTTGTTGATTCATCATTGAGTGCATCAAGAAATGTAGTTGAAGAATAATGAAATATTTGTGATCATCTTGGTCCATTTCTGACAACATTTTTGAATAGGTACATTGGTGTAAGGATGGCTACCAATTGTTATTGTATTTGAGAAAAAATATTCTTGTAAGATTCATTCAATTGTTGGCTACCAATTGTTCTTGTAATTGATTTGAGTTCATTGGAATTTGTTATTCCAAGAACAAAAAAAGATATAGAAGTTGTTTTACAGATAAATGTGAAAACCAATAAACAGTTTTGAAATAGACTACAAATGTACAGTTGCAGTATCATTTATCATCTCTCTGTCCTTGATATTTAATTCATAGGTTCTACTATTTTGGTGGCATCTAATGACTATTGATGCGATGGAGCCAATGGAATAGGCGTGCGGTGAGCTTTACAAGCCATAAATAGTCATGTCTGGTGGAAGTCTTCAATGTTGGAAAATTTGTGATATTGTTTCAATTGAACTTTGTTCCTGTAAAAAAATTGATTATTTTGCATCGCCTCTGTCATATGACCCCTTGTTCCTAAGTGCAAAATCTAAAATTTGGATGTTGTTACCAAGAGAGAAATGGTCCATGAAGCAGGATATAAGATTGTTGTTAATATTATCCATTATTATTAGTTGGTCGTCTTTATCTATTGAGTCAACATGAATCAACTGTGCCTTGGTAGGCAAGTTTGGATTTTTACTTTGTGCAAATCCATATAAGACCAAGACACCTCCTTTGACCACATTAGTATATGTCGTTGAAAAAGGTTACATGACAAAAGACGATGGTTGTGCCATGGCCATCGGGAGGAGGGTTGTTAGTTGATATGGCCATATGGAGGAGGGAGGCATCAAATACAACGTCAATTTCTAGCACCTAATTTGTGACCAATGTTACATTTTGTTTATATATATATATATATATATATATCGATTTTTAAAGTCTGACAAATACTTTGAAAAAAACCCCTCATCCAGGGGTTTTTAGTCCCATCAATATTCTATGAACCAATCAGAAAATCCAATTATAAATTATCAAAATTAATAAATAGTTTTTAATTTTCCCGTGGGGAGGAACTCAAGTGGTAAATATGATAAGTTGTAATCAGTTGTAAATGGAAGGTCACGTGTTTGAATCCCCCTAATCTTACCCGTGCACCATGGTTCGGGCCCTGTGGATGCAACTAGGGGTATAATGGTAGTGAGATTGGATACATAGACCCTGTGTCACGCGAGTACCATCCCAACTCCAGTTGTCGATTCCCCTAGTTAAAAAAATAAATTTAATTTAAAAAAACATTATTAAAAGAATATCAACAAAACAATAGGTTATCTTGCAGAGTCTGGGTAAATAAGTAAAAATTCAAGGCAATTGGATTCTATATGAAAACTATAATCCCTGCTTTGGTAGGTACTAAAAAGAGTTTATAGCCTTAGCTAGTAGGGTATGTTGCAAGGTCCAATATAATTGGAACATCAATGGATGTGTTTTAGGTGGTAAGAGAAAAGTAATGATCTTTGTCACTCCCACCACCTTGTAGTAGTGCGCAAATGCAAGGTGTGTTACCCCTTATCCCATCTTACATCGATTATGTTGGAAGTATTTTATTTTGTCTTCCCTCTAGTTAGGTGATCTATCAAAGAATGGAGTCTGTATTTTTATTGTAATTACCTTATGATGTTTGATTTAATAACTAAAAAGATGACCTTCTTTTATTGAATAATTGTACAAAAAATCTAATAACAATAGTTTAAGATCTCATTTCAATAAAACTTTGAGGAGAAGTTTATTATAGGTGCAGTGTCAAACTTCTAGTTGATTAAGGTAGACCAAACCCTTTTATTGTATATGATCCTTTAATAATAAATACCATGCAATGTCATACAACTTGTTGTGATAAAATTATTGATGTGTTCATTTTTAAATAAGAGGTTAAGTTGTAATTTGGGTAGTATTTGGTTTCATGTATGGGATTATCGTTAGATATTACTAAAAAGTATATGAATCCATTAGAGGTAGACTTAAAAATGACCATGAGGGATATTGTCTTTCTTGCGGATAATATCGAGGCTGAAACCACCTTTTGGTAATGGAGTATGACCTAAAAATACTTGTGATTATCTAAGAGATAATCTTTCTTAAACATAAGGAAACATGTTAACAACCCAAGACCTAGAGGTATTTGACAAAGTGGAATTTTTCCCCCTTATGGACGACCAATAGGTTGTTTCAAGTGGCCAAGTTTTGTCTGTGCATTATGATGTAGTTGCACATCATGGCCTTAAGATTTTATTGTCAAGGATTAGGCTGAGAATGCTAAGTATTGTTTTTTCTTTTTTTGCTTTGGGGGGGGGAGCAATGACATGTTGATGGAAAGTATTGACATTTGTACAATTTAGACTATATATTTGTGATGCAGGTTCTTTCTTGTGTAAAACAAGAGATTCCAGTGTCAAGAGTGGTAATCTTGTACTTGTGATGTAGATGTAGGTGAAAAATAAGAGATTTCAATGTCGAGTGTTAGTCGCATATTATTTTTTGTGAGACATTGATTATTTTAAATATGATGATAAATATTGATGGGTTTAGTTGGGTGGTGAAAGCGAAGTAATGATATCCGCCCCACCTAGGTTCAATTGTCACTAGTGACATGCTTTCACTTCATGGGTCAATTTACCTCCACAAGGAACCATTTCATATGGAAGGAACTAGGTGTGATCCCTAGCCAAATTTGGCAAATTAGATTCCTCCCGAGTAGCCACTACTTAGCCAATATTGACCTTCAAAATTTCACCGGTGCAATTCCTTCCATTTTCTAGAAACATGTCAATATATATCTATATTATATATTATTATTTGTTTGGAGGGGAAACTTCATGGGATTCTTCCTCTTCATGGGGATATCCAAATGGAGGATGGTGTTGTCCACTAGTTGCAAGATCAGTTGGTAATCCCAAGGGACTCAACTAGATTGGCACTTGTAACCTCCCATTGTCAACATACCTTTAACAATTGAATTAACTAATTGACTCTAACCCTTGAAACTAATATATATATATATATATATATATATATATATATATATATTGGTTGGTTGCAATTTTGACAACCTAACCTAACGGGGACATCGAGTGAGGCCCACAATATTCACAAAGCCAACCATCCCGAGGTCTGGACCCTATGACCTCTTGTTTGTAATTTAAATCGCTCTATCACTTGAACTAACCCACCAAACTTAAATATATGGGAAAATGATTTGATACTTTTATTTTAGATGAAGCTTCAACATTTCACCTTTCTAGAAAGTGTGATCTGTCACCAGTAGAATTAATGAGTTGGGAAGGATGGCCTCCTATTGGGTAATTGAACATTGTGACCTTACCTTTCAAAGGTGAGGTCCTTACAAATCCTCCATATTTGAGTAGTTATCTAAAGGTATAATGAATATCTTCACATGCCCTCAATCTTCAGTCTCTCTATTCCCTACACTTAGGAACCAGTGTCACAACAAACAAGTACTATAACAAATGTGTAAGCCCTTTGTAACCTAAAGACCATATCTTATACCTATACACACAAGAAATGGAGTGCCCTTGTTTATGTCAGTAGAATTAAATGAGTTATAAAATTGTAGATAGGTGATTGGAGAAGTGGAGTAGGGGTGAGGTATGGAGCGGCTGGGTGAAGCTAGGGTTTGGAGTAGTCTGAGGAGGCGATTGGTTCACCAGACAGGATGACTGGAATGTCTGTGTCTGATCTTGGAGTCACGTGTTGGTTGTGGAGCCTGATCTCCCAGATTCAGAGATATTGTTGTTCAATTGTGTTTGTACCCCAGTTTTATATGATATGTAGGTGGACTGTATAGTCACCCCAGCGGGGGGGTGTGGGGGGGCATCGCCCCCTTACGAGCCCATGGTTTTTGGTAACTCGTGGTATTTTCCCATTGTATTTCCCCTTTAAAATAAAGACATTGTAATACGGCTAGGGTTGATGCATTAGGTATTGTGTATTGTAAAGATCTCTGAGATCGTGTAAGAGAGACTAAGAGAGCATGAAGAGGAAGTTGTAGCGGCTGTGCCGCGGGTTGTATCCCTTCACTTTGCTGGATGTTATAATAATAAGGACTGGCAATTTCTGTGTGGACGTAGCCATATTGGGTGAACCACGTTATATTGGTGTCTCTCTTGTAATGTGTCTGTGTGATTATATTTGTATCTTGTTTATTGTTATTGCTCTGTGATCCCATTTTTCTAACAATTGGTATCAAAGCCAAAGGTCTATTTGGCAGATAAACCCGCAGGAAACTAAGGTTTCTGGTTCGAGTGGGAGCAATGGAGGAAGAAGGAAATTTTAAGGTCGAGAAGTTTAATGGCCAAAACTACCAGTTATGGAAGATGCAAATGGAGGACTATCTGTACCAGAAGGATCTATTCCTTCCGTTGGGAGGAAAAGAAAATCAATTGATGACTATGAAGGACGAAGAATGGGAGGTTCTTGACAGAAAGGCACTGGGACAATACGGTTGTCCTTGGCTTCGTCGGCGGCTTTCAATATCTCAAAAGAAAAGACAACGAAGGATTTGATGAGCGCATTGAGTAAGCTGTATGAAAAACCCTCGGCCTCCAACAAGGTATTTCTAATGAAGCGTTTATTTAATATGAAGATGTCAGAAGGTGGATCTGTTGCTGATCATTTAAATGAATTTAATACGGTTACAAATCAACTGAGTTCTGTAAGTGTGAACTTTGATGATGAGGTTAGGGCTCTTCTAATCTTATGTTCATTGCCAGAAAGTTGGAATGGCTTGGGCATGGTTGTAAGTAACTCTGTCTCTAGTTCAAACACCTTGAAATTTGATGATGTTGTTGGTGTTATTTTTAGCAAGGAAATGCGAAGAAAATGCATAGGTGAGACATCAGGTACTGCGTTAACCATGGAGAGCAGGGGAAGACAAAGGGAGAAAGGAAAGAGCCAAGGTAATCGCAGCAAGTCTAAAACGAGCAGATCCAAGTCCAGACTGGGAAAGATAGAGTGATGGAACTGTGGAAAGAAAGGACATCTAAAGAAAGACTGCAGATCTCTAAAGAAGAAAGGAGATGGACAGCAGGAGACTACTCAGGAAGCAAATGTAGCAGGTGATGTGTTACAAGATGATTTGATTCTTGCTTTAGATAATACTAGTGATTACTGGGTAGTATATTTAGGGGCTTCATGTCATGCTACACCCCATAGGAAATACTTTCATGATTATGTTCTAGGCGATTTTGGACATGTCTTATTGGGTGATGATGAGCCATGTATTTGGAATGGGTAAGGTATGGATAAAATTTAAGAATGGAACTGACTGGCTGTTGAAAGATGTAAGGCATATTCCTGCTATGAAAAGAAATCTGATCTCAACAGGGCAGTTTACGGGCCCATGGTTTTGGGTAACCCATGGTATTTTCCCATTTATTTCCCCTTTAAAAGAAAGGCATTGTAATACGGCTAGGGTTGATGAATTAGGTATTGTGTATTGTAAAGATCTATGAGATCGTGTAAGAGAGACTAAGAGAGTGTGAAGAGGAAGTTGCAGCAGCTGTGTTTCGGGTTGTAAACCTTCACTTTGCTGGATGGTATAATAATAAGGACTGGCAATTTCTGTGTGGACATAGCCCATCTTGGGTGAACCACGGTATATTGGTCTCTCTCTTGTAATGTGTCTGTGTGATTATATTTGTATCTTGTTTATTGTTATTGCTATGCGATCCTGTTTTTCTAACATCACGTTGATTCTGCGAATCAACCTAGTACCAACCAACAATAAAAGAAAGTGGGAATCTTTCTTTTTTCGGGCGTTCTGATCAAATCTGGATTGGGGTTTTTTTCGATTTGCGTCATTGGTTTTCAAAGGTGGGTTTCCTTTACTTGTTATTTTTACCTGATCTATGCCGGATCTTACCACCATTTTTCTGGTATTTTAGTTAGAAGCAACTATTGCTTTAGTTGGGATTTGGTTGTTTTTACTTTGGAAAGTTTCTGCTTTTTGGAGGGGCCCCCCTTTTCTGGCTGAAAAGTAGTCACGGGTTTTTGTTGGAGACAGTTGTTCTCAACCTTACAGGTTTGAGAGGTTAAGGGTTAGTTTTTCCAGGACCGAGAGAGACTGGTTGTACAAGTATCACCACCGGTTACTGGTTTTTGTATCATGACTCACATCGCTGAAACTGCACGGGGTCCCGAGAAGGTATCACATTTTTTTGGTTCCAGTGATGCGAACGGGGAAAAGGTGCCTCCATTCTTGGAAATGGAGAAACATGAGCTAAGGAATGGTATCTACAATGTGAAGGAGGGTGGCGTTGGCCATTCCAATGTTGTTGGGACTGAGGAGGAGGTGAAACCCTTGATAAGGAAGGATTTTTACGGTGCGAAGGCTCGACATAGAAGACATTTAAAAGTAGTCAAATCCAAAGAGGGCTTGGACCAGTTTGTTATAGAAGAGACTACAAATTTGAATTGGGTGGAAATACTGGCAAGTAGAGCATTAGTGGGGTGTATTGAGTTTGCTTCGAGGTCCCGGGGAGAAATTTTGGAGTGGGTAACTGATCCAGGTGGATATCGGTGGCGACCCACCTCTTCCAACTAGCTCAAAACAGTCTTCTGGCACTTTTGGTAATTTACTATTTTTGGCAGTTTTTCGGGTCCTAAACTTCCGGAACCGTTTTGAGGCCCTAAACTACGTTTTTTCAGCATCGAATGTTGGGCAACTATGAGTCTGTTTCATACTCAATATTTTCTATGTATGGATGTAGTCCTTGAATACATCTTTCCAACGAGCTATTGTGCTCCCCAAACGAAGATTGTATGCAAAAGTTACGACCCCGGAAAGTTGATGTACTAACTTACCCAAACGGGTCCCACATGACTTTTGGTGCTTCATCTCCTAGGGTTAGGTTTTTGGATGTTTGGGATTCAATCCCTCATGCTTATGATAAATAGGCCCTTTTGGCCTCTCTTTGTATTCATATTGGCACGAATGAGCATAGCGGCCACATCTCTTCTCAGAGATAGCTACCACCATTCTAGCTATTGTATTTTACAGTCTGTTCTATTTCCGCTATTTAATAGAATATGTGTTTACTGTATCACTATGTTCTTTGCAATGTATCTGTGTATGTGAATATATATATGCTATCTTATTTCATTCCTGCATAAATCTGGATCAGTGGTATCAGAGCGGTCTACTCTTTGATTGTTTCTCGGTGCATGTCCTCGACGAGGTCAGGATACAGAGAGTTGGGTCTCGAACTAGTTTCACTTGGGGAAGACCACTCTCGCTGCCCCAAATGGCCTCCCATGGCGGAAGAAAAGAGAGACAACGGAGCAGTAGATCCTATCAAGTTGTTGCTCGAGGAAGCCCTCGCGTGACAGAGGAACGAGATGATGGATAATTTCGCCCAGATCCTTCGACGCATGCCGACGACAACAAATACACCTTCGACAAGCAGTCGTTTCGGAGATGTGACTCCCTTCAAGGTACAAGTTAACTTTGATATCCCTTTATTTGAATGCCAGATCGATGCCGATGCCATAGATAAATGGTTGAATCTACTAGAAGGGTATTTCTCTGTCCACAATTTTTTCGACAGGGAAAAGATCGTCTTTGCACTCCTCAAGGCCGTCCCCCATGTCAAAAATTGGTGGGAAACTTATTGTGAGCAAAACTCATCAGACGAGTTTGGATTGTTTGAATATGCCAATCCCACTTGGGCCTCTTTTATAGATGCCATCAAGGAACAATATTACCCTGTTGGAAACTATGATGACCAATACACAAAATGGACCATTCTGCACCAAGCGAGGGACCAAACGATGTCAGAGCACACCAACATATTTCATACCTTGCGCACAAAGCTAGGTATCAAGGACTTCGAGTGACACCTAGTACTGAAATATCGTAGTGGCCTACACCGGTACATACGAATAGAGATGGATTTCCTGGAAATCCCTTCACTCGGATCCGCCTATCAATATGCTGTCAAAATTGAGTAGAAATTTCAGCAAAAGAACAAGCGTGACTTCGGACCCGCGCAGAAGCAGGGCAAGGGAAACTATGGCTCGCAAAACACGGGGCAGGGAAAGGAAAACCAGTCCCAACCACAAGCGAATAAGGGTAACGAAAAGACAAAGAAGGACACCGGGGAGTGGTGTGAGTTCCACAAAATCCCTTGGCACAACACTGCCACTACTACATATGGCTCAAAAGTCCCACGAAATTTTGCCACGAAAAAGTTAAAATTGATGTTTTCATGGAAAAACAATTTAAATTTTTGGAAAAATTTGAAAATTCCCCCGACAATCGTCACTATAGCCATGGATGGACTTTTCATGGCTATAGAAAAGTACATCTTTTGCAATATATGTAAAAAAATTTATTTAAAATTTTGAGGAAAAATGAAATTGAAACTACTTTAAGAAATTATAGAAATTGGTATTCACCACTCTGAACTTAGTCCGCAAGTCCACAGAACACTCAGAGCTTCATGGAGAGGGCCGATTCATCATTTTACAGATCTGTGGACGTGAACCGAACCCATTCCATTGAGGGTCTGTGGCAGGGCCGTGGGCATCTAGATAAAATCGGGCTCTGTAGAGAGGGCCTAAACCCTTGTCTTGTGGAGTTGTGTATTGAGAGATCGTGGGGGTATTTCTATGGGCCAACCATTTTTGACCTGAGCCGTGGAATTACTGAGACCCCATTGGAAGACGACCAAGTCATTCCGAGGAGAGCCAATAGCCATCGTGGAGGAGCCGAGTACTCTGTGGAGAGGTCGTAAGAAGCAGACTGTAAGGAGGCATGTGGAGGAGGGTGTGATTGGCACGTGAGGGGCAATTAGAGGAAAATCATGGAACAAAGGGATGCTTGAAGGGGGACGAACCCTATTTAAGTTAAGTTGCAGCCTAAGGAAAGAGTTGAGGCTCTTATTTAGAACACCGAATCTTGGAAGCAAGTCGTGATGCCTCTAGGAGATGCGAGTAGCACAAAAGGAGGACCGAGTTGCCACTAGGGAGTGATAAATCCTCATAAAAGGAGATACCAGTGATTCTAGAGGGATTAAGGGACGTTGGAGAGCCTCGAGGAAGGGTGTATCAATCATTGGCAGAAATTTGGCATCATTTCCAGGTTAATGCAAACTGTTTGTCAAAATCACACAACTAGAATTACAACAAATTTTGTGGGGGATATTACACAATATATCATTGTATTTTACATATTCATGCTTTACTAATATTCAAACAAAATCCATAATTTGCCTAGGATTTTCTGTGTTGAGCCTTGCCTTATCGTTAAGCGCACTATTCATGCTTGAATTTCTTGGCATGCGATTTGGAGTAATAATAATATTAAGTCCACCATCATCCTTTAGGGTCTAACATTGTACTGGTGTATTATGAGGGTCTGTTTAAATTAATGGATTTAGGAACTGGTAGCTTTAGACAACTAACAAAGTGTTAGATCTTAGGAATACAAAGGGCATGAAGAAGATGATTAAAATATGCTCATGTGGCTGATATAAATAGAATCTTGGGTTGAAGCTTTGTCAAGTATGTTTCATGGAAATTTTCAAGGAACTTCTTCTTTCCATCTAACATGCTTTGAGTAATACAACCAACTTGTTTTATCTACTATCAGTTTCTGAGTTTGGGCCCGTTATCACTTTTGTCCACTCTCATGCTACAGTGTTTTTCTTGAAACATAAACCATTTTTATTGGATGTCAAACCAATGGTTACATGGATGCCATAAATCTGATTCTTAGGGAAAGTCAAAGTATTCTTTAGACCTACCAAACTGATGTGAAAGGATTTCAAACTATGATTCAAAGAGAGATTACATTCTACACTTTCCTTCAAATCTTAGTTGAAACAGAGTATGAAAATGGCCTTCTCAAAGCTAACAGTTAAGAAATTGTGTTTCCTCCTTGGAGGTCATAGGTTTAATTTCTGAAGGGGCCAGGCTATATACACCTCTGTAGACTAAACAGTCAAATTGCTATGTGGAGGGGTCCTTTGTCCCACAAAAAATGGGGTCATATACATAAATTTGTGTCTTGCATGCCTGCATCTACTAGTTGTATAGGATGTAGTCCACCACAATGGCACTCTAAGGTTGATTTCCTTGGTTTGATAGAGGCATTCCTTGATTATCTTGGCATGTACTGTTAAATTTTGGTTTAGGTTAGGGTTTGATGCAGAAAAAACAAAATTTGTATACTTTAATGCAAATATTTCTAATCTAGCATTAGAAACAAATAGTACAACTATAATAAGGTAAGATAAATTTAAAACATAATTTTCATTTCTTTCAACTTTAACACTCCCAAGGAGGTCCCCATGTTAAATTTACCAAGTTAAATTTAACAATATAAAAAACACATGAATGCCTACACTAGCCCATAAAAGGAACAAGCACACACAAAAGGAGACTCTTGGGTTTCTAGTGGAGAAATGGCTCAATGAGGTAAAAATTCCACACTCTGACAACAACGTTATATTCTTGTGTGCTTATTGTAATAATACAAGGGGCTTTTAGTAAGAGTGTAACTTCTATGACTACCCAATATATGCTACATCCTCTCCTTGCATGTCTCACATGCACTTAACATGGCCAGTCATACATTAATTCATTTCATGTCTTGCATACACTTAGTAGCATGCCCATTCAAACACATTGCCAGATAAAAAGCAAGAGTCAATTTCCAAAACTACACTATCCCATTAATGATTAAAGTAACAAGCATGCACCAAAAGAGACTTTTGGGTTTATAGTGGAAAAAACCCTTAATGAGGTAAAAATTCCACTCTCAAAGTAACAATGCATTCTTGTGTTCTTATTGTAGTGATACAAGGGGCCCTTAGTGAGACTGTAACTTCTCTCACTATCCAATATATGCTACATGCTCCTTGCATGTCACACATGCACTTAGTAAGATGCACAATCACACATGTAACTCATTGCATGTCTAGCATACACGTAGTAGCATGTCCAATCAAACAAGTTGACACACAAAAAATAGGAGTCAATTTCCAGTTATACTTTTCTATATACTAAAGGAAGCTAGACAATCACAATAGAAGATATAGTGGTGTGGAGATGAGGTGAGGCGGTTGATGGACAGGAAGGTGAAAAGAACTCAACATGAGATTCAAAGGACACATGGAATGCCATTTATCCAGAGACTAGAAGATGACATTAATGGGCGTGTTGTTGGGTAGTCAAGGGGACATATAGGAGGTTGCTTGATCAACAAAATAAGAGCAAAAAAATGTAGCCATCGATCACACTGGAAGGTTTGTGCTTGTTAGCAACCTATAGGGAGGGCTCAAATAAGTAGATTCTCAACAAGGACACATTAGAGAATCATATCAGCATACAATGATGAAGCATGTCCCTTAATGTGATAGTGAGTTCAAAGGAAATGGTGCGAAGGGATGCATGTAACCAAATAGCTAGTAGATGGTGCACACATGAACTAAGGAATTGGAGTGCATGCACTTAGGGAGTGCTTAGGCCAAGAGTACAATCATAGAGTGCTTTTCCAACTTAGAAGCAAGCTTTGGGGTGCAAGTCCTTGGGTTGGTGTGATGGCATCCTTCTCTTCCTCGTACTAACGTTGCCAGATGTTTTGGTGGCATGCCTTTCTAACACTCTTTGGCTTGTGGTTATCTATGTGATTCTTGTGATGCCAAGTTATCTTACTACAGTGGCATATTCCCTATGATGGGATTTTTTTCCACATTAATACTTCTTTTTATTTTGTGGATGTCATGAAGAGGTGCTAATGATTATGAGACATTACCCACCCCAAAGTCTTTGTCAATTTGGAAGCAGGCTTTGGGTTGGAGGCACCTCTTAAGAGAATTATTTGATAGAACAAGTTGTTAATGACATGCTGAATATGGACCAAGCGGGAATTCAACCTATTCTGACATGTAGAATATGACCTTGTGGGATTTCAACCTTTTCTCTTAGAAGGTTTATTTGCATATATCATCCATGTAATCAGGTAAACTTCTTGGTTTATCATTTGCGCCATGAAATTTGAATGATTTCTGCCTTTTGTATGCTTTTTGACACTTGTACAAGCAATTAGCAATGTGTATGATATTTTGTGACTTGGGCACCTTTATCTATATGCACTGTGCATCATGGACTCAATTGTTATTTCATATTCCAAGGATACTAGCAGTTTTTGGATTTATTAGAAGTTGAAAATTTCTGTTGGATGCTATTGCAGGGCTTCTTGGAGTGGTCTTTGTTCTACCAGATTCGTATGTTGATGCAGAATATAAGGATTATGGAGGTCAGAAGTCGAAGTTAGCTCAGTGGTTTGTTTCTTTCTTTTCTTAATTTATATTTGGTTGATTCAAAGTATATTTTGGATGGTGTTTCAACGAAACTATTAGTTGATGGGAAGATAGTTGAGAGATCTCCAGAAAGATAGCGACGTGTCACTCCTGCTCCTCAGCGGAACAATGATAGACCTAGATACAATGACAGAACAAGAGATGCGAGGTGAAGGGAAAATCAGAATCAAGGTAAGCAATGTGAATGATATACTTTGTTACATGTTGAAGGAAAAAATAATTCGCCTTGTCAACTCTTTGCCTCACTTATATTTGCAATCAGAGTTACGCATGTTTTTGCTTTAGCTGTGTCAGAAAAATTTGTCTCTTATGCATGCTAATTTTATTCATCATTCATGCAGGTCGTTGATCAGCATTCTCTCCCGAAATTAGAGAAAATAGATAATTGATAGCACACCCTGGACTAGAACAGTTATAACACTTTAATTGTGATATAATGCTACTTCAAAGATCATCATTAGGACATCCTATATTGGTTGTTTGCATAGGGTTTTTTTACCCTCTGTTAATATGGGTGAATTCTTGTTTTCCTGGAAAACATGTTATTAGAGTCATGTAAGCTAGCATTTAGACTGCTCTGTTATATGGACTTCATTTAATGCATAGCTTATGAATGCCTTAACTTGTAAAGGAGACATATTAATAGGAAGGCATGGATTTGACCATAAATCCAGAGTATTATTGTTTCCATCTACATTGGTGAGACTATTTCACACTTTAAGAATGTTTGCTCAGGTGGTCTCTACTTGGTTTTACAATGCTGTTGTTTCTTTTAAAATAGAAATTGGAAACTACTTTGGTTTCTAATTTTTTTCTCTTCTGGTTGATTGCCACAAGAAACACCTTTGTTATGATAATGCAACTTATCTTCCTTATGAAGTCGATTCTGTAAATTTTGAGAATATCTTAATTGTTTAGCTATTGGGTAAGTGTATTGCTAGAGGATAAGGAAAAAAGTTAGTTGTTATGATTGTCATTCTGTGCCTTACGCTTAATTGTACTGCCCAGGTATTGTGAATGGACTGTGAGGAACATAGGCTCTCGGGGTTCATGTTGGGGTTGGGTCATGCTGAGGTGGTTATACCAAGATATTTGGAGACCACATTCCATTTCTGTCTATCTAGTACATAAAATTTAAAATGCGCAACATATACTGATAAGTAAAGGGCATCCGATAGAATGAGAATTCTCCCTTATCTCATTTTGAATTATGGCTTTTGGATACAATCCCTAGTATGTTGTTTACTAGCAATTGTCGACTGATTCTTAGTTAAACATGGTATATTTGTTTTCTAATATTGGAATCCAAATTGGCCGGAGATGGACATCATTAGTGTAGTCTATTCAAGTGTCAATCGATTTTGATGGTTCTATAGTTTTATTTCTAACTTTTCAGGTCAGAAATTGCAATTTTTTGAACTTGACTTGTCCTGAACATAATAAGAACAGTGTAGTGTTAACACATGCATGTGGTCTCATGGACCATCTAGGGAATGTTTAAATTACCTGATGGTGTACTTCCTGTAACATCCCTCAAATTCGACCCTATTATTATTATCATAATTGTAAATGTAATTTTGTAAATGGCCATGGTGAGGAGCTCAAGGCCAAGGCCCCACCAATGGACCATGAAACTATTGTTATATTCACAAATGTTATTATACACTTAGGAGACTAAAGGATGACGTAGAGGACGACAAACAAATTCATTAAGGGGAGGTAGTGGACTGAGTACTTAGCTTAAGTTAACTAATCTCACTTTATAAACTAGGTGATTGCTAAATCTATTTTTAGTACAGTTAGTGAAACCCTAAAAAAGATATAATTAGTATCTTCGGGAGATAAGAAAATGGGTATATACCTACATAATATTTTTAATCATATCAATAATGCTTCCAATACTTTGAAATATATTTAAGGTTGTATAATTTAGAAACTACATAGGAATGCTTATGACGACACCTACACCATGAATCGATACTTTTATTATAAAGTATATAGTGGAAGTTATATATATATATATATCCTAACTAAGGACACACTTTTCTTAAATAGTGAAGGGGTTGTACAAAGAGAATTTATACTTATAAATGGATGTTATATAATTATATAACACATTATCACCTCATGTATATCCTAGACCTATGTATATAAATAATGTATAATTTCGAATGACTTAATAAAACAATTTTCTAATTTACTAAAGAATTATTAATTTATATGGAAATAATAAATAATTGAAGTATATATATATATATATATGAGGTATTGCGAAACAATAGTATATGTAAGAATATTGAATTGATTGTAACAATAAAGGTATACCACGCATCATAATTAGAGTTCTACTTATATAGATTTATAAACACTCCCCCGTATATTTATATGGTGGAAAGGATTTAGCGAATCTGGTTTAATTTAGATCTCTGTATGGATAGAGTTAACCATGTAATTGAATTATGGAAGAGTTTTTACTAGTCGTTAGTTGCTGTAGCATATCTTTTATTTTTATAATATGAGGGTGAGGTAATCACTCAGTGTGTAAATTCCTGTAGAATACATCATTGAAATTATGCGTTATAACTATGAATATGATCGCAGGGATAAGAGATTTCGTTGTGCATTATTTTTACATTTGAAGTCATATGGTTAACTAGCCACGATATATTGAATCTAGATCGCTATTTTGTATTGGTATATGTGATCTTTGTAATTATTTATTATCTCCTTTTACCTAAAACTTCCTCTATCTGGTAACTGGTCGCGATGAGTAAGAATCTAGATCTTTGCTAGAATTCTAAATTTGTCATTTTATATATATTATTAATTAACATACCTATCTCTGCCTTAGTGAAATCAATCCACGGTTGAAGAATGCCTAAAGTTGATCAATCAATGCTTAAAGGACTAGTTTAAACCATAATGGCGTGTAAGCTGCAATAAACGTTTAGAATGGAAATTTATTTTAATCTAATTTACTAAAATGGATATTTGAGTAAAGCTTAAAAGTGCACACTCGGGTATTCAAGTATAAAGAGAAATTACATTTTAAGAGAATTTAAAGTTTCCATTCTCGGTTTGCTAGATTGTAAAAAAGAAGTTAAATTTCTGTCTAATTACATGTTGACTATTTTGAGTATAGAATTTATGTTGTAAGAGAGTTTAAAGTTTCCATTCTCGGTTTGCTAGATTGTGAAAAGAAGTTAAATTTCTGTCTATTTATATGTTGACTATTTTGAGTATAGAATTTACGTTTTAAGAGAGTTTAAAGTTTCCATTCTCGGGTTGCTAGATTGTAAAAAACCATTTTTGAAATTTCTGCGTGCATCTAATTATTTTATCTATTAGGGACTAAGAAATATTACTTCATGTATCTCTTGGGATAGCATTAAAACATTCCATAAGTTCATCTAAAATAATTATAGAGTCCCGTATGATTAAAATTGCTAGGGTTCCACTAAAAGTAGTTTCAAGAGAAAAATGAATGAAGTTTTTAATTTATCAACCTTTACTTTTATTTAAATGAGGGAGTATTATTTTAATTATCCATGATCTACGAAGGACTATGTAATAATGACTATTCATATATATGTTAAAAGATATTAACCTATTTCAATTAGATCTTGTGATATAAGTAAAAGCATATATCATTAGGTTGAGAATATTGTCATATTAAAATAGGGATATGAAGATTTTTACTTATGTCTCACTAAAAATAGTTGTAGATACTATTTGAAAACATTAAGAGAATTATTTAGGGATACAAACATAGTTGTCCTTGCAAAATGCTAAAATGATGTTTATCATTATGCTAGTTCATGCATATTATTGTAGACATTCTTTATTGTGAAAATATGGTTTCCTTCTAGCCTTTTTGTACTGCTATTTGATGCCTTGAAGTTAATTAGGACTCAATTTTTTTTAATATTTGGTTGATTCTGCAACATCCCTCCTTTTTGACCTAACAAATTTTATAAGTATAAATAATTATTGTAATCATTTCTAGTGAGGAGCTCAAGGCCAAGGCCCCACCAGTAAACGTTGTATGACATGGTATTTAATTCTTAAAATTGTAAATCTAGGTCGCTAAAAAGTTGTGATATAACTATAGCATGACGGAATGAGTCCACTGAAGGAAAGCGGACGACTGGCTATGTTGATGACGTTATATCATCTTGGTGTTATAGGCACTTAGAGGAAAGTAACAATTTAATTAGTCGACTCTAGACGAGTTATCCTAAAGCTAATAACCTAATAGTCGCAAGCTTTAAAGAAAATCCTAACTACGGATTCTTTAGGTTAAAAGTTAAACCCTCATTAAATAATTCTAAGTAAAATGAAAGATCATTTTATTATTATTATTAATATCCTAGTTTCAAATAGGAAAATAAACTAAGCTTATCATTGATAAGTTTAAAAGAGGTTAAACTTATTAATTGATTGATTAATGTACTCATTAGTATATTATGAGATATTAGTAATTCTAAACTATATAAACTATTGAAGCAATTACATAGTTTATAAATTATCTTCATGAGTATGCATATCACATTGACAATTGGGTAAAGAAAGTTACTCACATATATGTACCAAATAAGGACTATTGGCAAAATATATTCTATACTAGCATACTTGATATGAGATATTAATATAGTTGATTAAAGATGACTACAAGTCATGCATCGAAATTCATAGACAAAGTTTATTGTATATATGGTTGTTGATATAGCTATAAATAATTGTATTTATACGGTTGTTTTATATATATATATAAACATAAATAAATATAATTAATAAAAGGTTATTCTTTTACCACGAAGGTAAATCTCCAAATCCTTACCTACCACTATAAACAAGTGGCAAGGGGTTTTTACGATTTCTGGGGTAACAGGAGTGGAGCGCTAGTTGTAATTTTAGTGGGGCGAAGCTTTTACTCTAAAAACCTTCTTGGAGTGTCACTTGTCACTTAATTTACGAGAAATATAAGAGCAATGAAATCTCGTAGGAAATTGATTGGGCTTTAAAGCTGGATCGAGATGATACTCTCCCTAAAAATACACAACACTCCATAAATAACAACTATTGTTACACTTGGCAAGAGGAGTGAACTTTTAATGTTAGGTAGTGGATCTTCTTTAGAGAGAAGAGGTGTCGCCTTCTCTCTTTAGGAGGATTATGGAATTTATTAATTTCTTGTTACAAAGTGAAGTGGAGAGAAGGAGTGCTCCCTTAGGAGCGCAGCACTTCTTAGATACTACAGGGAAATCGTGGCAATGCTGGTTGAGAGCGAGCAACACGTGGAAAAAATCACAGTAATGCTGGTTGAAAGCGAGCAACACGTGGAAGAAAATGAGAACTGCTCTCAGCGATTCCCAAAAAAAACAATGGTAATCTCCTTTAGCAGAGGTTGCTACTAATAGAGGGGATGCGTACTGCGTAGGGAAAAATATTGACAGAAAGGAGTGGGGGACGATAGCCATCAGGGGAACCATCCCTCATCTCAGCTTCTCGATCGAAATGCATGTGAATAGAGGGTCACTGTGGGTAGAAAGGAGGACATTGGTTTTTTATGGTCGGGGTTAACTAACCTTGAATGCATATACCTCCACGGGTGATACATTGACAACAACCCGTTTGCTGGTTTACCTTTAAAGCATTTTAAAATTAGCCAAAAGCCTCATCGTAGATGTTTAGATTTCCTTGGAAAAGTATAGGTAAGTCTTTTTTATTTTAGTGGAAAGATTATAGATATGATCTATGCATGAGAGTGAAAGAGAGTTACTTTATGGAACTTCGAGCTAGGGATAACCTGGTGACCTCAAAAGAATAAGAAATTAAAATATGGCTCACTAGACACCAGAACATATATATATATATATATAGTACACATCAAAATATTTTATACATAGTATGGAAGTATTAGTTGTTATGTGAAGGGAAAATCTAGAATATTAGCTTAACAAACATAAGTATGGTAATAATATATTATAATAAATAATATGAGAAATGATGAAAGATAAGGGAAAAGGTTATGTTACTATATTAGGTTATGTTACTATATTTATGTGATAAAGAAATGAGAATGCAAATGGGTACATTATCTTTGTTCTTTTACATATAAAAAGTAGATTTAGCAAGTAGGATGATACTTAGAGTAAAAGATAATGCTATCTTTTTACAAATTAAAGGTGTAGAGTAGAATTTATATACTTAACCACTCTAATGCATGGAGTAAAAAGGGCATTTCTCCTTTTACCTAAGTAAATATATGAATACTCATAAATAAAGAATGTTTGTATTTTGCTAATGGTAAGACCATAGGGTAGGAACCCTTAGATTACTATTGCGTCAACGAATAAGTTCCTCTCGAATTTGAGTGCTTGGTGCATTTAGTTAGTAAAAATATGTGTAACAGTTCTTACATTTCTCTTTTGATAACTAGAGCGAAAAGAGTTTATTTCTACTTGTTCTGATCTAGAAGAGGTCCTTAGTTTAATTACTGAAAAGCTCTATGTGATAGAAGCTTGACGGAAGGAGAAGAAATCTCGTTGCAGCAACCATGTTGCTAGTTGTAATCCTATGACTCTTTGCCTAATGATAAATGATGCACACATCTTTGTGGACTAGCCCGTGTACGGGTGAACCATGTTATCTTTGGTCTTTTATGTTTGCCTATGGTGTTCCTCAATGTGTCTTTATGTATGAGTACTTGCTTCTTTCTTAAAATGTTTATGATTACTTTGAAGTATACGATTCAGTTAGAAAGTTGGTTGTTTATATGATGTATAATGTTAATATGTTCCCTTTATGATTATGATTATGTTGTTACCATTTAGGTTGTTGTATTGGTACGATTAACTGATAAAATATGTACATGCTTCTTGAAAATGAATTAACATCTTGAAGTGCATTTTATTAATTTGACGAATAATTGAATGAATCGTTTAAAAGAAATATGGGGCTTAAATATAGTTGTCTATGGTTTCTTGGTCTATATTCTCAGGAAGGAAAAGGGTTTAGTAAAATTTAAACTATTGTTATGTAATATTAAATTTTGAAGGTTGTATCTTGTGCACACATATGAAGAGTTAGTTGGTTCAAAAGAAGAAACCATGTGTTGAATTTAGAAGAGTTATGTATGTTAAGACATAATGAAGTTTTGTGTTTCCCACAAGATTTAAGAAATGGTTGACATTTCAAATTAAGAATTGGATTAGTCGAAAATAAAATGTCTATCTTATTTGTGCAAATGTGACAAGAGATAGTACTTATTATACATAAATTACATTTGAGGGATCTTTTATCTTTGATTATCATGACGACGTTTATAACAGGATTAAAAGTCGCAAAGTTTTAATTATTTGTAAGCAGTATTTAAAGAAAGTAAACCCACACTTTATATTTCAATACATATATTATTGGTATTTAGACCACTTAGAAAAATTTTAATTTTTGATGAAATTTGGGGACATGACAGATTCATGAAAAAGTTCTATTTGATAGAAGCTTTACGGAAGGAGAAGGAATCTCGTTGCAGCAACCCTGTTGCTAGTTGTAATACTATTACTTTTTGCTTAATAATAAAAGATGCACACACCTTTTGTGGACTAGCCCGTGTACTGGTGAACCACGTTATTTTGGTCTCGTTTTATTGTCTATGACTTCTACTATAGGTGTATGTTCCTTCTTGACGATTGTATGACTTTCCTCTCATATGGGCTATCTTGATAATTAATGTTTATCACACATTGGTCGAATGCATCTTGGTAAGGGGTAATTCATGTTAATCTTGTTAAAAGATATTTCATGTATTCAAATGATAAATTTTACGAAGCATTACATGTCACATTTATTAAATAGAAATTTAGATACTGATTATATATTTATAATTCCGCTAAGCAATTTTAATGGCGATTAGACCTTTTGGAAGGGAAATAAGATCACTTAGAAAAATTTTAAAATTTTCACAAATTTGGGTACGTGACACTTCCACTCTATGTTGTCCGAGAGCAGGCATTTTATGGTCATTTTGTAGGGACACCAAGAGTCTAGGACCCTACCCTCGACAACTTGTGTCTAGACTAAGCATACATCTCCAGAGGGATAGAAATACTATTACAATAGTGTTACAGGAGAAATCAAGGTAAAGTGACTTGTGTAATGTGTTGTTTTACTTTTATTCATTATTTTGATTTGATCTAGTTTTTAGTAGTGGTAGTTTGGGTGAAGTAGATTTGGTTTGGTTTGATTTTTGGACTTAATGTTAATCTCATGTAGGAGTTCAACCAATCTTTTCCTACAGTTGATGATAATGGGAAGCCACTTATTGTTCCTCCAAAGACTAATGATTGGGGCGAGCCTACTGAGCCTTCTCACTCTGCTTTGAATGTTGATTGTCCCTTACACCAATCTGCTCATGATGAAGTGATTCCCAAACCAACCCCTTTACATGAGAAATTGAAAAGTCTTTTCTTTGTTGACCAAGAGTCGTGTTTAGGTCTGTTGATTCTCACCCTTGTTCTCGTGTTGTGCCATTTTTCTAGGGAACCATGATAAATGAAATATTGTTTGATGATCTGCACCCTGAGATTACTACTCACTTTCCATCTGCCCCCACAACTGCCTAGCCTTCCTTCTGATCACTCAAGATCTACATCACCAACCTCCTATGTTCGATTTGGTTTGTTTTTTGCATATTGTTTTTTGCACAATACAGTAAGTTTTGTTTACATGCCTTGTTATTGGCTCTGTTCACTTGATTGATTTAATTAGCCAGGTGTTTTCGTTATGATCTAGCATTCAAAAGTAAATCATATTATTTGCAAATATTTGTTTTAAAATTTTAATCTATTCCCTAAATTTCATATATGAAATATCTGTTGTTTTACTTAATGCAAGTAGCAAAAATGGATTATATTATTTCAAACATTTTTGCAGCATTCTATGCTGATGGATTCTGTGTAGCTAAAGAAGAGCCTGAAGAAGAGGGCAATCACCTTAGGTTTGAAGATGCTTGTGGAACAAGTATGGGTGAAGGTGAAGGTGTGAAGGATGTTAGTGATCAGATAGAAGATGAAGATCAACTTCTGGGGAGTTCTGAAAAGGTGAGTTTTCTATGCTTTAGCTTGCTTGATGTTTCTCCAGGAATACCAATTGCATTTCAATGGAGGGTTTCTAATTTTTCGTACTTGACAATTTCATATTTCAGCGAAGTGAAGAACCAACTACATCCCAAAAAATCTCAACTGATGCCGATAAAGGCATAGAGATGGAAGAGGACTTTAATACAAGTGATATGTTTAATGTCAGTGAGGATTCAGGTGATGACAATGGGGATGATGATCAAGATACAAATATTGACTCAGCCATGGGAGAGACAGGCGAGGATGAAGACGTGGTTGATGAATAGTTGTGGAACAAAGAACAGGATAGTCGACCAGAAAATCCTAAAGAACAATATGAAACTGGGGCTTCTGTCAAGGATACCAAGTCAGACTCGACCGAGCAAAGAACAAAGCAGGATGCAAGCAATGATGAAACAGGGGCACAAGATAAATATTTTGAAAACCATGACACAGCTCCAGAAGATTCTGGTTTTGGTAATGATGAAAATGACATCCCTGAGGATCTGACCATGAATAAAGAGGATGCATATACTGATCCTACAGGGATGCAACCTCATGCAGAGGAAGAATTTCAACTCTTTGAAGATATGGAAGTGGAAGATCCTACAAGTTCACAAATAGATGAGGAAGAGCAACCTGGCACCGAACTGGATGATCAGAACACTGAGAATACTGTCAAAGAGTTCAAGGAACATTCAGTTTTAGAAGATTTTGATATGGATGTTGGTGAGAAAGGTGGTGATTTTGGTGGAGAGCTGCAACAAGAGGAACTGATTGAAAATAATGAAATCAATGAAGATAATCGTGGAGAAGATCACCAGTCAATTGAATCTCATGAAATTTCCTCTCAAGTGGATGCGAATCATACACAACTAGATTCTCAATATACTCCAAATTCAGTTAAAAGCAATGAAAATCTAAATGCAGTGAACCAGGCCTTACCAGATGGTGTTATTTCTGATCTGCAGAATGATATTATTCTTGGAGATATTCATAGAGAGGGGCATGATTTTACAAAAGGTGGATTTAGTGAAAGTGTTTCCGAGCCATCAACAGTCCCTTATAATGGCATGGAAATGGATCCTAGTTCTGATCCTAAGCTGTCCTCTTCATCTGCAAAAGAATTGCAATCATTGGAAAGAATGAATGCAAATCCTTTCCGCAATATTGGTGATGCATTGAAGGACTGGAAAGAGAGAGTAAAAATATCAGATATCAAATCTGAAGATCATAAAACAAATGAAATTTCCAGCAAAATAGAGGAACTGGAAATCGATGGAGGAGATGAATTCCAATTTGTGTTGGAAGGAGAAAAGAGTAATTCCCAAGCATTAGGTGCTGCAACTGCTGATCAACTTGATCAGAACATAAATGTGAACAAATCGAGTACAGTGGAAAAGGATCTAATTGAGGAAGAGGCTGCACGCCCTGTAAATTAGATAGAAGATATTGTAGATATAGAAGACAATGGTACGTTACAACAAAATGTTAAAAGTATTGGTGTGAATATGAAAACTGAGAAGCAAGTGCTGAATAAATTTGTTGATAATGTTCCATCCTTTTCACAAATTGTGGAGGATGAGATGGATATTGAGTGTGAAAACCAAGACAGAGTTCAATCAAAAAGTTTTGTTTCAATTGAAAGACAGCATTAAGGTACAACTAGACAACAAAATAGTCAATTTGCAACTAGTGACCAAACTTGGACTGAAGAAGATGTAAGAAAGCTAAGGAAGGATATTGAGATGATATTTAAGGAACATCACAGTGGTAATGAAAATGCTGCGATAGTTTGGGAAAATTACGAGCAGCTTACTACAAGGCTTTCCCAAGACTTGACAGAGTAGTTGAGAATCAGAGAACTGTGTTCTTATGAGCTTTTCTAAAATAATGGCATTCAAAACCCTAGCGTTACTATAAATTAGTTTCTATAATTTTCATCTTGAAGAAATTTTTTTTAGGGCTAACCAACGTTTTTATTAAATGCATCAAACAATTGAGAAACATCTCAAAAATATTTCCTAGATGGTTGTGTTTCTTGATTCCTAGAAACATCAAGCAAGTGTTTCCTACTGTACACTGGGCATTTTTGAGATATTTCTTGTTTGGGAAATGTCTTTGAGGCAAGAAGTATTACTTGCCCAGGCAGCAACATTGTTTAAAGGTGGTAAAACTGCCAACAAAGATCTAAGATGATTCTTGGTGATATCTCCTCTTCTTGAGTGTTGATGTGACTGTTTTATGTTGGATTAACTGTCAAATTGCACGATTTTTTAGCTAGGGCTTGTGATTCTATCAATAAAGGTCTCAGTATGATAGAAATCCCAACATACTGACTGGCCTTTAAAGCTTGCAACACTACATAAACAAACACAAGCTATCAAAGAATGTAAGATAGGAGAGCAAGAGAAAGGTTACAACTATGTGTCATGAGCAAGAGAAATAAGACACAAAATAGTACATTGAGGAAGAGCCTCTTCTTACCTTCAAGACTTTAAACTGAATGTAGAACTGAATCAATGAATGAACCAGGTATTGCTTTCTTCCCTTGAAGCGACTACTTATATGCTTCAATGGATTCATGACATAGTAATAATAAAGAACGAAACTTATACTCTTTAGCATGGAATTCATCCATCCCATGATATCCAATTTTGTCTCATTATTCAAGGCATGTGGCTATTTTGATTAATATTCAAAATTCTAGAGCCTTTTGTCTTACAATGAAAATTGCTTCTAATGTGACAAATACCAGGAATTATCATGTGCAGCCAGGAGATAACAATTTTTTGTTTGTTTGAGAAATGCTTCTCATAGAATCGCTTGACTAAGCTGTTGTGTTATGAGGGGTGTATCTATGCCATCAAAGTCACCGAGGACATGCACCTGGCCTCATCTGCACGGTGCACCCATTTGGGATGTTTTTGAACTCAAGTCTATGTTAATACAAGCCTGATCACCTCACTGCTTACCGCTAGAACATCATTCAAACCAAATGATATCATGGATATCAAAGGGCATGTACATTGTAAACATTTGTCATTGATTATTATGACATGGCTCAGGAAAATCCTTCTGTGTACACTGTGTGACTGTACAGTAGTCACATGAATCGCAATTTAAACCTCTAGATCATGAGTTCTAATCAGATTGGATAGCAGATGATTTTTTTTTACTAGGATGACGAGTCAACTCATCATTGATGGTGTTTGACTTGCGAGTCCCAAGTTTGACTTGTGATTTTGACTTGTATGAGCCCCCAAGATGCCTTTAAACCCCTTTTATGTGCAATTGCAATGATTTTTTCAACATGTTTTAGTGGAATTTTTCTCTGTTGGTTGATTGCAAATGACAAACAAATACAGGAGGACAAGTAACCTCTTTTTGACCTTGAGTAATCGGTGAAACTTGTGGGTCAAGCAGCCCAAGAAATTGGAGAAACTGCTTCTTAGTTCTTTTACTCTCTGGTATTTGGTATTTAGTTGACTTTTATAAGCAGATGCTTCTAGCTCTTGGTTTGGATCCTTTTTGTACTTGTATCATATATGAGATACCTATTCATCCAGAAATTTTGGACATCTATTGATATTGTGCATTTTATGGACATGGCTTTATTGAATATGAATGAAAAATGCAATTTTTTAATTCAAAACGCATGTATATCTTAATTCTTTTGTACTTGCTGAGTTTTTCCTGATTTACTCATGATCCAATTCAAACTTTTTTTCTCTTTTTCCTTAACAAGTTTTTGCCGATTCCGAGTATGGTGACTTTGGTGCATACGTTACCTTGCGAATTCCTTCATTTTCTAGGTTCTTATTCTGGTCAATGCTAGCCTTCAAGAATATTTGGAAATGGCAGTGCAGCCTATAGAATCCTATAGCTACGTCAACCACTAATAGGTTCAAGCATCCATTGGCTTTTACAGTCACGACTCAACACATGTTGCTCGGAAGAAGCAATACCCCTCACAGCTTAGCTTGTTACGGTACATTATATGGATTCCAGCAGTAGCATTTTCATCCATGATAATAGTCAAGCATGCATATCAGCAGGGTGTCAGGAGAGCGAAAACTTGCCAAAAGAAGAGAAGAATGATGCCAGAATGAAAATGAGTCCTATTTATGAGCTTATTAAGCCTTAGATAAGGACACCTTTCCATTGTTCCAGTGATGAGTTCTAAGATTGACACATGGCAAAAGGGCAAAGTAAAAGAAAAAACATATTTTTTCTCATCCCCCCCTTTCCTCTCTTGCTGGTTCACAGTCTTGTTCTTGCTCATAGCAAGGTAGCTACCATATGCACAACATTATATTATATGCTTTTTATACTTAATACAATGTGCCATACTATCTTAGGAAATTATGCAAAAGCCTAATTCTACATTCTCTAACAGGGCCTTTGCCTTTAGATCCTGCTAGGAACCTTTACAAGACATCTACCATATATACCTTTTTTCAATGAATGTGATTTTATTTTCCCAGAGTCCAGAAGAATCGATAATGGATGTGCAAGTAATGCTTCACATTGTTGCAATATGATTATTATAATTATATCATTGTGTTCTTTTGGAATTTAATGCACAGGAAAGCATATGATTTTGTGCTTTATGGTTTTTTGTAGTCTGTGTCATTTACTGATGGAATGCCTAAGTTCTCTAAGTATTTGGATTCATTTCCTTTCCCATACTACATTATTTTGAAGGATATTGAGGCTCTACCAAGGACACTGGCATATTTGTTGAGACGGGTATTTAAATGGAATTTCCTTTTCTCTATTCCATTATTTTGTGTAGCTTCTAAAACCCAATGCAGTAGTTTGTTGATTGAATTAAGTTGTGATAACATTTGGGGAGGAGGGTACTAGAATAGTGGAATTTAGTTCATGCTTATGAAATGTGGAAGATGATTTATTGGAAAACCTGTAGTGGACATATTTAGGCTTTGGGATGTTCATTTAACCCTTCTTTTGATTTCATTAACCTATTGCCTGTTTATCAAGAGTAAATCTAGCATGTAATTTTGGGATTCATTGGTTCCTGCTTCAAGAAGTTATGAAGGGGTTCTGAACAGAATTTGGTCTTTAATGGACATCAAAATAAATTCCAAATTCAATTTCAACTTCTGAAAGAGAAAACTTTGTAGTGTATGGTTGAAACATGAGATGGTTTCTTTAGGGTACCATTTCTCTCTTTAGAAAGGATGAATTAGTAGTCTCAGACATCCTATTATGCATTGAATTTAATGCAACATATATCTCTGTGATTAAAATAGAAATAATTTTTTGTAGATGATCTCAAGTAAAAGTTGTTTCGATATAAGCAAAAGTAAGAAAATTGTGCTCAATGTAACAAAACTTCCCCTATATCACATTTCTTGTTGAATATTATGAATTCTCTTACAAGATTCACCAACCCTGCCCTGGGTGGTGGCAGTTGCTGTTGGCACAGCGAATCATTTAGAAGCAATAAAGTTGGATGAAACTGGAAGTATCCTCTATGTCTTCCCACTCTTATTCATGTTTATGGCATAGCAAATATGTTCAAGCAGATGATTGTGGCATCACATACCCTTTGGAGAATTGAATGTGTTTTTGCAAGTTTCTGCAGATGAAGGTTACATTTGTTAGCGTCAGAAACAGTTACTTCTCAGTTTCCCTCCAACTTTTGTGTATCTAGGAGCTCTAAGGGGTTGTATATGGTATATTTGTAATTTATATCTGTCATCTTTTCTTTTGATTCAGCTATCCAAGTCAGCATTCAAGTTTGTGTGCAACCCAGTTGTGTTATTTTGATTAACATTGTTTTGTAATTGAATTCATACTTCATAGTAGCCAGAATTTGGTGGCCAATAAATTGGAGTATGAATAGCTCCTGTCTTCTATACAATTTCCTTTCTAAATGAGGGTAGCGGATGAGTTTGTCTTGTATTACTTCTCTAATGTGTAAGCTCTTGAAAACAAAGTAACTAGGCCATTTTTCTGATGCAGGATTTACCTGTCGTCAATAATTAGTAATTATCCAGTGCAATGCATGGCCATTCAGACTAAAATCATTACTCATGAATATTTTTTCTTGTCATTACTTAGGCAATCTAACTGTTCATAAGTATTTCAATCTGTTGGACGAGAAGACTCGTGTCAATGTATGTTTTGCAGTGGTTCAAGTTAATGCAGTTGACAAACATCTAAGATGACAGAAGGACAAAATATTTCATCCTTCCACCTTATTACAAGCATCAATATCCAGCGGCTATATGCGATACATACTGCATGATTATACTTCCTATAATTTGGTCATACAGGCTACCTGTTACCTTCGAGAGTTTTGGGTTGAAGAAACATCATAAAATTTTGGGTACCATAAAGAACCAAAGCTATTCCCTAGTTCCTTACTACAACAGAGGAAGGTGGATTTTGAGTTCTTGTTCGAACAATTGTTTGTAAGATTGTTTCATTTAACAAAAGAAAGTTCAGCAATTTTAGAACATTAGGCTTGACAGAATCAAGAACTGGAAGGATGGATGGAAGTAATGTTGTTGTTGGCCTTTTGCGTCAATTAAGTTCATATTAAAATTCGAAACATTTATTGCATCAATTACTGTTTTCTTTCATACTAAAGGTACTACATTCAGGATTTCTTCTCTATTTTTTATTTTGGATTTCTAAACCTGCATAGGTCTTATACTTCCATATACCCCTTCTTACCAATGTTTCAGTTGCATTAGGCATTCTCAATTCTGTTTTTTACTACAGTCCTGTTGACTGCATTTTAGGTCATTAGTGGACATTGGGGAAGTTTCATTTGGCACATCCCCAATTGTAGTGTTTACGTTGGACTATATCTGAATTTCGGGAAGATATATCCTTGAACTCGTCCAATTGATGTTGCATAGCAAGGTACTTCAGTAGTGATCATGGATACAAAATCTTAATAAAATTATGACTGCCCCTTATTAGTGAATGTTGTCAAACCTTTTGCTCTGTAGAGCTTAACTTAAAGTTAGATTTGGTAACTAAAGTAGTTGTAAGTTAAGGAGAGGCATGCAGGTATATTGAGGATCAAACAAATACGTCTTTGAATTCACCAACAAAGAAATGCTAGTATTTAGTTCTAGTACCCCGTTAAATTTATACATAAAATTGGCGTTTGGAATGAAGCATTGCATCTATCTTGGACATCTGGGTTGCACAAGATTTTGAAGGACTGGCTTGACTGCTGTGTAATCTCTAGAATAGGTCGATTGTAATGGGCCTTAAGTAGGAACAATAATCATCCTTGGCTAGTGGTTGAAGTTCCATAAGCACATAATAAAGGGATGTCTCTTACAAAAAATGAGAATGTTATAGGAATTTGGACGAGGACTTGCGAGAAATATAGTATGAATGTCTCATTTCATTGCGAGAACAAGATATTGCCAAATATATTTGGTAACTCTAAGCTTTCATTTGCGGAAGTGATAGAGTTAGTTGATAACAAGAGAAAGGAATCTCAACAAAATTCTATAGGAGGAAAAGTAGCTACTAATTTTACATGGGTTTCATATGAAACTGAGGCAGAAATTGAGTAGCTCCTTTGTTGGTTAAGAGACAAACACCCGTTAAAGAGAGAATTTAAGGAATCCATTTTCCAATGGCAAGAATTAAGATCTCATCAAGCAAAAAATGATGTGTACAATGATATTCATAGGTTTCAAGTGAAGCAATTTAAAGATAATGGAAAATATGGTGTTTTCCTTAGAACTAAGGTTGCTTTGCTCCTGGAAAAGAATTTTGCTCCTTGTCTAGAATCTGAACCTTCCGAAGTTCCCAGGTATTGTGAGACGAAGCAAAAAAATCATTATGATGAGATAAGGTATTGGTGTGAATGCTTGGAGCTTGTGTGGACATCCCGAAGCAATTGTCTATCTTATCATCATACATTTCTTTCTATTTCAGAAGTTCAAACACATAATGAGGAAAAATGTGCATTTAACAGAGCTTCAATTTAGGAGGAAGCTACAAAGAATAATTATGTAACAAGCGCTAAAAATGATGGGGTGGGGATAACAGATAATTGACTTTTGTTGTTGTAGATCTTTACGAGTGTTCTGTAGATATTTAAAATGATGGGGTGGGGATAACAGATAATTGACTTGTGTTGTTGTATGCAATCACCTCCAAATTTATTTATTATTTTTTTTAAAAAAATAGACATGTCTGTCGCTATAGAGATGACAAGCACTAGCAAGTTTCGACGAACTTGCTATACTAGCGACGAAAATTTTCGTCGCTAGTATAGCAAGTTCATCGAAACTTTCTGGGGCTTGTCGTTTCTATAGCGACGGACATATTTTTTTAAAATATGTGAATCTGTCTCTATAGCCACGAACTTTCGGTGCTATAGCCACTAACGTTCGTTGCTATGGCCACGAACTTTCGTTGCTAGAGAGATGAAGATCGATTCACTTATTTCTTTTCAATATGATCCTCCGTCGCTATAGCCATGCTATTTCGGTGCTATAGCCACGCACTTTTGGTGCTATAACCACGAAATTTCGGTGCTATAGCCACGAAAGTTCGGTGCTAGAGAGACGGAGATCGATTCACTTATTTATTTTAAATATGAACAACCGTCACTATAGCCACAAACTTTCGGTGCTATAGCCACGAACGTTCGTGGCTAGAGAGACGTAGATCGCTTCATTTATTTTTATTTTAAATATAAACATCCGTCGCTATAGCCACGAAATTTGTAGCCACGAACTTTCGTGGCTATAGCCATGAACGTTCGAAAGTGTGGCTACAACGACGAAATTAGTGCAACGAAAACAAAGAGTCCTGTTTGTCGCTATAGCAACAGAAAAGTGTGGCAATAGCAACGATTTTCCGTGGGAAAAATGTCCACATGTACTAGTGTGATAAATGTCGCTCAAAACAGTGATTGATGGCTGATCTCAAAGCTTCAGAATCAGATCCCAGTTCTGATTCTGAATTAGAACCTAATTTCATAGCTGCGCAAAAAGGGAAGTAGATCATTGATGCAAAACCCAGTGCCGTTGTTGCCACCATGCAGATTCAACCAGAGGATCCTAAAGAGTCGTAGGCAGAGGAGCGCCTTTTCCACTCACATATGTGGGTGAAGGGAACTCCCCTACACTTTGTTGTGGACAGCAGTAGCCAAAAGAACCTAATCTCAGAAGAAGTCATCAAGAGATTGGAGCTACCAATAATGCCACACCCACAACCATACACCATTGGATGGCTAAGACAAGGACAAAGGATCCGCGTCAGTCACCAATGTCGCCTACCATATGGCATCAAGCCCTTCAAAGATGAGGTAGTGTGCGATGTGGACCCACTTGAAGTATGTGATGTTCTCTTAGGACAGCCATATATGTGGAAGCGTCATGCTGTATATGAATCACGACCTCGCAGTGTCATTGTCACTTTGGGAGGACAACTCTATCGAATACCAGAGACAGTTTCACCTACCCCAACCAAGCAGGGCAGGAAGATAATCTCTCACACTGGGAAATTTTCCCTATTTGCAATTGCCACTAAAGGAGAACATCAGATCGCAGAGACACCCACAACCTCTGCACATTATCCCTCTACTCAGCAGAAACAAGAAGAACACAAATTTAGTGCAGCATCGCCTATTCAAGTACCTCTGTAGTGTAAGGACACACATTCAAGGTGCTCCTCCAAAAAGAAAACATCCACACCAGTGCAGACCAAGGATACCACAACAACCAAAACTGTTGAACAGCTCTAGCGCATCCAACAACAACAATTACAACCCTATGAAGATTTCAAAGAAAGGAAACCTCTTTGCTTCAACAAACACCGCACCCAGAGCTCAACTCAACACACAGTTCGACATATGATAAGGGATTTGACACAATGGAGAGAATTGATTCCTAAGGAGGGAGGATTGATCCAGGTGGATATCGGTGGCGACCCACCTCTTCCAACTGGCTCAAAACAGTCTTCTGGTACTTTTGGTAATTTACTATTTTTGGCAGTTTTTCGGGTCCTAAACTTTCGGAGCCGTTTTGAGGCCCTAAACGACGTTTTTCAGCATTGAATGTTGGGAAAATATGAGTCTGTTCTGGACTCAATATTTTCCATTTATGGATGTATTTCTTGAATAGATCTTTCCAATGAGCTATTGTGTGCCCCAAACGAAGATTGTATGCAAAAGTTACGACCCCGGGAAGTTGATGTACTAACTTACCCAAACGGGTCCCGCGTGACTTTTGGCGCTTCATCTTCTAGGGTTAGGTTTTTGGATGTTTGGGATTCCTTCCCTCATGCTTATGATAAATAGGCCCTTTCGGCCTCTCTTTGTATTCATATTGGCACAAATGAGCATAGCGGCCACATCTCTTCTCAGAGATAGCTACCACCATTCTAGCTATTGTATTTTACAGTCTGTTCTATTTCCGCTATTTAAGAGAATATGTGTTTACTGTATCACTGTGTTCTTTGCAATGTATCTGTGTATGTGAATATATATATGCTATCTTATTTCATTCCTGCATAAATCCGGATTAGTAACACAAAATCGGACTCCTATCCTAGGCATGGCGCCTCAGGTTAATTTACTATTGAACCGATGGATTATGTTCATCCTACCAGAGCCTGAACATATTGGACTTGCCTTGGCTAAGAAGTGGCTTTTCAAGGATAGCTCTATTTATCTAAAACGATCGCATGTGGCTTTCGATGCTTTGAAGGGGAAGCAGAATCGACGACATTTATGGATGCTGATTCCAAGGTTACCTATCGCATTGTGGACTGAAAATATTATTGTCGGTTTGGCAAATACTGTTGATATATTTGTCAGAATTGACAAAAAATCTCTCTTCGGGGTTGACAGGAAGATAGCCCGTGTCATGGTTGAATTTTATATGGCTAGGGGACTTCCTGCAGAGGTGGAGATAATTTGGGGTGGGGTTTCCTTCAAACAAATATTGGAATATTATAAAATACCATTATGTTGCTTCAACTATAGAAAAAATGAACATGTAATGGCTTGATGCCCTGAAAGGAGATTGGTTGCAAAGGAACTAGGTCCATCAGGTTTTTCTGGTTCATAACAACATTTCGACTACAACACCGATGGGGTTTTTTCTTCGCCAAAGGCCTCCACTCCGAGTAAGTTTTAACCTAATTCACTTACTCTGTATAAGTATGTGTCGAAGGCGGAATTAGACTTCTATTTAGATGCTGAAAAAACTCTTGACAGGCGTATTTCTAAAGGAGAGGTTGTCTTAAATTTTGGGGGGTTATCATTTGTTGGTGTGGGTGATGTAGGGAAGGAGGGTTATACACCTTCAAGGCCGTGCCCTCCTATGGGCAGTAGTGAATTTTCCTCTTGCAGACAAAATTCGCAGTCCGTTGACAGAGTTGATTCTATGACGGATATTGCTAGGGTTAATATTGAAAAGGGGGGGGTTTCTGTTGAAAAGGACGGGGTATTTACTACTGATGAGAGGGAAGTTCTAAATGAGATTGGTTATGATGTTGGCCCTGGTAAGGATGTTTTTTCCCTTTTAACCATTTATTCTACAAATCCATCAGATAACCCCAATATAAAACCCTTAATGGGCGAGATATTTCTAAGTGTTACCATAAGGAAGAGTAGACGGAAACCTAGGGTTTCTGTTGGGAAGGAGGACTCAGACAATTATATTCCTATTTCTACTCGATTAGATATACCCGATATTGGGAATTTCTATATTCCTACTACTGATTTTGTTGAGGCCCTTGGAGCAGCTATGCCTCAGACGGAAGGTGCTTAATGATACTTCTTTCACTCAATGTGCGCAGGTTGGGGAAAGCTACTAGGGCTAGGGCTTTAACCAAAATCTTCACTCTACTAGCCCTGATCTGATTCTTTTACAGGAGACCATGTGCAAGGATACTTGTGTTGTAAACAAACTTGCTACTATCCTGCTTGGGTGGGAATTTGTAGCTATTAGTTCTTCGGGGAAGTCATGTGGTTTGTTGGCAAGGTGGAACCCTAGGTTCTTCAATTTTCTTGCTTACAGAACTTCATGGGGAATTCTACTTGATGGGTGTTGTGTTTTTTTGAACCTGTCAGTTTCTATATTGAACGTTTATGGGCCATATAAAGATAGAGGTCCTTTTTGGACATCTTTGAGCAATTCTGACATACTTGATATCAAGAATTTAATAATGGTCAGTGACTTAAATTTTACCAGAATGGCATCAGAAATTTGGGGTCCGAAGGCTAAATTGGATGATTTAGCTGATTTATTTTCAAGGTTGTTGGTCTCACATGATTTGGTGGATATTGTTCCAGGTGCTCTCCAGCCTACTTGGACAAATGGAAGAGCCGGATTAGATGGCATACATAAAAGATTGGACAAATTTCTTGTCAACTCCTATCTTCTGCAAGTTTTTGGAATGTACAGGTCTTGGATTGGGGAG
Organism: Larix kaempferi; assembly: GCA_027924585.1. Lineage (NCBI taxonomy): Eukaryota > Viridiplantae > Streptophyta > Pinopsida > Pinales > Pinaceae > Larix > Larix kaempferi. The sequence goes on from BSBM01000186.1 coordinate 38,279,667, forward strand.
GCCAAATTCTCTGACCATTGGTCGGTCTTCTTCCAAATTGATGATACTAAGTGTTGTTTAAAGTATCCTTTTAAGTTATATTGCTCTTGGTTGAAAAATGAAGATTTCTGTAGTCACATTAGGGGATATTGGAATAACACGGTTGGTGATATTGATTTGAATCCGATGGATGCTTTTGTATCTAAGCTTTGGAATATTAAGGATATTGTTACGAAGTGGATCAAAATTAAACAGAAGAAGGATGAGCAGGAATTCATGGAATATGGTGAGCAGATAAAGGAATTACATCACAGAAATTTCAAACATAATGCAGATAAGGAATTATTTGATAAAGTGAAATTACTTGAACAGAAAAGGGAGGAGTTACTTTCTCACAAAGAAATGGATTGGAGGCTTAAGAGTTGGGCTGTTTGGATTGGGATGGGTGATAAAAACACCAAGTTCTTTAATTACTACGCATCCAATAGGAAAAATAACAATGCAATTTGGGATATTGAAGACATGAATCGGAATTCGGTGACTGGATTGGCGAAGATACAGACTGCTACTAGAGATTATTTTGGCAAAGTTTTTGTGGACTCTGGTAAGGGTAATCTATTGAACCAGTTGTATGTTGCAAGATAATATCCTGTATTTTTTAACAACAGTGAGGCTAAGGAGTTGGGGAAAGAAGTTACTTTGCTGGAAATAGAAGAGGTACTGATGGAATTTGCTAAGGATAAGAGCCCGGGGCCCGATGGCTGGACGGTAGAGATTTTTCTACACTTTTTTGATATTATGGGACAGGACTTATTGAACATGGTGGAATATTCAAGAACTGAGGGGTATATTTCAGGGGATATCAACTCAACTTTTATTACATTAATCCTAAAGAAAAGCAAACCTGCAAATTTTGGAGATTTTAGGCCCATTGCTCTCTGCAATTTGGCTTACAAATTGATCTCTAAGATTATCTAGGTAAGGATGAAGCCTATTCTATCAAGATGTATTTCATCAGAACAATTTGGGTTTTTGAAGGATCGTCGGATCCTGGATTCCATTGGCATTTCGCAGGAGATTATCCACTCTATAAAAAAGAGGAAATTAAAGGCTTTATTACTGAAAATGGAGTTAGAGAAAGCTTATGATAAAGTGGATTGGGTTTTCTTACGCTTGATCCTTATTTAGATTGGGATCCCTCCCTTAGTTCTAAAATGGATCATGGTGTGCGTTTCTACTGCAAACTTTGTTGTACTGGTCAACGGATCTCCATCAGATTTCTTCAAGAGTACAAGGGGTGTAAGACAGGACTGCCTGTTGTATCCTCTTCTATTTTTGCTGACCATTGAAGGATTGAGTAGACTGATCGGGAATGCAAAATATGATGGTATAATTAAAGGTATTAAATTCTCATATGAACTGTCTCTCTCTCATCTATTGTTTGTAGATGATGTTCTATTGGAAGGTTCCGACTCTGTGGAAGAATGGAAAAGCTTCAAAGGTATTATTGGGACTTTTTGTGAAGCATCAGGAATGTCAGTAAGCAATAAAAAATCTTCTATTTATTTTTATAAGATGGAGAACAAGATGCTCGATATATTCAAAGGGTTTCTGCCTTATAATTTTTGCAAGTTGGAGGATGGATTTAAATATCTTGGCTATTTCTTAAAGCCAAATGGGTATAGATGCAAAGACTGGATGTGGCTATTGAAAAAATTCAAACATAGGATTAGTCATTGGACATACAGGCTATTATCTATTGGTGGCAGGCTCACTCTGGTAAAGTCTGTGTTAACAAGCATACCTGTTTATTGGCTCTCTCAAAATAAAATTCCATGTTACATTATCAATTGCTTAAGGAAGCTTATTTTCAATTTTCTGTGGATGGGGGGGGGGGGTATGGATTCCAACAAGATGGTGATGGTGGGTTGGGAGAAGATCACACTTCAAGAATGATGTGGTGGCTGGGGGATCCGAAATCTTACTTTGTTCAGCAGTGCACTCAGATTGAAAAGCTTATGGAGAGGTTTATTTGGACCTACCCTTTGGACAAAGGTGATGTATGTCAAATATATCAAAGGGAATGCCAATAATTGAATAAGGAACCCAAAGAAGAATATTAGGGGAGTTTCTACTATTTGGGTCGGTTTCATAAATGCTTACAATTGATTGGTTGTTGATCTATCTTGGAGGGTGGGTAACGGTAAGGAAATACTTGTTGGTATTGATCGAATTTGGGATTAGAGGAAGACTATTATCTTTCCTCTTATATCACTTCAGCTTTGAAATAATATGATAGTTCTACTCTTAACAAGATTAAGAGAACCAAAACTGACCCATATCAGTCATATTGGTTCAATGCAAAAGACATGGGCTTCACAGGCAGCGTAACAACTGAATGGGACAATTATATTGGCAGGCTAAATGCCACAGGGTGCAGATTGTCAGGAGAAAAGGACACTTTAATATGGAGCAATAACATGGAGACTGGTTCGGTGACGGCCAAATGTGCCTACATGGATATTGTTAAGAGTATGTGTATATACCCTCATCAATGGTGGTACAAAAAACTGTGGAAGTGGAAAATCCCTATTAAAATCAAGTGCTTTATGTGGCATGCACTCCAAGATAGACTCAAAACTTGGGACAATTTAGTTAAAAAGGGTTGGTTGGGACCAAGTATATGTTTTCTTTGTAAAGATAATCTGGAAACTACAAATCATTTGCTTGTAAACTGTGGAATTACTAGATCTATTTGGAATATGATTTTAAAACAGCTCATATTAGACTTGAAGTGGGACTATGGAATCTTCGAGGTATGTGCACTCAACTGGTATAGAACATGTAGGGGACTACCCTACCTACCTGCGGTGATATCTTGGGCTCTATGGGCCACTAGGAATGATTATATTTTTGAAAATGCAGCTCCTGACATATATAAGACATCTTATAGGATTATGCATGTGATCAAAGATTATTGCTCCGATAATATTGTGGAGAAACCAAAATTTATCAGTTCTTTCAACGTAAATCATACCATACCTGTTGCACTATTTGATGGGGTTGTTGAGCATGGTCTTTGTGTTGATGGTAGCCTAATTTATTTAAGCAAGGATCATATTTTCACATTGAAGCTTAATTGTGGGAAGGGCACAAACATGAAGTCTGAGTTATTGACACTTTGGTGTGTTTTAACTAAATAAGACATATATAAGACATATTATAGGATTATGCATGTGATCAAAGATTATTGCTCCGATAATATTGTGGAGAAACCAAAATTTATCAGTTCTTTCAACGTAAATCATACCATACCTGTTGCACTATTTGATGGGGTTGTTGAGCATGGTCTTTGTGTTGATGGTAGCCTAATTTATTTAAGCAAGGATCATATTTTCACATTGAAGCTTAATTGTGGGAAGGGCACAAACATGAAGTCTGAGTTATTGACACTTTGGTGTGTTTTAAAAGATGCAAATTCATTTGGGTTGCGGGAGCTGGGGGTCTATGGGGACTCATGAGTGACTATAAAATGGGCCCGAAAGGAGTATAGCTTAAACTTTATGGCTCTTTTCCCATGGTGCAGAAGGACAAGGATGGAAATACAGTGTTTCATTTTTATTACCTTTGATCACATTTACCGTCAACACAACTCAAGGGCAGACCAACTATCTAAAGAAGCATATATAGGTGAAGAAGGTGTCATATACTGGGATGAATTTCTAGATAATCAGATTACAGAGCAGGGCTCTGTCAGGATCTTCGAATTTTAACTATTTTGTTTCTAGTTATTACATTTTGTTTTTTGTAACAGACATTTGAGGAAAGAGACTGTTTATTGGGATAATGATTAGGCATTAGTTTTTTATGAGAAGGAGGCTAAAAGCACATCAATGTATTTAAGTTGCTTTAGACTTAATCACTTTGTACTATTTGATTCACATATGAATACCAATAGTATGTTTTTTTCCGCTGAGAAAAAAGGTGATTGGAAAAGTGTTCAATGCAAAAAATAATGATACTATGTGGTGGAGTGTTGTATTAAAAGTGGTGTCAAACATGAAACAAAAGAGTCACTAGCTCATACCTTGAGCACAATTACATGGATTAAGTCTTCTATACCTATAAGGTTAGTCACCTTCTTAAGGAGGGGAGTCAAGGGATCATTGAAAATATGATGGAAAAATAAAGAGTGGTAATAAATCAAAGCTAACAACGTGAGTGCAATAAAAGGGGTTGGGAAGGCATGGGAAGAGATAAATACCCATTGGAGAAATGAAATGAAATCTAACAGTGTGAGTGCGATAAAGGGATAAGGAAGAGATAAATACCAATCGAGAAGGATAGTGGAGGGGATGTCAAAAAATGGGAGACAAAATAAGGAATGGAAGAACATTAAAGAAGACGAAAATGAAATTAAGAGAAAGAAAATATATAGCAAAGGGAAAAGAGAAAAAGAGGAATGAGGGTGTAACATGGTGGTGAGTTTCAAAGAAAAGGAAAATACTCTAGGGAAAGGTTGGGAATTGATATTTTTAATGGAATTTGAAATAAAGATGGATCATGGCAATGACCATCGAACATATTTGGTAATCAACTTTTTTTGTTTTTGGCCTATAATCAATTTTTTTGGCTTGTGTTTTGGTAATTTGTTTAAAGGTCTATTTTTTTAGATCTATAAAATTATTAATTGTGGTAAAAAATGATATTTATATATGATTTTATTAAGTATTTTTTATTTTCTCATTATTTAGGTGAGTTATTAGGAATAATTTTACAATGTTGTACTTGCGCTAGTTGGATTAGTACAGGAGGAAGAAGCATTCTACAGTATGAGTGGGAAATCCTTTGTTAATACTCCAACCCATTCCACTCATTTTAGAGATTTTTATAGATCAAACAAGAAGATTTAACATGAAATTAGATGATTTATTAATGAAAGGTGGGAACACCAACAAGTTCCTATCTTCGTGATGAAGAGAGAGGGGGTTGTGAGTCTAGGCATATTGACCTTGAGTATTCAAGGGGTGCTTTTCTACATCAGATAAATACTTTGGATTTGAGGGATAATATGAATAAATATGGCATCATAGGTGGGTTGTCCAATCTACCTTCAAAACTTGACAACGTTGGGTTGGGAACTTGTCGGGTAGACATTTATTGTGAGGCCATATATAGCCCACCAAAATATAGTGCTAGACATTATTATTTTGGTTTTAATTTGGGTGTTATTTCCCCCCTCATTGATTGGACCATAGTCACTTTCACTAGTGCAAGCTTGAGAAGGAAGTTTGTATTGGGGAGGAGATCTTGAGTTATTTAAAATTAGGCAATTTAGAGCATGTTGGTGAAATCTCTGGATTCATTGGTCAAGGTTTATATGTGGTCTGTCTCCCTAAATGGAGGGTTGTAGAGACAAAGGAGGTTGAAGGAGTGAGTGCTTCCAAGTGGATAAAAGGTCATAAAGTTATAAATAAGAAAGTGGTTTGGATAAAAATGGTGGTTGGAGAAGATATCAAGGTCGATCAAATTTTGAACCTACTTAGTAAAACTCTTATTGGAATCATTTTTTAGCACAAGGATCTTGGTGGAGCATTTAAATCATTGGATGAAAAGGATTTGGAGCCTAATGATCAGGTATAGACCCTCGTTCAATTTATGATCCAAAGGGTGGACCAACTGTTCTTTCCACTTCTCAAAGGATGTTAAGGTTATTCTTCATGGGGTTTGTTTCTGGGGCTCTACTTGTCTTATTTAAATCCATGGCTTCCCATTTTTTACCCTAGGACTAAGATGACTTCTAGGGTCCCATTTGGGTAGAAGTGTTAGGTATTCCATTAGAGTTATGGTTTGAGTATTTTCTAACAAACTTGGGAAACCATGGGGGGGATACTCTTAGGGTAGATGACTATTTTAAAAGCAATTATTGTCATACTAATGCACATACTGAGTTGACATTGACCTAACTGAAGGACTTGCGAATAGTTAGGATATTGAAGCAAGGGCTTCACTTGACTCACAATTGTTGGATTAAAAAAATTGTCCCCATTTTTGTTGTGTGAGGTGTCACCATTTGTTACATACCTAAGGAGGATAATATGGCATACCTAGGGAGGTACCCAAGGAGATATTGTATGCAATGAGGCCATAATTATGGAATAGGCCCACTTGGTAGTTGGTGGGTAATAAATAGGCCCACTAGGTAGTTAGAGAAAATAATATAGTAATAAGAGTTACTTGGCATAAAAACCTTAGGAATAATCATGATAAAGTATAAATATACATGAGTATCATTATATGAGATAGGTTGGATGAATTTTTTGTAGCGATCATGGCTTGTGGAGTGATTCCTTTCCTAAGGATTAATTGATGGTGTTACCTTACCATAAGTGTCTCTCTGTATATGTTGGTGTTATTCTTATGGTGACTGTATTTTTTTTGTTTATGAAATAAATAGTTGTATATATTTGTTTTTATTAAACCTTTGGGTTAAGGATCACTGGAAGTGGTATTAGAGCGCTTTCTTGGGCTGAAAAGTGGAAGAAAAAATTATTTTTTGTAGATTTTTGAAGGAAAAAAGAGGAGGGTGTAATTCATCTCAATTTTAGAAACTTTATGTGCAGAATATGAAGAAACCAATTGTAGATCTAAGTTTCTATCTCTAAGACACCCAATTAAAAAAACAAAAAAAACAAAAACAAAAAAATTGTCCAAAATAGAGTTTGAGAAGTGAAGTTATCACTAATTTAAAATTAGCTACTTTTACGGGTTTTTTTCAATGATGGCCACACATATTGCAAAACTAATATATTTTTATAAAGTGATCATATTTCTATCAAACCATGACTAGTAGATGCAAAATTAACGTGTTGTTTCATAATTGTGGTTGTAATAGAGATTCCAAGAAATATTGAGGGAGTGATGCTCAATTTAAATTTGTCACATCAAAAGTGTTGGTTGGTGTCAATTAGAACCAGGATTCGAAAGGATTTTCCAACAAGTACCCTAGAGGCGTCAGCATATTCAATATTATGTAAATGGAATAAGGTCTCACCCATTACGCATACAGGAATCACAAGGACCATCATATGGATTACGCATGGAAGGATGGGGGTTTACTCTTCACTTACTTAACCATTCATCTACTCATTCATTCATGCCAGATGATAAACAACGTATCGGTCATATATTTATAGAACGCATACATTCATATCCAATACATAACATGAACTACTCTACACAAAATCAAAGGGAACATCCTTTCTTATTAGTCATCAAAGTAGGATAGAATACATTCTACAACTCTTAGTTGGTTATCCCAAAAAGGTATCTATCTTGCTCAACAACTTAATTTTTATGTATTACAACAACAATACCATGTTAACCTCTAAGCCAATGAACCGTTATCCCTCCAACCCATTACAAAAATTCCCTTAAATAGGATTATGATTCCCTTTCTAGCCTTTGCCTTGTACACGGCTTGATATGCATGCAAATGTCATGTGTAGGTTGTTGTTGACGCACGGTGTGAATTGTCCTCATGTTTTCCCCTGATTTCTCCCTACCGTGCCATCTGGACTCATTGGAACATGACCACTTGTTCCAAAAATCGGGTGCGAACATGCCCCCAACACTATGATGTGGCTCATCCCGAGCAACAATCCTTAGGGTTCCAAGGCTTCCACTGATGGTTGTTGTGTCGACAGACTACTAACAAAATTTGGAACTCTATCTTGATTCCATCTAAATCACCAACAATGTCATTGAGGTGGTTGTTATATTTTTCCATGTATTCCTTTATGCTCCTCCCCATATTTTGTTTGACTTGTTCTGCAAGGGTGATGACTTCTGTCACTTTGATTTGCAGCTCACTTAGATGATCGAAGTGTTTCTGTAATTCCTCCTGGGCCTCTATGAAAATGGATGATATAGTTTGTTTCTTCGTCTTACTTGTGGTGATCTTTCAAGTGAGGCAAGATATCTCTGTCATGGCTTTTTTGCTCTCTAAAGGTTCAAGTTGCACCAAACTTTGTTTCTTCGTGCTTACTTATGCCTCGCACTCCTTGATTTGCTTGTCCACTTGTTGTAACTCATGCACATCCTGTGGATGGTTCCATATATTGAAAATGTAGTCTACAACCCCTGCTAAGGTCACAACTACTTCACAAATCTCTTGCTAATCCAAAATCATAGCTTCTGGGATATAAAAAATGGCAGGCATGCACTCTTCTGGGATGATTCCTGGCAACAAGACGATAAAATTCAAGGCATCCTAACTGACTCGGATCTAAAAAAAAACTTGGAATAGTGTGGGTTGATACATGTTTACCAATACTGGCAAGAAAGAGAATAAAATCCTCATTGGAGAACCTGGAAGCATCCCCACAGTTGGCCCATTCAACCCTTAGGAAACAATGGCAACATGATACATGATGAATTAAGCAGCAGAAGAATTAAATTTAAAAATGAAGACGACAAATTGTGTTGGGGACATACTCTGAAAGGTCGATTCATGGTTAAGGAGGGCTACCATATTCAAGCGAACTTTGATCTTCTCCTAGATGAGCCCATCTGGAAAGAAAATCTTTGGCCAAAAGTTGCAATTTTTCTCTGGCTCTTGATTAAAAAGAAAACCCTAACCTGAGAGAACTTGATTAAAAAGGGCTTTATTGGTCCCTCTTTCTGTCACTTCTATAAGCAAGAAGAAGAAACTATTGAGCATATCTTCAACTCTTGTGCTTTCATAACTAACATGTGGGACAGGGGAGCATCAATTTTTCAAATTTACCAAAGAGACAAAGGAAACATCAACAACATGATTTTGAATTGGAATTCTTTTCATTTCAAGAATCCTTTGCTTGATCGAATTTGGAACCTCTTTCCTTCCTTCTTGCTTTGGGAAACCTGGAAAGAACGGAACAGACTGGTCTTCCAATCTATTCATATGAACACTGAGGAAATTTGGAATCGCATAAAAGCTAGTATCACTGAAACCATACTCATCCATTATTGGTCATATCAGGACATGCAGATTGAGGGCCAGGAAGGCAACATTCTGAAATCCCGGGGACTAAATATTTCCAACTGTTAGGATATTTAGACACTTAGGAGTTATTTAAGATCAACTTGTGTAATATATCTGTTAGGGATAGTGTGTTTCTTTAGTATGCATTAGTATGCATTTGTAAATACTTAATCTGACGGTCACGATATGTTTCCGACATAGAGTGATCCGACGGCTCAACTTCTCTTAGATCAAACCTAACCTTGATCCGTGGCTTAACACCCGATTGGTCCATGATCTCTATTTAAAGAGCATGGAGGGTCATTGTTTAGTTGATCGATTATGAGAAGCTCATTTGTAACTTTCTTTCTTTGCATAATAAATTGTCCTGTAGAAGTTATTTGGCCGGGGTCGTGGAGTGTTTCCCTCAAGAGGGTTTAAACCACGTCAAAAAATCGATGTGTTGATCTGTGATCTGTTTGTGTGAAGTGGTTTCTCTTGGTGTTCGATCCTTTGGTAGTACCCGAACATGGTATCAGATCTTTTATGAAGTGTCGCTTCCGGTTATGATCTAGATTTTGAACTGCTGTTGCCGAAACTAGAAAGGGTTTCTAGTTCTGGTATTTCTGTGTATTTCTAGGCTGTGGGAGGTGTTCCATTGCATCCGGAGCGTCGTTTCCATTGGGAAATAGTTTTCGTTTGATCGAAAACGGCTCCCGGTTGCTCCAGAAACGCGTATTTCATCAGATCTGAAGGTATAATGTTACAGTGACGCATTTTTTTATTTCGTTTTTAAAAAATAAAATAAAAAATCTCATATTTCATCTTTTTTTACTGTTAGATTTTTTTGGGGTTTGGATTGTTGCTTTCCCGTCTGCGTATGCTCTTTGTCGTGCACCTTGAGCGATCTCGGCAAATCAGAAACAGAAAGGGAAAGGGTTTTTCTCGGCTGTGTATGCTCTTTGCCGTGCACCTTGCGCGATCTCGGCAAATCAGAAACAAAGAGAAAACGTAGACTTTCCGGGCAAGCTAACAAGATCTAACTCCACAAGTGTGGAAAAGTTTTTTTGTTTCGATTTGTGGTTTGTTTTGCAGAGAAAAGGGCAAGAACGCAAACCGAGCAAAAAAAAAAAAAACAAACAAACAAACCCTTTCCTCATTTCCATATTTTACATATCTTTTAATCTAGCTCCCTTGGTTCAAAGTTGCTTTATTCCTTAATAGGTCTTGAGTTCAAGTCTTAGGAAGTTACTTTTAAAAGAAAAAGTGCATGCAATTTCTAATTTCAAGTTACTTTATTGTAAAAGTGCATCTCACTTAAATAATACAAAATAAAAATACAAGTGAGTCACTTAAGTTTTTTTTATTGTTGCACTATTTAAAAGTAATATCATTGTAAAAGTGAAATCACTTATTTTACAAAAGTGGTTCACTTAAAGCAACTTTCTTGTAAAGTGATTGTCAAAAGGTTCATTTTGGGAAGAGGGGGTTCTTTTTTTTGCTGGACATTCTCTAGCTGCCACGTCACTATTGGGGACATCTTCAACAGTTTTTTTGTTCAAGCATAACTTCATCATACAGAGTCAGTTTTCAGTGCCATTTTTTTTTAAACCGCCTATTTTTTCGAGATCTTCACATATAGACTATTGGTTTCTTCTTTTACAGTCATTAATTTACAAATATGGCCACCCATTGTGATATTCTACTTAACAGTTCCAACTATTTCTCATGGAAATATCGTATGGAGGATGTTCTACGAAATAGGGGACTTTTCAGAATTACCACAGGGAAAGAAAAAGAAGCCACTAATGATGATAAGAAAATAAAATGGGAAAATAGATGTGATGAAGCTCGTGGATTGATTGGAATGTCAATCTCTACTGATTTGCGATTCCACATATCTGGAATTGATGAACCTAATGCTACTTGGGACAAGTTGGAATCTGTGTTTGGTAAACACAATGAAATTCGAGGTCACCAACTCGAAAATGAGTTGATTTCTTTAAATCCAAGTGACTTTTCATGCATTCAAGATTATTTATCTAAGTACAAAACTCTTAAACTCTTATGTGCAGAATGTAAGATTGAGAGGGAAGACAAACAATGCATTTATCATATTCTTTCCAAACTTGGACCTGCATATTCTGTTTTTGTATCTACATTTTACTCCATGAAAGCATCCTTGAATGCAGCTAGATATCAAGGGCCTAGTCTTGAATCCTTTTGTGATTCCTTGATTAGAGAACAAGATAAACTCATTCACCTTGGAATAATCAACAATGCAGATACATCTGGGAAAGCCTTATTGTCCCAACAGAAAGAAAAGTCCAAGCCTTCCAAGAAACAAAATTTTCGCAATAATAAGTCCAACAAGGGTCCCAAACCCTCTCAGTCAGCTCCTTCTTTAAAAAATGACAAAGGATCCAAGCCAAAAGGCAAGAAGACTGAGCGTCATTGCAACTATTGCGGGAAAGATAATCATGATGAATCTAAGTGTTTCAAGAAGATGGCATCCTTGAAAGAAGCAATGAAGAAGCACCACATCAACCTAGATTCGCCTTCAGAATCTACCTCTCATGGACATGCACTTTGTGCTTCTGGTTATTCTTATAATGCATCTTCTTCTTCTACTTCAAATGAATGGCTCATTGATTCTGGAGCATCTTATCATATGGCTAAGGATCAAGCCATCTTTTCTACTATGCATGAATGTAACACCAAACAAATATTTGTTGGTGATGATAGATCTCTAAGTGTTGTAGGAGCTGAAACAGTTCCAGTAGATAATGGTCATTTTAGTGATGTACTATGTATTCCAAGAATTTCCTACAATTTGTTATCAGTTTATCAGATCACTCATTCTGGTGAAGGTAAAACTGTGACCTTTACACCTCACTAAGTTGTAATCAAGGATTTTAAAGATCCTCAATAGGTCCTAGCTACCGGAATTGTTGATGATATTACCAGGTTGTACAAGTTTAACAACTTTGGGTCATCACCTTTCCCTTCAGTTTTTGTTGCCCATAGTGATAACTTGAGCAAACTTTGGCATGAGCGATTTGGTCACTTAAATTATCGCTCATTGCAACAACTATGTAAAGAAAATATGGTGACAGGTCTTCCGATGGTATCTTGCAGGGATGGTGTTTGCTCCGATTATGTACTCGAAAAACATCATCGGGACAGTTTTGAAAAACGTGCCTCTTGGCACGCCTCGGTTCCCTTGGAGCTTGTGCATAGTGACATGTGTGGTCCTCTTCCATCTGCTTCATTTTCTGGTTTCAAATATTTCTTAACTTTCATTGATGATTACACCAGACGCACTTGGGTTTATTTCCTAAAACTTAAGAGCGAAGTATTTAACATGTTCTTGGCCTACAAGGCCCTTGTTGAAAAACAATCTGGTCATCAAATTATTAAGTTAAGATCTGACAATGGAGGAGAATATGTTAACAAATAGTTCACTACTTTCTGCATTGAACAAGGCATCCAACAACAGCACACTGTTCCATATATACCACAACAAAATGGTGTAGCTGAGCGGAAGAACCGCACTTTAAAAGAAATAGCTAATTGTATGATCCAATCTAAGGGACTAAGTCTTCAATTTTGGGCTGAAGCCATAAATTGTGCAAATTACATAGTTAATCGCACCCCCACAAAAGCATTACAAGGTATAACACCGGAAGAAGCATGGAGTAAAATTAAACCTGATGTAAGTCACTTTCGTGTGTTTGGTAGTGAAGCATGGGCTCACATTCCGGATGAAAAACGGAAAGCGTTGCAGCCTAAAAGTGAAAAGTGCATATTTGTTGGATATTCTGAAGATGTAAAAGGTTATAGACTTCTTCAACCACATTCTCATGCTATAATCATTAGAAGAGATGTTAAATTTGATGAAAATATCTTGGCCTGCGAGCCTAACTCGGCGATTGTGCCATCTTTGGCCTGCGAGCCCGATTCGACGTTTGTGCCTCCTTCTTCTTATTCCAACTTCCTTGACAGGTTTCCAACTCCAGTTTCCGATGATGACAGTGAGGATGAAAATCCACCTCTGCCTGCTCATGTTCCTCCAGTTGCACCAACACAAGTGCTTCCTCGATGGGTTCGTTCAACATGTGAAGCAGCTGGTGATCTTGCCGGTGATCCTAGAGATCAACGTCGAACACGTTCTCAGTTTCAGCGAGCCTCTTCTCTTTTGGCTCAAGTTTCCGAGAATCATGATCCAGAAACTTTTGCAGAAGCTTCAGGGAATCCAGATTGGGATGCAGCCATGGATGAAGAATATCGTTCCTTAATGGCGAACGATACTTGGGATCTTGTACCTCTTCCAAAAGGAAGAAAACTTGTCAGATGTAAATGGGTCTACAGAACTAAGTATGCATCAGATGGAAGTGTTGAAAGACTTAAGGCAAGGTTAGTTGCCAAAGGTTTTTCCCAAGTTGAAGGGATTGACTATAATGAAACATTTTCTCCTGTCGCAAAAATGAACTCCATCCGCCTTGTTCTTTCCCTTGCAGCCTTACACAACTGGGAAGTCCATCAAATGGATGTCAAGTCTGCCTTCTTACATGGTGATTTACAGGAGTAAATTTACATGGAACAACCTCCTGGCAATGTTCAGAATAACTCTAGCCTTGTCTGCCGCCTTAAGAAATCCTTATATGGCCTTAAGCAAGCTCCTAGAGCTTGGTATGCCAAAATGGATAACTTTCTCCTTGACACTGGTTTTTCTAGATGTCATTCTGACCCCAATGTCTATACCAAGAAAGTAGGAAACCATCTCATCATACTTGTTCTATATGTTGATGACCTTATTCTTACTGGTAATGACCCTAAGCTTATAACCCATGTGAAATCTAGTCGTAAACAAAATTTTGAAATGTCAGACTTAGGACATTTGCATTATTTTCTTGGTCTCCAAGTCATGCAAACCAAAGAAGGAATCTTTCTTTCTCAGTCTAAGTATGCTTGTGACCTTCTTCGTCGCTTTCACATGGAAGATTGTACACCAGCCCCTTCTCCCTTCCAGTCTGGAGTCAAACTTTCTACCACTTGTACTTCACCTGAGGTCGATGCCACCTTCTATCGTCAGCTTGTTGGTAGTCTCTTATACTTGACTCATTCCCGTCCTGACCTTTCCTTTGCCGTTGGTCGAGTTGCCCGTTATATGCAGACACCTCATGAAAGTCACTGGAAAGCAGCTAAAAGAATACTTCGATATATTCAAGGTACAGTTCAGTTTGGGATTCATTACAGTACAGGGGGGAAACCTTTGTTGGTTGGTTTCACTGATTCAGATTAGGCCGGCGATCCTGATGATCGAAAGTCTACTGCAGGTTATGTTTTCAGTCTGAGATCTGGACCTATTACTTGGGCTTGTAAGAAACAACAAGCTCTTGCTCTTTCTTCAGCAGAGGCAGAATATCGAGCAGCCGTCAATGCCAGTCAGGAAGCTTTATGGCTTCGACGGATCCTTTCAGAGTTTGGATTCGAGTAGCAGCAGCCTACTCCACTTTGGTGCGACAATCAAAGTGCCATCAAGCTTGCCAAAGATCCAGTTCTACATCAACGCAGCAAACACATTGAGCTACATATGCACTTCATCAAAAATCTTGTTCATGATCGAGTTCTTGAAGTGCTCTTTTTCCCTATAGATGATCAAGTTGCAGACATCTTCACCAAGTCTCTTACAAAAGCGAAGTTTTCTAAACTTCGATATATGTTAGGAGTTCAGGAACTTGTCATTAAGGGGGGATAGGCTCTAATGCCTCCTTCCTTCTCCTAATAGTGTCACTTTTGTAAATCCTTCAATCCTATCCCAAGTTGTTCTTAAGGGGGGATGTTAGGATATTTAGACACTTAGGAGTTAGTTAAGATCAACTTGTGTAATATATCCATTAGGGATAGTGTGTTTCTTTATTATGCATTAGTATGCATTTGTAAATACTTAATCTGACGGTCACGATATGTTTCCGACATAGAGTGATCCGGCGGCTCAACTTCTCTTAGATCAAACCTAACCTTGATCCGTGGATTAACACCCGATTGGTCCATGATCTCTATTTAAAGATCATGGAGGGTCATTGTTTAGTTGATCGATTATGAGAAGCTCATTTGTAACTTTCTTTCTTTGCATAATAAATTGTCTCGTAGAAGCTATTTGGCCAGGGCCGTGGAGTGTTTCCCTCAAGAGGGTTTAAACCACGTCAAAACATCAGTGTGTTGATCTGTTCCAGCTCCATTATCTACCAGACTCGCATACCCAAGCAAAGAATGTTCTCCAAGGGCTTCAAAGAGAAGTCCAAATTCTTGATGGCAATTTGTCTAAATTGGCTGGTAGGATTAGTATTCAATTTCTTCAGCGTTCGTCTCCACGGGAAATGGGAAAATACCCTCTTGGGAAGGGATCCTCAATTGGCATGATAGAACACTCTACCTCAAGTAAGAGAAAAAGGAAGCTCCATGACCCTATTCATAATCAACCACCCGAATGTATTTACTCTACAGATAAGCAGTAGGCTGCTCCTTTCAGTCCCCTGGATTCCTAGATCCAGAACCCTGGAAACATCAAACATTTGGCGGAGCACTATGAGCGTTCGATAGCTTTACACTCCATCATGTACGGTCTTATGGTTGCAATGCTCCAGGGCATCAAGGATATTGTCACCACAGTTAACGACTATTGCACAATGGAGGAGGAACATAAGCGTATCAATCGTCTCATGGCCATCAAAATCAGAAGTATGGTTGAACGGTTGGAGGAAAGGGATGCTAATCTTGCTTCGGCTGCTCCTACTGCTGTCTCAAAGGATATTCCTGGCAGGACCCCAGACCTCTCGATCATCATTAAGAATGATGTTCCTACAGAGGAAGATTAGATAGGTTCATCTTAGTTGTTTAATGGTTTTTAGCTTTCTTTTTGCTCAAACTATAGATAACTATCTCAGTATGTTTCAATACGCGAACTTTAATTATCTCTGTAATATTCTACAGCTAGTCAAAAACAATGGTAGGCATGTACTTTGGACTGTCAAAAGCTTTTTTTGCTATATTCATTAGCTCTCTCAGGATAGTTCTGCAGGGCTCTATTTTTTGTTAGCTACTGGCAAGACTATGATTGATGATATTCCTTTTGTAACCTCTTTTTGCAAAGTTTAATAGCAAGGTTCTTCTCTTATTAAAAAAAAAAAAGGTCACAACTCCTTCATGTGTTTGTTGGATAACTTGTGTAACTTATTCAATCTTCCACGCCAGCTCAGTCTCCACTAGTGTTGGAGTCATCTTAATATTAACTATAAGATCCTCCTTTTCCTATTGCAACTGGGTGATTATGTTTCTGATTTGGGAAACTTTCTGTGCGGACGGTAGCCAGTTTTCAGTCGAGGAACTTGCAACTAAAAGGGCACAATAGGTCATATCCACGACTGAATATAGATTAGCTTGATCTTTGGCTACTTCAGAATGTCTCTTCTTTAGCCCAACATACGAATGGCTCAAGCAAGAGTGGTGGTCACCCAGTTAATCAAAGATCTGGGTGACCTAGTACTAAAAATCCTACGTTAGTACAAGCTACGGGTTTAGCTTGTTGTAAGGTAGAGGTTGAGTATCCAACATTGCTAGAGGACAAACCATGGTGATAACCAAGGGGTTTGTCTAGAGCGTCTTGTGTGAAAAGGATTATTTTTCATTTTGTTGTAGCACCTATGCTTTACTGGTGGCCTCCCCTTTCGACGTCTGCATAGCTGGTGTTGGGGGGTCTAAACTCTATGTGTAGGAACATCCTAAGTTCCCTCAATTGTTCCCTAATTCCCTTTTGAAGGATTCAGATCACCTCCAGGTTGGACTATAGTTGTTCCATGATGCTAGGAATAGGTGTTGAACCTCTTGTGCTTTACGAAGCCAGTCGAATGTGCTCTTCTTATTCTTTTTGGTCCCTGCTTCTTTTTGCTTTGCTTCTTTCTCTTGTTCTAGATCTGCCCCGAACTCTTCAAAAATGATTCAACTTACTGAGGTGGGTGGCCTTATGCCAGGTTTCATAGGTATGTTAGGATATTTAGACACTTAGGAGTTAGTTAAGATCAATTTGTGTAATATATCCGTTAGGTAAAGTGTGTTTCTTTAGTATGCATTAGTATGCATTTGTAAATATTTAATCCGACGGTCACGATATGCTTTAGACATAGAGTGATCTGACGGCTCAACTTCTCTTAAATCATACCTTCCCTTGATCCATGGCTTCACACCCGATTGGTCCATGATATCTATTTAAAGAGCATGGAGGGTTATTGTCTAGTTGATCGATTATGAGAAGCTCATTTGTAACTTTCTTTCTTTGCATAATAAATTGCTTCGTAGAAGCTACTTGGCCAAGGCCATGGAGTGTTTCCCTCTTGAGAGTTTAAACCACGTCAAAACATCATGTCAATCTGTAATTTGTTTGTGTGAAGTGGTTTCTCTAGGTGTTCGGTCTTTTGGGAGTACCCTGTGTACCCGACCATGGTATCAGAGCTTTTATGAAGAGCCGCTTCCGGTTATGATCTAGATCTTGAACTGGTGTTGCCGAAACTTGAAAGGGTTTCTTGGTTCTGAATTTTTTGTGCATTTATGGGCTATGGAAGGTGTTCCATTGTGTCCGGAGCGTTGTTTCCATTGGGAAATAGTTTTAATTTGATCGAAAACGGTTTTCAATTGCTTTATAAATGCATTTTTCATCAGATCTAAAGGTATAATGTTACAGTGACGTTTTTTTATTTTTATTTTAAAAAAAAATCTCATATTTTATCAGTTTTATTATTAGATTTTTTTAGTTTCAGATTGTTGCTTTCCCTGTCTGCGTATGCTCTTTGCCGTGCACCTTGTGCAATCTCGGCGAATCAAAAACAGAAAGGGAAAGGATTTTTCTCAGCTGCGTATGCTCTTTGCCGTGCACCTTGTGCGATCTCGGCAAATCAAAAACAAAGAGAAAAAGTAAACCTTCCGGGAAAGCTAACGAGATCTAACCCCAAACGTGTGGAAATTTTTTTTTTTGTTTTGGTTTGTGGTGTGATTTGCAGGAAAAGAGGCAAGCATGGAAACCGAGAGAGAAGAGTTATAAAAAAAAAACCCTTCGTCCTTCCCTTATTTTACGTACATTTTTACATTAGCTCACTTGGTTCAAAGTTGCTTTATTCCTTAATAAGTCTTGAGTTCAATTCTTATTAAGTTACTTTTAAACAAAGTGCATGCAATTTCTAATTTTAAGTTACTTTATTGTAAAAGTGCATCTCACTTAAATAATAAAATAAAAATAAAAAGTGAGTCACTTAAGTTCTCTTTTGCTGCACTATTTAAAGTAACATCATTGTAAAAGTGAAAATCACTTATTTTACAAAAGTGATTAACTTAAAGCAACTTTCTTGTAAAGTGATTTTCAAAGGTTCATCTTGGGAAGAGGGGGCTCTTTTTTTTAGCTGGACATTCTCTATATGCCACATCACTATTGGAGACATCTTCAACATTTTCTTTGTTCAAGCATAACTTCATCATACGGAGTCAGTTTTCAGTACCGTATTTTTTTAAACCACCTATTTTTTCGATCTCTTAGCATCCAGACTATTGGTTTTTGTTTTTATAGCCATTAATTTTACAATATGGCCGCCCCTTGTGATATTCTACTTACCAGTTCCAACTATTTCTCATGGAAATCTCGTATGAAGGATGTTCTATGAAGTAGGGGACTTTTCAGAATTACTTCAGGGAAAGAAACAGAACCCACTGATGATGATAAGAAAATAAAATGGGCAAATAGATATGATAAAGCTCGTGGATTGATTGGGATGTCAATCTCTACTGATTTGCAATTCCACATATCTGAAATTGATGAACCTGATGCTGCTTTGGACAAGTTGGAATCTGTGTTTGGTAAACACAATGAAATTCGAGGTCACCAACTCGAAAATGAGTTGATTTCTTTAAATCCAAGTGTTTTTTCATGCATTCAAGATTATTTATCCAAGTACAAAACTCTTAAACTCTTATGTGAAAAATGCAAGATTAAGAGGGAAGACAAACAATGCATTTATCATATTCTTTCAAAACTTGGACCTGCATATTCTGTTTTTGTATCTACATTTTACTCCATGAAAGAATCCTTGAATGCAGCTAGCTATCAAGAGCCTAGTCTTGAATTCTTTTGTGATTCCTTGATTAGAGAGCATGATAATCTCATCCATCTTGGAATAATTAACAATGTAGATACATCTAGGAAATCCTTATTGTCCCAACAGAAAGAAAAGTTCAAGCCTCCCAAGAAGCAAATTTTTTGCAATAATAAGTCAAACAAGGGTCCCAAACCCTTTCAGTGAGCTCCTTCTTTAAAAAATGACAAAGGATCCAATACAAAAGGCAAGAAGACTGAGCGTCATTACAACTATTGCGGGAAAGACAATCATGATGAATCTAAGTGTTTCAAGAAGATGGCAGGCTTGGAAGCAACAATGAAGAAGAACCACATCAACCTAGATTCGCCTTCAGAATCTACCTCTCATGGACATGCACTTTGTGCTTCTGGTTATTCTTATAATGCATCTTCATCTTCTACTTCAACTGAATGGATCATTGATTCTGGAGCATCTTATCATATGGCTAAGGATCAAGCCATATTTTCTACTATGCATGAATATAACACCAAACAAATATTTGTTGGTGATGATAGATCTCTAAGTGTTGTAGGATCTGGAACAGTTCCAGTAGATAATGGTCATTTTAGTGATGTACTATGTGTTCCAAGAATTTTCTGCAATTTGTTATTAGTCTATCAAATCACTCATTCTGGTGAAGGTAAAACTGTGACGTTTACACCTCACCAAGTTGTAATCAAGGATTTTAAAGATCCTCAACAGGTCCTAACTACCAGAATTGTTGATGATATTACTAGGTTGTACAAATTTAACAGCTTTGGGTCATCACCTTTTCCTTCAGTTTTTGTTGCTCATAGTGATAACATGAGCAAACTTTGGCATGAGCGATTTGGTCACTTAAATTATCGCTCATTACAACAACTATGTAAAGACAATATGGTGATAGGTCTTCCAATGGTATCTTGCAGGGATGGTGTTTGTTCCAATTGTGTACTCGAAAAACATCATCAGGATAGTTTTGAAAAACGTGCCTCTTGGCATGCCTCAGTTCCCTTGGAGCTTGTGCATAATGACTTGTGTGTCCTCTTCCATCTGCTTCCTTTTCTAGTTTCAAATATTTCTTAACTTTCATTGATGATTACTCTAGACGCACTTGGGTTTATTTCCTAAAAATTAAGAGCGAAGTATTTAACATGTTCTTGGCCTACAAGGCCCTTGTTGAAAAGCAATCTGGTCATCAAATTATTAAGTTAAGATTCGACAATGGAGGAGAATATGTTAACAAAAAGTTCACTACTATCTGCACTGAACAAGGAATCCAACAACAACACACTGTTCCATATACACCACAACAAAATGGTGTAGTTGAACGGAAGAACCACACTTTAAAAGAAATGGCTAATTGTATGATCCAATCTAAAGGACTAAGTCTTCAATTTTGGGTTGAAGCCATCAATTGTGCAAATTACATAGTTAATCTCACCCCCACTAAATCTTTATATGGTATCACACTGGAAGAAGCATGGAGTAAAAATAAACTTGATGTAAGTCACTTCCGTGTGTTTGGTAGTGAAGCATGGGCTCATATTCCAGATGAAAACTGGAAAGCATTGCAGCCTAAAAATGAAAAGTGCATATTTGTTGGATATTCTGAAGATGTAAAAGGTTATAGACTTCTTCAACCACATTCTCATGATATAATCATTAGAATAGATGTTAAATTTGATGAAAATATCTTGGCTTGGGAGCTTAACTCGACGATTGTGCCATCTTTGGCCTGCGAGCCTGATTGGACGATTGTGCCTTCTTCTACTTCCAACTTCCTTGACAGGTTTCCAACTCAAGTTTCTGATGATGAAAGTGAGGATGAAAATCCACCTCCTCCTGCTCATGTTACTCCAGTTGCACCAGCACAAGTGCTTCCTTGATGGGTCCGTTCAACATGTGAAGCAGCTGGTGATCTTGTCGATGATCCTAGAGATCAACGTCGAACACATTCTCAGTTTCAACGAGCCTCTTCTGTTTTGGCTCAGGTTTCCAAGAGTCATGATCCAAAAACTTTTGCAGAAGCCTCAGGAAATCCAGATTGGGATGCAGCTATGGATGAAGAATATCGTTCCTTACTAGCGAACGATACTTGGGATCTTATACCTCTTCCAAAAGGAAGAAAACTTGTCAGATGTAAATGGGTCTATAGAACTAAGTATGCATCAGATGGAAGTGTTGAAAGACTTAAGGCAAGGTTAGTTGCCAAAGGTTTTTCACAAGTTGAAGGGATTGACTACAATGAAACCTTTGCTCCTATCGCAAAAATGAACTCCATCCGCCTTGTTCTTTCCCTTGCAGCCTTACATAACTGGGAATTCCATCAAATGGATGTCAAGTCTGCCTTCTTACATGGTGATTTACAGGAGGAAATTTACATGGAACAACCTCCTAGATATGTTCAGAATAACTCTAGCCTTGTCTTCCGCCTTAAGAAATCCTTATATGGCCTTAAGCAAGGTCCTAGAGCTTGGTATGCCAAAATGGATAGCTTTCTACTTGACACTGGTTTTTCTAGATGTCATTCTGACCCCAATGTCTATACCAAGAAAGTAGGAAACCATCTCATCATACTTGTTCTATATGTTGATGACCTTATTCTTACTGGTAGTGACCCTAAGCTAACCCATGTGAAATCCAATCTTAAGCAAAATTTTGAAATGTCTGACTTAGGACATTTGCATTATTTTCTTGGTCTCCAAGTCCTGCAAACCAAAGAATGAATCTTTCTTTCTCATTCTAAGTATGCTTGTGACCTTCTTCGTCACTTTCACATGGAAAATTGTACACCAGCCCCTTCTCCCTTCCAGTCTGGAGTCAAACTTTCTACCACTTGTACTTCACCTAAAGTAGATGCCACCTTGTATGGTTAGCTTGTTGGTAGTCTCTTATACTTGACTCATTCCCGTCCTAACCTTTCTTTTGTTGTTGGTCGTGTTGCCCGTTATATGCAAACACCTCATGAAAGTCACTGGAAAGTAGCTAAAAGAATACTTCGATATATTTGATGTAAAATTCAGTTTGGGATTCATTACAGTATAGGGGGGAAACCTTTGTTGGTTGGTTTCACTGATTCAGATTGGGCCGGCAATCTTGATGATCGAAAGTCTACTATAGGTTATGTTTTCAATCTAGGATCTGGACCTATCACTTGGGCTTGTAAGAAACAACAAGCTCTTTCTCTTTCTTCAGCAGAGGCAGAATATCGAGTCGCAGTTAATGCTAGTCGGGAAGCTTTATGGCTTCGACAGATCCTTTCAGAGTTTGGATTCGAGTAGCAGCAGCCTACTCCATTTTGGTGCAACAATCAAAGTGCCATCAAGCTTGCCAAAGATCCAGTTCTACATCAACGCAGCAAACACATTGAGCTACATATGCACTTCATCAGAAATCTTGTTCACAATCGTGTTCTTGAAGTGCTCTTTTTCCCTACAGATGATCAAGTTGCCGACACCTTCACCAAGTCTCACAGAAGCAAATTTTTCTAAACTTCGATCTATGTTAGGAGTTCAGGAATTTGTCATTAAGGGGGATAGGCTCTAATGCCTCCTTCCTTCTCCTAATAGTGTCACTTTTGTAAATCCTTCAATCCTATCCCAAGTTGTTCTTAAGGGGGGATGTTAGGATATTTATACACTTAGGAGTTAGTTAAGATCAACTTGTATAATATATCCATTAGGTAAAGTGTGTTTCTTTAGTATGCATTAGTATGCATTTGTAAATATTTAATCTGACGGTCACGATATGCTTTAGACATAGAGTGATCTGACGGCTCAACTTATCTTAGATCATACCTACCCTTGATCCGTGGCTTAACACCCGATTGGTCCATGATCTCTATTTAAAGAGAATGGAGGGTCATTGTCTAGTTGATCGATTATGAGAAGCTCATTTGTAACTTTCTTTCTTTGCATAATAAATTGCTTTGTAGAAGTTATTTGGTCGGGGTCGTGGAGTGTTTCCCTCTCGAGGGTTTAAACCACATCAAAACATCGTGTGTCGATCTGTGATCTGTTTATGTGAAGTGGTTGCTCTAGGTGTTCGGTCTTTTGGGAGTACCATGTGTACCCGAACAAGGTAGTGGGGTTTACTCTTCTACTTCTTCTTTGGTGTCTGGTCCTGGGTCTGGTGTGGGGGATGGGGACTTTCTTTGTTTCTTCTTTTGGTCTTCTACTTCGTAAGTGGGTATTGAATCATTCTTGCACTATTCTAAAACCTGGGTGAGGTTCTGTGAACACTAGAGCCAGCGTAGTCACTCTTGGATTCTTGCGCAGCTCATAATCCTCCAAGATATCCAGCTTTGAGTCTCTGAATGCCTGCAAGTTTTGGGGCCATTCTACAATTGCTGCTATGAAATTATCTAATTTTATGCAAAATGGGATAGCATCTGCATCTAACTGTGGCTCTACATGATTTATCATCACACAATGGTTGTAGACTTCAAAAATAACAGTTTCAAGATACATGTCCATGATTGCTTATGGGATTCTTAATGCTTTTGCTATAGATATGAGCATATTGGTATACCACTGCTGGAATGATGTATTTATCGACACCTAGTTCTCGCAGTTTTTCCAATGCTGGACCATCATGAACTTCAGTGCTAGAAACTCAGTTGGCATGGGGTGGTCATGTTAGTTTTTCAGAATTTACTTCAATCTAATCTAGGATCTTAACGGAGAGAACAACATGTACAGCATATCTATAGCATATCAATCATGGACACAATAATGCAAGCACACAAGAGACATAGAGTTTACTTGGGGAAAACCATAAAGGTGAAAAACCCCAATAACTTCCTCAGAGATAGATATAGCAATGATACAACCCAAGCATAAGAGATAGACATCTCCTAGCAGCAGCTTCTCCTCCTCCACAAGTGCACCACTCTCCAAAGAGTGTGTGTGAGAATAGAATGAATCAAATAGAGTGCCTCCCGCACTATATTTATACATGACTTAACTTGCCTAATAACCTTTACTAGGTCGGCCTTAACTTAACCACATAACATAATGCTGACTGGGCCGACACCCTAATAGGGTGGTCTAATAACCCTTTGACCCACATGGCCGACCCCCAATAGGGTGGTCTAATAACCCTTCGACCCACATGACTTATACAGGGTTGACCCCAACAAGGTGGTCTAATAACCCATCAAGTATAAGTTACGACACTTACAATATAAATGACAACACTTTCGTATAGAGGAATAATAACATCTCTATAGGAATACAAACACTTCCGTATAGAGGAATAATAACATCTCTATAGGAGTAGATGAAATACATTTCAAAGTTACATATACATCAACACTCCCTCTTAACTAGGAAGGTATTTCTCTACACAGGTCTTCTAGCACAATTCTTCTTCTCTGGATCATCATCACTGGATAATCGTCATCGAGTCGTCGTCATCATCACGGCTGCTGCTATCTCAATCAATCTATGAATCTACTCGTCATAGGAAGTTCTACAGAGCCAGTCCTTTTTCATACTGGATGTAGGCTCACCATCTACAGGTCTTCATCATCACTGGCCATACTGTGGAATCCTCAGGACTTATTACGTGCGTCACAAAACCTCGCAAGAGCATCCCAGGACTGATTACGGGCACACATCCCAGCCTATCGGATCTCCCAGGGAGCTATTACATGTGACTGTCACAAAACCTTAAAAGAGTCTCTTGACTAGCAAGAACCCTAAAGAGCATCTGAGGCATTTTTCATCCTGTCCAAATCTCCAGGACTTATTACATGTGACCCCCACCACAAAACCTTAAAAGAGTGTCTTGTCAAGCAAGAACCCTAAAGAGCATCTGAGGCCTTTTTCATCTTGTCTAGATCTCCAGGACTTATTACATGTGGTCATGGAAATGCCTCGAAAGAGTATCTGAGGCCTTTTTCATCCTGTCCAGATCTCCCAGGTCTACTTACATGCCATAGGACAAAACCTCGAAAGAGCGTTTGCCAGATCTCCCAGGGAGCTATTATATGCCAGCGGCAAAACCTAGCAAGAGAATTCGCAAACCTCCCAGGGCGCTATTATATGTCCTCCCAAAGAAAAACCTCGAAAGAGAATTTTCCAAATCTCCCAAGGAGCTATTATATGCCAGCGAAAAAACCTAGCAAGAGAATCTGCAAACCTCCCAGGGCGCTATTATATGCTTATCTGCACAACCTGTCCACGGCCACAGAGTATCAACCTGATACTCACCATACATCATCCTGATGTACACATGATCATCATGATCATCATCATTGCATCGTCCTGATGCATGTCATCTGGAGAAACATCCTGAAGCTCATCATCCATGATCATCCTGATCATACAATGCATCTGTGAAAATCCTCACAGCAGATCTAAGAGATGATGTTTACCTCACAAGAGTAATTATGATTAATCAAGAAAATAGAAGAAGAGTGGTCAATGCAATATAATGGGCAACAGAATAATAATACAGTAGAACTCGGATAGAAGCAAAAATACTTCACACACACTAATTCATTAATCACAAATGGACAAATAAATAATACAATGCATGAGGAATTCGAATGCCTAAGGTGGCAATTCGAATTAGCCTTCATGGAGTGATCAAAAGATCACTGGAGTGTCATCGGAGCACAACTGGAAGTCTTAATCATCATCAGTGGAGTCATCAATGCTCAAGTAACTGTCAACCATCAGTTAAACTGAGTCTGGTAGGTGTAACTGAGTGTAACTAAGTGTAACTGAGTATAAACTGAAGACAACTGGACTGGTAGGTGAAGAAGGGCGAGTTGCTTCCTAAAAACAAGGAAGAAGGGCCCATTAAGCAACTGGAGGGCTAAAACTTATCAGTGAGAAGCTCCCGGGGGCTGGCTAACTGAGGGCTAGGTGCTGGACTGATGACTGGGATGCATGAAAAATGCATGCAAACTCTAGAATGCATGCAAACCCTAAAAGTGCATGCATGACTGAAAATGTAAATGATCAAAATACTGGTGGGACTAGGATGGAGTATAGGAATATCCTAACACCCCCCCTTAATCCATCCTGGGCCCTAGTAACTAAGACCAAATGTCACCCAATACAATGAATAATAACAGTCAATAAACAAGTGGGGAAAATTTCATGGGAAAAATACCCCCCCCCCCCCTCAAAACAGACTGTAAGGCACACATAAAAAATAAATGCTCCAAACTCAAGCAGGTGTGATGCTTGGTCATATGTCTAGAGGTATCTTCTTCTTGGGAAGAAGTGGATCATGCTCAAAAAGCATGTGCTTGTACTTGCTCTTCAGATTGAATGTGATGAGAACAAATCCAAAAGTATGAGGATGATCCTTGAACCTGTGATTCGAATCAGCTGAGGTAGGATCAAATCTTTGAATGTGCATATAGTATTTTGTCTTCTCCTTCGAACCACCATGGGTGAGATTATGCCAAAAAGAACTATTACATGTTTGCTTGAAATCAAAATCAGATTTAAGACTTAAAAAATAGTTTCTTGAGATCTCCTTTGAACCAGCAAGGGTGAGATCAAAACCATCATATGTTTGAGAAATTATCCCAAGTAGTGATTGCTTAGAATCCAAATTAGATCCAAGACTTGGATCATGGTTTCTTGAGATCTCCTTTGAACCATTAGAGGTGAGATCAAAACTAGTAATTGCATGAGAAATTATCCCAAGCGAATGGCAATGGCCATAATCTTCAATAACCTTCTGAAAGCATGAATTAATGATCATATAGTAGTAAGTAAGAGGTGAGTAATCAAGGAGAGCGAATGCATTACCTCCAATGGCTGAATTTACCTCCGAAACATTCATAAGATCATGATGCAAACCAACAGACTCTAGTGCAAGAGAGGATTTAGGACCTTCTGCAATATCTAGAGTGTGAGCTGGCACAGAAAGAGAAGAAAGTTGGAGCATGAGTGTAGAATCTACAAGTTCTTTGTGGACAACTTCAATATGAGAAGATACTGGTTCATGATCTGAGATATAATCAAGGAGGGCAAATGCAACACTTTGCTTGCTCTTGAATGGGTTTGGACCAATCCCTTCATTCTGTCTGCCAAATCTTTCATCCAGGTGGGCCCATAGCTCTTTTGGATATTCAACATCATCAAGGGAATAGAATGCCAAGCTTCGAGACAGAGCAACCATGATGGCTGCAATAGCTCTTCCACCTTCAGTTAACTAGTCAATCTTTTCTTCATAGGATTCAAACTCTCTTTCAAAACAATAAGCAAAGAGATCATGTCTCTTCAAATATGCTATCATTTTTTGTTTCCATTCAACATAGTCGAATAGATAAAGAGGAGGATCTTCTGGAAACATTGAAGCTGTAGAAGACCTGCAAAAACAATAGAGAATATTTGCAACTGCTACTGTTGCAAGAATGCAGAAACTACTGCAACTGCTGCACTCGAAATCTTGGTAATAACTTGCAAAAAACTCTCAAGAATGGAGACAAACAATACTCTCAACATGCTGAAAATCCTCACAGCAGATCTAAGAGATGATATATACCTCACAAGAGTAATTATGATTAAGCAGGAAAATAGAAGAAGAGTGGTCAATGCAGTATAATGAGCAACAGAATAATAATACAGTAGAACTCGGATAGAAGCAAAAATACTTCACACAGACTAATTCATTAATCACAAATGGACAAATAAATAATACAATGCATGAGGAATTTGAATGCCTAAGGTGGCAATTCAAATTAGCCTTCATGGAGTGATCAAAAGATCACTGGAGTGTCATCGGAGCACAACTGGAAGTCTTCATCATCATCAGTGGAGTCATCAATGCTCAAGTAACTGTCAACCATTAGTCAAACTGAGTCTGGTAGGTGTAACTGAGTGTAACTAATTGTAACTGAGTGTAACTGAGTATAAACTGAAGACAACTGGACTGGTAGGTGAAGAAGGGTGAGTTGGTTCCTAAAAAAAAGGAAGAAGGGCACATTAATCAACTGGAGGGCTAAAACTTATTAGTGAGAATCTCCTGGGGGCTGGCTAACTGAGGGCTAGGTGCTGGACTGATGACTGGGATGCATGCAAACCCTAGAATGCATGCAAACCCTAAAAGTGCATGCATGACTGAAAATGTAAATGATCAAAATACTGGTGGGACTAGGATGGAGTATAGGAATACATAGATGAAATACATTCCAAAGTTACATATACATCAACACTCCCTCTTAACTAGGAAGGTATTTCTCGACATAGGTCTTCTAGCACAAGTCTTCTTCTCTGGATCATCATCACTGGATAATCATCATCGAGTCATCGTCATCATCATTGCTGCTGCTATCTCAATCAATCTATGAATCTACTCGTCATAGGAAGTTCTACAGAGCCAGTCCTTTTTCATACTGGATGTAGGCCCACCATCTGCAGGTCTTCATCATCACTGGACATACTGTGGAATCCTCGGTACTTATTACGTGTGTCACAAAACCTCGCAAGAGCATCCCAGGACTGATTACAAGCACACAGCCCAACCTATCAGATCTCCCAGAGAGCTATTACATGTGACTGTCACAAAACCTTAAAAGAGTCTCTTGACTAGCAAGAACCCTAAAGAGCATCTGAGGCCTTTTTCATCCTGTCCACATCTCCAGGACTTATTACATGTGACCCCCACCACAAAACCTTAAAAGAGTGTCTTGTCAAGCAAGAACCCTAAAGAGCATCTGAGGCCTTTTTCATCCTTTCCAGATCTCTAAGACTTATTACATGTGGTCATGGCAATGCCTCGAAAGAGTATCTGAGGCCTTTTTCATCCTGTCCAGATCTCCCAGGTCTACTTACATGCCATAGGACAAAAACTCGAAAGAGCGTTTGCCAGATCTCCCAGGGAGCTATTATATGCCAGCGGCAAAACCTAGCAAGAGAATCTGCAAACCTTCTAGGGCGCTATTATATGTCCTCCCAAAGAAAAACCTCAAAAGAGCATTTTCCAGATCTCCCAAGGAGCTATTATGTGCCAGCGGCAAAACCTAGCAAGAGAATCTGCAAACCTCCCAGGGTGCTATTATATGCTTATCTGCACAACCTGTCCACGGTCATAGAGCATCAACCTGATACTCACCATACATCATCCTGATGTACACATGATCATCCTGATCATCATCACTGCATTTTCCTAACGCATGTCATCTGGAGCAACATCCTGAAGCTCATCATCCATGATCATCCTGATCATACAATGCATCCACCTAATGCATACACAGTATCTCCCTGATACATATCATCATACATGATCTACCTGATCATGCAATGTATCCACCTGATCATGCAATTATTTTAGCCAATGCTTCAATACAACATTTATCCATATCCCATAACTTTCTAGATGCCTTCCAATCTCTACCAGAACATTGTTAAAAGTGTGCACAACTCCCAACATGTCAGCAAAGAGGTTTCATTCTAGATAAGTAGCAATGGAATGTTGTACAGTGCCATAGGCCAATTACCCATCATATGCAAATTAGTAGTATACTGTTAATTAATGCAATTATTCTAATATGCATAAGACACACCCTAAGTCTAGGAACATAAGCATATACATCATTGAACAAACAAACAAATATGCAAGAAATGACAATTAAAATACTTATCTTTGTTTGGTTTTAGGGTTGACTCCCTCTCAGTCTTTGCTTCCTTTCTGTAACTCCATTCTGATGTGGATTGTGAGAAGTGGTCAACTCCCTCTGAATAAATGCATCCTTGCATAAGCTACTGAAGTGTGCTCCCTCTTGATCTTTGCTTCCTGGATTATATGTCCTTAAACTTATATCCATCCTTAATCACTATGCATGCTTATTAGTATCATCATTGTGTTATCCTTGAGGTCTCATACATAATCACACATTTTTTAGTATAATCTTAATACTATCAAAACACAATAATCTTAAACATGTATATTCATGATCATTCACAGATAATAAACATTAGTATTCAAGGTTTCAGGGAAGTCTTCTTTTACTCATACATATTCTTATTTGATCATAGGAATCTTCTGGTTAGTTGAATCATCAATCAAGATAAGAGATATAATATGCATATAACCATGATTATTCAAACCTATGACTTCATGAATAATCATTATCAACAACACAACAGTATAAGATCCTAACACAAGGTAGGATTCTAGCTTGATATAGGAAAAACATACCTGGATTAGCATGCTAGCTAGTTATGTCTAACATACCCGCATAATGTCTTCTGGTTCTCTTCAGTGACTTGTGCTAGTAACCTGCATGTCTCATAAGTTAACCATTGTAGAACCAAGTTATACATACCTCGAAAGTAGATCTTCTATGTGATCCATGACAATGGATGAATCTTTGTCTTCATGTAACCATGAGCATATGTTCTTGAAGTAACACATGATTTTACTTTCTTGGTGTACCTTTTGTGTTAGCAAACAACATAAACCTCATACAACATCACAATGCATTAGTACAATCATAATTGTCAAAACCTTAATCAATGAATATCTTCTATTAAGATGATACGACAAGTCCAGTAATTAATCAAGATTGTACTATAATGATATGAAGACAAACATATGATAAACTTAACCATGAAACATACTTGTAAGCCATACCTATCAAGATTGCTTGTAATCTTCTTATGGAAGGCCTTAGCCTCATCTCCCTTTGAGACAGGAACTTCTTCACTTATGAAGGCGACCAATCCATATTCTTCTAGGATCAACCCAATCCACTTGATTTGCAAGAACTGGACTTAGAGCTGGATTAGGGTTTGTCAAAGAAACCCCAAAAATTCAAACTTTGAATTTCAAACTTCCGAAAGGATAGAAATATGCGCCTTGATGAGCTTATCAAGTTGGTATATTCAGAATTTGAAAACTGCAAAGTTTCACCCCTCAAAATTGCCTTTTAGATTTCTGGATTCACTAGGGAGGACCCTGAATTAGGGTTTGAGTTTCCCAGAGCTTCACCCAACCAAAATATTTGATTCAAAACTCCAAGCTTCGATTTTTCTGAGGAGCTTCCAGCCGTGGTCACAGATTTCCAAAATTCCAATTTTTGCAGAAGCCCTAATTTTCCATCTTTCCGATCAAAGTCCCGAACTGGGGTTTGATCAAGCTCGGCCTTCTGCCCAACCAAAAAATCTGATCTTGGTCTCTAAATTTCGATTTTGATGAGTAGCATCCAGTCGTGGTCTCCGATTACAAAAATTCCAACTTTCTTTGAAGCCCTAAATTTCGGAAGCCATGAATGAAGGTACAGAAGACATGAATGAAGGTACTCAAAAATAATTATGTTTTGACAGAAATATGTACCTGATTGTTTCTAGTGTAACTCCGACCTTTTGATCCACAGGGTCTGAAAAAAATTTCTGAGATAACCCGACCTGTTATCTTTCCATCCCGATAGGTCTGACCTCAATTGGATTCTCTGAGAGAGATTTAAGCCAAGTGTCGCAACGTGACCTGTTTATGGGATAATACAGGAGAGCAAACTTGTACGGAGTGTCATGTGTCACTGTTTCAACTTCAGCCTCTAAAAACATTTCTTGAGATATCCCGACCTGTTATCTTTCCATCCCAATAGGTCTGACCTCAATTGGATTCTCTGAGAGAGAGTTATTCCAAGTGTCACAACGTGACCTGTTTATGGGATAATACAAGAGAGCGAACTTGTATGGCGTGCCACATGTCACTGGTTCAACTTAGGCCTCTGAAAAATTTTCTTGAGATAGTAAAGTCTGTGAACTACCTGTCACTTTTTACGAAATTTCATTTGGAGCTTCCTTTCCCAAGTTATGACCTTTTTCCCAAGGTCACCTGATTTTGAATCAGATCTGGAAGAGGCAGAAACCCTATATTGTACAGATCGTAAATCACAAAGTACAACTAATTAGAGGTTTTCCTTTGGACACAAGGTACATGGGGATCTAATATTCGACCTATAAAATTTTTAGATCCGAAAACTTCGCCAAAATGGATTTATAGTGAAAGTGATACAATGACTGGTTTTTGCTATATCAAGCCCTAGCATCGTAAGTGCAACAAGTGTCATACATCCCATATCATGTCTTCTTTCAGGCTAGCTCTGATACGATGTTAAATTTTCAGAATTTACTTCAATCTGATCTAGGATCTTAACTGAGAGAACAACATGTACAGCAAATCTACAGCATATCAATCATGGACACAATAATGCAAGCACACAAGAGACACAAAGTTTACTTGGGGAAAACCATAAAGGTGAAAACCCCCAATAACTTCCTCAAAGATAGATAGAGCAATGATACAACCAGAATACAAGAGATAGTATTCTCCTAGAAGCAGAGCCTCCTCCTCCACAAGTGCGCCACTCTCCCAAGTGTGAGTGAGAGAATAGAATGTGTAAAATGAGAGAGACACACTCTCTATTTATACACTAACGTGACTTGACCTTTACTCAACTAGGTCGGCCTCAACTTAACCACTTAACATAATGTTGACTAGGCCGACCCCCACTAGGGTGGTCTAATAACCCTTTGACCCACATGACTTATACAGGGCCGACCCCAACAAGGTGGTCTAATAACCCATCAAGTATAAGTTACGACACTTACAATATAAATGATGACGCTTCCGTATAGAGGAATAATAACATCTCTATAGGAATACAACCACTTCCATATAGAGGAATAATAACATCTCTATAGGAATACAATATACATATATGTGAAATACATTCCGAAGTTACATATACATCAACAAATATTAGCGCAGTTATGAGTAATTTTTACCTTCTTTAACAAATTAGTCTTAAACTTAATATTGATATTTAATTATGCATCCAACATAAATGAAACATTCATCCACATATGCACAAAGACAAAGAACACATAACACACATGATTTTGACGTGGAATCCCAATCGGGAGAAAACCACAGAATGCTCTTTTGTAATGAAAATATTACATTCAAGGAAGCATCGAATTCTTGTGTTTACTAGCACCAACTAGAAGGAGGCATCGACTCCCTCGGTTTTATAGGCACCGACCTGAAGGAAGAACCAACTCCCTATGTTCTCCAACACCAATTGGAAGGAGGCTATGACCTCCTACTCCTTGCCCCGTCCTACCACCCATATATCCAAAATAATATTCTACCTTACTGAACTTCCAACTCATGCACACTTTTGATCTTCTGTAGTTCGTTCTATTGTGCATACATTCTGTATGCAGTTGTATTGTTGTCACTTCCCTGCATACATCACTTGACTTCCCATTCCTCTCAATTCTTCACTTCTACTGATGACTCACTTTATGTATTGTGTGCTACTTCATCTGCTACGGTATGCACCATTGATTAGCTGTGTCATTCTACTACTATTCAACTACCCTAACCAACTAATATTGTGCTATTCTACTACTATTCAACTTAGATGTGTCCATTTTGTTTAAGTGCTACATTATTTTAGACAATCTGCGACATGTTGTGCATCATATGATTCATTTTTTTGTTTTAGCGCACTTGCATCAGATCATCCTCATCATGACACGCATACTAGATTATGTTGTTGCTATGTCGTCGCGCATCAGATGGACTTCTTTGCTTCTCACAATTTTACTTCAACCTTCGTGCATCAGCTAAACTTCTGTGCATCTTCTGATATACTTCATTTCTATCTATACACTTCTAACTTCCAAAACATCTTTGACTGTCTGCGTGCTATCTGTGATACTCTTATTTAGTCCTCACGCACTTGTGCATAGTCAACATTCTTCATTTCTATCTTTGCGCAACTATCACATATCTACAACATCATTCTGTGCACCATCGGTTGTATCTTTCTTCTGCATGTGCACACTCAGATCCTTGCTAGATCATTTTGTTATGTATCTCAAGCCTATGATGCCCCGAATATAAATCTGTATCTTGCACTTGAAGCTCTTTAGCCTTGCCATCAAGCTTACTTCAAATATCCAACTTTCTTCCCTATTTATACATGTCATGCATGGACACAACTTATTTGTGGAATTCCTTCTTCCTTGCTTCACGGATTATGCATCTACCACATGTCATGTTCTACACCGTTGATGTGTGCTTTGTTTGAGTGTTCTGCGCATACATGGTCCTTGACTTGGTGGGAATTTCACCCTTGCGGTACCATTACTTGTGGGTATTGTGCATTTGGTGTATCGTTGGTTGTGGAATTTTCACATATACTAACTTCAACTTCTACACTCTTCTTGAAACTTGTGCACCCTTTATCAACTGAAATCATCTTCTAATTGGTATTGACCTACGTGCTTTCAGGACTTGTAGAGGTTTTCAACCATATCTTGTTCCATGTTGCTTGTGCACACCACTTGACTTGCTTGCGCACACTTTTAATCTTCTCTTGAGTTGTTTGCGTAAACTAGTCTTTGTCCCATGTATTCTTTGGCTTGCTTGTGCATTCTTCTACCTTCTTCCCAACCAGCCCTTTAGCTTGTACCTTGAAGTACTATGACTCGATGGACTTGTGACCTGCTTAAGTACATGTTCCTTATGTACTTATTCACACTAGATATTCATGATGTACCCTTAGACACACTTCTTCATATTGGACGCAACTTCTAGATATACTTCTTCACACTGGCATCCATATTCCTCACCTTCTTGCTTGCGCATATACTTCTTCAATGTGGCCTTACTGTACTTCTTCAAGCTGGTATGGGAATGTTTAAACCACTTGACTTTAGTTGACATCAATGACTCAAACTGAATCAGTTGACATCCTCTTTGACATTAGTTGACATCAATGATAACCAAAGTTCAACAATCTACCCCTTTGACATTGATGTCAACACCTTATGAAGTTGCTCATAATCATCTTCTTGAATTCGTTTGCTTCACCTACACTTGTCACAGTACTCCCCCTGAATTATTTGTCAATTTTAACCTTTACTTCTACTTCTTCTACTTTATGTTACTTCTGCGCAGATTGCATGCGTCATGATCATATTTACTGCTTTGTTGCCATGTTTGCAATAATTTGGTTCACTCTCTTTCACGTCTTCTTTCTCATGTTCTTGATTCGGCTGCATTCTCTCAACTGCATTCAACTTCATGTCATGTGTACAATCAACTTCATGCTTTTCTCCCTCTTCGACATCAATGGAAAAGAGGTGCCATGACTTGTGCAATTAATGGTTCCTCTTTCTTTTTTTTTGTGTTGGCCTTTACTTATTTTCTCATAGGGATAACTCCACCTATCTTCATGCATTATTTCTTCTTTGATGATATCTTGAAATTTTCATATTGCTTTCATAATTATCTTTGATTTCTTTTTCTGTATAGGAGTTATATTACTTATATACCTCTATCTCCTATTCTTGTCACAACACTTCATTAATCTTTGTGCAGTGATTCATGCAACCATCCTTTTGTGCTAACTGCGCAGTGCCAAGACTAGTTTTTCACAATCCTTTCATTGACTTCCTTTCTATGCTTGATTGTTTCACATGTCGTATTTACTGCGTCGTCACCCGTCCTTGTCACATTTTCCATTGTCATGGAAACCAAATATTTGGCACATTTTTCATTTATCCATCAGCTCGACATAAAAGAGGATATGACTCATAGTTCGTGTGGCAACAATGACGTGTCACGATCGTACTTGAGATTTTGTGGCAACATCATTCATCGCATAGAGGATTTCCGCTTTTTGTACTCCTTTCCAAAACCTATTAACTCTTGCATTTAATTTTGACAACTCCACCACCTTCTTCAACTTGTGTGATATTGAATGCACATCTCTTCAAATTAATTTCATGCATGCGAAAAACAACCATTCAATTCGATAAGAACTCTACGAGGATGTTTAGTTCATCACCTTTCCCACTTCTTCCCTACTGTGTCGCATTGTTCCCTGCTTTCTTTCCTTTTTTTCCAATGGCTTCCTTCTACCAGAGAATGAACAGACCCCTTGAGAATGTGTGACTTGTTGTTCAGACACAACAGTCTGAATTTGTGAGTCTGAGAGTTGACCTGGAGTCTGGAAACGTCGAATGGAGGAAATTGAGTTCCAAAATCAATACGCTTAGTCACAAGTGAATTGCTGGCACATTGAACAATTGACTCAACTGAGTCATCAGGTCGACAACCTTGAGCGCCAGCAACAACATATTTTGGACGAACTGTCCTTGATTCGGCCTCAACATACTGAACCACCATCATCTGTAACTCTGCAACTTCTTCATGTGATCCCTTCTTAAGAGTGTATTGCATTGGTGCTGGTGGAATTGGAGCTTCGTCTTGCAAACCAACTAGACTCAGAGATTGACCTCGAAGTGCGGCTGTAGATTACTTCATCAATTCTCAATTTTTCCTTCTTCACTCATTTTTTCTTGTATACGCCTTTTTGGCCTCGGCATGGAGTCTTGACTCATGCAATTTTGTAAACATACTGATTTTGAATATAATGACAATTACCTTTTACGTAGACTTCATGCAAGAAATTTCTTTTGTGTCATATTACTCACTTCACCAATTAATCTGCTCTTTACTTTATCACATGCAAGTTAATCTTAGTAACATACTGAATGTGTGCATGTATCTGAATTTTATTTTCTACGTCAATACAACATAACACATAAAATTTTCAAACCATGATGAATATTGCGACAGATACCTTTTAACCACACACTTTACTTAACTTACTCCTTGAATTCTAAGATGCATTGTGTTGAATTCAAGGGTCTCACCTGATCTTTTTGAGATCAACAAGAGGAGCATCAATTGCTTGTTGCTTTGGATGTACCCGGATTGTCTTATTCTTCTACGCATTTCTGTAGAGATTTCCTTACCCAAGTTTTCTTGGGCGCACTTCCATCTTGATTCTATACTTGAGGTTTTTCACTATGATTCCTTGGAGTGTGATTGCCTTTGCGCAATAAATCTTCATCCGGACAATTTACTACTCTTCGACAGTACATAGCCTTATGTCAAAAACCATCATATGCATAGCATCTCACAGTTTGACAATATTTTGCAACATGACCAAAGCGATTGCATCTTACGCACTTTATCCTATTGACCCTTCTTTGATTAGTAAATTGAAAAGAGTTGTAGTTGTTGAAGGAACCGTCATACCTGAAGTACTTAACATGATTTGAGCAATGTTCTCTGTCGCAAACCTTCTTTGATTCCTTTTCATAACCAAAACCTAATTTGTCTTCTAGTGATCTTTGATCATTCAGGATTTTGTTAAGGATTGGTGTATTGTCTTTGAACTTGTTCTTTACTTCATCATCAAATACTAGACTTGTTGCTTTCTTGATGTGCACAAATCACTATGGGATCTTGGACTTATTTCTTTCCCTTCATCTCAACTAGCTTGTCTTCTAAGCAAGATATTTCTTTGTCCTTTGACTCAAGCTGAATTGTCAGCATCTTATTCATCTGTGCTAATTCTTCCAAAGAAGCTTTCAATGCAGATTTCTCTTCCTCAAGCACTTTGACCTTGTCTTGTCCGCAAATCAGTTTCATCGCATATTTGGTTATATTTTCACGAACTTCTGCGTCAAGAGACTATTGAAATGACTTTTCCTATTCTTCATACTTCGTCAACTATTCCTGCAAGAATTTATTCTTCTTTCTTGACATCTTCAATTAATCCAGGGCACTAATCAATTCACCTTCCCAGCCAATGTCTAGAGCATCTTCTTCTTCTTCAGATTGAGAATTACTCTTGACCTCTACAACAGGATTTGGAGGTGTAACTATCTTTGGAGGTGTTTTAAATAATCCACTAAAGAAGTATTTGTCGAGTGATCATGGTTTGCTTTGCGCAACTGGAATATTCTTCGAACGGTTCTTCTTCTTTTCACCTATGCTTTCTTATTCCACAAAGGCCATGAAAAGTACTTCTTTTGGTTCTTCGTCGCAGTCGCTTCCTTCAGATACATTGTTGTCTTCCAGCTCAGTGTACAGACTTTTCTTTTCTTTTGGAACCTCCTTTTATTTTCAGTTCTATGCTGAGTGCATGCACTTCTACGTTCATGAGAACTAAGTTCTTCCTCACTGTCATTGTATTCTTTTTCCCTATAAGGACACTTAGAGTCATAATGACCTACTCCTCCACATTTGAAACACTTGAAGGGCAACTTGTTCTTGTACTTACCTCGTCCTCTTTTCAACTTTCTAAAAAATTTTGATTCCTCATCATCTGACTCATTACAACAGTCATTGTCGTAATCATGATTATCCTTCGCAATGGATTTAAAAGCAACTTCCTTTCTGATGGGAGTCTCTTTCTCAGTTCTCATCTTGTATGCAGTCAAAATCCCCCGAAGCTTGTCCTTTGCCATATCTTCAATATTAGATCTGTCTTCCAATACAGACACCTTTGCATCAAACCTTGATGGAAGATTTCTTAGTATCTTTTGTACCACAGATTATTCTTCCAAAGTGACCCCGATACTTTTGATAGCATTAACCATCTCATCAACTCTTAAGAAGTAAGAGGTAATGTTCTCTTTATCTTTCATTCTCAGATATTCAAATAACCCAGAGTAGTTCCACACATTTGCTTTCTTTACCTTTTCATCACCTTCATAGACACCTATGAGTTTGTCCCAAACATCCTTGGTTGATGCATAGTGCATAACCTTGACGAATTCATTATCAGTAAAACCACAAAGCAGTGCATTTCTGGCTCTTGCGTTGCATTCATAGATTCTCCTCTGTGCTGGATTAACTGGCACGACTGCTAGGACATTATAACCATAAACAATGGATTTCCAGACATCTACTCCTAGTTATTGCAGATATACTTCCATCCTAACCTTCCAGAAGGTATAGTTGGTGCCATCAAACCTTGGTGCTCTGTTAATAGAAAGACCGTCTCGCTTGTCCATGTCTACAAAAGGATCTATCTTCCATATGTTACCTTGTTACTGAAGAAACTCACTCTGATACCAATTGTTTTAATACTGAGAAGGGGGATTGAATCAGTATTAGTGCAGTTATGAGCAATTTCTACCTTCTTTAACAGATTAGTCTTAAACTTAATCTTGATCTTTAATTATGCATCCAACATAAATGAAACATTCATCCACATATGCACCAAGACAAAGAACAAAAAACACAGGATTTTGATGTGGAAACCCAAATGAGAGAAAACCACAGAATGCTCTTTTGTAATGAAAATATTAAATTCAAGGAAGCACCGACTTCCTATGTTTACCAGCACCTACTAGAAGGAGGCACTGACCCCCTAGTTTTACAGGCACCAACCTGAAGGAAGCACCAAATCCTTGTGTTCTCTAGCACCAACTAGAAGGAGGCTATGAGCTCCTGCTCCTTGCCCCATCCTACCGCCCAAATATCCAAAATAATATTATGCCTTACTGAACTTCCAACTCGTGCACACTCCTGATCTTTTGTAGTTCGGTCTGTTGTGCGCACCTTCTGTATGCAGTTGTATTACTATCACTTCCTTGCATACATCACTTGAATTCTCATTCCACTCAATTCTTCACTTATGTCGATGACTCACTTTATGTATTGTGTGCTACTTCATCTGCTGCGGTCTACACCACTAATTAGCTATGTCATTCTGCTACTGCACAACTACCCTAACCAACTAATACTATGCTTCAATTGATAGTCTGTTGTTATGAAATTACACACTAGTATCAGATGGAACTACACACTAACTTAGATGTGTTTGTTCTGTTTAAGTGCTACAGTATTTTAGACAATCTGCAACATGTGTGCATCATATGATTCATCCTTTCGGTTTAATTTACCTGCCTCAAATCATCCTCATCATGATGCGCATACTAGATTCTGTTGTTGCTCTGTCGTTACGCATTAGATAGAATCCTTTGCTTCGCACACTTTTACTTCAACCTTCATGAATCATCCAAAATTCTATGCATATTTTGATATACTTCATTTATATCTATGCGCTTATAACTTCCAAAACATTTGTGATTGTCTACGATACTCTAATTCAGTGCTCACGCACTTGTGCATACTCAGCATTCTGCCTTTCTCTCTTTGTGCAACTGTCACAAATCTATAGCATCATCCTGTGCACCATCAGCTGTATCATTCTTCTACATGTGCGCACTTGGCTCCTCGCTAGATCATTTTTTTTTTATCTTGATCCTGTGATGCCCCGAATATCAATTTGTATCTTCCACTTGAATCTCTATAGCCTTGCCATAAAGCTTACTTCAAATCTCCAACTTACTTCCCTATTTACACATGTCCTACATGGATTGTATGTCCACAAGTTAGTTGTGGCATTCCTTCTTCCTTGCTTCATGAATTATGCTTCTGCCACATGTCATGTTCTGCACCGTTGATGTGTGCTTTCTTTAAGTGTTATATGCATACATGGTGCTTGACTTAGTGGGACTTTTACCCTTATGGTACCATTACTTGTGGGTCTTGCGCACTTGGTGTATCATCGACTGTGGAATTTGTGCATATACTGTCTTCAACTGCTACACTCTTCTTGAAATTTTTGCACCCTTTATCAACTAAAATCTTCTTCTAATTGGTGATGACCTGCGCACTTTCAGGACTTGTAGAGGTGTTCAACCATCTCTTGTTCCATGATTCTTGCACACACCACTTGTCTTTCTTGCACACACTTTGAATCTTCTCTTGATTTGTTTGTGCATACTAGACTTTGTCCC
This sequence comes from Larix kaempferi, assembly GCA_027924585.1. Classification (NCBI taxonomy): domain Eukaryota; kingdom Viridiplantae; phylum Streptophyta; class Pinopsida; order Pinales; family Pinaceae; genus Larix; species Larix kaempferi. The sequence goes on from BSBM01000186.1 coordinate 38,320,472, forward strand.
ATGTATTCTTTAGCTTGCTTGTGCATTCTTCTACCTTCTGTCCAACCAACCCTTTAGCTTGTACCCTGAAGGACTATGAATGGATGAACTTGTGACTTGCTTAAGTGCATGTGCCTTATGTACTTCTTCACACTGGATATTCATGATGTGCCCTTGGACACACTTGGACACACTTCTTCATATTGGATGCAACTTCTATATATACTTCTGCACACTAGAATCCATATTCTTCACCATCTTGCTTGGGCATATACTTATTCAATGTGGCTTTATTGTACTTCTTCAAGCTGTCATGGGAATGCTGAAACCACTTGAATTTAGTTGACATCAATTACTCAAACTGAATTAGTTGACATCCTCTTTGACATTATTTGACATCAATGACAACCAAAGTTCAACAATGGTATCCTCATAACCAATCAATGAAAGAATGGGCTTCCCTTCCTCCCACATTCTCCAGCACCCCATCTGTAAATGGGGTAGGGCAAGGGTCATGCACACAGGCCGCGTTCAAGTTCCTCAGATCTACACATATACAAATTTCACCAGTCTTCTTGTCATGCACCACCATAGGGATTATCCACTCTAATTCCTCGACCAAAAATATGATTCATGCATTCAGTATGTAGTCTAGATCCTTGCAAAATTTCTCCTTGTACCTCAGGTTCAGCTTGTACGGTATTTTTCTCACCAGCTTGGCTCCTTCTTTGAGTTGGATTTGCATCCCTCTTAGCAAACCTACTATCCCCTTTGTCTATGAAAGATGCAAGAGAACAAATCCTCATACTCCTTCAGCAGGTTGACTACCTAGGTGACTATCTCCTAGTCCCAATAGTCCCCTATGATCTCCATCTTATGTTCCTATGTTATACTTTTTTGTCTTTAGAGGCTCCAAGAACTCCAACGTAGTGTTTGTGGATGGCTCGTTCTATACTACATTTAAGTTTTTGTAATCTACAGTTTATGTGGGTTGTCCTCCTGATCCATGTATGTGTCTCCCACCTTCCAGCAGTGGACAAGTGGGTTCAACTGTGACAGATTATTGTGGTATACACATACCGGATTCTGTGCGGGATTCCCCATCTTCTTTCCAAATATGAAGTGCTTCATGTGATGGAGAATCCTATCCAATTCAGGATCTGCTACATTGAATCTAAATGTGGCGATGAACTATGTGTTTATCTTTTCCCAGGTATTGTATGTCTCATGTGCTCCTTCTGCACATACCAACTATGCAATATGACATCCAGGGTATGCATGAAACTATTTACCCATTGGTTGCGTGGGATTCTTTTCATCGTCCACCTCTTTTCATAGTATACTAAGTGCTCATGTGGGTCTTCTATGCCCTTAAACATGTTCATCAGCTTTAGGTTCGTGGCATGTTGGAACCTCACCTTTATGCATTTTTCAACCTATTCCAAGCTGCAAAGGTCCTCTTTGTGTGTCACCCACCATCGCACAAGTGTCCCCCTAACCACTACATCCATCACTTTGCCTATCTAAGATTATGGTACTTGTTCTTCCATATGTTCTAGAAAAGTGTCCACCCTCTCTATTCCATTGAACATTGGTGGATCACATAGCTCCGACTCGATCCTTCTACACATACCAACTATGCAATATGACATATAGGGTACGCATGAACCTATGTACCCATTGGTTGCGTGGGATGATTTTCATCGTCCACCTCTTTTCATAGTATAATAATTGCTGATGTCGGTAATCTATGCCCTTAAACCTGTTCATCATCTCCAAGTCCATGGCATGTTGGAACCTCACCTTTATGCATTTTTCAACCTATTCCAAGCTGCAAAGGTCCTCTTTGTGTGTCACCCACCATCGCGCAGGTGTCCCCCTAACCACTACATCCATCACTTTGTCTATCTAAGCTTTTGTTCTTACATATGTTCTAGAAAATTGTCCACCCTCTCTATTCCATTGAACATTGGTGGATCACATAGATCCGACCTGATCCAACGCACTGAGTTAGTGACCAAGGCGCATCTGCATGAGGACACTTAATACAATTGATTCTTCCATAGCTCCAGTGCATCCTAGGAATCTATATCAAAGGAGAAAACACTACACCAACTTATTTCTCCATCCGCGGTGGGGTTCAAATATTCCTCCTTTATTTTGGTCACATTATATATATTTTTGATCTCGATGCTACTTGTGCCATCCTTCATCGGCTATGTATATCTCTCTCCCTCTGTAGCATCAAGTGGATCCACCACCCACAGCTCTTCGACCTCAAATGACATGCACCGCTTCTTTAGATTTAGGATGGTGTTATTGTCAAATTCCCAATCAATCCCTAACAACACTGGTTAGGGATTGGTGTCTTCCAATATTTCTATGACTTCAAAATATGGGACTGTCTTTACCCCATCAATATCCACCTCTACATTTTCCAATCTACCAATGGGATAAAATTTTGTATTGGCCTGCCAACTTTGAGTTGTAGAGGGGACCACACCAACTTTGGATTCCCCATCAACTCCCACAACTTATTAGGAAAATATTGACGTCTGACCCTAGGTCAAGCATCACGTCCTTCATTTTGTACCCTCCCAACTCAAGTGTTGAATTGAATTCTTTTCCTATGCGCCTTTCTTACTCACCCGTTGCACATTCCACTATGGTAGTTGCGCCAAAATGGGCTCCTCCATTTCAATTAACATTACCAGCTTCATGATCAGGTTGGTCAATTTACTTGAGTAGTATGTGGATCATTCAACATCTTTAGACAACATTGTAGAAACCTACTTACTTGGTCCTCATAGTTATGATTATACTCCCTTCTATGTTGTTCTTCCTCCTGCCGTGCAATTCCCTATTGATCCTTGTCATGCAGAATGGGCATCATCTCCTCCTCATGCAGTCTTCCTCAGTGATCATTCTCTTTTTTCACCCTGCATAGTTGGTCCTCCCTATGCAGAAATTCCTAGCGCAAATCCTCTTCCCTCGGGGTTGCTTCTTCGACTTCCTTTTGTGTGTCCTACAGGAATTTTCACTAGTGTGTGGCATCAAAATTCAATAAATCCTATGTAACATTCTTTATCTTGGACTCAACGGGTTTCTCTATGATACGTGCTCCAAAAATGTGTTCTCTTGTCTTGGAACCTCCTCAAGTCACTATGTTAACATTGGTCGGGTCCCCTTCATCATGATCTTCTTGTGGCTTGGTCATAACCATATTGCAGCAGCCCTTCTTTTCTTCCCACTTTGCCACCAGATTGGGCCAATCCTCTGTCAAATGCTCTGTGCTATTGCAGTACCCACAGAGGGCACAGGGTTTGTTACAAATTCTCTCCAAGTGTCCTAAATCCCCACAGTTGAAACAAATGGCTTATTTTCCTCCTCCTTCATAGCCTCTTTCTCAACCCCGATATCCACCATACGTTGCTCCCTGATTTCCTCCTTGGTTGACTGCCTTATTCTCCTCTACACCTTGGACCTAGAACACATCCGTCGTATGGTCCTTCATTAGTTGTAGTGCATGAAAATTGTTAACATCATGCCCAACTGACTTCCAAAATTCACAGAATGGGAATTCCCAATACGCATACAAAGATCACAAGGAACATCATATGGGTTGTGCAAGGAAGGATGGGGGTTTACTCTCCATTTACTTAACCACTCGTATACTCATTCATTCATCCCAAACAGTAAACAAGTTATGAGTCATATCTTTATACAATGGATACATTCATAGCCAATACATAACATGAAGTACTTTGCACAAAATTAAAGGGAACAAGCTTTTCTATTAGTCATCAAAGTAGGAGAGAATACATTCTATAGCTCTTAGCTTTTTATCCCAAAAAGGTCTCTATCTTGCTCAACAACTTAAGTTTTTCATATTACAACAACAATACCACATTAACCTCTAAGCCAACAAGTCGACATCCCTCCGACCCATTACAAAAATGCCCTTAAATAGGCTCATGATCCCCTTTCTGGTTGTTGGACTGCACGTAGCTTGATAGGTATGCAAAATGCCACTTGCAGGTTGTTACTGACGTGCAACATGAACTGTCCTCTCACTGTCCCCTAATTGTTCCCTACCTTTCCATTTTGGGTCGTCGGCGCACGACCACTTGTTCCAAAACTTGGGCGCCAACAAAAAGTAAGTGATCTTCTTCAAAATAGTAGCTATAATTTCGTAGATATAGAAATAAATATATATTTTTATAGGAAATGCTAATGGTCATAGCATTAAAGCATACACATATCATTGGAAGACCAAAAACACCTATACTCGAAGACATGAAAATATAAGGGAGGATGTTTCCATATGGTTTAGGATAGTTGACCCTTATGCACTGTTAAGACTTTCTGATATAGAATATAGAAATCTCTTTTAGACAGGTGGTCTCAAACTTTGAAGAAGAATCGCTAGAAGTGGATGTTACTTGAACAGGAAAATATAAATAAACTTTCAAATGAATCATCTGAAAATGTATTTTTAGATAAATATTCTAAAGTTGTGAAGAAGGATCGTGAGATCCATAAGGGTTTATTTTCATGCACAAACTTCCCATCATATGTTTATGGATGTATTCAATGAGGAATTGTTATTGTTTCTTTAAACCCTAGTAGCAAATATAATCTCATCGGTGTCAATTTGGCTAAAAAGTTGCAAGTCCCCTCAAAGCATATTCAAAGCACACATGTTGAGGGTGAAAACGTTCAAATGTTTAAATAGTTGAATATTACCATGGATAAATATGTGTTGCATTCATATTTTTATGATAACGATATGAATGATATGGATGTTGTTTTAGGATACCCTTGGATGGAATCTGTTGGTACAATTAATATTAGTGTGCAAAAGAAGTTCTTGAAATTTTGGTATAAGAAAGATATAATTACATTTCAAGATATTTTTCTTACTAAACAAGAAGAGCCCAAGGGAGCACATGAAGAAGTCATTGCCAGTCAAATAGTTGAAGTATCTATAGACATGGAAAATGTAGAATCTAAGGTTGAACCAAAAGAAGAAAAAGGTACATAAACACATGAAGAAAAGCTCTAGCAAGGAGATAAATAGGAAGAAGATGCTAAGGAGCTACATGACCCCAAGGAACAATAGGTTCAAGAGTCCAAGAAATATGAACCAATAGTTAAGGTTGAATTCTATCAACACCCACACTACCATGAAAAACAATATCCATCAAGGCAAGGTTGGGAGCATTGGTGAGCATGGAACCAAAAAGGAAACCAATATGAAGGAACATGGAGGACTAAAAGCAATGCATGGAGATATCATAATAGCATAGCAACAACAGGGAACTAGATGAGAAACCAGATTCAAGATCGAGGTGGTAAGGAAACAAGTGTATCCCATGTTTCACATTTCACAAGGATGGATGGATGCTCATGCTTGGTACAAGTTGCCTACATTTCTTACTAGATCAGATTATATGGCTTCATCTCAAAAATGAAACATGTGAAGGGGGTTCAAATGTTGTGTACATAGGGAAGATAATATGGGGTACCTAGGGAGGTACCCAAGGGGATATTGTATGTAGTATGGCCATAAATATGGAACAAGCACACTTGGTATTTGGTGGGTAATAAATAGGCCCACTAGGTAGTTAGAAAAAATAATATAATAATTAGGGTTAGTTGGCATAGACCCCCTTAGGAATACTCAAAAGAAAGTAATAATATACATGGGTATCATTGTATGAGATGGGTTGGATGAATTTTTTTGTAGCAAGGATAACTTGTGAAGTGATTCCTTCCATAATGAGTAATTGATGGTGTTACTCTACCCTAAGGGTATTTCTCAATATCTTGGTGATATTATTGTGGTGAATGTCTTTTGCTTATTTATGAATTAAAAGGGTTATATATCTTTGTTGTGATTCAATTTTTGGGTTAAGGATCACAACACCATCATGGGCATATTGCTTTAAATTGTTCTCAATCTTTTGTCAAAAAGAATTGGAAAAGAAAGTGGACCTCCCAAATCTTGTCTAGCATAACTTGGTCCTACGACAAGATATTCCTCCTCTTCTAATAAATATTGAAGAGCAGAAAGGGAAAATGAAAGATAACATCTATGAGATCCATGTTTCACTAGCTACTGATGAGGGACTGAAATTCAAGGGTGTAGTTGTGGGAGAGGTTTCAATTGCTTTAGATCATTAGAATTTGAATGTGGCACATTTTATTCAGTAAGGACTTCACTTTGGTCCCCTTACTCCTACTATTCAAGGATACAACTCGAAGAAAATCGGGTAAGTCACAACCTCATCCGAGTCATAGCATGTTAGGAGACACTTTAGATATTTTTGGAAAGTGGCCTACTCTAGCCGTTGGTAATAAAAATCCTAATATTGGTAAGCGTGGAAGGAGAAAGGAAAAGAACCACTTGGTATCCTTTCCAATTGGAAATCACTCTAGTTCTTTTCTTGGGGTATATGTGTAGTGTTAATCCCTAAATATGTGCACATTCCCCCCTATATTGTGGTTCATTACATTAGTTTTGATGTCGGATTTGTTCCATTAGTGGTAATTTTCATTAGTATGGTTATATTAGTTACGTCGGATTGGGTCAGTTAGTTGGCATTGCACCCCTTAGTATCCTATATATAGGAAGGAAACCTTTTCATTTGGAGTATCTTGTCTTGTCTTGTCTTGTCTTTTGTACTTAGTACTTTGTATAAGGAGGTTTCCCCCTCAAAGAGGCTTGTTATTCAACTATTTTATTCAATAAATTCGTGGAGTACTCTTTCTGATCTATTTCTACTCTTTTCATGCTCTTTTTTGGAAATTTGTTGCATAACATTTGGTATCAAAGCCCTTTCCTCAGGATTGGTTTCTTCAAAATGAGTTATCTTGGAATTTTCGCTATAAGACTCTTTATACAAGGTTTCAGAGAGCGAGACCTAAAAACCATCTAGAAATAAGGTCGAACTAACTATGTTCCAATTTTCAGATCCTGAAACATTACAGGTTCGGAGATATTCACTCCAGAAGCTAGGGTTTCTTAGTAGTCCAAAAACTAGTCTAAAATAGGTGTTCTGGGAAAAAAGGTCATATCTGAGGCATGCAAGATACAAATTGAGTGATACCTATTGAATATGAAATACGATGAACCAAAGTATCTATGGTAGGGTTTTCAACCTCAAATACGAAATATTGGACACGTGGCAGACCGTACAAGTTCATTATTCTGGAAAGACCAAAAATCAGAAGTGTTGGTATATCCGCAATAACTTCTTATTGGTACATCCAAAGTAGGTCAGACCCATGGAATTGGAAGAGGACACATCATGATACAACAGTATGAAGTTTCAAACCTAAAGGAGTAGAAATTTCAAATTTACATCAGTTTCAAGTCAGCCCTAAAGCAATCTTTCAATTAGGGTTTGAAAAGGTAAGCCATTTTTTATTTTTAATAATTTTGAGTAGAAGGATCTAATTGTGGTGACACCTAAGGTGTGATATCTATTTATATTTTTCAAAATTCCACCAAAAGGAAGTGTAAAGACTCACACTCCATCCAAACCACCAGGGGATCCATCCTCGACGTATGATGAAAGGGAAGACCTCTCTTTTCGAGTGTCCCAGTTGGAAGATATGATTAAAGGGTCTGTGAAAAACGTTGATTTGGATAATTTAGAGGAGAAGTTGACTAAAATGGAGGAAAATATGAAGGGTTCAGTGATAACAATTGATTTACTCAATATAGACGAGAAGTTGATGGGAAATATGACAAATATTGCTAATCTCGTACAAAATTCAAGGGAGACTCTTCCTACAGGTGAGGATGTGTTCCAGAATACTCAGGAGAATAAAGATAATTCTCATGTTGAGAAAAATTCCATGAATAAGAATACTCCAAGAGGAAATGATTCTAGTAATGGAATTCATCAGGGATGGTCACAAAGGGGTACCCAACTTCCCAAGATTGACATGAGAAATTTTGATGGTAATGATCCAATAACATGGATATTCCAAATGGAGCAATTCTTTGATCTACACCAGGTTCCAACTTTGCAAAAGGTAACTATTGCATCATTATATTTAGACCTTGATCAATGGTACCAATGACTTTGTGACCGTAAAAAGGACTCTATTATATCTTGGTATTTATTCACTGAAGAATTGATTGCACATTATGGGGATATTAATAGAAATACCTTCTTCTCCAGTTAATAAATCTCAAGCAAAAAGGTCTAGTTACAAAGCACATCAAACAATTTTAGAATCTAAGTCTTAGAGTGAAGAACATTTCAGAAGATAATATGTTGGATCTCTTTATTGGCAGCTTGAAGGATAACATTCAACATGAGGTGTGTCTATTTGAACCACCATCCTTGGAGAAGGCCTTCATGATGGAAAGGAAGGTTGAAAGTAAAAATATGGCGATGGCTACTCAAAAGACCACCTTCAAAACATATCGAGATAATACTGTTACTTCTTCTAACCCACCTCAAAGGTTGACACCTCAACAACTAGAGGAAAGAAGATCAAAAGGCCTATGCTTTAATTGTGCCAACAAGTATAGTAAGGGACATAAGTGTGGTGAGCAGAAATTATTTTACATAGATTATGAAGAGTAAGAACCAAAAGAATAAGAACCATCTCCAGATGAATAAATAGAAGATACTACTTCAGAAGAGATTACTTCCACCATATCATGTCATCTATTGGCTGGAATTAGCACTTATCAAACTCTCAAGATCGAAGGATTTATCAAAAATAAAAATGTAACAATGTTGATTGATTCTGGTAGTACTCATAATTTCATTCACTATAAATTAGCAAAAGATGTCAATTGCTTTGTATATCCAGCACCAGAGTTTCAAGTAATGATTGCAAATGGAGGAACTATCAACTACTCAAGGAAATGCCATAATATAAATCTTAACATGGAGGAATATGTATTGAATAGTCCAATGATTGCTATTCCAATGGGTGGTGTTGATGTTGTCTTAGGAGTTTAATGGTTACAATCCTTGGGAACTATGGCTTTTAATTTTCAGAATCTTTTCATGAAATATTTATGGGAAGGATAGGAATATGAACTACAAGGTATCACAGGGAAACCAATCAAGGTGATAAGATCTATGGTATGACAAAATTGATGAAAAGGGGACATCAAGGTGTAATTTCACAATTATGCTCATTGGATGTTCAAACATCTGAGCCTCCTATTTCCCCAAATATCCAAATGGTATAAAAATTCCAAGGTATTTGAAGATATTCCAAAAGGTCTTCCAGCTGTCTGAGATTTTGATCATTCTATTCCCTTAATTCCAGGAAGTGCTCTTCCTAACAACAGACCTTATAGATACCCCTATTGACAAAAGAGTGAAATTGAGCATATGGTTGAAGAAATGTTAGAGGCTAGCATAATTAAGCCTAGCCAAAGTTCTTACTCTGCACCAGTGGTAATGGTACACAAGCCGGATGGATCATGGCGTATGTGTCTAGATTATAGAGAGCTCGACAAGATCACCATTAAAGATAAGTTTCCTATTCATGTCATTGATGAATTTCTAGTCATGCCATTTGGTCTCACAAATGTGCCTTCCACATTTCAAGGTTTGATGAATTCCATTTTCAAGGCTTTTCTTAGAAAATTTGTGCTAGTATTCTTTGATGATATACTAATCTATAGCAAGTCTTGGGAAGAACATGTTCAACATGTTGATAGGGTACTACAACTACTACATGAGAAAAAACTATATGCAAAACCTTCCAAATGTTTCTTTGGGGTGAAGGATGTAGAGTATTTGGGTCATATTGTATCTCATGAAGGTATCAAGGTAGACCCTAACAAAATTAAATCCATGATAGACTGGTCGATTCCCAAAAGCCTGAAGAATATTTGAGGATTATTAGGTCTGACAGGGTACTACCGCAAGTTTGTTCAAAATTATGGAAGAATAGCAACACCTCTAACAACATTATTGAAGAAAGATGCATTTTCTTGGACTCCAGAGGCAAATCAAGCTTTTGAACAACTTAAACAGGCAATGTGCACAGCTCCTGTATTGGCTATAACAAACTTCACAAAAACCTTTATTGTGGAATGTGATGCTTCAGGAAATGGCATTGGCGTTTTTCTAATGCAAGAAGGTCATCCACTTGCTTTCACAAGTCATCCAATCAAGGGAAAGAACTTACAGAAGCCCATTTATGAGAAGGAAATGTTGGCAATACTACACGCTCTTAATAAATGGTGTCCTTACCTAATAGGTAGGCACTTCAAGGTCAAAACAGATCATGATAGTCTTAAATACTTCTTGGAACAGAGACTATCTTCGGAAGAGCAACAAAAGTGGGTAACCAAGTTGTTGGGATGTGAATTTGAAATCATCTATAGAAAGGGGAAACATAATGTGGTGGCAGATGCACTCTCCAGAAAAGATGAAGATGTTGGGGCATTGCTTTGTTCCATTTCCATTCTACAACCAGATTGGGTAGTAGCAGCAAGGGAAGAATGGAAAAATGACCTATCAGTGTGGATGCTCATTCAAAAGCTACAGAAATATCCCAGTGTATTATATACTTTTGTGTAGAAAAACGGTTCACTATGGTATAAGGATCGCTTATATTTATGAAAAAACTCCCAACTCAAGCAGGAGGTCCTTTCGGAATTACATGCCTCTCATATAGGTGGGCACTCCGGATTCCTGAAAACTTACCACAGGGTCAGGAAGGAATTTTTTTGGGAAGGTCTTAAATCTAATGTACAAAGGTTCGTGGACAAATGCTTGGTTTTCTAATAGAATAAGGGTGAAACAGTTAAGACCCTAGGACTTATGCAACCATTAGACATACCTTGTCAGCGTTGGGAGGAAGTCTCCATGGATTTTATCATAGGTCTACCCAAGTCTGAAGGAAAGAATGTTATTATGGTGGTTGTTCATGTTGGTTGTGGAGCCTAATCTTCCTTATTTAGAGGTCACGTTTCAGTCGTGTCTGGATCCCAGCCCGTGACAGGGGATTTGGGGGGGATTTCCCCCAAAAAATAGTCGCCATGGGGGGTCCAGAGGAGGGGCCCCTGGTGGGGGTTCGTGGTTAGTTCCCCCGCAACAAAAATTTTGGAAAAAATGCCTTATAAAATTTTGTAATTTCATAGCCATAACTTGGTCCATAATGGGTGATTTAGGGGCCCATGGTATTGGGTGTTCCATATTATTTTCCCATGGTAATCCATCTTTAAAAGGAAGGAATTATAATACGGTTGTGTATTGTAGCGTTATAAATATCTCTAATTGTGTGAGAAAGACTGTGAGAGAGTGAAGAGGAAGTTGCAGTGGATGTGCCACAAGTTGTATCCCTCCATTTGTTGGATGGTATAATAATAAGGACTAACAATTTCTGTGTGGACGTAGCCCATCTTGGGTGAACCACATTATATTGGTGTCTCTCTTGTAATGTGTTTTATGTGATTTATATTTGCATCTTGTTTATTGTTATTGCTCTATGATCCTATTTTTCTAACAGTTGATAGACTCACAAAGTATGCACACTTTTGTGCACTCTCTCACCCTTTTAATGCAAGTACAGTAGCTGCAGCCTTTATGGAAACTGTTCAAAAGTTACATGGAAATCCGAAGATTATTTTAAGTGACAGAGATCCAATTTTCACTAGAAAATTTTGGACTGAATTATTTTCTTGTTTTGGTACTCAATTGGCTCACAACTCATCTTATCACCCTCAATATGATGGGAAAACTGGGATAGTGAACAAGTGTTTGGAAGGATATCTTTGTTGCTTTGCATATGATAAACAAACACAGTGGGTGAAATGGTTGCCTTTGGTAGAATGGTCGTACAATATTTCCTTCCATACATCATCAAAAATGTATCCATTTATGGCACTTTATGGGTACCAACCTCCATCTATCACATCTCCCTTAAGAGGAAAATCTAAAGTTCAAGTCGTGGAAGATCACATAGAGCACCAGCAAGAAGTTCTATAGGTACTTAAGGACAACCTGACTATGTCAAAAAACAAGATGAAACAACAAGATGATCAACATCGCAATGAAAGGAGTTTTGAAGAAGGGGATTGGGTATTTTTGAGGCTACAACCTTACAAGCAGATGTCTCTCAAGCAACTAAATAAGGACAATAAATTAGCACCCCAATGTTATGGTCCTTATAAAGTGTTGTAGAAGATTGGTAGTATGGATTACAAATTGGAGCTCCCTTCATCCTTAAGAGTACATCCATTTTTCCATGTTTCTTGCTTAAAGAAGGTAATAGGAGACAAGATCCCAATTCAAACAATATTTTCGGATCTTGTTGAAGAAGGAAAATTCATATTGGAACCTAAACAAATCAGTGAAACAAGGAACAAACAGCTACGAAATCGGGCTATTACTGAGTACCTCATAAAGTGGAAGAACTTACCAGTTGAAGATTCAACATAGGAAGATGAGCCCTTTATACAGAGGCATTCGCCACTAATCAAGCGTTGAGGACAACACTTGTCTAAAGGGGAGGGGCATGTTAATCCCTAAATATGGGCACATTTCCCCCTATATTGTGGTTCATTATATTAGTTTTGATGTCGACGTTGGTCCATTAGTGGTAATTGTCATTAGTATGGTTATATTCGTTACGTCGGCTTGGATCAGTTAGTTGGGATTGTACCCCTTAGTATACTATATATAGGAAGGAGACCTTTTCATTTGGAGTATCTTGTCTTGTCTTTTCTTGTCTTGTGTACTTAGTACTTTGTATAAGGAGGTTGCCTCCTCGAAGAGGCTTGTTATTCAGCTATTTTCTTCAATAAAGTCATGGAGTACTCTTTCTTATCTATTTCTGCTCTTTTCATGCTATTTTTTGAAAATTTGTTGCATAACATGTAGGTTGTTAGTACAAACATTTATCCCTTGAATTTCAATGGAAATGGTTGTTACCCTTTGAGATCTAAAAGATTGGATATTAACTCTAAGGTATGGTTTATGGGGATTTAGGGTTGGACAAGCCTAAGGATAGTGCTATTAGTTATATCAATAGAAAATCTTATCTCCAACATGCTCAGGAAAGGAGAGTCAATGGGATATAACAAGTCAAGCATACTTTGATTTTTCGGGTTCTTAAAGCAAGCCGACCCCACATGGATGTTATCTGATGTTAATTCTTTTATTAAATATTAGGGGTTTGGGTAATCAAAACAAGAATCTTTCCCTCACTAGGTTAGTTGAGAAGGAGAAACTTGATATTATTATATTCAATGGCACTATTGTAAGTAGAGATTTCGAGTTAATAGCCTTAGGAAATAGCTTAAAAGGTGGTATTTTTATGTTCTGCAATTGGACTCTTTGGTAGCCTTATTACAATTTGGAACCCCACATTATCCCAACAAATTATTTTGTTGTTTATTTAGGTTTGTGCATGGAAATCATGAGTGAAGTTCTTGGTCAACCTCTTCTTGTGATCAATGTGTACAGTTTGTATGGGAAGAAGCATGCTTTCTATGATCATTTTTTTTCTCTCTATAAATGCTAAAAGAGGGGAGGATGATTATTGTTGGGGATCTTAATTTAACTTTGAACGGGAAAGAGTTATGTGGTTAGCCTACTAGGGTTGATAGATTTGCATATTACTCCATTCATCAGTTTGACGTTAGTGGTTTAGTGGATGTGGAGCCAAAACCCCTCAAGCCTACTTGGAGAATCAATAGAAGAGGTTGGGACAATGTCTCAAAGTAGCTTGATCAATTCCTTGTGTCTAATGTAGTTCTACAATCAGTGGACAAATATAGATTGTGGGTGGAAGTTGAGGGCATTTCCGGTCATTGTCGAATCCTACCTTAATTGGAACAAAGGGATAATAAGCCATCAAGCCTATTTAAATTTAACTTAGGATGGCTTATTGAAATGATTTTCAAAATTTAGTGAGAAATCTCCAGAAGCTATATGATAGTAATGTCAATATTTCTACTAGTGAATAGTTTGCAGCCTTTTTTAAATTAGTTCATGGCGATGTGGTCCGCCGAAAGACACAAGAACAAAGCAAAACTTATACTAGATGTTGAAGCTAAACTAAAACTCTATTTTTTAACAATGGTTTTGGTACTTTCAGCAGGGAATAACTTATTATATTGAAGGAACTTGAATCTAGGGAAAAGAAAATGCTACTTAATAAGGAAGTTGAATGCAGATTAAAAATTTGAGCAACATTGCTTGAATTGGGTGATGATAAAACAACTTGTTTTAATCAATTTGCAAGCCATGGAAAAAGTATAAACTTGATTTCGGATATATAGAAAAAGGATAGGTAGACTGGGAAGGGTTTTAATGGTTTAATTGTTTTAGATTCAAACATTTTGAAGAGATATATAAGGATCTTGACAGAGAAAACATAGTTGAAATTAACAAAATTGTTTCATACTTTCCCCAAATTATGTCAAAGGAAGATAATTTGTTTATGTGTGAGGGAATCACAAAGGATGAATTAATGTGAGTGATTTCTTCTTTAAAAATAAAAAATAAAAATAAAAAATAAAAAATCCCTGGCCTAGATGGTTGGACTATAGAATTTTACTTGGGCCTTTTTTTTTATCTTTTAGGTGAAGACTTGTTTAGGGTTGTTAAGGAGGTTAGAAGATCTAGAAAGGTGTTTGTATATTTTAATACAACCTTCATTATTCTCATCTCGAAGGTAGAAAAGCCTTCTTCTTTTGATGACTTTAGGCTAATAGGTCTACGTAATTTAGTTTACAAGATCCTATCTAAAGTAATTTTTGTCTTCCTTAGAATATTATTGTCCAAGGTTATATCTACTGGGTAATTTGGGTTCCTTGAGGGGAGGTTTATTCATGAGGCTATAGGATCGACACAAGAAGCTTTGCACTTTATTAGTAGAAGAAAATTACAAATGTCACTATGAAATGAGATCCGTCTAAAGCATTTGACATAACCTACTATCTCTACTTGAGGTTTTTAATAATTCACATTAGCTTTAGTGTTCAAGTAGTGAGTTGGATCATGCATTGTGTCGTGCCAATTTCCTCTGTTGTCTTAAAAAATGCAGTTGCCTCAGCTTTCTTCAAACCTACTAGAGGGTTAGGTCAGGGCTACCCATTATCTCTTTATCTATTCCTTCTAGTGGAAGAGGGTTTGAGCAGGATATACTAGCAGTAAAAATGGACAAGAAAATGCAAGTCATCAAGGTGGGGGGTTTGGAGTTTCTTGTGTACTTACTCCCTCTAGATGATGTTCTCCTTTTTTCTCATGGTTTTGTGGGGGAGGAAATGAATTTTCAGTAAATACTACAACTCTATTGCAAGGGAATTTGAATGGAGGTTAATATTCTCAAGTCTTCTTTTATTTTCAATTGTGTGAGGGAGGCGGTGGAACAAGATGAACTCATTTGGAATGGGAACAAGGTTGCAGGCTATTATTCATCAAATTGGGATATGAAGTCTTATTTTCATCTAATGAGTAAGAGCGAATTTGGTGGTGGTCCAAGATTTGGAAGGTAAGGGATCCAAATAATACTAAAGTGTTTATGTGGCTTTCTCTTATGAACATGGTTCCTACTTAGGATCCATTACAAAGAAGATAAAACATGGCCCTAGCATCTGTATTTTAAGTAGGAATAGGGAGAAAAATGTATCCCATTTGTTTCTCTATGTCTTTATGCATTAGAAGTTTGGAAATATGTATATCAGTGGATTGGTAGTAACAGTTATTTGCAGGGTTGGACTATCAAGAATAGGATCATGGAGAAATAAAAACAAAATGAATGTGGAAATAAAACACAGAAGAAAATAGTACATGAGAGATACAGATATACGTTGTTCACCCGATATGGGTTGCATCCACAAACAACCAGTCCCTCCTTTATTCCATACAAAAAAATGAAAGGATAAAACCTACAGCACATTCGTTGCAACCTCCTCTTCACTCTCGCATACTCTCCTCTCTAACACTACATAGTTGTATTATAATTCCCTCATAAAAGAGGGTTCCTTCTAGGGAAAAAAGGCACCAACATAACTTATACCTTCATATATGTGACCTTATGATGAGCATTCTATAATGACTATGAAATTACAATATTTTACAAGGCATTTTTCCAAAAAAATCTCCTCCGATGGGGGCTCGAAAAGGTTATTACCGCCCCCTTGGACCCACTAGCGACAATAGTGGGGGGGAATCTGTTGGAGAGAACTTCCGCAGCATTTAGAAAGCTGCTAATTTTGGGAAGTTAACCAATTTTGGAGAGAAAGTACCAATTTTGGCGGTAAAACAAAGATATCGCCGTAGCGCAAATTCCGTCGGGAATCACGGCGATAGGTACAGAAAAGTCAAAGCATGTGGTACAAAGAAGAGGCCGAAGGGAGAGCTCAACCACCGTAATAAAGGCGCCGAAGATGAAGAGAGGGTTCAGCTACCCTCATTAAGAAGAAGGACTACAGTCAGCGTTGCTTGAACCAAGAAGAAGCAACGGGCCGATGCATTAAAGACTAAGGACTGCAGGAAGCGGCGACGAGACAGGAGGCGGCTATGGAAGTACAACTAGTTGACTGTAAATGGTTAGGGTTGAGTCACTGTTGGGATAAGGCCCACAGTTTTGTAACTGCGATGAGACCTTCGGGCCATCTATATATAGGAGTCTTTTTATATGAAAAGGGGTTGGCCACATAGTGATAGAAGCTATTAGGTAGAGGGTAGTCGAGTCTTTTGTTGATACAGAGTCTGAACATCCCCCAGAGACAGGGTCCGACCCATTGAGAGATTGTGCAATCCACTGGGATTGAAAAAGAAAGAGAATGCATTGTAAGAGGCAGGAGAAGAAGAGAGGTCTATAGAGAAGGGCTCCTACTGAGGGGGAGTTTCCCAGAAGACCCCTGTTGCAAGAGTGTGATAGAACTGCGTTTTACTCTCTATGATTGTTAACAGGGAACACAGTTCCCGTGAATGCAGCTCCTCTCCTGGGAGTGATAACGTGCTTATCCAAGTAGCGTGATTGTAGTTGTGTAGCTGTTGCTCTTATTTACTTATCTCTATTATACATGAATGCTTCCTTCAGTTTATGAGTACTGTGTATGGTTTTCAGTTTAGTTTTGGTTGATGTTTAGCCATTGTAAGAATCATATCTAAATCCTAGCGAATTAGGTCTCTGTGTAATAAATTATAAGGCTCGAATATGAAGTGAATGTAATGCATGAAGAGTGTAACTAGAACAGTGCTCGAAGTAATACTCTATACAGTCACATCGTCACAAAACATCAAGGGGCAGGCACATTAGCAAGGGTTATGCTTAGAGATTAAAATGATATCATTATCTCAGTAATAGGATAAGGGAGGGAAAGACCGCCTTTTAATCCAGGAAGCGGTAAGAACCACATACCGCAGGGACGGAAAGGAGGAAGATATCGCATCCGCGATGTCTTGGGTATCGCTAGGCAGGCTCATATAAGGGGAAGACTTATCGCACTTCCTGCGTGATGCGATAAGGCAGGGGTATAGCCGGAGTAATATGGTGAGGTAGGTTAGCCCTTGAGGAGAGAGCAAGGGTGGGGTTAAGCACCCTGGATGCCTCGGAACTTGGTTGAGGACACTTGAGTCTTCCGCCACCCATTAGAATCACTTCGGGTGAGACTTCAGGTTGCTTCTGCGACCTGTTGCCGAAAGGGCCAGTGAGCTAAGGGTCTGTTGGTCTAGAAGGCACGGCTAACCCGGGTCTACCCAGAAAGCAGGGAAGATCAACAAATGGTTCCGTTGCCGGTTTGAACACATTGAGCTGATGTTCTGTTGGCATCCTACCAAGCAAGAACTTAACCAGTGGGTTGAGTCAAAAGAAAGAGAGTTTGTTGTAAAAGAAAACAAGAATCCTAGACTGAGCACTGAGGCTTGGCTACAGAAGCACATTTTTACAGATCTCCATGAGACATTCTTCGTAACCTATGCTATTGAGTTATATGGTTGGTTATCAAAGCTTGCTGACAACAGCGGTTCCAAGTCGAATCGAGAAGTTGTCTGGACAGCAGGGCTGATTCAGACCTTGAAAGGTGTCGATAATCCCATCTCACGCGCAGTAGACTTCTGGCTCGCGGGTTTGCTGGAAGGCTTCATCATAGAGTTCGCGGTTGATCAGAGAAAGAGTTTCAGCGCAGCAGAGCAGTACTTCTTCAAGGGTTATCGCGGTAAGTACCTAAATTCTCTAAATCTGTCCATTAAGCAATTACTATATGAAAAAGGAGTACTGGATATGATCTCAGATGAATAGTAGTATGATACTGTAATGTCAGTAGACTCTGAGAGTGATTACGAGCATCTTGGACATACACGTAGTGGTAAAAGATATAGAGTCAACGATTCATCCTCCTCTGAAGAAAACAGCTCAGATAGCCCTAGTCAGCCGATTCAGAACCCTAGGACTCCTCAAAAACCAGTCGAGACTCAGAGTAATCCCGCAGGAACCCCGTCCAGTAGCTCTCATACAGCGCATACTACCGCTACACCCTCTACATCTATACCGCCGAGTGGTAGTAATACAGCAAACCAGAACCCACCACCTAGAAACAGAATGGGAGATGATATGAAGTTACCAACCTTCAAAGGTACAGGGTCGGAGGACCCTGAGCAACACTGGTTCTTATGCGAAGCCATATGGACCATTAAGCAAATACAAGATGATAATGTCAAGCTTGTCCAGTTGGCCACCACATTCAGAGAAAGAGCATTAACTTGGTATATGAAGTATACCACTGGACATAACAGAACGCTTGCACAGGTTAGAACTGCTATGATCAAAGAGTTTAAAAAACCTAAATCCGAGTCACAGTGCATAGCAGAACTTAAAGATATTAAGCAATCGCCTACGGAGACTGTTTGGGATTTTGACCAGAGATTCAAAACCCTCATTGATCAGGTAAGCTTTGAGCTTGCGCCTCAACAGCATAAAGAATGGTTTATCGCAGCAATGTTACCACACATCAGACTTCCACTAATGCAACAGAAATTAAATACACAAGATGAAGCATTAGAAATGGCAATGAAACTAGAGGCTTCACCTCTAGCGGAGACTAGCACAGGTATCACTAATCTGCAAAATCAGCTAGCTAACCTCACCTTACAGCTGCATGAAATTAAGAAAGGAAAGGAGGTTGCGCATGAAATTTGGTGTACTAAGTGTAAAGCGCAGGGACACAGTAAGGATAACTGCCCTGTCTTTGTTGACTATATCGCCAGTGGAGCTCCTAACCCGTTGATGCAGAATCAGGGGCCATGGTGTGAGATTTGTAGAACCAGAGGACACAGTCCTCAGGAATGTCCTCTCCTTCAAAAATATGTGCAGACACCAAAGAACCTATATTGCAATTTTTGTAAATCTGTGGGACATGACGAAAACAACTGTAGAGCTTATGAGTTAATGATAGAAAGAAAGCATGACCTTTACAGAGTTCAGTCAGAAGCATCTGGACCAGCAGTACGTCCACAAACTGATCCGGCTCAGGGAGGCCGTGGAGGAAATTTTAGAGGTCGAGGACGCGGAGGAGGCTACGAATCTGGCCGTGGCCGTGGACCTATAACCTGTTATAATTGTGGAGGCACAGGACATTACGCTAGAGACTGTCAGAACCCTACTACAACGTGCAAGTATTGTAAATCTTATGATCATACAATAGAGGAGTGTCCCATCTTGATAGCTAAGATCAAGGACGCCAAGCCAGCAACCAATCAGACTATCCAGTTTATCGCTGCTGAGCAGAAAGAAACAGAACCACGAGTTAATATTGTAACTCGCAGTGGTCTTTCTACAAGTAACATATCGTCGGATGAAGAAAAAACGACAGGAACGCAGTGGGTGCGCAAAGCTCCAGAAAAACCTATCCCACTTGATCTACAGAAGAATAAGGAGGAATTTCAGCAAACTAAGACCTCCTTTGCTGAACAGACACATTCCAGATCACCATTATTACCATCTCAGGGTATACCGCGGAAGCCACCACATGATGCTAGTACTGTGCAGATACCGCAGGTTAGCACATCTGGAAGATGCGACGAAGAGGTAGTGACAGGAAACGTACAATCCTTCCTGCAGAGTTGTTTGAAACTTCTGAGAAATGGGAAAGCTGTAGAGGAACTGCAGAAAGTTATCGATCAATGTCAGCAGAGCCCTTCCTTGAGCAACACACAATGAACTATCCACCATATAATGGGCCACACAAGGACAGGAAGAGAGATGAGGCTTACAGCGCAGATCGGACTATTTGAAATGGATGAGGTTATCCTAGATTTAGGATCAGAAGTAAATGTCTTGACTAAGCAGACATGGGAACAGATGGGTAGTCCAACACTAAGCAGATCCCCTATCCACCTGAGACTAGCCAATCAGCAGAGAATATCACCGATGGGTCGCCTATCGCATGTCCCAGTGGACATCGATGGAGTTCACACGTATGCCGATTTTGAGATCATAGAAATTATTGGTGATACCAAACCCTATCCAGCTCTATTAGGTATTGATTGGGCTTTTGATAACAAGGCTGTTATCAACTTGAAGAAAAGGCAGATGACATTTGAAGATGCTCAAGTCTGGGTTATCGCACCACTAGACCCTTTACAGGGTCCTCGCTACATTGAGCCGATCAAAGCAGAAGAGGAGGTGCATAACATGGAAAATTTGTACCAAATGACTTCTAATCAGACAGATTACATTGATCCTACAGCTGATGGACATATTAGCTGGAGATGTGATAGCTCATGCACATCAGATTCAGATGTCGGCTTAGAGAATTGGCAAAATAGACTCCACGAAGTTTCTACTCGCAGATGCGCATTCATGACTAAATCACTGCGATGGATTGGGGCAGAAACCAGGTATATTCCAACTTTTGATGGATTAGCGGACGTCAATGATTTTTTGCAGCAGTTTGAACAAGAGATTCCTCAAGAGCAGAGGATGGAGGTTTTTGACCTTGCAGTTCGAGCCACACCTGCAAGATGGTGGTACACACACAAGGAACATATCGCATCATGGTATGATTGTAAGAGACTGATGCGCATTAGATTCTCTAAAGAAAGAGACTGTACACCGTGCAAATACACAGGAGAGAGTGATCCCAGAACACACATTATGATCTGTGAACAGACCTGGTTAAAAATTCCAGCAGAAGAATTGGTTCATTTATTTATTCACACACTGGATACAGTTCCACGGAACTGGTATACAGAAACAGAGCTAAGAAAAGGAACTATCTCATGGCCTATTATGATTGAAAACTTTTTGCTCACGTTCAGTTTTGAATCTGAGTATCCAAGCATTGATCGGGCCTTGAAGATCATAAAGACTAAAATATTTGAGGATTGCCCATTACCAGCGGATTCGCAACCCGAGTGGGCTATTCAGATGGAACATGCTTTGGAATGTTACAACTTCGCACAAGATTCAGGCGATGAGGATGAAGATCCTCGCAGTATCAATATCGCAGAAACAGAAGGTACGCGTGAAGTTGAAGGTCCACACTTAGAAATCCCAGCTGTAACAGAACCAATCAAGATTAAAAAAAGCAATATTGGCACAGAAACAGAACCTAAGTTTGCCTCTATTGGAGACTATTGGGATGATGAGACAATTGGCCAAATCACAGACCTATTACATGAGTATCAGGACCTATTTCCTACCAACTTTACAGAAATGAAGGGAATAGTGGGTGACTTAGGAGTCATGAGGATACCGCTTAAGGAGGATGCTAAGCCGGTTAAGCAACGTCCATACAGGTTGAACCCGCGGTATAAAGCAAAAGTAAAAGATGAAATAGATAAGATGCTAGCAGCAGGCATCATTGAGCCTATTGAAGAAAGTGAGTGGGTTAGTCCCATGGTAGTACAAGAAAAGAAAACAAAAGGAGACATCAGGATCTGTGTCGACTTGCGCAAACTGAATGATGCATCGCTGCATGACCCATTTCCGACACCCTTCACTGATGAAGTCTTAGACAATGTTGGAGGACAAGAAATCTATTCATTCACTGATGGCTTTTCAGGCTATCACCAGATAAGAATCCATCCAGACGACAGGCATAAGACCACGTTTGCGACAGAATGGGGATCCTTTCAGTATACGGTAATGCCCTTTGGTCTTAAGAATGCCCCAGCAATTTTTTCTAGAGTAGTTGTTGCTGTCTTTAAGGAATACATCCATCGATTTCTAGAAGTTTATTTTGATGATTGGACTGTATTTGGACTACTCAAGAAGCACATAGGAAATCTGAGATTAATGTTTGAAAAATGTAGACAGCACCATATTTCCCTTAAATTAAAAAAATGTATATTTTGTGCGCCTTTTGGTACGTTGTTGGGTCACATTGTGTGCAGACAAGGCTTGATGGTAGATCTTGCGAAGATCGCCATCATTGTCAATTTACCAGCACCTAACTCAGTAAAGCAGCTGAGAACTACACTTGGTCATACCGGGTATTACAGAAAGTTTATCAAGGGTTATGCCAAGATTACCACACCAATGGAGAAATTATTGAAGAAGGATATCAGATTTCAGTGGAATGAGGAATGTCAGAAGAGTCTTGACACTCTAAAAGAAAAAATGGTTACAGCACCTATTCTGGTATTTCCAGATTGGAACAAGCCTTTTCATGTTCATGTGGATGCATCTGGCATCGCACTAGGCATTATCCTCACGCAACCAGGCGAAGGGGGTATTGACCACCCTATCGCATATTCGAGCAGGAGATTATCGACAGCTGAGAAGAATTACACCACCACAGAGAGAGAAGGGTTAGCAATGGTGTATGCTTTACAGAAATTTCGGCACTATCTGTTGGGTGCCCCATTCAAGATGTTCACCGACCATTCTGCATTAAAGTACTTGGTCAATAAGCCCGTGTTAGGGGGAAGAATATGCAGATGGCTGTTGTTGTTTCAGGAATATGATTTCGAAATCATTGTCAAGCCAGGAAGACTAAATGCAGGACCTGATCACCTGTCAAGGATAGACTCAGGCGAAGAACCAAGTAACTTAGAGGATAACTTGCCTGATGCGCAATTGTTTTCTATTCAGGTCGCAGACGAATATTATGGAGACATAATTCAATTTCTCACTATAGGGTGGGCACCGCCTGAGTTTACCAAGCAACAAAAGAAACAATTAGTGGTGAAAGCAGCAGACTTCACCTTGATTGCAGGACACCTCTATAAGTTGGGCCCAGATGAAATTTTGCGCAGATGCGTTATGCCCCATGAGAAACAGACCATTCTTAAGGAAGCACATTCGGGCATCGCAGGAGGCCATTTCGCAGGGAAGCCTACCGCTCAGAAAATCCTATCAGCCGGATTATGGTGGCCTACGTTACATAAAGACAGTAGAGAGTTTTGCAGATCATGCGATATCTGCCAGAGGACGGGAAATCCCTCCAGAAGAGATGAAATGCCGTTGCGACCACAGATAACGCTACGCGCATTTGATAAGTGGGCTATAGACTTCGTGGGTCCTATTAACCCCCCAGGAAAACGAACTGGTGCGAGATATATTATTACAGCAACAGAATACCTCACCAGGTGGGCTGAGGCAAAACCAGTCAGGAATTGTGATGCTGCTACAGCAGCACAATTTATTTTTGAAAACATCATCACCAGATTTGGATGCCCAGTGACTTTGATGAGTGATCAAGGCACACATTTTTTGAACTGCACCATAGAAGCCTTAACAGAGGAATTTGAAATCCAGCACCATAAGAGTACACCTTACCACCCTCAAGCTAATGGTACGGTGGAGGCTTTCAATAAGATATTAGAACATGCCCTTACAAATATTTGTAACAGTCAAAGGGATGATTGGTACCTTAGAGTCAATGCTGTATTATGGGCTTACAGGACCACGTGCAAGAAACTAACAGGGCACACACCTTTCAGCCTGGTATATGGACAAGAGGCTGTTATGCCTATGGAATACATTTTACCCAGTCTAAGGATTGCTCAGCTTACAGAGATGGCTGATTCTGATACTTTAGAGGAGAGATTGGCACAGCTGCTCAATCTGGAGGAAGACAGATTTATCGCAGGATTCCATCAGAAAGTGCAGAAAGCACGAGAAAAAGCTTGGCATGATAGGCACATCAAGAACAAAACCTTTCAGCTTGGAGACTTGGTACTCCTTTATGACAGTAAGTTTATAAAGTTCCCTGGAAAATTCAAAACTCATTGGTTAGGGCCATATCAAATCCAGCAAATAACAGATGGAGGTGCTATCCAGCTTCGTACTATGAGTGGGGAGTTTCTTCCTACCTTGATCAATGGCAGTAGGCTTAAGCTGTATCGCGAAGGCCATGCTACCTCCTAGCCCTAGCCCAGAAAAGAAGCAAATGGTGCAGATGTTCAGTGTAGTTGAAATGAAGCATCGCACCCTAAGGAGTCTACACCGGGAAATACTTTAGGTAAGAGTTTGCAGCACGCTTTCCTGGTTGTTGCGATAATTTTGATATGAGGCGAGTTTTTGGCACTTTCCATTTCCAGACGATGCGATATCGTATCGCAGAGGACAGAAAACAGATTGATGCGATACCAAATTTTGAATTGATCAGAGGGCTATTCACTTCGCCTTCTGACAAGCATTAACTGCACGGCTGACAAGTATCTGTTGTACTAAGATTTGGCAGCAGTACGGTGATTCTTCTAGATTTGGAAAATCCGATGCGACACCACTCCGGCGCACAGTTTCCCAGCGAAATTTCAAACGGCGTTTTCAATAAATGGGCGCGGGGTGCTGTCTTGTCTATGCATTAAATGCCGCCAACGGGCCCAGTTACTGGTCCGTTGCCGTTTGAAGTTCCCGCCTTATGATAAATACATGTCTTATTCAAAGAATGGAGCTACTTGGTCATTTTCACCGAAAGAGTTGAGCGCAATTGAGCCGAGCCAAGCGTATTCTCAGCAGAATTCTTAGCAGGGAAGCCAAAAACAGTTGCAGACTTTGATTTGTATCAGATTAGCAATCATAGGAAGTCTAGAGTACTACAGGGGAAGGTTCCTCGCGCCAGACGAGCCTCTCGAAGACGTGTTGCAGAGATTCCAAAGGGGTGGAATTGAGTGTGCTATGACTTCAGTTGTGGCGAAGAAAGGAAAGAAAGTTACTGCTGGTTCTCCATCCACACGCCAGTCACCGAGAACCTTAGCTAATATGGAGTATAGCGAGACCCCGAGTAGCACAGAGTCAGAAGAACCGGAGCAGGAACTTCCGAAAGAAGTCACAGTCGCTACTGTATACTTCCCGCCCAGGATAGAAAATGCGCCAGCAATTGTCCTTCCAAAATATTTTAGATATGAACTCGTACTCCCACCACTGGATAAGCGAGTGAAGGAAGAAGGTAACCTGTGGGGGAATATGCATGCTGTTAAGTTTGCTGATTATAATCTGAGAGATTATAAGCTGTACCCACAATTCCGTCGCGATCGTTATATGACGATTCAGAGGAACCCAAGGACAGAGCGCGATGAGTTCGTCCCCATGGACCATGTAAGCCATCTAGCACCATCGGGACTGCTCAATCTCCTGGACATTCCACACTTTGGATGAGGCTCAGAGGTAAATGCTGTAGTGCGGATGATACTCTCATGTGTGCATGGTGGTTACTTATGGTTGGGTAACCGGATAGATGTTAATGTTGACCTTATTCACCGCATTACCGGTCTGTCGAAGACTGGCTTCGACCCACAGATAAATATTGATGGCGCCACAAAGGATACCAGGCTCTCAACCAAGCAGGTTGCGGAATATAAGCTGCAAAGAGGAGGTCGCGCCTACGATGTCAACTCAATACAGGATGACGCTTTGCGATTTACTGTTAGTCTGTTGGCCGGAAAGCTCCTCCTCAAGGTGAGGCCGAAGGAGGTCACAGGCTCAGTGATCCGCCTAGCAATTGAAGTCATAAAAGGTAAACCTTACAACTGGAGTTTATTTTTGCTGAATAGTTTCTTTCAAGACTGTGCGCAGGCGCAGCAGGATCCACTTCACAGCTTCCACTTCTCGTGGTTGCTGATCCTTATGGCTTTTATTGGATGGAAAGAGCCGCCCAATTCGCAGTTTCCACAACTGGCACCAGGGGCGTGCAGAGGCTCGAGGTACTCAAATCTTTGGGCGAGTAGTCATCCAGAGAAGCACAAGAATAACGCAATGGTATTCCATGACTATTATACGCTATTGCTTGAGTCCGTAGCAACGATTCCACGTGTCGACTCGCCGGTCGTTGATCTTTATCAGTCCAAGCTGGAATTTAAAGTCGACAGGGATAAAACCTATATCAGACCCAAGGGATTCAGGAAACATAAGGAATGGGCCCCCGGCCCATATCGCATTGAAATCCAGCAGGTTGAAGACACCATTAAGAACTGTTTTGATGAAGAAATGAAACAGATGTATGATGATCTATCCTCTGGCCTAGTTCCAGTTGATGCCCCAGTTGAGGATCCAGAAGATGTTCCGGAGGTAGATCCTAAAGATAAAGTGAAAGAACCAATAGGTTCTAAGAGAAAGGTTACTGAAGGCCCTTCTCCACTGCGAGCAAAGAAGAAGAGAACAAAGGCGGTTACTTTCGACGAACCGCAGGCACCGACCATGACAGAGGATGAGTATGATCTCATCGCCAGCCGAATACAGGAGAAGATGCGGGATAAATTCGCTGCGATTCAGTCATCGCAGGATCTGATGCGCATCAGCCTTGATAAGAAATTGCGAGAGCTGAAGGCAATAACTGAGAAGACTGCTTCCATGAAGATTCAGCCAGCTCCAACCACAGTCGCAGAAAGTTCGCAGCCCCCTGTGCAGACTAGAGAAGAAAGTATTGCAAGGGACCGCACGAACATTGTTCGTATACCGCCAGGAAGCATTAAGTTCCCTGTTCCTATGGAAGTACAGATGGTTCATCCTCTTGAGGTGAACCTACCAGAAGTACCTGTGGACCAGTTGTACGAAATTTTCCAGCAGATAGGCACGGAGCTGAGGCACAGAGAACAAGTCACATATGAGCAAAATGTTTTGCTGTCTAACGAAAACGTGCAGCTCATTGCACAGCATGAGGCAGAGAGTGCCCAATTGACACAATATGTTCAGCGAGAGCAGGATGTCTCTCTTGTTTTAAAGAATATCGCAGCAGAACTTCCGCAGTGCGATATCAGGCCTGAGTTAGAAATAACTCAAAAGATCAGAAAAATAGCGGAACGAGCAAAGGCTCTAGACGAAGAGAAAAAAAAGATGGAGGAAGAATACGAAGCAAGGATTGCTGCACTGGAAGCGAATAGGCCGCCTACTCCAGAGGAAATCCAAGAAGCACGAGTGCAAGCTCTCAGAATTGTACAGACACAGATGCACTGTCGAGTGGAAGCAACAGAGGCTATCCTAGAGGATGCATCAAAAACATGGCTGGAGCTAGAGGAGCTCCCACAGAAAGCCGAGCTCGATCAGCACATTAAGCACTGTGAAGATGCGATATCGAGAGCTGAAGAAGAGTACAAGGGCTTGAGTGCTCTTGCGAAGATAAGAAAGAAAGGAGAAATCACGCAATTTCAACAGCAGGTGCAGAAGTACAGAGAACAGCAGATCAACCTGGCTAACGAAGTTAGCCCGCTTGAAAGCAAAGTCGCACATCTGGTTGATGAACTGGAGCAAAAGGTGAAAACCTTCACCTCAACTAAAGGAGCCATTGAGAGCACAGAAGACTCCTTGGTAACAGCTGAGCTGCTAAGCGCAGCGCAGGAAGAAGTAACACACATGGATGAAAGTATTAAAGCGCTTAAGGCACAATTCGCAACAATCTCACGAGCAGCAAAGGATAAGCTTAGGCAGATGAAGCAGGCTAGTGTTGCGAGTGGCTCAGGGACGAGCCACAAGTAAGTGTTAGGGGAGTTGTTGGAGAGAACTTCCGCAGCATTTAGAAAGCTGCTAATTTTGGGAAGTTAACCAATTTTGGAGAGAAAGTACCAATTTTGGCGGTAAAACAAAGATATCGCCGTAGCGCAAATTCCGACGGGAATCACGGCGATAGGTACAGAAAAGTCAAAGCATGTGGTACAAAGAAGAGGCCGAAGGGAGAGCTCAACCACCGTAATAAAGGCGCCGAAGATGAAGAGAGGGTTCAGCTACCCTCATTAAGAAGAAGGACTACAGTCAGCGTTGCTTGAACCAAGAAGAAGCAACGGGCCGATGCATTAAAGACTAAGGACTGCAGGAAGCGGCGACGAGACAGGAGGCGGCTATGGAAGTACAGCTAGTTGACTGTAAATGGTTAGGGTTGAGTCACTGTTGGGATAAGGCCCACAGTTTTGTAACTGCGATGAGACCTTCGGGCCATCTATATATAGGAGTCTTTTTATATGAAAAGGGGTTGGCCACATAGTGATAGAAGCTATTAGGTAGAGGGTAGTCAAGTCTTTTGTTGATACAGAGTCTGAACATCCCCCAGAGACAGGGGCCGACCCATTGAGAGATTGTGAAATCCACTGGGATTGAAAAAGAAAGAGAATGCATTGTAAGAGGCAGGAGAAGAAGAGAGGTCTATAGAGAAGGGCTCCTACTGAGGGGGAGTTTCCCAGAAGACCCCTGTTGCAAGAGTGTGACAGAACTGCGTTTTACTCTCTATGATTGTTAACAGGGAACACAGTTCCCGTGAATGCAGCTCCTCTCCTGGGAGTGATAACGTGCTTATCCAAGTAGCGTGATTGTAGTTGTGTAGTTGTTGCTCTTATTTACTTATCTCTATTATACATGAATGCTTCCTTCAGTTTATGAGTACTGTGTATGGTTTTCAGTTTAGTTCTGGTTGATGTTTAGCCATTGTAAGAATCATATCTAAATCCTAGCGAATTAGGTCTCTGTGTAATAAATGATAAGGCTCGAATATGAAGTGAATGTAATGCATGAAGAGTGTAACTAGAACAGTGCTCGAAGTAATACTCTATACAGTCACATCGTCACAAAACATCAAGGGGCAGGCACATTAGCAAGGGTTATGCTTAGAGATTAAAATGATATCATTATCTCAGTAATAGGATAAGGGAGGGAAAGACCGCCTTTTAATCCAGGAAGCGGTAAGAACCACATACCGCAGGGACGGAAAGGAGGAAGATATCGCACCCGCGATGTCTTGGGTATCGCTAGGCGGGCTCATATAAGGGGAAGACTTATCGCACTTCCTGCGTGATGCGATAAGGCAGGGGTATAGCCGGAGTAATATGGTGAGGTAGGTTAGCCCTTGAGGAGAGAGCAAGGGTGGGGTTAAGCACCCTGGATGCCTCGGAACTTGGTTGAGGACACTTGAGTCTTCCGCCACCCATTAGAATCACTTCGGGTGAGACTTCAGGTTGCTTCTGCGACCTGTTGCCGAAAGGGCCAGTGAGCTAAGGGTCTGTTGGTCTAGAAGGCACAGCTAACCCGGGTCTACCCAGAAAGCAGGGAAGATCAACAGAATCCCCCTCACACCCCCATTAGGAACTAGATCCAAATAGAACTACAACTAGACCTCTAAATTAGCAAGATAATCAAGCTCCACAACCAACAATATCACACTTAGAGACTGATCACAGCAACTCCACCACTACTACACTTGCTAGACTATGCTCTAACTTTGGACCTAGAAAGTTTCTCATCTTCACCATCATTCTTGAAGACCGACTAAAATTGAGCAAGAACTCAATTTATACCTAGTTACTACCTTCGTTAATATGTTTGTAGGTGTTAGGTTCCCATTAGGGCAAATGGATGATTGGCTAACACAAAGCCAAATATACAAGAAGAAGAACCACAAAGACAAAGAGAGATAGGAGTTAAGCACAAAATTCTCATTAATCAATGTACATATTAATACATGAGAATGACCCTTGGGTTCATATTCTTGAGTGGTCTCTTGGACTTCTCAATGACTATTCTCTAACCTTGACGGTTTAGGTTCCAACAAGGGGTATATATATGTCCAAGACAAGAGATATGAATAAGTAGAGGTGGACAGCTTCCAAGGCTAAACATTTCCAACTTGAAAATCTGAATTTTCCAAGAATTTAGCAGAAGCTGACATCTCCTGCTAAGTACAAGTTCTCTTTGAAGTGGTGGTTTTGGTTGACCACAAACCAAAAGGGATAGCAGAAGTTGAAGTATTCTACGTAGTGGGTGTTTTAAGGATAACCACAGACTCTTTAACTTGGCAACAACTTTGGTTCTCGCTTAGAAGTTCACTCTATAAATTGGCACGAAGGCTCAGTGGTTCTCTGGAAAGTGGTGGTTTGGGGACCACTATCTGATCTCTATCAAAAGAAATAGGAGGTTGATGTATTCTATTGAATGGGTGGATTTAGGCTAACCACAAACCAAGTGGAGCTCAATCGAACATGGCTCTGAATTTGTTCAGGCTCGCTTGCTCTCACTCACTTGTTTCTGATGGTCTTCATTCCCCCCTGTCAGGAGCAATGCAAGGAGTAAAAAGTCTCATGGTGATTATCAGTGTCAAAAATAGACAGAGAATACCAGGAAATCATGAGTACTCTAGAGCATGGCTCTCTTCTGTCTTCCAGCCAAATCTTTGAATATGGCCTAAGAAGCTAGTTGTGGCTCATGCTTGCTTGTTCTAGCTTACTTGAGGAAGGTCAAGACTACTTCTTGTCAGAATGATAAGACTTCGAAACTTGAATCCTGACACAATGTTCCCCCCTGTCAAGTACAAGATAAGAAGCAATAACATTTTATGTTGCAATTTTCAATATTGCAGGTTTATTCAATGTCGAACATCTATCTAAAGAATGGTCACGCTTCCTGTAATGTTGACAAGGATGAGTATCAAAACATTGATCTTTCACATGGACAACTTGATCACAATGTTGGAATCTAGAACTCGGAACAACTTGTACATATCTTGACATTATTTCATTGTGTGCTAGTAGTTGATAGGAATCATCTTCAAATTAAAAGAGAGGGTTGTTTTGAACAAACACTATTTCATCATGTTGATTCCTTTGTTGTACCTCGTCCTCTTTGGATTTTGAATCTTGCATATGAGTGATAATAGTTTGGAGATTTTCTTTGCTAATTTTGATTGAGTCGTCTACAGTGGTAAGTATTAGGGTGTTCAATAGCTCTAATGTTTCTTCAATTTGAGGCATTATGAGGACTGTGTGAGGCCTCCTTGTGTGGGAAGTACCAAGTAGACTCAATCAACAAAATGAGGGCTTCTTGCAACTCCACCCTTTACAAAGAAGACTCAGTAGACTCAAACTCAAAAAGTGAAGGGTGTCAGTCTTAGCCGAGAATGTACCCAAGTACAATGCAATTCAACTTTATTCCAATTTGATACTTACATAAAACACATGCAAGTACCAAAAATGCACTAGAACTTAAAAAAGAACAACAGTTTGCAAGTTACAATTTTGAATGTTGAATTGATGAATCTGTTATACCTGAGTTCTTGTGTGATGACAATATGCTTCTGCAAATTCTTTTTTTGGAGCAGTTGTAGTAGCAACTACAAAATTGCTTGGATCCTTCAAATGGGCACACCAAACCAATCCCAAATATTCTTTGGAAGCTCAATATTGTCAACCAACTGCAACTTTCACAATGCAAGGAAAAAAAACTGCAAAGAGCTTCAAGATTTCAGAATATGATGCACTAGTCACCATTGCAATAGAATACGTTGCAACAGTCATTAGTATGGATTTACAGTTTGTGGAGGCAATATGCAACACCGGAGTTTCACCAGAAATACTATCGAGGCTTCAACAGTGAGGGTTTCTTGTTATATTATAAGGCAACAACAATATTATTCTTCAACAAATGAAACTCAATAATAATATTGTGCATCAATATGTATCAATGGCAATAACTAGATTTCAAAAATAAAAGGATACTATTCACATAAGCAATTATTGAGTGATACCAAACTCAATAATTTTATTGTTGCACCGAAGAAAGCTCCAAGTTCTACACCAATCTTGACAGCTCTTGTGGATACCTCACAACTCCTCTAGTTCACAATTCAATCCTCTCTTACCCCACCAGATTTAAACTTCAATGCACTCCAAGATAGTGTTTAACAATGCAATACAATGAGCAGATTTCAATGCACTCCAAGACAGTGGTCTCCATACCACGAAACGAGGAGGAACTAGAGTTCGTGTTACACGGCCCAATTTGCAACTTCAATACGATGTCTTCAATGCATCTTTAGTCTCAGGTCATGGTGGCGATTAGGGTTTACTCTTCAATTAATGCACCAAGAGAGATCACATCACTGTGGGAGAGATCCCATGCACTAGTAGAGAGCCCAAAATAGTCTTTACACAACACTTTTCACTTCAGAATATGGAGTTCGAGCTTCCATGATAGCAGGATAATATACAACTCTCAACGATACCCAACACATTTATCTTCTGGTATGCAACATTTATCTAGTATTCAACGAATGGTCTCAACAAATAGCATGAAGCTTCAAGCCTTTTTTATTAAAAAGAGAAGCAACTCCAATGTCCATACTAGGGAATGATAGTACCAACTAGGTTCACCTCCAACGAGCACCAAGAAACAAGTTTAGGGTTTCCACCAGTCAAACAAGTGGCTGTTGGAATATTCTCCCCATCTTTTTTCAGTTTTGCATGTCTGCATGCATTTTTCATGCATCCCGTCATCTGCATGCAATTGCACGCATCCAGTCATCATCTTGATGGTCCTCCCAGCACCTAGAGCTTGCTTCTAGCTCTCCAGAGCCTGTCTTTAGCCCCTCCTACCTACCTCATGAGCCCTATTTGACCTTTATGCATGCCAAGTGTGCCTTTGCTCACCTACCACACTCAGTTAGTGCGCCTTTGCTCACCTACCTTCAGTTATCACTCAGTTAGAGCGTCCCTCTTCACCTACCAGGAGCTATCACTCAATTAGTGCGTGGATTGAATAGTTCTTCCACTTATTGCTCATCCTAACTACTTGTAGCTCTTAGTTAGGTAGTTTTGGAGTGCCACTTGACCCTATGACAGCCTCATGCGCCCCCCTTGGAGTCTCCATTTCTTGATTTATGCCTAGATGGTTTTGTTAGACTCAACTAGACACACTTGACTGACTATTACCATTTATGACTGATACTACTGATTGTATAATGTCTCCATTGTTATCCAAGCTAGAATTTGAGCTAAATTCGAATGACCTACTTGGTTAATCGAATCCTATATGATGCTACATCATATTTTATTGTAACACATTCATTCTTATTCATTATTCACATAGTGCCAGCTTACAGCTGATGTATGATACTTATGTTCTACATTTTATGTGTTCATGAGTGATTATTGAGTGCATTCTTCTCTTCTTCTTTGCAACATTCTTGAGATTTTGATTTTGAGTTTGGTACAGTTGCTAGATCCCCTGTATATTGTCACATGGTATCAGAGCAATCAGCAGCTATTCGAATTGCATCCATTGCAGCAGTTGCAGCAGCAATAGTTGCAACATTTCTTTGAGCAACTATCTTTCACTTGAGCACCAGAAGCCTCTGAGTTTCCACAGCAAATCCTGGTGCTATTACTTGAATTCATTGGAGAAATCCAGTGAGGTCTAGCAAGGTGTGAAGGACTTAGTCTATGTGCTCAGTGTTCCTAAGGTAGTGTTCAGTCGAAGTGTAGCATTCTCCATCAGCAAAAACTCTTCTTGTTTGGCAGGTTTATTCACCCATTCAAATTCTTCTTCAACAATTCGACCTTCACTATTCATATGGATCTAAAGCTCACATCTTCCAACTATGTTGAATGGAAAGCCAAGATGGCTCTCTTCATGAGATCCAAGAGCTTCACCAGGATACTCAATGGAACAATGGTAGAACCTATCAGTGCAGTTGAAAATTCCAAGTACTTGGATAGGCTTGATGAAGCAGTAGGCCTTCTCCTTCTCTCAATTTTTGAAGATCTTCTCTTCCATGTCATCGATCTTACATCTCCTAAAGAGGTTTGGGACAAGCTCGAATTCCTTTTTGGACAGAAAGATGATATGAAAGGTCACAAATTGGAGAATGAAATCATCTCTTTGAGTCCTGATAGCTTCAAATCAATCAATGCCTTCCTCACCAAGTTCAAAATATTTATTTCACAGTTCAAAAGATATGAGATAGTGAAAGAAGACAAGCAGCTTATTCTTTCCATTCTCTCAAATTTGGGGCCAAACTTCTCAGTTTTTGTCTCTACTTTCTATTTAGCTAAAATGTCCATTCCAAGATGGAAGTTTCCCTCACTTGATGACTTCATCCAATCTCCTACTCAAGAGGAAGAGAAGTTAATCTCCATGGGAATGATCAAACCCAAGTTGGATTTGGCCCTTACAATTGTTGAGGCCAAAAGAGCGAATGGTAAGGGCAAGCAAAATATTTATGATAAGAGAGTGAATGATACAAAGCCTAAAGATATTCCATATCAGTCAGATGGGGCGAACTCAAGGAATACCAACCATTCTCAGAAGGAAAGATCCAAGTGCACATATTGTCATCGAGGATTCCATCTTGAGAGTACTTGCATGAAGAATACTATAGATTTGATGGATTAGTTACTTGAGAAGAACAATCTTCCTATACCTGCATGTGCAAGGAAGAAATATATTGATCTGAACCTTCTAGATCTGAAGACAAAGAAAGATGTCATGCCCTCATGGCAAGTGCATCAAAAAATTCTTGTTTCATCATAGATTCAGGAGCATCAAGACATATGTCTTCCTCCAAAAATCTCTTCTCCAATTTCGAAAGCTTAGTTGGACCTTCCATCAGATTGGGCAATGATTCAAAAGTATCCTCTCAGGGGATTGGAAGACTCTATCTTGACCATGGTTACTTTTCTAATGTGCTTTGTGTTCCTTCTCTTGCAGAAAATTTACTTTCAGTGTATCAAATGACTCATATTGGAGAGCCCAAAAGAGTGATCTTTTCTCCAAATGAAGTCAAAATACAACACATGGTTTCAGGGGAAATCATTGCAAAAGGAGTTGCAAATCACACTTCAAAACTCTATGAGTTTTCACACTTCTTACCGCTCTCCAAGCCATCTTCTCTCCATACTCATGCCAATGAAGAAAGAAAATTGTGGCATGAGAGATTTGGACATCTCAACTACAAGAATTTGCAAGACATGCAAGCTCAAAATGTAATTGAAGGCCTTCTAGATGATAAGTTTGCTCATGGTACCTGCAAAGGTTGATTAAAGGGAAAAGATCCACAAAAGATGAATAAAAAGAAGACTCTTGAAGAAGTGCGAATGCTAGATCTAGATCCACAAGAACCTGAAGATCTAGTACCTAAAGTTCATCTCCTATTGCTACATGGGCCACCACAACTCCTAAATCCACCATTGATCTTGTCAAAGATAGATCTGATCTTCATGATACAAGAAATACACTCTCTCCCACAGATCCATTTCTAGCTGAGAGATGTTTTCTTATGATAGGATCTAATCCAAAGACAAACTTTGAAGCCTCCCAAGATCCGAGATGGGTAGCGGCTATGGAAGAAGAGTACCAATCTCTTCAAAGAAATGAGACTTGGGAGCTTGTTTCTCTCCCACCTGGAAGGAAACTTGTTCAATGCAAGTGGATCTACAGAACTAAGATGGATTCAGATGGAGCCTCCCACAAGTACAAGGCTAGATTGGTTGCAAGAGATTTTTCCCAAGTTCATGGGATTGACTATTCTAAGACATTCGCTCTTGTTGCTAAGATGGATTCCATCCGTCTTGTTCTTGCTCTTGCTGCATCCAAGCACTGGGAAGTGCATCATATGGATGTCAAGAGTACTTTCCTTCATGGAGATCTAGAGGAGGAGATCTACATGAAGCAACCTGAGGGTTATATTGATGATTCTTCACTTGTTTGCAGATTGAAGAAGTCCTTGTATGGTCTTAAGCAAGCTCCCCGAGCTTGGTATGCCAAGATGGATTCCTTCTTGCTTTCAGAATACTTTCAGAGGTGCAAATCATATTCGAATGTCTACATGAGACATGATGGTAGATCCTTACTTCTCATTGTACTTTATGTTGATGATTTGTTGATTACATGGAGTTGTTTTTCATGTATTAGATCTATAAAATCTGCCTTGCACAACTCTTTCTCCATGTCATATCTGGGATTGTTGAATCAATTTCTTGGTCTTGAAGTCACTCAGATTGATTTACGAATCAAAGTTGTTCAATCCAAGTATGCTTCAGATCTTCTTGATAGGTTCCACATGAGTGAATGCAAACCAATTGCATTCCCTTTTCTTTAAGGGATCGTCCTTGAGGATGGATCTTCTACACCTTTGGTAGATTGTACTTTGTATCGGTAGTTGATTGGTATCCTTTTGTTTCTTACACACACTCGGCCTGATATATCCTATGCAGTTAGTGTTGTCTCTAGATACATGCAGGCGCCTCATGAGCTTCACTGGAAGGCAGCAAAGAGGATTTTGCACTATGTGCAAGGTACCAAGGCTCATGACCTTCACTATTCAGCTGGGTGTCCTTTAAACCTAGTTGGATATACTGATTCTGAATGGGTTGGAGATAGCTTAGATTGGAAGTCTACATCTGGTTTTGTCTTCATGATTGGATCTGGACCTATATGTTGGTCGAGCAAAAAGCAGACTGCTTTAGCTCTTTCTTCAGCAGAGGCCAAATGCAGCCACACAGTGCATTTGGATGAGAGGCATCTTATCAGAGTTTGGGATTTGATTCAGTACTTCACCTGTCATCTATTGTGACAATCAAAGTGCCATCAAGATCTCCACGGATCTAGTTCTGAGACAGAGAACCAAACACATTGAGATACACATGCATTACATCAGAGGATTAGTGCATGATCATATCATTTCACTGCTCTATCTTCCAACAGAAGAGAATAATGCAGATATCTTCATCAAGACCTTCATGGTGAAGAGGTTCACTTACCTTAGATCACTTCTTGGGGTGAGTGATGATATGCTACATTAGCATCCTTCAATCTATTTTGAGGGAGGGATTTCTTCCCACTGGGTTTTCCCTCTTTCCTCACTTAGTTTATTTTAGATTGATTGTATAGGGTGACCTTTGGTCTTAGTCACCAGGGCCCTATTTTATTGTTTTCAGTTATTCATCATAGTATAGCTTGAGAGGGGGTGTTGGAATATTCTCCCCATCATTTTTCAATTTTGCATGTCTGCATGCATTTTGCATGCATCCAGTCATCATCTTGATGGTCCTCCCAGCACCTAGAGCTTGCTTCTAGCTCTCCAAAGCCTGTCTTTAGCCCCCAGTTGGCCTCCTACCTACCTCATGTGCCCTATTTGACCTTTCTGCATGCCAAGTGCACCTTTTCTCACCTACCACATTCAGTTAGTGCACCTTTGCTCACCTACCTTCAATAATCACTCAGTTAGAACGCCCTTCTTCACCTATCAGGAGTTATCACTCAGTTAGTGCATGGATTGAGTAGTTCTTCCACTGATTGCTCATCCTAACTACTTGTAGCTCCTAGTTAGCTAGTTTTGGAGTGCCACTTGACCCTATGACAGCCTCATGCGCCCCCCTTGGAGTCTCCATTCCTTAATTTATGCCTAGATGGTTCTGTTAGACTCAGTTAGACACACTTGACTGACTGTTACCATTTATGACTGATACTACTGACTGGATGATGTCTCCATTGTTATCCAAGCTAGACTTTGAGCTAGATTCAAATGACCTACTTGGCTAATTCGAATCCTATATGATGTTGCATCATAGTTTATTGTAACACATTCATTCTTATTCATTATTCACATAGTGCCAGCTTACAGCTAATGTATGATACTTCTGATCTACATTTTTTGTGTTCATGAGTGATTATTGAGTGCATTCTTCTCTTCTTCTTTGCAACATTCTTGAGAGTTTGATTTACAGTTTGTTACAGTTACTACATCCTCTGCAGATTGTCACAGTGGCATACCACACTCCACACTGAAAAGGAGAGGGAATCCACGCTGGGTCGTATGCATCAATGCACCAAAAACCATTGGATGCAATAGTTGCAATAGTCTTAGAAATTAGGGTTCGAACTCACATGCCATGGAGTCTTCACATTTTAGATCTGGATGGGATGGTTTATGAATGAATCTCAGAGGCTAATATTTGGTCCTTATTGCAATGGAAAACATGGCACTGATGCAAAGAAAACAATCAACTATTTGTTAGGTGTAGAGAATGGAGAATTACACAAGTCTAGGTATTCGATGCACTTGTCAAGAGGGCCTTCACCTGAATGGAGGGAGCAATATTTTGGTGTGCATATAGATTAACTATAGTATGAAGGTGCAAGAGGAATGTTATATGTCTCCTTTGAGAGCAGGGAACATGGAAGATGAACACAGAGGGTAGAGAAAAGGCAGGAAAAAAAACCCACATAGAAGAATAATCATGTAGAGAGCATAATGGACGAGCAAAGGGAAAAAGTGCAAGACTGAGGAGTAGCTAAGCAAGCAGATAATATTGTATATTTGATCACAAGCCATGAGTTCATAAGAGCTCAAATACCATTGCTAGGTTCCCATTAGGGAAAATAAATGATTAGCTGACACAAAGCTAAATATACAAGAAGAAGAACCACAAAGGCAAAGAGAGATAAGTGTTAAGCATGAAAGTCTCATTAATCAATGTACATATTAATACATGATAATGACCCTTTGGTCCATATTCCCAAGTGGTCTCTTGGACTTCTCAATGACTATTCACTAACACTAACAAATTAGGTTCCAACAATATGATTATGGTTAGTGTGTATCTTTTCCAGCTTCAATTGTTCATCTTCAAAAATCGATCGTATGAAATGGTACCTGAGTTGTATATGTTTAGTCTTAGAATAGAAGGTTGATTTATTTGCACGATTAATGGAAATTTGGATGTTACTATACAAATTGTTATTCTCCTGCTTCTTTTTCATTTCCTCTATAAACCTCTGTAGCCAAATCATCTCTTTACAAGCCTTTTTGGCAGTGACATACTTTGCTTCTATTGTTGAAAATACAACAACCTTATGCAGTTTTGAAATCCATTTTATTGTTGTTCCACCTATGGTAAAAACATACCCTGCAGTGCTCCTCCTACTATCTATATCACCTACCATATTTGAATCAACATATCCCTGAAGAACAATGTTTGAACCTACAAAACATCATGCCTGAGTAGTAGTACCTCTCAAATACTTGGGAGTCCACTTTAATGCCTCCTAATGCTCTTTACCTTGATTGGTCATATACCTTCTCACAATTCCCAGTGCATGTGCAATATCTAGTCTTATGCACACCATCATATACATTAAGTTGCCAGTTATTGATTAGTACATAACCTTGGATATGTAGTCTATATGCTCTTGTGTCTTGGGAAACATCTCCTTATTCAGTTTGAAATTAATGGCCAACAGTGTACTAATTGGTTTTGCACCCTACATTCTAAATATCTCCAACGCCTTCTCTATGTACTAACCCTTAGACAATGTTATTCTGTGATTTTCCTATTTCTTGTTATTCTCATACCAAGCATATGCTTTGCAACACCCAAATCCTTCATCGCAAATTAATTATCTAATTTTCTTCTTATCCCATTTATATCCTACATGTTAGGCCTTTCAGCAAGCATGTCATCTACATACACTAACAACATAATATAGTGGTCATTATCTAGTCTCTTAAAATAAACAAAATGGTCAAAATGACAAATACTATAACCTTGTGTTGTCATAAACCTATCAAATTTCAAATACCACTGCCTTGGAACTTGTTGTAGGCCATACAAGCTCTGATTCAACCTGCATACTAATTTCTCCTTCTCTTTGACCTGATACCCCTGTAGGTGTTTCATATTAATCTCTTCTTCCAAATCCCCACGGAGTAAAGTTGTCTTTACATCTAACTGTTCAAGATGCAATTATTCTACTACCGCTAGACTTCAAATACTTCTAATTGAAGTCATTTTAACAACATGAGAAAATATTTCATCAAAATCTATACCTTTCTTCTGTGAAAACCCCTTTACAACAAGTCTCGCCTTGTACCTATTTTGCCTCCATCTTCAATACTCTTTTACCTGCAAGCAATCAAACTAAGTCCCAAGTCTTGTTTACTGCCGAGGACTCCATCTCCTCTTACATGCCTTGCTCCCGCTTCTTTCTAGTTTCTACCTACTTTTCTTCTTCACAAATTTATACTTTACCAAAATCAATCAACAATAAATAATATACTCAACGAGAGTATCGCTCAGGGGGTCTACTTAACCTGGTAGATATTCTAACAACAATTGCAAGAGTTTGAGTTATTGTTGTTGTTGTTGTTGCACATTTTCAGAATTTATTTTTCTTTGATTTCATCAAGAATGATGTATCCTATGTTTTCTTTTTCTTGTTTCTTTCCCTACAACTAATCTTTGTAAAGGACCTTCTCATTGAATACCACAACTCTACTACTAATGATTATGTGATTTTCATAATCCCATAAGCGATAACCAAAATCATTAACTCTTTATCCAATAAAATTACACTTATTGGATTTTGCCTTAAGCTTTATTTTATTTTCTCTAGAAATATGGTTAAGTTCTTCACAATCAAAAGTCTTCAGAAATGAATAGTTTAACTTTTCACATATCCATGCCTCCTATGGAATGCCACCATCCAAGGAGCTTGAAGGCCCTCTATTTATTAAGTAAA
Source organism: Larix kaempferi (assembly GCA_027924585.1). Classification (NCBI taxonomy): domain Eukaryota; kingdom Viridiplantae; phylum Streptophyta; class Pinopsida; order Pinales; family Pinaceae; genus Larix; species Larix kaempferi. The sequence goes on from BSBM01000186.1 coordinate 38,361,116, forward strand.
CAACAATATCCACAACATTTGTGCAAAATTGTTAAAGGAAGTCATGCATGCAATCTCATACTCCTTGCATGCTCCATGATTATCCGATGCATACTTTCTAACATGCCATTTTTCTTGGGGTTCTCTTGGAATCGTATTCTCTATATGAATCCCATTTATGAATATTAAATATCAAACTCCTTATTGCAATATTCACCTCCATTTTTTGATCTAAGACACTTCAAGTTATTTCATGTTTTATTCTCAACCAAAGCTTTCCATTTCCTAAAAGTATCAAAGACTTCATATTTTTTTGGAATGCAATAAACCCAATTTTTCATATTCGCATCATCAATAAAAGTAACATAATAATGAGAGCCACCAAGAGATGATACCTAGGCCAATCCCCATACATCTGTATGCACAAGCTCTAACTTTTCACTCTTTTTTCTCTTCCCAACTTTGAGAAATTTGATTCTCTTATGTTTTCCATAAACACAATGCTCACAAAAATCCAAATCAACCTGCTTTAAATCTGGCAACAAATTCCTTGAGTGGAGAAACTACATCCCCTTCTCACTCATGTGCCCAAGGCTATGATGCCACAATGTTGTATCCGCTCCTGTAGAAGCTAAAGCAATAGAACAATCAACATTACTAGTACATAAATACATCGTACCTACGTTCTCTCCCTTTGTTAGTATTAATGATCCTTTAGTGACATGGTTCCACCAATTTTGCATGGTTCATTATAACCCAAATAAACCTATCCAAAATTACCTTAAACATAGTCTTGAAAACATTTCTTATGGCGTGTGGCCTGAAATGAAGCCCCTAAGTCTAACACTAAAGAATCAATAATATTATCTCATGAAAAAATCAAAGCATCTTGCAACACATCATCTGCTACATTTGCTTCATGATTATTCTCATGTTGTCCATTTCCTTGTTTTCCTTTTAGAGACAATTATTCTTTCTCCAAGTGTCTTTTCTTCCATCAATGCCAACACTCCAACTTCTCTTTGAATTTGGATCTTCCCTTCTTAGACTTCCCATGATTTCCTCGACCCTTTCCTCTCTCCCTTTGTCTTCCCATGTTCTCTGCATTCAAAGCATTACCTAATGTCTCACATGTGCTTTTTCATAGCATTTCCTCACTAAGGATAACACCAACAACATCATCAAACTTTAAAGTGCTTGAACCAAAGACAGAATTACTCACAACCACGAGCAATCCATTCCAACTTTCTCGCAATGAGCACAAAATCAAAAGAGCTCTAACCTCATCATCAAAGTTTACTCTACATAACATAATTGACCAGTGACTCGGTTAAACTCATTTAAATGATTAGCAACAGACCCACCTAATTCTGACATCTCCGTATTAAGTAAATGTTTCAAAAGAAATACAATTTTGGAGGCTGAGAGTTTTTCATATAGTTTAGCCAATGCCTTCATCAAATCCTTCATTGTATTTACTTTTGAAATGTTGAAAGCCACCAACGTTTCCATGTACAACCGTATTGTTTCTAATGCATTTTTGTCAAGAACCTGACATACTTCATCCTTCATAATCATCGACTTCTTTTCTTTTTTGCCCAATGTTCGGAAAATATCCTTACAATATAAATAATCCTCCATTTGAATCTTCCATATATGGTAGTTTTGGTTGTTAAACTTCTCGACCTTAAACTTGTGTTCTTCTACCATTGCTCCCATTCGAACCAGGAAACCCTAATTTCCTATGAGTTTCTAAGACAAATAGACCTTTGTATCTAATACCAATTGTTAGGAATATAATCGTGAAGCAATAAAAACAAAATGAATGCATAAATAAAACATATAAGAAGAACACAATACAAGATAGATACATATATACATGGTTCACCCAATTTGGGCTACATCCACGGAGAAACAACTAGTCCTTCCTTTATTTTGTCCAACGAAATGAAGGGATAAAACCTACAACACATTTGTTGCAACCTCCTCTTCACTCACTCACAGTCTCATCTCTCACATTAAATAGATGTATTACAATGCCTTCATAAAAAGAGGGTCGCCTTCTAAGGGAAAAAATCACCAAAATAACTTCTATCGTCAGATCTGCAACCTAATGATGAATGGTCCATATTGAATACAAAATAACAATATTTTAGAAGGCATTTTACCAAAAAATTATCTTCAGTGGGGCTCCAAAAGGTTTTTTTCACCCCCATGGACCCCTTGGCGACAGTAGTGGGGGAAAAATACCCCCCACATCCCCACGTCAAGAATTGCGATCCAATTATGGTTGAAACAAGACCTTTGAATTAGGAGGATAACTAGGCTCCACAACCAACATGAACTATTGAGGAAGGTATGAAGTTATGGTTCCAAAGATAAGATTTGAATATTTTCAAACTTGTTTTTATGACTTTGTGGGAAATCTAGTTGGCTTGCAATGAAAGCTTATTTGAATACATGGATATCCAAATGTTTCAGTTTTCTTCTCATATATGTGCCATATCCTAATTTTTTAGAACAAAAGGAAAAGCTCCCAAGTTTAGAGTGGTTGGGGAACTTGTAATGGATAAGGCCCTCCCTTGGGATTTTCTCAATGGAGCCTACCATGGGGATGAAAACATTTGTGGTATTGTGGGAGATTTATAATTGCAATACCAACACCACATATAATTCAAAGATATTGTTGGAAAAGACACAATCAATTGTGTTGAATTATTGGTTCTTTGTGTGCTTTTGAAGACTATGGAGATTCATCAATGGTCATTAAATGTATGCAAAATGACTAGTTTATTCTATGCATTTCATTTTAGACATTAGTTAGTAGGACTTCAAGGGGTTTCATGGTTATGTGTAGACTAACTAATTTTGACCATTTTTGCTTTATTATATGTGCAAGTGGCAATTCTAAGAAGTCGTGTATTGAGATATTGCATTGTTAGTTCTTGTAGTATATAGGGTATTATGGTGAGCATTAGATGGGCTATTATCTCTAGTGGTTTTATTTTATATGTATTGATGATATTAGAAAATAAATATTTTAAATTTTTATATTAAAAGAATTAAACTTCGTCAAGTTGGTTAGATTAAGTGGTTGAATGCTATGAATTACAAGTAGGAGGTTGATAGGTCAAGTCCCCGAGATGGTTGCCTCCATGAATATGATGGGTATTGCTTGATGCCCACATCGAGTTAGGTTGCAAAAAAGTACAACCAACTAGTTTACCTCGTCTACCATCCTCAAAATGAGTGTAAGTGCCTAGAAGGTTTCTCGGTATGTGCATTTCATTGGAAAAGATAAGTAAAAGAATTAAACTTGTTTTATCGTAAATATGATAGGATGGTACTCATTAATAACATTAATGTATCATATTGTGGAATATGTTTGTGTGTGTGTGCGTGCGTGTGTGTGTGTGTGTGTGTGTGTGTGTGAGAGAGAGAGAGAGAGATGTGTGTGTGTGTGCGCGCTCGCGCATGCCTGTGTGTGTGTGTGCGCGCGCGCTCGCGCATGCCTGTGTGTGTGTGTGTGTGTGTGTGTGTGTGTTTGTGTGTGTGTGTGTGTGTGTGCGTGTGCGTGTGTGCGTGTGTGCGTGTTTGTGTGTGTGTGTGTGTGTGAGAGAGAGAGAGAGAGAGGGAGAGAGAGAGAGAGAGATGTGTGTGTGTGTGTGTGCATGTGTGCACTTACACACATGTGCCTATGTGTGTGTGCATGTGTGCGCTTACACACATGTGCCTATGTGTGTGTGCACGTGTGCCTCTGTGTGTGTGTGTGTGAGTGTAATGTCCCCATTTTGACCCCATTGCATTCAAATGTAAATGATGTATATTGTTATAAAATCGTGGTGAGGAGCTCAAGGCCAAGGCCCCGCCATCGATTTATTGGTGCATATGGTTCATGTGCTAGCTAGGCACAATGGAATTGCAAATATCAAGAAAATATTCATTTTAATAAAATACCCACAACTAGCTATGCAATGCAACAAGATATGGGGGCATGATTTTACAAGGAATTGGGAGGGAAAACATTCAAACCCTTGAGCCAATCAAGTCAAGCCAAGTGTCATTGAGATAACCCATCAAACCCTCAACTACCCATGTTGACTTTTGTACCCAATCATTCATTTCTCCCAAGAGTTGGGTGAGGTAGTTAATGCCTTGGGGAATGGGAGGTATGGCTGTCCAAATTCGAGTATGGGAAAGCCACCCTGCATGGAAAAACGTGTTTGGCTTCTTGGACAAGAAAAGAGCCATGAATTGCTCCCCAAGCCATTATCCATCAACTATTTTGGCTCTCTCACGAGTGGGGAGCTTGCTGGGCGTTTTTCCCCATCGAACTGTGTGTTTTCCTTCATTCTCAGCTGGGAGAAGGGTGTTTTTGTGTTATATACCAGTGGGGAATAAGGGGAAATGAATTAGGGGGGGTTCCATATAGACCATTTTGGCTACTGAATGCTTTGATAGTTTGGGGGAGAAATCGTTTTCCTCCCTGTGCTTGTTTTTCCCCATCCCACAATCCGTTTTTGGCTGAAAACAATTGGGGAAAACCCATGGCCATCTTGTTTGTAAATCCCATTGTTAAAAATGAGCATCCATGCCCAATGATTGTGTTGGCTTTGTGAGAAAAGAGTATGTTGGGGTGTGGGTTATGGGTATCTATTGCTTTGGTTGTGCATGAGCTTGAATGTCCCATTTTCCTTGTAAGAATCATGCCCAGCTCGGGGGTGGCAGTTGTGTTGAGAGATTAATGAACACAACTGGCCTATGGTTGGGTGGAACGTTGCAGCCATATAGCTAGTTGCTTGGGACAATTGCACAATGAAGATAAGTATTCTCTATGTGTATTTTACTTTTGCAATGTTTTAATTGATTATTATTATTGATATGCTGAATGCATAAGAAAGATGTGTGTGGATGATGTTCTTATTCCGCTGTGCATGTTTAATTGATTTACCTCTGCACACATTTATTTTATGGCTGTGAATCTAATGAATGGGCTGAGTTTATGTAAAAGCCCCAGAGATTGGCATCATGTTCCCTTCCAGGAACTAGGTCCACAGGAGGGGACGTTACATTTTGGTATCAGAGCGAAGGTTGCAACATTTGGGCCTTCATGGGCTACCTATCACAATTGTAGAGGTAAGTATGCTCCCTGTCCAGCACTAATCATCATAAAAGAAGGAAATATTTCAAAAAAATCTAATTGTTTTTGAAAATTTGAAAATTTTCTAAGTGTTTATGAGTTTTCTGCCAAGACTCTGTCGACAAAGACAAGCCAAAAAATGTTGAAATAGTCGGCGAGTTAAGCTCAGTCTCAGCGACGCGTTTTCGTGAAACTTTGTGAATTTTTTCTGCGACGCAGTCGACGATTTTAGCCTTAATCGCTGCGACACGATCAGCGATTTTAGACTTAATTTCTGCGACACGGTCGGCGATTTTAGCCTTAATCGCTGCGACGCAGTCGACGATTTTAGACTTAACTTCTGCGACGCGGTCAGTGATTTTAGCCTTAATCGCTACGACGCGGTCTACGATTTTAGCCTTAACTTCTGCGACGCGGTCAACAAGTTTTAAGATAAAACGATGCGACACAATCGGCGATTTTTAAGCTAAAACGTCGCGACATGGTCGACGAGTTTTAAGCTAAATCGCAGCGACCAGCGGTCGGCGATTGGAGAAATATCGGTGGGATATTTTTAGCCTAAATTTCTGTGACACGGTCGCAGTGAAAAAGTGGGGTTTCCAATCGGAGAGAGGTGGTCGAGGATTTTTAGTCCAGATTGCCACGACACGGTCGGAGTGAAAATCGATAAGTCTACCGAACAGGGAAATTTCAGCGGTTTCCAGTGAGATTTTCAGATGCCCGAAAAGTGAAAAATGCCATGGAACTTATGCGCCAGATTGCGCGAAATGGAAAGATTTACAAAAAAAAAAAGAGGGCGCTGCCCTCGACCCACGGGGGCAAGCCCCCTTAACCCCCGTCGTCCCCCGGAGACAGTCGTTGAAAGTGTGAAATGTATTCTCTATGCCTGGAATGAGAAGCAGGAATTGCATAGAAGGTTGTGGAGGCCTTATTAAGTGTAACGTACCCACCCTTGGACCCAATGCAAGGAAGGGAACCTGATGCCATTCTATGGGGATTTTCATAAACATGCTCAATAGAAATGAACTCATCCACACACATATTACATGACTGTCATTCAATTTAACACGGTCAACAAATTAATACATTTGCAGAAGTAAATACACAATAAAATACTCATCTTGATGCAATGTTGTCCCAAGCAACTAGCTATGTCACTGCAACGTTCCTCCCAACCATAGGTCTTTGCCCAGCCTGTATTCTTTCAGCACTCAGAGACCACCCTCGAGCTGGGCATGATATCTACAAGGAAAAGGGAACTCTCAAGCTCAACTCAGCCAAAGCAATGGATACCCATCTCAACCCCAGCATTCTCTTGTACACCAAACTTAGATATGGGCTCTGGAACACACTTTCAGCAGTGGGACTTAGGAAATAGAGGGACAGGGGTTTTCCCAAAACGTAGGCACACCAAAAATGGATTGTGGGAAGAGGAATCCAAACCCCCAGGGAAGAAAACCGATTTCTCCCACAGATGTATGACCATACAGTGGGCCAAAACGGCCTCCAAAAACCCCAAAATCATTTTACTCTTTTCTCCACTATTAGACACAACAAAATCGCCCTTCCCAGTTAGGAAAATGAAGGTAAAACAGTAAAACCAGTGAGGAAAACGCCCAAGTAGCTCCAAACTCGTGAGAGGGAAAAGTTGGTTGGTGGGTAATGGCTTGGGGAGCAATTCATGGCTCTTTTCTTGTCCAAGAAGCCAAACACGTTTTTCCATGCAGGGTGGCTTTCCCATACTCGAATTTGGACAGCCATACCTCCCATTTCCCAAGGCATTAACTACCTCACCCAACTCTTGGGAGAAATCAATGATTGGGTACAAAAGTCAACATGGGTAGTTGAGGATTCATGGGTTCTCTCATTGACACTTGGCTTGACTTGATTGGCTCCAAGGGTTTGAATGTTTTCCCTCCCAATTTCCTTGTAACATCATGCCCCCATATCTTGTTGCATTTCATAGCTAGTTGTGGGCATTTATATTAAGATGCATATTTACAATTCCCATGGTTCACTAGCACATGGGTAGCATAATATCAAATACTTGCCTCTTCTAGGTCGAGCGTTCGCTAGCGGGGCCTTGGCCTTGAGCTCCACGCTAGGAATCATACATAATATGCATACAATATTTACATTATAACCCAAAATATTACAAGGGTCAAAGTGGGGACGTGACATTAAGAGTAATTGGCCGTAATATGCATTGCAGAAGAGCAATGGGAGGAGCAAGGCAATGTTGATAAGAGGGAAATTCCTCACCTTAAACTATTTATGTTTATAGAATAAGAATTGCATGTTTGGAAAATAGCAAAAATGAATTTTATATATGTATGTATATATTGAATTGCTAATTCATGGGAAGATCATAGTTAATGATTGCTCGTATGCTTGGTAGGGAAGCCAAGAAAAGGATCAGCTATGATGTGGAGGAGGAACTCCATGTCATTAGGGGGAAGTGGAAAGGGAGAATTCCTTAACTCCTCTCTTGCTATTGTATTTATATTTCCTGAGTTTTATATACTGAAAATTATGGCATAGGGATGCTGGAAATGCAAGAGAGTAATGCATATCAATTAGTGGGCATGATTAAAGAGTCATTGCATAGCGCATGTGAATTGCTTATGCATGAGCATGATGTTGCATATGGGTAAAGGTAGTGAAAGTTACACATGCAATATCCCATTAATGGTATTCCCTATGGTTGATCACCAGTAATGTTGTTGATAATGGTTGTACAAATCAGACCATAGAAGCATGATTGAAAATGCAAGAGGATAGATAGATGAAGTGAATATGTACTAGCTGGAATACTAACAGACATTGCATAGTGCATGTGAAAATGTTTGTACATGTATATGATACTACATATTGGTAAAATAGTGAGGTTTTACATATGCAATGAGCCACTTAAGATCATTATGGTGGTTGCTAATAATTAGTTGTGTTCACATTGGTTGTAGGACCAAAGAAAACCGAAGCATGGCTAAGGATGTGAATGATGTTGTTGCATATGACCAACAACCTTATGAAGAAAGGTTGGGGCAACAAATCTATGATCACGAGGTTGGAAAAGGGACTGTGAAGCCTTGGTAAGAGGCCAACTGATCAGGTCATCAAGCGATGTTGACAACAGCTATGCAGGTAATGGTTATTTGTGCTTAATTGCATGAATGTTGAAAGAGGATTTGGTAAGATCCCTTCAACTATGGTTAAACTATGATTGATTTGGTTTGCATGTGGTATTGAGTGTCTGAATATGAATGTCAGCCTACCGAGGATGGTGAGGTGTGGGTAAGTGAAGGCAGGAAGCCTTACACCCTATAGTTTCTTAGAAACCTCAATGCATTCATATGAAATTATATCATGCCATTTGTGTATATTGGTTGTGAGTTTACAACCAAAGGAAGTGATGACTTATCGTCCTGTTGTGGTAGTGCATGCCATATGAGAAAATCATGGTTAGGCCATAATAGGCTGGAATGCATAGTATTCATGGATTAATGCAAGGTTGTATTGAGGGGTTATGCATTGAGTGAATGCACATCAAAATATTATGTAAATGTTATGAATGTGCATGCATACGTGCGGGTGTACATGTTGAGATGCATTGTGTGAATGCATGGTTGTGATATATATATATATATATATATATATATATATATATATATACGTTTCAATGCAATTAGATAATATATGAAATGGTGAACTGTTGTTAATACTGAGACCATTTCATGAGCTGCTATGAATGCAGGAGAAAGACTGCATGAAGAAGGTAGACGTTGATGGGATACCAGAGTGCTCTGTTGGAAGGACAGAGTTGCGTGAAATATGAAGTAATGAGTATTTATAGTTTATTTAAATTGCACGGATAATGTGAATGTGTCTAGCAATTTTATTATGATAATGATGCCTATATAGATGTATATAAATTTCATTGCATTTCAAATGTTAACGGCTGAAGGTGTTTGAATTATTGAGTAAAATAATTTTGAGATCACTTCAGTGATTGTTGCAGCAATGAAAGGATTATATGCATAGATACTCACAATGTGTTGGCTGATTGAAGTTTAGATTTCAGGTAGAAAATTCTTGTGTATGGCAATGAGGATAAGTCCATAGTAAAGACCGGGATCTACCATGTGCAGAAGCCAAAGGTTATGAGAAGGTTCTCGTGGTTGTGGAATTTAACTAATGCATGAAATAGATTTGTGAATTTCAGATTTGAAATTTTGCTAATAATTGCTAATGACTGTTTGGCTTATATAAAATTGTGTCAGGAGAACATGTTGTAGGTGGATGTTCATGTATGGTAGCAAGGGTGAAACCATAATGGACAGAGCGATACCACTTACAAGAGCCAAACAATATGCCGATAGCCTCATTGCTAAGCAAATCAATTTATGTAGGAGACAGAGTTGTAAATTCATGTTTGAATTTAATTATTAATGACATTGATTGGTTATGGAACAATCAGATTTGAAGTTTATTGTTAAATGTTGCTTACTATTTGGCTATTTGATAAGTGTGCCGGGATGACACATTGTAGGAAGACCATGTGTGATGGCCTGCAGAAGCCAAACTAGATGGGAAGGATCTCATGCTTTGGAAATGGGTTTTGGGTGAAACGCCATTGTAAATGTTGATAATGTCTCAGTCGAACTGCATGTTGGTGAATCATGTGAGTAAGACAGTAAAATTATGCCAAGAAGGCATGTGTGGGTTATGGAACATGAAGATTGGGGTGGAAAACCGAAGGACTGTTGACTTAGATAAGGGAGCCCCCATTATTCGCAAATGAAGAAAAGATACATCTGTGAAACGAATGAGTATTATGTAACCCTAACTGAGGATATACATGTCTAGTTATTAGATTTAATATACAGAGCATGTTTTATTATTTCATTATTATTCCAAACTGCTTGAATGTGACTAAGGCCGACATGGCTCACATCGGAAAGGAATGCATACCGTTCGGGTGATGGTTTATGTTAGGGTTTTCAATATTGACTACACCCTAAGGGAATGGACGCATTCCTAGTGTTTCAATACTTGATAGTGAATGTTATGAAATATGATTACGATTTTAGAGCAGCAATACTGATGAGCCTGCCTATCCTTCTTGTGATACCAGCTTGCACAGATGCAATTTGGTGTTGCACGTTAAGAGGCAAAGTGAAGAAAGGGTGCTCAAGAGGACTGTATGGGCAGTGGTAACCTTTCTACACTCACACTAAAGGACACTAGAAGAGATGGATAGGCCCGAGGAGCTGTGTAGCAGAAAATGGGTATCATCCTTGTGTAGTTTGAGTGGGTATTGTGGGGCCATGCTAGCCCATAGTCAAGTGAGTCACCTATGGAGTTCCTGGAGGGAACCATTGGTTTGCATAGGAGAAGGAGCCACGTAATCATATTATGTTGTTCTTATTTCCTGATAAACCCAGTCGGTGTACTGCTTGGCAATGGTTGTTGCATGCTTGATAAACCCAGTCGGTGTACTGGATTAGCATTGGTTATTTGGATGTTGTGGTGAAGGGTTGTTGGATGCCTGATAAACCCAGTGAGTTTACTGGCTTGGCATGTTGTTAAATTGGATGCCTGACAAACCCAGTCGGTGTACTGGCTTGGCATTGGCTATTTGCATGTTGTGGAGGTATTGGTGAAGGGTGTTATTTCCTGACAAACCCAGTCGGAGCACTGGCTTGGAAATGGTCGTTGTATGCTTGATAAACCCAGTCGGCATACTAGCTTAGCATACTGATTTTTGAAATGTTTGATAAACCCAGTCGGCGTACTGGCTTAGCATACTGGTTTTTGAAATGCTTGACAAACCTAGTCAGCGTACTGGCTTAGCATACTAATTTTAGGGATGCTTGATAAACCCAGTCGGCATACTGGCTTGGCATTTCCTATTCAGATGATGTTGTGGATCAGCATGTGTGCTGGCCAAGCATCCACCCCACAGGTAATCCAAGGCTTGTAAAGCAGAGAAGGAAACCTGTGGAGTAGCAAGGAAATGCAAAATACATATAAGTATTCAATTTCATTTATTTCTTACTTGGAATAATGAAGATTTCAAGTATAAGTTTTCTAACAGCTAAGCTGATACACTGTTGTTTCTTTGTTGGAAACCTTGGTCATTGCAGGAAGCAAGGACCCTGAAAGAACTATAAATGCTTGGTAAAGCCAGAGAGTAACTGGTTGGGCGCTGTAAAATTATGGGTAAAGCCAGAGAGTAACGGATTGGGCATTAACTACGTGATGTAGTGGAGTAGCCTGTGTGCTAGCCCAACATTCATTATTGTATCCACGAGCAATCCAAGGATTATAAAGCGAAGAAGGATCCTGTGAAATAAAGTGAAGACATCCAATGCAAATAAGTATTTGGTTACCTTGCAACTTCTTTCTTATGAATATACGTGTGTATATGATTTGGTTATGATTTTCTCAAACTCTTGTTTAGAGATAAACCCTATGAAAATAAACTAAACATGTGAATTGATTCAATGTTTGAGTATAGGTATTGCTGGAAGCAAGGAATATGAAGGCATCATAGGGATGCATGTGGACATGTAATCATCCTAAAGAGCTCAGTATGAGCAGTAATGAAAGATGGTGCTAGTGGACATGTGTGGATCCTAGCAGCCAAAGGCTCTATAGGCAACGATGGGGAAGGGTTCCCTGGTTGAAAATCCTTAGACGGACCTTAGACACTAAGTGTCATAGCCAAGAAAGGGGAAATAAAGCATTCACATTGAAGTGAAAGAGGCTAAGGAGCATGAAACCACAGTGGTGGTGTAGCTCCAGAATAGAACAAGACTAAGAGGGGGAAACTCTTACTCTTCTCTTTCCTTTTGACTAATGCATTTTAGAAACAAAAGATTGTTGAGTGCATGTCATAGATGAAAATAGATTGTGTTTAATTGCTTGAAATGAATTGTGAATGCTGAAATAATTAACTCCCTGTGAAAGGATGAACATGAATGAGTTCATGTACATGTTGGGAAAGCATGAAAAGTGTGGAAGTCTCATGAGAAGGGAATGGACTTTCCATGTCAATTGAGAAAATAATTGACTAATTTTAATATTGTGTTATGCTTGTCCTAACAGGAATTTCCATGATGAGTATCACAAGTGAGAAATTGAAAGCCATTGTTTGCAGTTGTTACTAGCCAAGTGTTGCTAGTGAGAAAAGTGAGAGCCAGTTGTGCACATTGATTATGGCAGCAGACCAAAACACTATTTGCTTTGGCTGAGAATCTTCCTCAAATTGTTGCTAGGACAGCAAGGAAGATGGCATCCAGGAAATTCCAGACTTGTAGATCAGCTGGAAGGTGAATAAAAGGAAGGGATTGTTGTGGAGCAATGCCCACCTGCAGAGCTGGAAGATCAAATCCAGCAAGAGCAACTTGTAGAAGCCAAAGGACTTGATCCTGAAAGATCAAAGTATAGAGATGAAATGCATGGCAGACCCGCCACCATTTGTGAATTTTGAAGCATATGTAAAGTGGGTATTTATTTCTAAGTATTGGGACACCGAGGACGGTGTTATTCCAAGTGGGAGGAAAATGTAATGTCTCCATTTTGACCCCATTGCATTCAAATGTAAATGATATATATTGTTATAAAATCGTGGTGAGGAGCTCAAGGTGTTGGTTGTGGAGCCAGATCTTCCAGTCTCATAGATGATATTGTCTTAGCCGTGCACCCCGGAGGACTGTGCACCCTGGAGGACTGTACACCCATTCTGTATTTTTAGGGGTTGGGGCTGTTTTCGCCAGCTGTTTTGCGGGCCCATGGTTTTGGGTATCCCGTGGTATTTTTCCCATTGTATTTTCCCTATAAAAGAAAGACATTGTAATACGGTTAGGGTTGATGTATTAGGTTTTATGCATTGTAAATATCTCTAAGATCAGGAGAGAGACTGTGAGACAGTGAAGAGGAAGTGCAGCGGTTGTGCTGCAGGTTGTATCCCTTCACCTTGCTGGATGGTAATAATAATAAGGACTGGCAAATTCAGTGTAGACGTAGCCCAAGTTGGGGTGAACCACGACATATCTGTGTCTCTTTTGTAATGTGTGTGTGATTGTATTTGCATTTTTGTTTATTGTTATTGCTCTGTAATCCTGTTTTTCTAACAATTGGTATCAGAGCCAAAGGTCTATTTGGCAGATAAACCCGCAGGAAGCTACTGTTTCTGGTTCGAGTGGGAGCAATGGCGGAAGAAGGAAAGTTTAAGGTCGAGAAGCTTAATGGCCAAAACTTCTAGTTATGGAAGATGCAAATGGAGGACTATCTGTACCAGAAGGATCTATTCCTACCGTTGGGAGGAAGAGCAAAGCAACCGGCGGCCATGAAGGACGAAGAATGGGAGGTTCTTGACAGAAAGGCTATGGGAACAATACGGCTGAGCCTAGTTTCGTCGGTGGCTTTCAATATCTCAAAAGAAATGACAAAGGAGAGTTTGATGAGCGCACTGGGTAAGCTGTATGAAAAACCCTCGGCCTCCAACAAGGTATCTCTAATGAAGCGTTTATTTAATATGAAGATGTCTGAAGGTGGATCTGTTACTGATCATTTAAATGAGTTTAATACAGTTACAAATCAGCTAAGTTCTGTAAGTGTGAACATTGATGATGAGGTTAGGGCTCTTATAATCTTGTGTTCATTGCCAGAAAGCTGGAATAGCTTGGTCATGGTTGTAAGTAACTCTGTCTCTGGTTCAAACACCTTGAAATTTGATGATGTTATTGGTGTTATCCTTAGCGAGGAAATGTGAAGAAAAAGCACAGATGAGACATCAGGTAATGCGTTGACCATGGAGAGCAGGGGAAGACAAAAGGAGAGAGGAAAGAGCCAAGGTAATCGTGGCAAGTATAAAACAGGCAGATCCAAGTCCAGACTGGGAAAAATAGAGTGTTGGAACTGTGGAAAGAAAGGACATCTGAAGAAAGACTGCAGATCTCTAAAGAAGAAAGGAGATGCACAGAAGGAAACTACCCAGGAAGCAAATGTAGCAGGTGATGTATTACAAGATGTTTTGATTCTTGCATTAGATAATACTAGTGATTATTGGGTAGTAGATTCAGGAGCTTCATGTCATGCTACACCCCATAGGAAATACTTTCATGAGTATGTTCCTGGCGATTTTGGACATGTTTTATTGGGTGATGATGAGCCATGTAAAATTGTTGGAATGGGTAAGGTATGGATAAAATTTAAGAATGGAACTGACTGGCTGTTGAAAGATGTTAGGCATATTCCTGCTATGAAAAGAAATCTGATCTCAACAGGACAGTTGGGAGATGGTGGCTGTCTATCTACGTTCGGAGAAAAGTGGTGGAAGATCACTAAAGGATCAATGGTGATAGCAAAAGGAGACAGGGTAGGTACGTTGTATTTATGTCCTCATAATACTAACCATTCTATCTCTTTAGATTCCACAGGAACAGATACAACATTGTGGCATCATAGGCTTGGCCACATGAGTGAGAAGGGGATGCAGATTCTCCACTCAAGGAAGTTGCTACCATATTTGAAGCAGGTAAGTTTGGAATTCTATGAAAACTGTGTTTATGGAAAATAGAAGAGTGTCAGATTTCTCAGGGTTGGGAAATAGAAGAAGAATGAAAAGTTAGAGCTAGTGCATACAGATGTGTGGGGACCAGCTCAGGTATAATCTCTTGGTGGCTCTCATTATTATGTTACATTTATTGATGATGCAACTAGGAAAACTTGGGTTTATTGCATTAGACAAAAATATGATGTGTTTGCTACTTTTAAGAAGTGGAAAGCTTTGGTTGAGAATGAAACAGGGAAAAGGTTGAAGTGTCTCAGATCTGATAATGGAGGTGAGTACTACGGCAAGGAGTTTGATAGTTACTATTCATACCATGGGATTCATAGAGAGAAGACAGTCCCAGGAACACCACAAGAAAATGGTGTGTCAGAAAGGATGAACAGAACGATCATGGAGCGTGCAAGGTGTATGAGACTGCATGCAGGGTTGCCCTTACAGTTTTGAGCGGATGCTGTAAATACTGTTGTTTATTTAATAAACAGAGGACCTTCAAGTGCTTTGGATGGTGGTATTCCAGAGGAGGCATGGACAGATAAAAAGGTAAACTACTCATTTCTGAGAACGTTTGGTTGTGAAGCATTTGTCCATATTGATAAAGAAAATAGAACAAATCTTGAATCTAAATCCAAGAAATGTACCTTTCTTGGATATGGGGTTGATGAATTTGGCTATCGCTTATGGGATTATGAAAATAACAAAATCATCAGGAGTAGAGATGTGATAATCAATGAAAAGGTCATGTATAAAGATCAGTTGCAGGGAAAGAAACAGGAAA
The DNA here is from genome assembly GCA_027924585.1 of Larix kaempferi. Lineage (NCBI taxonomy): Eukaryota > Viridiplantae > Streptophyta > Pinopsida > Pinales > Pinaceae > Larix > Larix kaempferi. Next base: position 38,376,590 of record BSBM01000186.1, read on the forward strand.
AGGAAACCACAGAGTACACAGTACTTGATGAAATTCAAGAAAATGAAGTTCCAAAGGTGCCAGAAAATCAAGAACAACAGCAAGTACCTGAAACTCCTGCAACTACAAGAATATCTACCAAGTTAAGTAGACTCCTTGAACGATACCCTCCTTCAATGTATTATTTGTTGATGACTGATGCTGGTGAACCAGAATGTTATGAAGAAGCAATGCAGGTGGAAACTAGAAAGAAGTGGGAGCAAAGCATGAATGAGGAGATGGACTCATTGGTAGGAAACCAGACTTGGGATCTGGTTCAGTTGCCTGCTGGTAAAAGAGAATTGCAGAACAAATGGATTTACAGGTTGAAGGAAGAAGAAGGAGGTAAGAAGTGGTACAAGGCCAGACTTGTTGTAAAGGGGTTTGCACAGAAGAAAGGTATTGATTTTGATGAAATATTTTCTCATGTTGTTAAGATGACTTCAATTAGGACTATCTTAAGTCTAGTGGCGGTAGAAGATTTGCATCTTGAACAGTTAGATGTAAAAACAGCCTTTCTCCATGGGGATTTGGAGGAAGAGATATATATGCAACAGCCACAAGGGTATGAGGTCAAAGGTAAGGAGAACTTGGTATGCAGGTTGAAAAAGAGTTTGTATGGCTTGAAGCAAGCTCCAAGGCAGTGGTATTTAAAATTTGACAGGTTTATGACAGAACAAGGTTATAGTAGATGTCATTCTGACCACTGTGTTTATTTAAAGAAGCTAGACAATGAAAGATATATTATCTTGTTATTGTATGTGGATGACATGCTTGTTGCAGGGTCTAACATCCAGGATATAAATGTACTCAAAAGGAAGCTAGCTAATTCATTTGTGATGAAGGATTTGGGTGTTGCAAAGCAAATCCTTGGTATGAGAATAACGAGAGACAGAAAAAATTGCAAATTGACATTGTCTCAGAGTGAGTACATACAAAAGGTGTTGGAGAGGTTCAAAATGCAGAATGCAAAACCAGTAAGTACACCTTTGGCCAACCATTTTAGTCTAAGTAAGGAAATGTGTCCCAAGACACAAGAAGAGACGGATTACATATCCAAGATTCCCTATCAATCAGCAGTTGGCAGCTTGATGTATGCCATGGTGTGCACAAGACCAGATATTCCACATGCAGTGGGAGTTGTGAGCAAATATATGAACAATCCAGGTAAAGAACATTGGAGGGCAGTACAGTGGATTCTCAGGTATTTGAGAGGTACCACCACTCAGGCATTCTGTTTTGGAGGTTCAGACACTGTTCTACAGGGATATGTTGATGTATATATGGCAGGTGTTAAGGATAGCAGGAGGAGCACCACAGGGTATGTGTTTACTGTAGGTGGAACAACAGTAAGCTGGATTTTGAAACTGCGGAAGGTTGTTTCACTTTCAACAACGGAAGCAGAGTATGTTGCTATTACAGAGGCTAGTAAAGAGATGATTTGGTTGCAGAGGTTTATGGAGGAAGTGGGTAAGAAGCACAAGGATAGCAGGTTGTATAGTAACAGCCAGAGTGTCATTCATCTTGCAAAGAACTCAGCATTCCATTCCAAGACTAAACATATACAGCTCAAGTACCATTTCATATGCTATGTTCTAGAAGATGAACTGTTGAAGCTGGAAAAGATACATACTAGCCAGAATCCTGCAGACATGTTCACAAAGGTAGTGACCAGAGAGAAACTGAGTTCTTGCTTGGTTTCAGTTGGCCTTCTAGCATGAAGGTGAAGATGAGAGATTTGCCAAGTCCAAGTCCAGAAAGTGCAATAGCAGTGGAGTTGCTGTGATCAGTCTCCAAGTGGGAGATTGTTGGTTGTGGAGTTAGATCTTCCAGTCTCATAGATGATATTGTCTTAGCCGTGCACTCCAGAGGACTGTACACCCATTCTGCATTTTTAGGGGTTGGGGCTGTTTTTTCCAGTTGTTTTGCGGGCCCATGGTTTTGGGTATCCCGTGGTATTTTTCCCATTGTATTTTCCCTATAAAAGAAAGACATTATAATACAGCTAGGGTTGATGTATTAGGTTTTATGCATTGTAAATATCTCTAAGATCGGGAGAGATACTGTGAGACAGTGAAGAGGAAGTGCAGCGGCTATGCTGCAGGTTGTATCCCTTCACCTTGCTGGACGGTAATAATAATGACTGGCAAATTCAGTGTGGACGTAGCCCAAGTTGGGGTGAACCACGATATATATGTGTCTCTTTTGTAATGTGTGTGTGATTATATTTGCATTTATGTTTATTGTTATTGCTCTGCGATCCTTTTTTTCTAACACAAGGCCAAGGCCCCGCCATCGATTTATTGGTGCATATGGTTCATGTGCTAGCTAGGCACAATGGAATTGCAAATATCATGAAAATATGCATTTTAATAAACTACCCACAACTAGCTATGCAATGCAACAAGAGATGGGGGCATGATTTTACAAGGAATTGGGAGGGAAAACATTCAAACCCTTGATCCAATCAAGTCAAGCCAAGTGTCAATGAGATAACCCATCAAACCCTCAACTACCCATGTTGACTTTTGTACCCAATCATTCATTTCTCCCACGAGTTGGTTGAGGTAGTTAATGCCTTGGGGAATGGGAAGTATGGTTGTCCAAATTCAAGTATGGGCAAGCCACCCTGCATGGAAAATCGTGTTTGACTTCCTTGGCAAGAAACGAGCCATGAATTGTTGCCCAAGCCATTATCCATCAACCAATTTGGCTCTCTCACGAGTGGGGAGCTTGTTGGGCGTTTTTCCCCATTGAAACTGTGTGTTTTCCTTCATTCTTAGCTAGGAGAAGGGCGTTTTTGTGTTATATACCAATGGGGAAGAAGGGGAAATGAATTGGGGGGGGTTCCATATAGACCGTTTTGGCTATTGAATGCTTTGATAGTTTGGGGGAGAAATTGTTTTCCTCCCTGTGCTTATTTTTCCCCATCCCACAATCTGTTTTTGGCTGGAAACAATTGGGGAAAACCCATGGCCATCTTGTTTGTAAATCCCATTGTTAAAAATGAGCATCCATGCCCAATGATTGTGTTGGATTTGTGAGAAAAGAGTATGTTGGGGTGTGGGTTATGGGTATCTATTGCTTTGGTTGTGCATGAGCTTGAATGTCCCCTTTTCCTTGTAAGAATCATGCCCAGCTCGGGGGTGGCAGTTGTGTTGAGAGATTGATGAACACAACTGGCCTAGGGTTGGGTGGTACATTGCAGTGATATAGCTAGTTGCTTGGGACAATTTCATAATGAAGATAAGTATTCTCTATGTGTATTTTACTTCTGCAATGTTTTAATTAATGATTATTATTGATATGCTGAATGCATAAGAAAGATGTGTGTGGATGATGTTCTTATTCCGCTGTGCATGTTTAATTGATTTGCATCTGCACACATTTATTTAATGGTTGTGAATCTAATGAATGGGCTGATTTTATGTAAAAGCCCCAGAGATTGGCATCATGTTCCCTTCCAGGAACTGGGTCCATGGGAGGGGACGTTACAGTGAGAGAGAGAGAGAGATAATGATTTTAATGCATGGTGATTTATGCACATGCAAGTAGTCACATATATTCTAATGATATATAAACTACAAGTATGCACTATATGGGTTATTATTGTTTTCATATTCTACATGGTTTTATGATAACATAAACTCCTTAAAGATAGAAATGTTGCATCTACAATAAGAAAAATGGAAATTGGAATGCATAATATATCACTAGATACACTAAAACTAGAAAATAAATACAAAGTAAAATGACAACAATATTTATATGTATTTTTCTTGGTTGCTTATCCCTAAGACAATTATGCACTACTTAGATTGAAATATGACATAAATACTCACCACCAATACCAAGTTCAATCTAACTTTACATGATTTCTAAACTTATATTTGTGTATTGTCCTTACAAATTGTCTTTACCACTCAAGAGCCAATGGATATTGCATCAAGGTCTGAAACTCTAGACCTCTCACAAAATCATCGATGATATAGAGGGTTTATGTGGCCTTCTTAATAGGGAGGGTGGGGGGAATCTAGTGTGTACATTTTCATTGCATTCCCAACAACTAAGGATAACAATAAGATATGGAAAAGGGGTGTGATTGAAGAAAGAACACCATTCACATCGTCATTTACAATGATGATTTGTGTAGGGCCAACCATGATGCTAAAAAAAATAACGAAGGGTCATGCTCTTTGCACATACAAGCCATACCAAAAGAAAGAGATAAATGGTCTATACTATCCATAGGCATGCATTGCATATGGATATGTTGAGCCATCGTTGTAATGGACACAACCTTGTCATTTACACACCCAAATCCCCTGTGGTAATTTCAAATTTTGTGTTGTTTGGTGGCTATTGCATCAAGGTATGAAACTCTAGACCTCTCACAAAATCATAAATGGTATAGAGGATTTATTTGGCCTTCTTAATAGGGATTATGCAAGGGATCTAGTGTGTATATTTTCATTGCATTCATGACAACTAAGGATAACAATAAGATATGGAAAAGGGGTGTGATTGGAGAAAGAAGATCATTCACATCATCATTTACAATGATGATTTGTGCAGGGCCAACCATGATGCTAAAAACAATAACGAAGGGTCATGCAGTTTGCACATACATTCCATACCAAAAGAAAGAGAGAAATGGGATATACTCTACATAGTCATGCATTGCATATGGATAAGTTGATCTATCTTTGTAATGGCCACAACCTTGCCATTGACACACCCAAATCCCCTGTGGTAATTTCAAGTTTTTTGTTGTTTGGTGATTCTAAATATTCATTCATTTGGGAAAGACTTCATATGCTCAACTTGAATTTTGATTTCTATAAACAATTATTTAATCTCATTGGTGTATTTTACCTATATTGCATTTGTAGGGGTAGCCAATTTTCCAATAATTACAACAAAAAATAACCAATTTGTAGTCATTGTTAGGTTAAGAGATGTAAATTTACTCAATACTCTTGATAAATTAATGAGCCTTTTTGTAAGGGCCCTACTTGAGGTGTTAATGGTAGTGGTATGGCGAATGGCACATCGAGCAAACTTGGCTAAACGTGCATGGCGAATCTATATGATTTGGAAACCTTGGTGACCAACTAACGAGTGCCAGCTGCAAGACAGTTAGGACAATGTACTAGCATGTAGGCAAGGAGAACTATGAATGTCTAACCGAGCAAGAGATGTCAGTAATTAGGTGTTGGAGAGCAAGCTTCAACAGAGGTCTCGTTATTTGGCAATGTGATGGAATGTGTGTTATCCATGTTATGACAATAGCATTGATGATTGTATTGAATGTATGTGAACGCATGGTGAAGCAAGGACATGATCTTTGGGGACTATTAAATGTTGTCCTAGATGGATGACAACATGGTCTTACTTTTGGCATTCAGTTTTTCAAGTGTGTTTGGGTCGGGGGAGGCAGTTGTGCATCATTTTCTATGGTCGAGTGGTGATGGTGTAGCATCACCTGTGGTGAAATGATCATTAACGTTGTGCTCACTCTAAGGTACATAATGTGGGTTTGATTATGACATGTTGGTTAGGCATTGTTTGGGGGATTCTTGCAATTGAGGTGACCAATCTTCTTGAGTGATATTATGATGACCAAGGTCAAGAAATGATTTCAACCGAGTATGAAAACTTAAATGTAGTGTTAAACTTGAATTTGTAATTTTATTCCAAATCCATTGCAAATTTTACGTGAAATTAATTATTCAAGAAAGCATGGATCTGCTTGGCATGGAAGACGCCTGCTCATGAAAAGCGTTCGGATCCATCCCGACTCATCAAATCCATCTCCTGCAAGAAGCTCTAGCAAAATCCAAATCTCAAAAGAAACTTGGAGTTGCAAATACTCCCCAGAAGGATAAACAGAAAATACAGAGAGACAACAAAAAGAGAGGGCGCAAATCAGATCTACACCGCATCAACATGCTGGGTACCAGGCTAGTGGAGTCAGGGAAATATGCCCAGCTAACGGATTTATTCCCCTTGTTGGCAGGCGGTTTTGGATGAGTCAGCTGTGCAGCATCGCGGATGCTACGCAAGGTCAAAGATGCCGTGCAAGGAGAAAACCGCGCATAAGTCGGAAATAATATTACTTTATGTATTTTTGGTCATTTTGGACCGCATTGTGCGGATTAAGGATCATTTTGTTGTATATCTTGTTAGAAAGTAGTTAGGTGGTTGCCTAAGTGGACAATGAATGTAAAGGTGCGAGCCTATAAATAGATGTAGAATTGCAAGTGTTAGAGACACCGATGATGAGAGAAGAATTGCGCATGTTTTAGTCTTGTGAATTTGGGTATGCGACATAAGAACTATATTGATGTATCTGTGTTTTGTTGTGAAGGTTAATATGATATGACGGAGTTTGAGCAGAATCGTTGTGTCTTTTCTTGTTTTTATGTTATGAATGTATCTGCGATATGAATCTGTGAATGATGCGATGTTTCCTTGCTCTAAATGATGTTATACTATTAGATCTATTTGTGCATTAATGGTTATGCTGATAATGAGATCTATTGAATGATAATACAATTTTTTTTAATGCCTAAGTTGAATAGTTAGATCTGTTGAATAATGTTGCGTTAAGTTGATAAGTAGACACACATGGTCCTCCTTCATTCGACGAAAACATGGTTCCGTTAGCTCTCCCTCGAACATCTCGGGTGAGACTTCATATGCTCCGTAGGTGTTGCTGGACAGGGTAAAACCTGTCTGGGCCGGTGCTCAGGGAGATCGCGGTGGTTTGGATGTCGATAGAGTGAGGAACCCCTGTTGACTGGGTTTGTGTCAACGAATGGTTCCGTTGTCGGGACCATAGCGCGAACTGGAGGAAGGACATGTTGTGGCATCCGATGAAACTGGAAATTCAGGACTGGTTCAACCAAAAGTTGCGAGAGTTTGCTGAGAAAGAGAATCAGAACCCTAGACTGACGACGGATTGGTGGCTAGAAAGGTACATACATGACGGTCCACACGAATATTTTTTCTGTGAATTCCCGGTCATCTTGTATGAATGGTTGGCGCAATTGACCTTTCGCAAGGTAAATTTCCAAGGCGGTGAGCCAACGTCCTGGACCCCATAATTGATCTAGTAGTTGCAAGAGGTAGACAACAGAGCATCGCAGGCTATTGAAGTTTGGCTTGACAGTATATTGGAGGGCTATATCACCAAGTTTGCGGTTGATACGACAAAATATTATAGTGAAGCTAAAAGGAAATTTTTCAACAGACCGAGAGGCAGGTTCCTGTTTTCATTGCAATTGTCCATTAAGATGCTCATCTATGAAAAGCGCATACTGAAGATGAACCTGGAGTAAAAGAACCCTGGTGCGCGGAGGATGTGGATACCGCGAAGGCAGGGGGGAGGCGAATGGAATGATACGGGGTATATGGGTGCAATTTACGACGAGACTGTGAAAGAATCTGAGGAAGAGAGTGGTCTTATGAGGGGAGGAGCAAGGTTTCGACAAGAGAAGAGGCAGGGGACACAGGAAGGTCCTGCTGTGATTGAAATGCAAAACCGCGAAGGAATACCACACGGAATGAAGCGACCCCACAATGCCGACAAGGACAACCGGGCTATGCCCGAGATAGAGGCAAAACCAACCCCCAACATTAACATACCCACACCTCCGCTCACTATATCACAACCAGGAAGAAACAGGAATTTGACACCGCCGTGTTTGACGTGTCAACAGCTCTCAAAGAGTAGCAGATCACCGACTACATGAAGAAGGCCCAGGATGGCGGGCGACGATGCGAAGTTACCTCTGTTCCATGCAAATGAAACTAAGAACCCAGAGCAATACTGGTTCTTATGTGAAGTTGTGTGGACTGTTAAATAAATTATGGATGATGAGGCCAAGAAAGGTCAATTGGCGATGACTCTCCGAGGTCGTGCACTGGATTGGTTCATGAAATTTGTACAAGTTCCTGCAGCCAATCCAGAGAATACATTGGATGAAGTTAGAAAAGGATTAATTGAAGAGTTCAGAAAACCGAAGTATGAAGTGCAATACATTACGGAACTGAAGGAGATCAAGCAATATCCGAATGAAATTGTTTGGGATTTTGACCAAAGGTTTAAAACACTAATGGCAAGAGTCAACTTTGAGATGAGCGACGTTCAACATAAGGAATGGTTCATTGTGGCATTACTACCTCATATTAGACTCCTGTTGATGCAGCAAAAAATTTCAACATAGAGCGAGGCTCTAGAGATTGCGATGAATTTAGAAGCTTCACCTGTTGGTGAGAATGCAGTCGGCATGTCTCAGATTCAGACGCAGATGGCGAATCTGACAATTCAGTTGCAAGATCTCAAGAATGATAAAGAGCACCACGAAGAGGTTTGGTGTACTCGATGTCATGCAAAGGGGCATACCAGGGATAAATGCCCAGATTTCCGCAACTACCTGGTGTCAGGAGCGCCGAACCCATTGAGTGGCTGAGGTATGCCATGGTGCTGCATTTGTCAAGTTTATGGGCATCGACATGAGGAGTGTCAATACATGCAGAAGATGGTCACGAAGCCGATGAATTTGTACTGTACATTCTGTAAGTCTGTTGGGCATGAAGATAAGGATTACCATGCATATGGCCTACTCCAGGAAAGAACATACGACTCATACTACATAAAGGGAGACGACCATCGTGCAGTACAGCAACTGCAGCCGCCTCCACAGGTGGCCCAGCCGCCACCTCAACAGCAGATGCAATTCGTACCACCACCGCAACAACAGTTTGTGCCACAACCACAATATAATCAGATGCAGATGGTTCTGCAACAGCCACAGTACATTCATCCAGCACAGTATGTTCATCCAGGGCAGTGTGTTCAACTGCAACTGAATCTCCCGCAGCAACAATTTAATCAACCGCAATATCAGCAACAAGGAGGATTTCACGGAGGATTTCACGGAGGATTCCAAGGAGGACGAGGTGGAGGCTTTGGTCTAGGAGGAGGATGAGGTCGCGGACCTGTGCAATATTATAATTGCGGAGTATTGGGACACTATCAAAGAGATTGCCCGCAGTTGCAAGCATAGTGTACATATTGTTTTGCCGTTGATCACACTGTTGAGAACTGTCCACAGCTGATCGCGAGATGGCAGGCAGGAAATTTTCCGCAGTTGCATAACCACAACCAGAACCAGCTTCAGAATCAAAATCAATTACAGAATCAACAACCATTGCAGAATCAGAATCAGATGCAGAACCAAAATCAGCAACAGAATCAGAACGCAAATCAGAATGTGAATCAACCTGTAAACCCACCGCTGAACCAGAATCAAGGACCAACTGTCGCGACGATTTCAGCAGAACCAAGAACGCAAGATGTCGATGTTGTTGTTATCACTCGCGAAGGTGCGGCGACGGGACAAGATGGTTCACATCCGCTAATCCAGTTGGCTTGGAAGAATAAGGTGCAGTTTGATATTGATGTTGAGCGAGACACCTTCTTTGAAGTACGTAATGCGATGGTAAGAAATCTTGGTAAGAGAATTACTTATGACATGCCCACTACTTTTGACTCAACTTCGGAAGCAGGACCATCGCGACAGTATGGTACTTTGTAGAATTTCTTTGAAAGTTGCTTATCACGGGCACGTGATCTCGATGCTCTTTCCGAGATCGAGAGTCTGTTGCATTGACTGACCAAGGGACGGAAAGAGTCCGCAGTGAACTCTTTATAGAGGAAGAAGACAGGAAAAGAGATGCGCATGAATGTCCAGATTGGGGACTACGAGGTAGATTCAGTCATTTTGGATCTAGGCTCAGATGTCAATATTCTAACAAGGCAGGCATGGCAAAAGATGGGGATCCCAACGCTGAGCTGGTCTCCCGTACAGCTGCAACTAGCTAATCAGGCCAAGGTAACACCAATTGGAAGAGTTTTGCGCCTTGTTATGGACATTGAGGGGACGAAAACCTATGTTGATTTTGATGTTATTGAAGTTATCGATGGTGGGAGATCTTATCCCGCGTTGCTGGGGATTTGATGGGCCAATGACAGTATGGCAGTAATTATTTTCAAGAAGCGGGTGATGACCTTTGAAAATCAAGACCTCAGAGTTATAGCTCCATTGGATCCGACTGAAGGGCACCGATATTTTGAACTAGTAAAGGATGAAATTGTAAGAGGATGGGATCATGCATATAACATTTTAGAAGACTACATCCATTTGACTGTCGACGGCGAACTAGGTTGGCGCAGCTCTAGCTTTGCGTCTTTCGACTTTGATGATGCTTTAGAGAACTGGCAGAATCGCATGCATGAGGTGTTGTTCAGAAAGTGTGGTTTGATCACATAGTCGTTGTGTCATGTCGCAACTGAGACTGTTGAATTACCAGTATACGAAGGACTGCCCGGGTTGTCTGAATTTCTAGTGGCATTTGAAGATAAGGTGTAAGAACCATAATAGTTGTTGGCACTAGAGGAGGTGTCGAAGGCCACTCTAGCATGTTGGTGGGCGACCCATAAGAAGTCTATTACTGAATGGTCGCAGTGTCGAAGATTGATGATGGTTCGCTTTGGCAACGCAGAAGTCTACCACACTGGAAAATATGATGGGAAAAATGACCCTAGCGGTCATCTGATTGAATGTCAGACTTTGTGGGCCTCGCGACCAAAGGATGAATGGGTCCATGCCTTTGTCCACACTTTGGATGAAATGTCCAGATCTTGGTATGCCTCAGTTGAGTTGTGTAGGGATATTACCACTTGGTTAGAGTTGATGGTTTGCTTCACTAATACCTTTAGTTTTGCGGATGCCAATCCAGATGTTCATAATGCCCTGCAGCTCATCCGCGATGTTGTTATGAAGGTGGTTCCATTTGCATACCCGTGGATCCGCATACGCATTGTCAGATACAGTCGATGATGGAATGCTATAATATTACTGGAGGGCCAGAGGATGGTGATGACCCGCGGAATATCAATATCCCAAAAATAGAAGGGAGTCGGGATGTCGCAGCCCCTGACGTACTGACAGATCCAATAAATTAGTCGTTGAAGCTCAGGAAGGTCAACATTGGGTCGCAGGAGAACCCAAAGTTTACGAATGTTGGGGACTACTAGGATGAAGAAATGATGGCAAAAGTCACAGACCTGTTGCATGAGTTCCAAGATTTGTTCCCAACGAAGTTTTCTGAGATGAAGGGAATCTTGGGAGATTTAGGAGAGATGAAGATTTCGTTGAAGCCAGATATGAAACTGGTAAGATAGTGACCGTATCAACTAAATCCACGACACAAGGAACGGGTCAAGGCTGAACTTGACAGAATGTTGGATGCTGGAATAATTGAGCTGGTCGAAGAATCGGAATGGATTAGTCCCATGGTGTGGCAACCTAAGAAAGTTGAATGATGCGTGTATGCATGATCCATTTTTGACGCCATTCACTAATGAGGTACTAGAAGGGGTGGGCGATCAAGAAATGTATTCCTTCATGGACGGCTTTTCTAGTTATCACCAGATCAAGATCGCAAAAGAGGATCGCCACAAGAAAACGTTTGTGACTGAATGGGGTTGTTTCCAATATACCGTGATGCCATTTGGGCTAAAGAATGCACCTGCGATATTCTCCCGGGTTGTTGTCGCTGCATTCAGAGATTTTATTCAGAAGTTTCTGCAAGTTTATATGGATGGCTGGACAGTTTATGTATTGATCAGTGACCATTTGGAAAACCTGCGACTGATGTTGGAGCGACGTAGACAGCATCAGATCGTGCTGAACCTGAAGAAGTGTATATTTTGTGCACCATTTGGGATGTTGTTGGGTCACATTGTTTGCAAGCAAGGATTGTTGGTCGACCCAGCAAAGATTGCGCTGATTTTGAGCTTGCCACCGCCTACAACTATAAAGCAGTTGAAAGCAACGCTTGGGCACACAGGGTACTACCGAAAGTTTATCTGTGGTTATGCTGCAATCACGGCTCCTATGGAGAGGTTGCTGAAGAAGGATGCAGTATTATTATGGATTCCAGAATGTCAAGTAATTTTTGAGATGTTGAAGGCTAAGATGGATTCTGCACCGATACTGGTATTTCCTGACTAGAGCAAGGAATTCCAAGTCCATGTGGATGCATCGTCGATTGCGCTGGGAGTAGTGCTCACGCAACCAGGAGAAGGAGATCTAGATCATCCGATTGATTTTCTGAGTCGGAAACTGTCATCAACAGAGAAAAATTATACGACTACAGAGAGGGAAGGATTAGCGATGGTATATGCGTTGCAGAAGTTTAGGCATTACTTGTTGGGCGGTCACTTCAAGATGTTCATAGACCATTCTGCTTTGAAATATCTGGTCAATAAGCCTGTGTTGGGAGGGAAGATATGCCGCTAGCTACTCCTCTTTTAGGAGTTTGATTTTGAGGTAATTGTGAATCCCGGTCGCTTGAATGCGGGGCCAGATCATTTATCGCGGATTGAGACAGGGGAGGAACCAACAAATATTGAAGATGGGTTGCCAGATGAGCAACTATTCCGAGTTGGGGTGGCTGACGACTACTATGAGAAAATAATCTAGTTTTGGGCGACAGGAGCCGAGCCAACGGAGTTTACTACATGTCAGAAAAAACAGTTGGTGGTTAAGGCCGCAGATTTCCAATTGATCGCTGGACAACTTTATAAACTAGGACCAGATGAGATCTTGAGGCGCTGTGTCCTGCCTCATGAACAAGGGAAGATATTGGCAGAGGCACATGCGAGAGTGGCTGGTGGACACTATGGCGGTCGTGCTACTACCGAGCAGGTGCTTCGTGCAGGGCTTTGGTGGCCCACTCTTCACAATGATGCGATGGGTTATGCACAAACTTGCGACATCTGTCAACGAACTGGGAAACCGTAAAGAAGGGATGAGATACTGTTGGTACGTCAGGTAACATTGCATCCATTTGATAAATGGGTTGTGGATTTCATGGGCCCAATCAACCCACTTGGAAAGAGAACTAGTGCACGGTACATAATTACAGCAACAGACTATTTAACAAGGTGGGCGGAGGCCACACCTCTTGTAGATTGCACCGCTACGACAGCAGCATGTTTCTTGTTCGACAACATTGTTACTCGGTTTGGATGCCCAAAGGTATTGATGAGTGACCAAGGGAGTCACTTCATCAATCGCACAGTTAAAGCATTGACAAAAGAACTCCGGATACAGCATAAGAAGAGCACCCCGTACCATCCGCAAGCAAATGGCACAGTGGAGGCCTTCAACAAAGTGTTGGAGAATGCGCTTACTAAGATGTGTAACGCAAACCACGATGACTGGGATTTGAATATTCCAACAATATTGTGGGCATATCATACCACTTGTAAATGATTGACAGGGAAAACACTGTTCAAACTAGTGTATGGGCAAGAGGCAGTTATGCCTATGGAGTACATTGTTCTGAGTCTGCGCATCGCGGTAGCGACAGGCATGAATGATGAAGCAGCATTAGCAGAATGCCTGGATCAGCTGGTACATCTTGAGGAAGATCGCTTTATCACAGGTTTTCACCAGCGCGTGGAGAAGGATCGGCAAAAATCTTGGCACAATAGACATATCAAAAACAAAAAGTTTCAGCAAGGAGACTTGGTGTTGTTGTATGACAGCATGTTCATGAAGCATCCAGGTAAATTACAAATGCATTGGCTAGGTCCATATTATATTAGTTTCATTACTTCAGGAGGCGCAGTACAGTTACAGAAGTTAGATGGAGCGATGCTACCAAAGCTTGTGAATGGTAGCAGGTTGAAGCCCTACAGGACGGGCTCAGTGCTGCACTACGCGGAGTTTAAAAATAAAAAATAAAAAATTGATAGGTTGTTGGATAGTCGGTTGGCGCACTTAGAAGGAATGGATGCGCAAGTAGGAGAGGCTATATCGCAGTTAGGGATCCATGTTGTGACAGCTGCAAGGCTGCGACACAGTCAAAATAGCAATAAATGCAGACAGTTAAATGCAATTAGATGACGGCGCTCGTTGAGGTGACGTGCATTTATGACAGATTCGACCGATGGATTGACCAGATCGACGGTGGATTTGGACAGTTAATGCATGATTTGGTCATAATCATTGGGTTTATTTGGTCATGATGATGGATGGGTTGGATTGGAACTATAAAAAGGGGTCGAGGGTGGTCGAAAATCACCATTGTGCAAGGAGTGAGTTGAGCTGAGTCATAGCGAGTTGAATTGTGCAGGCTTGCTCGAGTTGCAGAGCAGAGTTGCAGCAAGTTGTGTGAGTTGTCGAGTGCATGAAGGTTGAGCACTCATTGAGCATTATGGGGCACTGGTGCGGCATGCCAAGTGAATGGGTCACAGTTGAGATTTCGAGTGAACGGGACTCACCAGTCGTCCCAGTATCAATCGAGAAGGAAGTTGCTAGTATGTCGGTCGGGTCATCGTCCATAGTGAGAAAGAGGAGGAGAGGGAAGCAGTCTGGCTCCCCGGTGCAGAACAAGCGACAGACCAGATCATCTGTACAATTGTCGGAGGACGTCCATGTGCAGGTGGGTCCATCGAGCTTAGGTTTGGTGGAATCAGCTCCCGAAGGGGTATCTACTGCGGATATCCTTAGGTATGTACCTCCCTATCGGCTCGATGTTCCACCCAGGAAGCCTCCCAAGAACCAGCGCTACCAGGTAAGGATGTCGGCAATACCACAGGGAATGGTTTGCATCGTAGACATTGCGTCTGTGCTGATGCGGATGAAGTATGATGACCATGATCTGCTTTCCCTAAGCGACATTATGACGGAACCATATGAATCGAGGGTCACAGCCGAAGGTAAACCGGTACCCCTTATTCTGAAGGATTGGACGCGCAGATTGAATCGAGCAGGACTGTTGGGATTAATCAACATGCCGCATTTTGGGTGGTTAACTGAGGCAAATGCCTACGCAAAGCATCTTTTGGCTTGTTTCCATGGCGGTATTTTATGGCTGGACACACGAGTCACAGTCACGGTCGACCTTATCTCAGAGATCACGGGGTTTCCTAAGGAATGGTCAGACCCCTCGCAGTATTTCCGGGGGAAAGAGAATTATAAGAAGCTTGCGGCAAACTTGCGGATACGATATGCTTTACAGCGTGATGGACAGGCATACCACATTGACAGCATAAATGATCAGGCGGTGCGCATCGGGGCCAGGATCTTGGCTACTAAACTAATCAGGAATAACTAACCCAACCAAGGGAACTCAACGGTCATTGCATGTGCCGAAATGTGTGCGCAAGGGTTCCAAATGAACTGGTCGCTCTTTTTGCTAAACCAGTTGACAGACGATGCAATGGCAGTCTAGGCGGGAAGTGGTCGTTTGCATACAGTTGGTTGTTGATTTTGATCACGCTTGTGGCTTGGATGGAACCAGACGGTTATCAAGGTATGGACGTATCGGCAGTAGCAGTTTGTAAGGGCGCGCGCTACCAAAACCTCTGGTGGGTAAAAGTACCCAAGCGGCTTAAATATTGGACAACACAGTTCTGGATCTTTTGGGAGGAGCTAGAGGTGGCAGCTGTGAAAGTTTCACGGTTATCTGAGGCATCCATCATGAAATATGAGCAAATTGTCGGGTTTGTGATTGGCCCACATGCCATTCATGTCCAAGCACGGAGAGACCCGGAGAAACAATGGTTGTTGACACCATACAAGTTGTCTGATGAAGAGCTGGATGCCATTGTTGATGATTGGATTGCCGAATGGAGACAACCAGTCAGTATGGAGGAACTAGAGAGGGGTCCCCCAGTGGATGTACTAGTTGATCCAGTATAAGCGATGGACCTGCTTTCATACCAAGATTCGTCGTGGACACCCACGGATGAGGAAGCAGAGCGCCAGTTTGAGGAGGCCAGAACAAAGCGACGCTATGAGCAGGGTATGACAAGTGGCGCAGCCATAGGGATGGAAGGGCAATTGAACCAGCTTATTGAGGCCGTCGCAAACACCACGGTTGCGGAAGTTGATGAAATGAAGAAACAGGCGGCAAAAGGTTTCGGTGAGGTAAAAACTCGACTGGATTCTTTCATTGATGTTGTTTTGAAGAAAGCACCGGAGGTGTTGACTGGGCAGGAATTTGGCTCAACAGCACTGGGACAAGGTTCAGAATGTGCAAATTCCACCAACTGTGATTGAGACCAACGATGCGACTCTTAATAATTCCTTGCAGTAGTCGTAAAATGTGTCGATCGACATCAATGGGTTGTCCATGCAAACATTAGTGAACTTGTTGAGTGTCACCAATCAGGAGTTGGCAGATAGGGAGCTAAGTATCAGCGGTCAGTTCTTGCGATCGTAGGAGGCAGTGGTAGCAGCCTAGAAGGAGGTAGAAGAATTAAAGGGGAAAGTGGTAGTAGCACGGGAAGTGGTAGAAGAGTTGTAGAACAAGCTAGAACAGCTGATTACGGAGAATGATAGCACAATTCAGGAGCTGAAAAAGGAGCAAGACCGCTTGACGGTGGAGAAATCCAACCTCTAGGACAGCAGCGTGCGGTTGGAAGAGGTGGTTTTTGAAGCCTTTCAGTATGTACTGGATCCCACCACACAGTTAGATCCGGTCGAGCGAGCACAAAGACTCAGGGCTGTCATTACCCAGTTGCAGCGCGACAATGCTGACTTAACAGCTCTAATACAACTAGGCACACCACAAGAGCAATTAGCAAAAAGAAAAAGCGCCATGGAGGAGTTGGCAACCCAGCTAGGAGAGTTGGAGCAAGAAGTGACACAAATCACTGCAGAGACTACGCAATTTTGGGGCAGCGTCCTCCAGGATGCGCAATTAGAGCAACTGACCAAGCTACGGTAGGAGGTGGAAGGGCAGCTGGAAACACTGAAGACGTTGATGAGAACGCTGCCACCGGTTGTTCAGGTCACCAAATTTGCAGACCTGAAGGAGTTACAGCAGCGTGTTTCAAAGGCACAAGAGCGTCAGCAAAAGCGCAGTATGCAGTTAGATGGGTTCCAAGAGATTGGAGCATATTTTTTTGTCAAAGCAGTTTTTGCACTGCAGGACATGCAGAAAGGTAAGAAGAAAGTTGTTGACAAGTTGGTCAAGCACCCATTAGCGCAGGACTTGACAAAGAGCCAGGAGATCGCTACGACTATCAAGGAGCAAGTTAGGGAGATCAGTCAACAGTACGAAGATTTCAGGCTGAAGATCAACGAATACACCATGTCCAGCTGACGTGGCTCGAGGGCTAGCCACAAGATTATGTTGGGGGCTTGTTGGTAGGCGGGTTTGGATGAGTCAGTTGCGCAGCATCACGGATGCTGTGCAAGGTCAAAGATGTCGTGCAAGAAGGAAAACCGCGCACAAGTCGGAAATAATATTACTTTATGTATTTTTGGTCATTTTGGACCGCATTGTGTGGATTAAGGGTCATTTTGTTGTAGATCTTGTTAGAAAGTAGTTAGGTGGTTGCCTAAGTGGACAATGAATGTAAAGGTGCAAGCCTATAAATAGATGTAGAATTGCAAGTGTTAGAGACACCGATGATGAGAGAAGAATTGCACATGTTTTGGTCTTGTGAATTTGGGTATGCAACAAAAGAACTATATTGATGTATCTATGTTTTGTTGCGAAGTTAATATGATATGACGGAGTTTGAGATGAATCATTGTGTCTTTTCCTGTTTTCCTGTTATGAATGTATCTGTGATATGAATCTGTGAATGGTGCGATGTTTCCTTACTCTAAATGATGTTATAATGTTAGATCTATTTGTGCATTAATGGTTCTACTGATAATGAGATCTGTTGAATGATAATACAATTCGGTTTAATGTCTAAGTTGAATAGTTAGATCTGTTGAATAATGTTGCGTTAAGTTGATAAGTAGACACACATGGTCCTCCTTCATTCAGCGGAAACGTGGTTCCATCAGTTCTCCCTCGAACATGTCGGGTGAGACTTCATCTGCTCCGCAGGTGTTGCTGGACAAGGTGAAACCTGTCTGGGATGGTGCTCAAGGAGATCGCGGTGGTTTGGATGTCAACAGAGTGAGGAAACCCTGTCGATTGGGTTTGTGTCAAGACCCCTACTCCCAAAATTAGTTCCTCAATGAATATTCTATCCTGGAACGTTCAAGGTCTAAATGGTTCATCGTAACATCAGATGTTAAAAAGAAAAATTCTTCAAGAAAAGCTTGCCATCCTGTTTATACAGCAAACTATATGTTCTTCTAAAACCCCTTCTTTCTCTTATGGCCAAGATCTGGAAAGATAGTCTATGCACAACTATAGATGCTAGAGGAGCTTCTGGAGGTATTGCGGTGATCTGAAACCCTTGGGTAATTTCTTTAATCAACCTTGCCACCACCCTGCATTCCATTTCGGCCTCCTTCCATATTTTGGGAACCAAAATTCACGGTCATCTACTTAATGCCTATGGTCCTCAATCTACCCGTCAAAAGCTGCAACTTCTGAACTACCTTTCCTGGTTTAGTCACCATCACCTGCACTCCCCCATCATCATCGGTGGAGACTTTAACATGATCACCACCATGGAGGAAAAGAAAGGGGGCTTATGAACTCTCTCTTATGAAGACAAGGATTTCAAAGCCACTCTTGCCACAAAGGGATTGGTATGCCTCCATCCTTCCACTGGTTTCTTCACTTGGAACAATAGAACAGGTGGGGTGCACCAAATTGCTAAGCGTCTAGACCGCTACATTGTCTCGGACTCTATTCTTACTTCAAGAGGGATCCTCACTTCCTCTATTCTTCCTGCTGCTGGCTCAGATCACTGGCCAATCCTACTCTCCTGGAACAGCCATGATGATCAAATGCACAAACCCTTCCAGTTTGAAAATTTCTCGCTCTCTTATCCCTCTTTCAAGGATTCTGTAACCAACTGGTGGACCAACATGCAAGTGACAGGGAGATCTAAAATGGCCATCATGCAACAAAAATTAAAAATCCTTCGTTCGAATCTCCACCACTGGAACCACACCACCTTTGGCAACATCTTCAAGGAGAAATGCGCCCTCGAAGAGGATCTGGATAATCTTCAATTATCTCTCATGGAGCAAGGCCACATTGAAGAAACCAAGCTCAAAGAAAAGGCTCTCTTAGAACAATTGGACAATCATTGTGCGCAAGAGGAGATCCTCTGGAGACAGAAGTCCAGAATCACCTGGATGAAAGAAGGGGAGCGCAATACAACCTTCTTTCACCGGTCTACTATTCAGCACGGAATCCATAACAGAATCTCAATGAATCTAGACAATGGAGATACTCTGGAGAATTACAAAGCCATCGGTCAAGAACTCACTTGGCACTTCCATGATCTGCTTACGGAACCCACCCCGGATCGCTTTACTACCATTGAGCGCCTCACCTAGTATATCCCCACCATCCTCAACGTCGATCACAATGCCACTCTGATGCAGCCCATCACCATGCAAGAGGTTGAAACTCCAGTAAAGCAAATGGCAGATGATAGAGCTCCTGGACCAAATGGCTTCACCGTCAATTTCTTCCATCACTATTGGGGCATGCTAAAAATGGAAGTGCTAGAGATCGTGGAGGAGTCCATATAGAAGCAATGGGTTCTTCCAGCCCTCAATGCCACCTTCCTCACTCTGATCCCCAAGGAGATCGACGCGTCTCACCCTGGTAAGTTCCAACCCATCTCCCTCTGCAATGTAATCTACAAAATCATCTCCAAAGCGGTAGCCAACCAGATCAAACCCCTTCTGCCTCTCCTCTTTTCCCCTGAATAATCTAGCTATGTTGAAGGGAGACAAATTTTGGACGGGGTCATCCTTGCTCACGAAATAACACACTCCTTGAAAGTATCCAAAACCCCTTGCATTCTCATCAAACTTGATCTCTCAAAAGCCTTTAACAAACTAAGCTGGAAATTCATTGACAAAATGCTCCAAGCCTTTGGCATTAGCCATGACTGGACCCATTGGATCCTCTCCCTCACTTCCTCCTCTTTCTTTTTTATCTTGGTTGATGGCTCACTTTCTTCCACTTTTTCTCCCTCCTGGGGAATTCATCAGGGAGACCCCCTTTCCCCTTTCCTTTTTATCCTCATGGCGGAGAGGTTGGGACGTATGATTCAAGCGGCTGTCAGCACCAACTCTCTTAGAGGGCTCTCTCCCCATGGAGGCCCCTCGATTGCTTATCAACAGTTCATTGATGACAACCTGCTCTTTGGCCACCCATTGGTCTAGGAAGCGCGCAATCTCAAGACCATCCTTGATACCTTCTCCGAAGCTTCTGGAACCTCCGTCAACCTGGATAAGTCACGGCTCTTCTTATACAACACGGACGGAATCACGCAGTGTAACATTGCCCACATCCTGGGTTTTTCTATCTCCACCATGCCTTCAAAATACTTGGGTGCCCCCCTCTTTGACTCTACCATCAAACACTCCTCTTGGAAAGAACTCTTGGACAAGCTTGAAAGCCGCATCTCCTCCTAGACCTTTCACTCCCTCAATCTTCCCATCAGACTCGTCCTTCTTAAATCCGTCCTCCAGTCTATGCCACTCTACCTTTTTCAGTACTTGCTGCTTCTAAATGGGTACTCAAATCTATTCAGCGTCTTCAACGGTCCTTCCTCTCAGGAAGCGACAAGAACAAGAACAGATGGGCCCTCGTAAAATGGTATATGGTTTGTCGCCCTCAGCGGGAAGGTGGCCTCGGCTTGCGAGATCCGAAAATCAACAAAAAATCCTTCTCGACCAAAATCTGGTGGAAATGGATATCCATGAACAACTCCCCTTGGGCCTAGTTTTGGAAAAATAAATATGCACAAAATTGGGACCCCCTCAATCTCATCCGCTTTGACCAGAATCCGAAGGGCTCCTCAATCTGGAACGCAGTGAACAACCAAAGATACCTCATCCAACAGCACAGCTTCTCGAAAATCCATGAAGGAGTCCAAGCTCTCTTCTGGAAAGACTCATGGCAACAATTGCCCAGCCTCAACAGTCAATTTGATCAGGTGGCCATCCCCGCGGCCAATTCCCTTGTCAAGGATTTCTGGCTCATTAACAAAACCATCCCGTTTCAAACTTGGAAGAAGCCCGAGTCATGGGGCCTTGGGACTGGCCACGCTCACCTAGATCCACTTTGGTAGGAACTCAACCTAAGGAAAATCAAGATTTGTCATGGCCCAGACATCATCAGATGGGGGCACTCTGCAAAAGGAAGCTTCTCTGTAAAGGAAGCGTACGCCATCTTAGTAGGTAGACCGGAGGCCCACCCCTTTCCCTTGTGGAAAGCGATATGGAAATCCAATATCTGGCCTAAAATTTCCTGCTTTCTCTGGCTCCTATCTCATCGGCGCATCCTCACCTGGTATAACCTCCTCAAAAAAGGTTTCCAAGGTCCATCCTTATGTGTCATGTGTCACAATCACATTGAGACCATTGATCATATGTTGGACTCCTGCAAGACGGCCAACGAGCTCTGGGATTTGGTTTCCCTCACTTTCAGAAAAACGAATAGAGTCAAAGGAAATTTCACGGATACTATGCTTCACTATGGAGAAGACCCCTTCCAGAGCATGCTTCTGAACAGACTTTGGATCCTTACTCCTAGTTTCTTGGTCTGGAACATCTGGAAAGAGAGGAACCTTCGCATCTTTGAAGACAAATGCAAAACCATCAAAGATATCTGGAAACTCACCTGTAACAATCTACAGGAAACTGTCCACACTGGGAGTTGGAACAACAAGGATCTCCCCATGTCCGAGGTGGAAAATCAAATTCTACTCAACTTCCACTTTGATCCACCTCTGGCCCATGCTCCTCCGAGCAGACACCGCATGAACACCCTCAGTCTGTATTTCTGGGAACCCCCCCGAAGGGTGTCTTCAAGCTCAACTTTGATGGTGCCTCAAAAAGCAATCCTAGGCCTGCAGGTTTTGGACGAGTTCTTCGCAACTTCGATGGTACTATTCTCTGGATCTACTTTGGAAACTTAGGCTGCGACAGTAACAACGCAGCCGAGCTTGCTGGCATTGTGGAAGGCTTGATCTTAGATAACAAACAGGGATGCATTCCGCTCATTGTGGAGGGTGATTCACAAATCATCCTCTCCCTTGCCACTAAACTCCAGAATGGTTCTCAAGTCTCCAAGCTCACACCCAGCTGGAGACTTGATCATGGGATCCATCGTCTAAAAGATAGTCTGATACACTCCAAAGCAATCACTTTTCACCACATCCGTCGAAAAGCTAATTCTCTGGATGACTTTCTTGCCAACGAAGGAGTAGCCAACGATTTCAATCTCTTCGAAGGAAATTTTGGAGAAAATTGTCCTGACGCCGTGGCTCAAAAATGTAGAGACCTCGCTAGAAGGAACCTGGTCTCCCCGGATGCGGGCGTCCGCATGACTCATGGCACCATGTGTAGGGCGTGAGGAGGGCACGTGGGGAAGGATCCTCGTCCCAGGTGCCCATAATTTCAGCACACACACCCCTGCCCTCACACCTACCTGCCCCAGCTCCTGCATGCCTTCACACCTGTCTACCAACCCATCTATCTGCCCTCCCAGTTGTCCGCCCTCACAGTTGGCTGCCCTCACACCTACGGCTTTATGGCTCCCTCCCTATCCTTTACATGCAAGTCCGTTCATAGCTTATCTGGATGCCACTCCGGTACTGCTCAACCTCACCTCAGGCCTCTACACATTCAAGACGACCCTCACCTCGGCTCTCAGCTCCATCAATTCATCTCCTTACACTTAACTATGGCTCGTGCGAACTTGTATCAATGTTCTTTAAATGGGACAGTGGACACCCTAGACGGCATCTTGTTTGCTTCTTCAAGACGCTGGTTCGGCTCTGTGCACCCTCGTGCTTAGTTGTATTTCTGGTTGTGGACTCTCACGACGCTATCCGCCATAACCAAGTCGCGCGGTCTTTCTCATTGAGGTAGTGGGATCCGCCGCAAATCCCATAGTACTCTTGTCTCTAGCGATGGCTTCGACACTGCCATCTCCTTTGCCAACCGCAACTTGATTGACGAGTGGGAAGGGCAGTTGGTTTCGGATCACTTGGCCTCTGGCACTAATGGAGGCAATATCAATCACTATTGGATCATAAAAAACATGCTTGGAAAGATTCTGGATGACATGTTGGGAAACTGGGGTTCTGCTAGGAATCAGATGCTGGCCACCATGTCCAAACTCATGGAGTTGGACGAATGTCTAGCTAACCTTGACGCCACCTTCTCGTGGAGCCAGCATGCTCTCGTGAGCCGTAGCCCAGTCATGGCTGAATATGGTGGCAGGGGTGATGGTGGTAGCTTCTATGGCGTCTCGATTGCGAGCGGTTTTCCCTCTGAAAGGACTGGTAGCTATTGCTGCAACTAATACCACGAACCCCTTCCTGGTCGTTCCTGCTCCAGCTTCGTCGACGGCTCCTCCTGTGCACTTTTCGGTCCCTTCCATGATTGGCTCCCCGCCCTACAAAAGGATGTGCAGCCATGCAAATCCTGATCTCCTCACTGCTCGAAAAACTGAGCCGCTTCCTATGAAGCTACTGGAGGAGGAATTTCTGGGATGTTACCCCATTCTAGAGAATTTCCCTCTTGCTTAAATTTTTCCATGTATGCTTGGGAGCTCGACAAGAAGGCCAAGTCTCTCTGCTCCGCTCTGGTTTTTTGTAAGAGATGTTTAATATCGTTTCTAAAGATTTCGCTCAGATGGTCTTTTGTTTTTTGGCCTTGCCGTTGGACGCAACTTTCTGCATAACCTGCAAGCTAGTCTGTAATACTCTTGCTACTTCTACTTATTTTACTACGCCGGGATTGCCCCATTATCCCTGGCCGCTATGTAATTTTATCCTTTTTCTTAATTAAATACTGTGCCGACTTACAAAAAAAAAATATTGAAAAAAGCAAACAAGATACTAATAACATAGCTCCTAAGCATGAACTTGTAGTTTCTATCCAACAACATAAGCATGCAAAACATCTACAATTTCCTTCAATTACAATTTCAATATCTAACAAATAAACCCTATTTTCCATACATATATCTTAAAGTTGAAAATCGATAAAAATTCACTACCAAAATCTAAATTCTCTTGATCCTAAATACTAGGTGAAGTAGACAAAATTAGTAAATATAAATCAACTTGAATTACATGTTGATAGCTTCCATATCCAATTTTTAACTCAGGAATAGGTTGTGATCTTTTGTATTGTTTTGTGGACAGAAGCAACTAGAGGAGGACATACGACTATCCTCCCAACCAACCCCTCAACTAAGAAGGATAATGGACCCTGCGCCTAGTTCCACCAATACTATCTGACTACACTTCCCTTATAGTCAATGTCCTCACTAAAATTCACCTTGGAATCTATTCCCCTACCAACGAACTTGCCTCAAACAATACTCAAAAAAGCATATTTTCCAAGCTAGTAAAGCTAAGTAAGCAAGACAACCAACAAAAACCCAATAATAGAAACCAACATTTCATTAAACAATTTTATCAATAACATGGATAACATATGTTGTAACGTACCCTCCCATCCATCCAAGGCAAGGAAGGGAACATACTAACAATCTAAGGGGAATATCATGAAGCTCAACCCATTCATTAGAAGCATATGAATAAAACATTTGTGTGCAGATGCAAATTAAGAAATATGCACAGCAGAATTGAAACTCATCCACACACAAACAATCATCAATTAAAACA
The DNA here is from genome assembly GCA_027924585.1 of Larix kaempferi. Lineage (NCBI taxonomy): Eukaryota > Viridiplantae > Streptophyta > Pinopsida > Pinales > Pinaceae > Larix > Larix kaempferi. Next base: position 38,401,284 of record BSBM01000186.1, read on the forward strand.
TTTCAGAAGTAAATACATAGACATAGAAAAACACGTATCTTCATTGTGCAATTGTCCCAGACAACTAGCTATGTCGCTGCAACGTTCCACCCAACCATAGGCCAGTTGTGTTCATCAATTTCTCAACACAACTGCCACCCCCGAGCTGGGCATGATTCTTACAAGGAAAAGGGGACATTCACTCATGCACAGCCAATTCATCATCTCATCTGAGCCAAGCCAGTCCACAACTGGGTTTATCAGGCTACATTTGAACCATGGATGCTTGCACTCAAGCTCAAGCCAAAGCAATAGATACCCATTACCCATACCCCAACATACTCTTTCTACACACAGCAAAAATGACCATTGGGCAGGGATACACCTTTACAACAAGGGTATTTTACAAAACAGGCTCCCTGGGTTTTTCCCAAATCGTGGCTTACTAAAATGGACTGTGGGAAGGGAAATTCGTCCCCAAAAAGAAACCCGATTTCTCCCACATGTTATGAGCGTTTCAATTGGCCAAAACGTCCCCATTGAAACCCCAAATCCATCTTTTCTCTTCCCCATGGGAAACCAAAACAAAAACGCCCTTCCCAGCTGGAAAGATGAAGGAAAACACAGGAAATCCATGGATAAAAATGCCCAGGTAGCTCCCAACTCGTGAGGGAGTCAAACTGGTTGATGGATAATGGCTTGGGGAGCAATTCATGGCTCTTTTCTTGCCCAAGAAGCAAAACGCGATTTCCCATGTAAGGTGGCTTGCCCATACCCGAATTTGGACAGCCATACCTCCCATTCCCCAAGGCATTAACTACCTCAACCAACTCTTGGAAGAAATCAATGATTGGGTACAAAAGTCAACATGGGTAGTTGAGGGTTTGATGGGTTCTCTCATTGACACTTGGCTTGACTTGAGTGGCTCAAGTGTTTGAATGTTTTCCCTCCCAATTCCTTGTAAAATCATGCCCCCATCTCTTTGTTGCATTGCATAGCTAGTTGTGGGTATTTTTATTAAAATGCATATTACATGATGTTGAAATTCCAATGTGCCTGGCTAGCACGCAAACCATATGCATCAATAAATCGATGATGGGGCCTTGGCCTTGAGCTCCTCACCATGATTTTATAACAATATTACATCATTTACGATTTAATGCCATGAGGTCAAACTGGGGACATTACATTCCCCTCCCCTTGGAATAACACCGTCCACGGTGTTGCAACACTTCGGAATATATATACCCACTTTACACATGCGTCGAAATACACAAATGGTGGCAGGTCTGTCCTGCGTTTCATCTCTTGAATTTGAACTTTCAGGATCAAGTCCCTTTTGCTTCCTCAAGCTGCTCCTGTTGGCTTTGATCTTCCAGCTCTGCAGGTGGGCATTTTTCCTCAGCAATCCCTTTCTTTTATTTACCTTCTAGCTGATCTACAAGTCTGGAATTCCATGGATGTCATCTTTCTTGTTGTCTTGACGACTATTTGAGGAAGCTTTTTAGCCAAAACAAATAGCTTTTGGTCTACTGCCATGATCACGGTGCACAACTGGCACTCACTTGCTCACTAGAAACACTTGGCTAGTAACATCTGCAACCAATGGCTTTCAATTTCTCACCTGTGAGATTCATCATGGCAATTCCTGTTAGGACAAGCATAACAAATTTAAAATTAGTCAATTATTTTCCCAATTGACTTGGAACGTCCATGCTTTACTCATGAGACTTCCACACAATTCATGCTTTCCCAACATACACATGAACTCATTCATGTTCATCCTTTCACAGAAAGAATAACTATTTCAGCATTCACAATTCATTTCAAGCAATAAACACAATCAACTTCCAGTTACGACATTCATTCAACAATCCTTTATTTCTGAAATGCATCAATCAAAAAGGAAAGAGAAGAGTAAGAGTTCCCCCCTCTTAGTCTTGTTCCAATCTGGAGCCACACCACAACTCTGGTTTTCGTGCTCCTTAGCCTCTTTCTCTTCAATGTAAATGCTTGACTTGCCCTTTCTTGGCTATGACACTCAGTGTCTAAGGTCTGTCTAAGGATTTTCAACTAGGGAACCCTTCCCTATTGTTGCTTACAGAGCCTTTGGCTCCTAGGACCCACACATGTCCACTAGCACCATCTTTCATCACTGCTCGTACTGAGCTCTTTTGGACGGTCACATGTCCACATGCATCCCTATGATGCTTTCATAGTCCTTGCTTCCAACAATACCTACACTAAAACATTGAATCAATTCACATGTTTAGTTTATTTTCATAGGGTTTATCTCTAAACAAGCATTTAGGAAATCAGATCCAAATCACATACACATGTATATTCATAAGCAAGAAGCTGCAAGATAACCAAATACTTATATGTATTGGATGTCTTCACTTTATTCCACAAGATCCTTCTTTGCTTTCCAAGCATTGGATTTCTCGTGGATACAATAATGAATGTTGGGCCAGCACGCAGGCTACTCCACAACCATTCGAATAGGCAATGCCAGGCCAGTATGCTGACTGGGTTTATCAATCATTTAAGGAATGTTTGGCCAACACGTCGGCTGCTCCACAACATCAAGTGGTTAATGTTCCCACCAACTATTCTCTGAATTTATCAAACATCAGTTACTCTCTGGATTTACCAAGAATTTTATAGCGCCCGACCAGTTACTCTCTCCGACCAGTTACTCTATGGTTCTACCAAGAAATTCATAGCGCCCAACCAGTTACTCTCTGGTTTACCAAGAATTTTATAGTTCTTTTAGGGTCCTTGCTTTCCTTCAATGTTCAAGGTTTCCAGCAAAGAAACAATAGTGTATCAGCTTAGCTGTTAGAAGACTTATACCTGAAATCTTCATTATTCCAAACAAGAACTAAATGAAAATGAATACTTATCTGTATTGTGCATTTCCTTTCTGGTCCACAGGATCTTGCTTCACTTTGCAAGCCTTGGGATCGCCTATGGACTTGGATGTTTGGCCAACACGTATGTTGTTCCATAACATCAAATATTTAATGCCCAACCAGTACACCTTCACGTCGACTGGATTTACCAAGCATTTGTGGTGCCCAACCAGTCCCATACCTGGTTGGCCCTTTCCATTGCCGAGCCAGCACATTCGTCTGGGTCATCGACCAATGGAAGGAAACTGCGCCACCGACCATTATAGGTCAAGGCTCTACCACTCTGCCTTAGGCTTGCATCAGCCTTTCACACGTGTCACAACCCTTCATGCGCATAACAATTCTTCACCCACACAAGGATGGCACTCCTTCTCTTGTGCAAAACCGGCGGTTCCCTTTAGGAACTCTTTAGGTGACTTCCTTAACTGTAGGCCAACATGGCCCCACAATAACCACAACATCCAAGCAAATAATGCCAAACCAGTGCACCAACTGGGTTTATTAGGCATGCAATAACCCTTCATAACAACCTTCACAACACCCACAACATCCAAGTAAATAATGCCAAACCAGTGCACCAATTGGGTTTATTAGGCATGCAACAACCCTTCATAAGAACTTTCCGTTATGCTTCTTCTGCGTGCAGCTCCAAACTGCATCTATTTTAGCTGACAACACAAGAAGGATAAGCAAGCTCATCAGTATTGTTGCTCTAAAATTGTAAACATATTTCATAACATTCACTATCAAGTATTGAAACACCAGGAATGCGTCCATTCCCTTAGGGTGTAGTCAATATTGACAACCCTAGCATAACCCAACACCAGAAAGGTGTGCACTCCCTTTCGGATGTGAGACATGTAGGCCCTAATCATACTCAAACAGTCTGGAATAATAATGAAATAATAAAATATGCTCTGCATATTAAATCTAATAACCAGACATGCATATTCTGAGTTAGGGTTACAAAATACTTATCCCTTTTCAGTTGTATCTTTCCTTCATTTGCGAAGGATGGGGCTCCCTTCTCTGAGTCAACCGTACTTCGGTTTTCCACCCCAATATTTCCATGTTCCATAACCCACACATGCCTTCTTGGCATAATTTTACTGTCTCACTCACATGGTATACCAACATGTAGTTCGGCTGAGACATTATCAACATTTACAATGGCATTTCACCCGAAACCCATTTCCAAAGCATGGGATCCTTCCCATCTGGTTTGGCTTCTGCAGGCCATCACACATGGTCTTCCTGCAATGTGTCATCCTGGCACACTTGTCAAATAGCCAAACAGTCAGCAACATTTAACAATAAAATTCAAATATGATTGTTCCATAACCAATCAATGTCATTAATAATTAAATTCAATATGAATTTGCAATTCTGTCTACTACAAAAATTGATTTACTTCGCAATGAGGTTATCTTCATATTGTTTGGCTCTTGTAGGTGGTATCACTCTGTCCATTATGGTTTTACACTTGCTACTATACCTGAACAATCCACCTACAACATGTCCTCCTGACACAATTTATATGAGCCAAACAATCATTAGCAATTATAAGCAAATTCTCAAATCTGAAATCTACAAATCTGTTTTCCTACAGAAAATAGATTTGCAACCATGATATTATTCTCATAAACTTAAACAAGAAAATTTTCAGATTTGTTTCATGCATAATTTACAACCATGAAAACCCTCTCATAACCTTTGGCTTATGCACATGGTAGATCCCGGTCTTTACTATGGACTTACCCTCATTGCCATACGCAAGACTTTTCTACCTGAAAACTAAAAATTCAATCAACTAAACACGTTGTGAGTATCTATGCACATAATCCTTTCATTGCCACAACAGTCACTGAAGTGATCTCAGAATTATAACACTCAATAATTCAAACACCTTCAGCTGTTAACATTTGAAATGCAATGAAATGCATATCCCTATATATGCATCATTATCATAATAGAATTGCAAGACATAGATACACTATCCATGCAATTTAAATAAACTGTAAATACTCATTACTTCACAGCCATATTATTTTTATCCAACTCTGTCATTCCAACAGAGCACTTTGGTATCCCATCAACATGTCTACCTTCCACATGCAATCATTCTCCTACATTCACAGCACCTCATGAAATGGTCTTAGTATTAACAATGGTTCACCATTTTATCGATTATCTAATTGCATTGAAACATATATGTTACAACCATGCATTCACACAATGCATCTCAACATGTGCACCCGCACATATGCATGCACATTCACAAAATTTACATAATCTTTTAATGTACATTCACTAAATGCATACCCCTCAATACAACCTTGCATTAATCCATGAATACTATGCATTCCAACATATTATGGCCTAACCATGCCTATCTCATATGACATACACTACAACATGACCATAAGTCATCACTTGCTTTGGTTGTTAAACTCACAACCGACATACACAAATGGCATGATATAATTTCATATGAATGCATTGAGGTTTCTAAGAAACTATAGGGTGTAAGGATCCTTTCCTTTACTTACCTACACCTCACCATACTCGGTAGGTTGACATTCACTTTCAGGCACTCAATACCACATGCAAACCAATCAACATGGTTTAAACATAGTTGAAGGGATCTTACCAAATCCTCCTTCAATCATTCATGCAATTAAGCATAAATAACCATTACCTGCATGGTTGTCATTAACATCGCTTGATGTTACCTGATCAGTTGGCCTCTTACCAAGGATACACAGTCCTTTTTCCAACCTCATGATCACAGATTTGTTGCACCATCCTTTCTTCATAAGGTTGTTGGTCATATGCAACAATCACCATTCACATCTTTAGCCATGCTTCGGTTGTCTTTGGTCCTACAACCAATGTGAACACAACTAATTATTAGCAACCACCATAATGATCTTAAGTGGCTCATTGCCTATGTAAGACCTCACTATTTTACTAATATGAAGTATCATATATCATATACATGTACAAACATTTTCACATGCACTATGCAATGTCTGTTAGTATTCGAACTAGTACATATTCACTTCATCTATCTATCCTCTTGCATTTTCAATCATGCTTCTATGGTCTGATTCCCACAAACATTATCAACAACTTTAATTGTCATCACCCATAGGGAATACCATTAATGGGCTATTGCATGTGTAACCTCACTACCTTTACCCATATGCAACATCATGCTCATGCATAAGCAATCCACATGCACCATGCAATGATTCTTTAATCATGCCCACTAATTCATATGCATTACTCTCTTGCATTTCCAGCATCCCTATGCCATAATTTTCAATATATAAAACTCGGGAAATATAAATACAGTAACAAGAGAGGAGTTAAGGAATTCTCCCTTTTCAATTTCCCTTCACAACATGGAGTTCCTCCTCCACATCATAGCTGATCATTTTCTTAGCTTCCCTACCAAGCATACAAGCAATCATTAGCTATGATCTCCTCATGAATTAGCAATTCAATATATATACATAAGTGTATAACATTTATTCTTGCTATTTTTCAAACATGCAATTCTTATACTATAAACAGAAATAGTTTAAGGTGAGGAAATTCCCTCTTATCAACATTTTCTTGCTGCTCCCATTGCTCTTCCGTAATGTATATTACAATCAATTTCTCTTAATAAGGCCTCCACAACCTTCTATGCAATCCCTGCTTCTCATCCCAAGCATAGAGAATGCATTTCACACTTTCAACAACTGTCTCTAGGGGACGACGGGGGTCAAGGGTGCTTGCCCCCTTATGGCTCGCCACTACAGGGCGGGTCGAGGGAAACGCCCTCGTTTTTTTTTGGTAAATCCTTCAATTTCGTGCAATCTGGCGCATGAGTTCAAAGCCATTTTTCAACTTTCGATACCAGAAATTCACCTTGAAAACAGCTGAAATTCTCTGTTTCGGCGGACTTGCCAATTCTCTTTCGACCCGTTGTGGATAAACTTGCTGAGTTCTTCCGGTCGAAAACTCAACTTTTCCTTCCGTCATTGCAGCGGAATTCACCAATTCCTTCCGACACTGCAACGCAAACTCGCCAATTCCTTCCAACACTGCGGCGGAAACTCGCCAATTCCTTCCGACACTGCGGCGGAAACTCGCCAATTCCTTCTGATGCTGCAGCGGAAACTCACCAACTTTTTTCGTCGTTGCGGCGCAAACTCGCCAGCTTCCTTCGACATTGTAGCACAAAATCGCCAAATTTTTCCGCCGTTGCGGACAAACTCACCGAGTTCTTCCAGTTTGGCGAACTTAAAAAATTTCGGTCGACCATTTTGGAAAAAACTTGTCAGTTCCTTCCGTCATTTCGGCAAAAACTCGTAAGTTCTTTCCGATACAGACTTAGAAAAAATTTCAAAAACACTTAGAAAAATTTTCAAAAATTTGAAAGTTTGAAATTTTTCTTAATGGTCTATAATGAGCAGGAAGCATACTTGCCCCTACAAGCTATCATAAGTATTCCATGAAGGCCCAAATGTTGCAACCTTCACTCTGATACCATCTGTAACGTACCCTCCCATCCATCCAAGGCAAGGAAGGGAACATACTAACAATCTATGGAGAATTTCATGAAGCTCAACCCATTCATTAGAAGCATATGAATAAAACATTTGTGTGCAGATGCAAATTAAGAAATATGCACAGCGGAATTGAAACTCATCCACACACAAACAATCATCAATTAAAACATTTCAGAAGTAAATACATAGACATAGAAAAACACTTATCTTCATTGTGCAATTGTCCCAGACAACTAGCTATGTCGCTGCAACGTTCCACCCAACCATAGGCCAGTTGTGTTCATCAATTTCTCAACACAACTGCCACCCCCGAGCTGGGCATGATTCTTACAAGGAAAAGGGGACATTCACTCATGCACAGCCAATTAATCATCTCATCTGAGCCAAGCCAATCCACAGCTGGGTTTATCAGGCTACATTTGAACCCTGGATGCTTGCACTCAAGCTCAAGCCAAAGCAACAGATACCCATTACCCATATCCCAACATACTCTTTCTACACACAGCAAAAACGACCATTGGGTAGGGATACACCTTTACAACAAGGGTATTTTACAAAACAGGCTCCCTGGGTTTTTCCCAAATCATGGCTTACTAAAACGGACTGTGGGAAGGGAAATTCGTCCCCAAAGAGCAACCCGATTTCTCCCACATGTTATGAGCGTTTCAATTGGCCAAAACGTCCCCATTGAAACCCCAAATCCATCTTTTCTCTTCCCCGTGGGAAACCAAAACAAAAACGCCCTTCCCAGCTGGAAAGATGAAGGAAAACACAGGAAATCCATGGAGAAAAATGCCCAGGTAGCTCCCAACTCGTGAGGGAGTCAAACTGGTTGATGGATAATGGCTTGGGGAGCAATTCATGGCTCTTTTCTTGCCCAAGAAGCAAAACGCGATTTCCCATGCAGGATGGCTTGCCCATACCCGAATTTGGACAGTCATGCCTCCCATTCCCCAAGGCATTAACTACCTCAACCAACTCTTGGAAGAAATCAATGATTGGGTACAAAAGTCAACATGGGTAGTTGAGGGTTTGATGGGTTCTCTCATTGACACTTGGCTTGACTTGAGTGGCTCAAGTGTTTGAATGTTTTCCCTCCCAATTCCTTGTAAAATCATGCCCCCATCTCTTTGTTGCATTGCATAGCTAGTTGTGGGTATTTTTATTAAAATGCATATTACATGATGTTGAAATTCCAATGTGCCTGGCTAGCACGCAAACCATATGTATCAATAAATCGATGGCGGGGCCTTGGCCTTGAGCTCCTCACCATGATTTTATAACAATATTACATCATTTACGATTTAATGCCATGGGGTCAAACTTGGGACATTACATATGCTGTCTTGACAATACTGTAGGATAACTATCCTGACTATACCAATCTATCGGGGAAGAAGAATCCCTCTATTATCCCATATAAGTAATATTCTAACATAACCAACATTTCCATATCAAAGTTCCCCCTCCCTTTCTATAAAACATTTTATATAATTTATTTAATAATTTAAAGTTTACCCGTAGGACACATGGCCTACATGCCTTTTAATCCCTATGTTTAATTAAGTTAAAAACATTTTAAATAATTTCTTTTAATTTTCTATTATGTTAAGTATATTTGTTTTTATTTTATTTTATATATTATGGTTTTATATAGAATTTTTATGTTAAGTATATTTGTTTTTATTTTATTTTATATATTATGGTTTTATATAGAATTTTTATCCCATATTGTATATAACTTATTACACTAAGATCTAAAAATTGCTTATGATTAGCTAAGAGCTCATCTTCTTCAGACGTAAGGAAACAAGGGAATGGCCCAAGACCTAGAGGCATCTAATAAACATGAAAGTCTACCCCATTTTGGACCACTAGTAGGTTATTCAAGTGGCGTAGTTTTCCTTGAATAATCGTGATGAGTCAACTTGCATTTGTGGATAGAAACCAGTGATGGTTATCTTCACTGCCACTTTGATAATTGAGTTATAATAGGTTTTGCCAAAAAAAAGAAAAAAAAATGGAAAAAAAAGGAAAAGACATAAAAGAAAAGAAAAATAACTTACTACACTAAGAATTTAGAATTACAACATGGAATCAATGACAATAATTATAATAATAGTGTACAAATACATAACTGAACAAAAGAAATCATAAAATATCATCTTATCTAGTCTCTAAGTAGGTCCATGCATTAGTCTAAGGAAAAATAGTGAGTGTTACATATAATTTCCCTTTGAAATGCTTCGTCCCGAAGCGATATCTAATAAAATATATGGGCAATCTTATGATATAAACACATAATCTTATTACTGCCAAACACATATATTTTGTAATGCAAAAATGGTACATAAAGTCAACAACCAATCAAGAGTAGTATCATCATTAGTTGGGTCAACCACAACATTATCAATGCATAATAAATCTGTAAACTAAAACATCAATTGATCTTCATTTGTAGCCCAATGTTCCCCCTCCTTGTGCTTAGATAATCCATTTAATTTTTCATCAACACGGCCCCTAGTTTTCCCCCTCCCTGTGCTTAAATGATACCATTCAAAACTCCAATTTCCTCCCTCCTTGGACTTGAATGATCTCGCTCGCCATGACACAGATCCCTGTGTTGAGACTAGTCTTTATATGCCTCATGGGATGGTACGATAACTCATCACTTGGGTGATTGCAGTAGGCATCAAAAGTCACAACACTACTTCGAGAGTGTACTTGACTTTCAATAGTTATAAGGCTATGTAGCCCCCATTTATTCACGTGGCTCTTTGGAATCAAGTAACATACATAGGTCTAGGTTATATGGTATAATTTTGGTGGAAGTACTATTTTGTCATCAACCCATCATTATAATTCCTTCTGAAAATCCCTCATAGTCAGGGCTCCTACAAGGTACATATTGTTATTGGATATATGGCCTACACTATATCAAATCACTTGTGCTCCTACAATATCACATAATAATAAAACTTATGTCAATATGCAGTAAGTATCAAAATGTCATATTTCACTAGTCAAATAATAACAACATTATTATCCAAGGTGCACAATTATTCAGTAATACACATTTCATCCTTTTAGTGTAACAACATTTTACTCATGGATCAAAAATCAAATAACAAATTTGAATTCTCAACAAACCCACTCTGTACAACACATCGTCTTCGAGACAATATTATCAAGGTGATATGAAATTAAAAAAACTATAAAGTTATATATCTTTTAAAAAAAATGTGATATTATGATAATAATAATTTTTCTTCAAAATTTATATTCATGTCACAAATTACATACGTGGTGAAGTCATTCAAAATATACTATTAAAATTTGAATCAAAATATACTATTAAAATTTGAATTAAACATACATGACAAATACTTGTTGAAATGTTTCCATAACATAATCCCACATCAATAAAGTAAATCATTTATATCATATTCCTTACAAAATCATTTATATTAATATTGATTGAAATGTCTCCCTAACCTGACCCCTCTAAGATAATGTAAATGGATATATTCCCTACAAAATCATTTATATTAATGTATTAAATCCAAATATACATTTTTCCACTCAATATAACTAAGAAATAGGAAGTTTCAAAACAGATTGCATGCTTTTGTTTATTTTACTTAGTTAAATCATCGTTAATTTTTTTTTAAACCAAATACATTTTATACTCAACATGACATGCCTAATGTGGAGTATGAGTATTTACTAATTTCTACGAGGCAAATGTATTAGTGCGTGCAATTTTTTCCACGAGGTTGAACACTTTATCTATTTATGCAATTTTTTAGTAATGTGTAAATAAAAAATGATTTACACACTACACGATACAACTTGTCTTTTTTGAACGTATACCATTGGAATTGCCATGACATTAAATGTAAGACAGAAATTGTTTGATATCCATTGAGGATCAGTCTATGGAAAATCCAATTTGATGAATATCACTTCATTTGTTAATGTGTTTGAACTATATCAGCAGTGTTTCAATATTTTAATTATATTAATGATCTCGATGTAATCATAGAGGTTATAAGTTCAAATCCAGAGGAGATGTAGGATATGTACATCTCTGTAGACTTTAGCAATTACACTGTTGCACAGAGGGGCCCCTATGTCCCACAAACAAGGGAATCCTGTACACTAAATTGATGTCTAGCTTGGTTGTGACCTTAAAAATAGATTATTATTATTATTATTTATTATTAATTATTATTATTATTATTATTATTGGACTTTGCATGGGGACATTTTTATTGTAGTTATTTATTATGACTATACATATACATGATGTCATTTGCTAAACACTGTTATGGTTGTTAATTTTTAGGGACTTGATCGAATTGGAATTTAAGGTCTTCTCATGGAAAAATTTATTTGGTAGATGCTCCTATTAATCGAAATAACCACTAGGGCTTTAAAGTTGAAGGACATGGTTGTGGGATTTGATCCACTTATGAGTACATAAGCCAGAATATCATTTGACTACTACCTCAAGGTGACTCCATAGCTCCAGGAAAGGCTTTATCCACTATTTGTAATGTCCCCAATTAAAAAAAATTCAGATAAACAATTAAGTTGGCCTACCTAATTCGCAAGGGTTATGTGGGAAAATTAAAAGATTGATATTTAACCCCAAGGCCTATAGTTTCTCATGGAAATTCAAAATTCTAAATTGATGGTGGAAAATATGCCAATAAATTATGGAAAAATCATTAATTGCTCCAAAATGAAGTGGCATGGGGTCCTAATTGGACTTCAGAGCGCATAAGTGGATATGTGGGGTCCACATGAGGGAATATTCCTCCTTTACACATGGCACCATCCTCAAATTCAAATTTGGAGGGATAAGTAACTCCCATGGGGAAGGTGAAAAGTCACAGGGCTATTTTTAGTCAATGACAGATTCTATGACAACCCTATGACACCTTATGACACTTATGACAAACTCTCTTACAACTATTATGACAATATGACAAATTATTTGACATTTATGACATGTAAGAGCTGAAAATAGAACCAAAGAGGGTGCATGAGATGTGTGGGGCCCAAGGAAGCTTCATGAAGGATTCCAAGTCAAAATTCATGAAGGAGATCAAGCAAAATCAAGACAAGTGTCACTTGGGTTAATGTAACAACCAAGATTAACACTAATTCGAGTTAATGAACCAAGAGGAGGGAAATTCGATTTTCTTGGAGGGAAAGGAGCCCAATGAGGTTATTAAAAGAGGATCAAGTCGAATTGGGTCAACTTTTGGTCATTTTTTATTTGCATCTTTGCAATTTGGGAGAGCTTTAGCTTGTCCTTGCACGATGGGTGTTTAACTTCCCTGCCATTGAACCAATTTCGAAGGTGAAAGATCCCTGTCCAAGTTGGTTGGAGGAGAGGCGATTCAAACCTATTATCATATTTTAATGAAGGTGTGTTGTTGTAGGTTCGATTCCCTCTATAGTTCGATTTCATCTCTCGTATCTTTCTCCACTATTTATTCTCACAATCTTCTCTCAATGCCCATTTTATAGTGTTGATGACGCACTCATAGTTGTATGAAATTTGTGGAGGATTATTTTGTGACTCCCTCATTATGATATATGATGTATAACACTGTATTCAGCAAAACCATTGAGCCATAGCTTGAAATTCCATGTCTCTTATGTAAACATTCCAAGCCAACCGTCAATTTGAGCTAGTTTCCCCTCTACTTTCATATGGTCTTTTTGGAGAAGTTTTGCATCTGTTTTATATCAGTCTTTCTCAAAAAATTTGTAGTTGTTCGAGCATTCTATGATGTACTTTTTATGATAATTTTAGTCTATGCAATCCCCTTGGACATCTGATTAGAGTTTATGCAACAAATTCCATGCTCCTTGTTCACAATTTTCCAAGCAATTTCTATGTTTTACCACTATGTGTTTGAAGGGCACAATAACTAGTTATTGATCTTAATGAATGTTTCATTTTGGTTGTTAATGAGGTCCTTAAACCATGCCAAGTCTATATTCATAAATCATGGAAGGTCATACAATTTTTGGGAAGCCAAAAAGGTCCAAGACTAGTTGGGGTTTTAACATCGATTTCCCTAGTATTTTCCCCTTTCACTCCCTCTTGATAAATTCAAGCCATGGATGTCTTCACTAAGTGTCTGAATGTCTAATATTTGTATTAGGATTTCCTAAGACCCCTCAAGCCCCTCCATATAGAATTCGAAAGCATTTGGGTGCATTTGGAGCAATTTGGGTTCACTAGTCCAAAGTCCGAAATTGGCCAAATTTGAGCAAACTTGAATAACATGTCAAAAGGAGTTTTTTTATTCGATCATTGAGTGTTTGAGGTATGTTAGGATGTGTTAAATAACATAGGGTCCTTTCTGAAGAAATTTGGAAAGGTTTGGAGGTGTTTGGAACAAGACAAGAAAGACTAGTGTATGCAAAAAGTCCTCAGCCACACAATATTAAGCAGCCACATATATCATATTGTCAATCCAATCAGAAGCTCCATATCACTCTCCTAGAGCTGCCTCTATTGTCTCATAACCATGGAATCAATGTGAAATTCATTGTCAATGAGGGTTTTGCGAAAGAAAGCTTCCATTGTCTAAATTTGTAAGGCTCTATTGAAATATTTTGTGATAGTGTGCCTAATTTATCCAAAAAGGGACATTACACTATTTCAAGGTGACCTTGTTGCTCTAGGAAAAACCCTCATAGAAATTCAGCATTGCATACTAATGAAAAAATCCTCGTTCCTCACCTTTGGATCCAACCCCTTTGGGATTAAATTTGAAGGACATGGAGTGGGATTTGATCCACTTATGTGTGCAAAAGCCATAAGATCATTTAATATAATCCATTCGGGTGTATCAGATGTTCATCTACTACGTCAAGGTGACCCCGTGTCTCTAGGAGAAGCCATTATGGGAATTGAACCTTGCCCAATGGTAGAAAATTCCTTGTTCCTCGTCACTTGATCCAGCCCCTTTGGTTACACACATACATCTTGAGTGGGTCTAACGATTAATAAAATGTGTTTTGTCCTAGGAGGTCACAGGTTCAAATATGGAGGGTGGTAGGGTACGTACACCTCCGCAGACTTTAACAATCAAATCACTGCGCTGAGGGGGTCCCTTTTTCCACAAACAAGGAGGTATCATACACCAAATTGTTGTCTTCCTTGGCAGTGACCTTAAAATTAGATTATTATTATCATCATCGTCCTCATCATCAAGGAACACCATGGAGAAACCCAATGGATGTTTCCCCATATTAGTGCATTGCATCCCTCGTAAACATGTGGGCCTCTAACATGAAATGATTCAAATCTAGCACATAGCTAACCAATTGCCTAACGACATTGGTGACCATATATATATATATATATATATATATATGGATCGCTTCACAATATATATATATATGTGGGCTCCGAAGATGGACCGAAGCAGATGGAACAGTAACGCATTTGCGAAGGTTGAAGGCTTCATCCTTTTTTAATCTTCTGGTTCACAGCACAGGATGGCACATTGGAGTATGATCAACGTGGAGCAGGAGCAAGGATCGTGCGACGGTAGGCTATCACGTGCGAAGGTACGAATCATCAAAGGAGCAGTGTTTCCCCAATCGCCCACTCTGCATGTTGATGGAATAGGCATTAACGGTTTTAACTGCTGAGAAGGCCTCCCACACACTCGCAGAGCTAACATGATGTTTATAGATGAGGTGGACTACGAAGCTGACAGCCAGGACGAATCCATTTTCTACATGGCTGAGGAGGTACACTATACTATGGACCTCCGGGATGATCAGGTTTTAACTTCGCCTCACATTGACGACATTCCACCTTGCGTCGGCATGGATGATCATAATGAAACCTTAAGGAAGAATTCTGCCACCCCGAACTATCCATCCATCGCAGTTAAACAAGGTAAATCCAATGGAATAAGGTCGAAAAACACCATTGTCGAGCTCACAGTAGGGAAAGGCATTCTCATTGAACAGATTCCTAATTATTTGAATCTAGCTCTGATTGGGAGATTTTGTGGTAAAACACCGAGCAAAGATTCGCTTTTGCGTTGAATGGACTCCAACTGGGCTGAACGTCTGGGTTACACCCCAGAATTCTTCGTTCTCCCGTGAGGTTGGTTATTAACTAAATTACGGGAGAAGGAGGATGGTCCAAAGCTCCTTAACAGACATTGGCAATGGGGTCCTTCAGGACTAATCCTCAAAAAATGGCGAGTGGACTTAAACCCTAAAAAGGAGCCGCACAATCTTCAGCAAGTTTGGGTTATTCTACCCGGTTTGTCTCTGGTGTTTTGGCAAGAGCAGATAATGGAAGACATAGGCGATAAGATTGGAAAGTTCTTAACTTTAGAAAAGGACTAGGAATTCAAAATTGACCGTCGATGTGCAAGAATCCTTGTGGAGCTAGATACCAAAGATGGGCTCTACGAAGAATTATTAATTGAAATGCATGGAAGTAGATGGTCACAACGTCTAGATTATTGGAAGTTTCCTTTCTGGAGCTTCGAATGTCATAAGGTAGGCCATTTGCAGAAGAATTGTCCTGTAAGCAAGGAACCTCTCAAGACTAAAAAGGTATGGGTAAAAAAATCCTCATCCTTTCCTGTAATGGGGATCAAACACAGGACGTCGACTGAAGAAGGAGAGCAGGTCGCGGTTGTTAGCTCGGTCACGTCCAAAAATGAAGGTTTTGTTCTGAGCATATTAGAAGAGAAGCTGACACGGAAGGAGGATGACAGATGCATTCATAATGAAAGGACTCAGTCGTGTGATACTCCTCAGGACCCAAAGAAGGAAGCCGAAGTTGGACAATTCACTTCCAACAAGTATAATGGACCCCAACAGATTCATTCTCCATCTTCAGACTCTAGAGTAGGAATAAAAGAGAAGTTGACACAAAAGGAGGATGACGGTTTCACTCATAAAGGATGGACTCAGTCGGGTAGTTCTTCTCAGGTCCCAAAGAAGGAAACCAGAATTGGACAATTCACTTTCAACAAGTCAAACAGTCCCCTTCAGAATCTTATGGCATCTTCGGACACAAGAGGTACTAATTCTGTTATCTCTTTAGATAAGCCTCTTTGTTTATTTAATCCGGAAGCAAACCTCTCACCAGATAAAGCTAAGTCACCTCTTTGTACTCCTAAGGCACAAGTTTTCAAACCTACTTCTATTTTACCTCCGTTGGAACTCAAAAGAGATTATAATTTAAGATCTAAAAAATCCCTTCAGCAAGAAGATGAGGAGGGGGCAAATTGTATTTCAACCGGAGGCCTAGCCCTAAACTCCCTTTCGAAAAATCGGGCCGGAAGAAAATCTTTGTTATCTAAGGCTAAAAAACAAGCGGTTTTAGATGTGAAACAGGGTCGTCAAGCACTACTAACTCAGGCTCTTAGAGTATAAAAAGGCCCAATTAAGGGTCCCTAATGATACTTCTCTCCTTCAACATAAGGGGGTTAGGGGCGACCTCCAAAAAAAAACGCTCTTAAAAGGCTGTTAGCCATCCAAAAACCCACAATTTTGTTGCTACAAGAAACCATGATGGAAGGGAAAAAAGCGGAGGAAGTGGTCAATGATTGTGTCAAGGATTGGAATTCGGCCAGCATTGACGCGGATGGGCACTCAGGTGGTGTCATAACGGCATGAAGCCCGGATCTAAAACTGATTTCAATAACCCGATATGGCTTTGTCCATGGTACCGTTTTGGAAGATAGGGAGACAGGTTTAAGCTATACAGTCTTAAACATTTACGGGCCTTTCTATAATAGAAAAGCTTTCTGGGAAAACTTGGACTCCTCAGGTGCCCTGAACCATTCAAACCTAATTCTTGGCGGAGATCTAAACCTAAACCTCTCCCTAAGAGAGATTTGGGGCAAGAATGCCAAAGGTGATGCGCTGAGCTCTTACTTTGGATATCTCTTTGAACAGAAAGGATTGGTGGATATTACTCCATTTAAAATGGAGCCTACAAGGAGAAATAAACGTGGAGGAGACCATGTTATTTCCAAGCGATTAGATCGCTTCATGTTATCCGAAAATCTAATCAATGACCATTTGACTGTGCAAACAACGATTGAGACCTGAGGAAACTCAGACCATCAGCCAATCTGCTTAAAAATAAAGGTTCCTGAGAAAAAGCCTCTAGCTCCTTTTAAATTCAATCCCTTATGGATGTCTGAGGAGGATTATAAAACCCAGATTCTAGAAGCTTGGCAGCCTTTGACGAAAGTTGCGAATCACTCATTTATGCAACAATTTCATGACAATATGGCCCAGATAAAAAAAATATCTAAAGAGTGGGACAAAAGACACAAATTATGCCATCAAGAGGAGTTTCTGAGGGTAGAAGAAAAAAGTGAGGAATTATACGGCAGAAATAAGGAAGGATTTTTCACTTCAGAGGAAATTGAAATCTTAAATAAAGTTGGAAAAGGAAAAAGATTCTCTACTGTTCAAAGAGGAACAATTGTGGAGACTGAGTAGGGCTCTTTGGATTAAAGAAGGCGACCAGAATACTAAATTTTTTCATAGATATGCAGCCCATCGAAAAAACACTAACACAATACATGAAATCAGAACAAGGCAAGGCAATATGGTTAGTTCCTTCACGGAGAAAGCAAAAGCGTAGTTGATCACTTCCACAGTGTTTTTAATGATCGTGGAGGATGTCCAATTTTGGAAATTCTAGAGGTAATTGGTCTATTCCCTAGACTTATAACCAACGAAATGAACGAAGAACTTACCAAAGAAATCACAGAAGCGTAAATCCAGTCAGTTTTGCTTTCCTTTCAAAAAGGAAAAAGCTTCGGTCTAGATGGATTCACACTGGAATTTTAGCTTGGATTATATGATAAAATAAAGGAAGACCTCCTAGCAGTGGTTAAGGAATCTCAGCGAGCCGAAAAAGTTTTGGGGAGCTTCAACTCAACTTTCATAACTTTGATACCTAAAAATCAAAATCCTGAGGCTTTCGACGACTTCAGGCCAATTTCATGATGTAATATGATTTATAAAATCATAGAAAATGTCATTGCAATAAGGCTCAAACCCATCTTGAGTGAAATTGTAACAGAAGAGCAGTTTGGATTCCTCCATAACAGACAAATACATGAGGCAGTCTCTCTTACGCAGAAAGTTGTCCACATCATTAAGAGAGATAAACAAATTGTCTTTGCTTTGAAATTAGATCTCTCTAAAGCATATGATAGAGTGAATTGGACTTTTGTCAGATTACTCTTGATTCAGATTGGAATGGATTTAGATATGGTCAACTGGATTATGGGGTGCATTCAATCCACCTCGTTCGCAGTTTTAATCAATGGAGCACCCTCTATCCTTTTTCGTCCCACTAGAGGGCTCGGGCAAGGTTGTCCCATTTCTCCTTTCTTATTCCTCCTAGTCGTTGACGCTCTCAGTCATCTTATTCACAACGCAATAAGGGAAGGCAGGATAGAAAGAGTAAGTTTCCAATACCGAATCCATTACCCATACCCTGTTTGTAGATGACGTTCTTCTATTCGGAGCGGGATCTGAACAAAACCTTAGTGCATTTGCCTACCTTCTCGACAAATACAAGCAGGCAACAGGGATGACAATAAACATCAGGAAGTCCAGCCTGAACCATAATGAGTTCTCTGCAGCTCTGATCCAAAAGGTAGAAGATTTTTTACCATTCCCATCTAACCGTCTCTATGAGGGTTTCAAGTATCTCGGCTTCTTTCTAAAACCCAACAACTATGATTTTCAAAATTGGGTTTGGTTGTATAAGAAAGTAGAAGCCAGAATTTCCCTTTGGACTAATCGCTTCTTATCCAAGGGAGGGAGACTAGTTCTTCTTAAAGCAGTATTGCAAAGCATCCCAGTCTATTGGGCATCCATTGCTTACATACCAAAAGGAATTCTCACCAAGTTAAGAAAGAAGTGCTTTTCATTTTTATGCACAGCTAGCAAACAGTCTGATGGGATTCCCCTTGCCAAATGGACTAATATCTCGCTTCCAATAAAATTGGGAGGTTGGGGAATAAAAAATTTACCTCTTTTCTGTAAAGCTCTGGCAGCAAAGACCTTATGGAGACTAGCTCTAAATCCTGACTCTCTATGGGGGAGGGTTCTAAGCTCCAAATACTGCCCCATTTCTTCTATTATTGAATGGTTTAGATCTCCAATCAAAACCCATAAGAATGGTTCGACAGGTTGGAAATCATTGGTTTTGGCATTCCCTCTAGTAGGCAATTGGACTGCATGGAGAGCAGGGAATGGGAAAAGTATAAGACTAGGAGAAGATCCGTGGAAGGATGCACAAACTTTAAACTTGAGTGGAGACGAAGTAGAAGAATGGAGCAACTTTGTGAACAGACTGGTATTAAGTTTTGTCCATTTAGATGAGGACGAACAAGATAAGCTGATATGGACCAAAAATGCCGTCAACGGAGATTTCTCAACCAAGAAAGGCTATGAGGCAGCCATACATGACCAGTTCGACAAGGATAAATGTTGGTGGTGGAGCAAGCTGTGGAAAACTAGCAGCCCCCTAAAAACTATTTTAACCTTCTGGATAGCTATAAACAACAAGCTATTAACCTGGGAAAACCTGAAGAAACGTGGATTTCAAGGCCCTAGTTTCTGTATTCTTTGCAAATCAAATGAGGAACACGATGCTCATCTTTTTTATGCTTGTCCATATGCAGGATTAGTTTGGACCACTGCCGCAAAAACCTTTTCTCAAGACAGTCAAATCAAAAATTTTGATTCTTCCCTTGAACGGCGAGCTCAGAACTGGTGGCGACATACAGGGGTATGTTGCTTCAAAGCATTCCCTATACTCTCTGTATTCAGTATCTGGGAAGCTCGCAATAGAGCTATCTTTAAAAATCAATGGACGCCAACTGACATCACTTCCTTACTACTGATACAAAAAATACAGGAATTAAGAACGTTCCCCAAGTAATCCAAAGGATGATTGATAAATGATTTAGTGATAGACAAGGGCCATCCATGGGCATTCTTTGATGGCACAAGCCAAGGGGATCCGCAAATTGGAGGAGTAGGTAGTGTCATTTTCCTCTCCGAGACTAGGAAAATCTCAATTAAATTAGCTATGGGTCAAGCTTCCAATACCAAAGCTGAGCTTTCTGCATTATGGTCAGTTCTTAAAATTGCAAGGGACAAGTAGATCTCAAAGCTTCACATCTTTGGTGATTCAAAAATAGTGATCGATTGGGTTAACGGGGTTTGCAATATCAGAGCGCCGCATCTTCATAACTTGTTAAAAGAAATCCAAGCCCTGAAGCCTTCGTTCGAATCGATCTCCTTCTCTCACATTTATAGAGAGCTAAATTCCGGAGATGATCTCCTTTCAAAGTAGGCTTTAGCAATCCAGCCCGGAATTTTAGAAGGAGAGGAAATTTTCAATGGTCAAGTGCTCAATTTCGCCTTTCCACTATAGACAGACCGTTTTTTTATGCCTTTCTAAACGATTTTGCAGATCTCGGGATTATAAGGAAGTCTTGGAGTTGTGAACAGAAAAACAGAGTTGCAATATGGAACACGGGAGCTAACAGATGTTTTCAATTATGCAGAATAGAGATGTTAACATATAGGCACTACAAGAATGAGACACCTGACTTTGTATAAAGATTTCAATAGATTTTGAAACGCATGTAATGGGATATTTGCAAGTTGATATAGCAGGAATGTAACTGTATGATTATACTGGATAATGTAAGTCCTTTACGGACAGTTGACGATCACTCTTTAGGGACTTGACCAAAGTTGAATCTATGACCTATAGCCTCCCTGTTGACAACATGCCTTCGACGAAGGGTTCAACTAGTTGAGCTAATGCTTGTGATTATATTTATGTATATCAAACGTTATGTGATGAATAAGAAATGGAGTAACACTACTTTAGATACATCTAAATCCCAACTCTATTAAACACTGAAAGAAAAATCAAACAATATCAGTCTAGATCTATCTTAATCCTAGATCCATCAAGTGCTAAGAGGGATCAAATACTCAGAAGTGCAAACCTTTCCTCAAATTTTTGCACTATAAAAAAGGTTTGTACTTCAAGATATTCCATTCCTCTTAGCACTTGATTGATCTTGAGTTAAGATGGATAATGTGCAAATTCCCTCAAAAAGTGCAATTTAGGGAAGCATGAAGTTGATGGATCGATCATGCGTCTCAATGTCTATCATACATTACCCTTTGATACCCTAAAATCATGATTTCGGAAGTACAATTATTATCGCATTTTTGCCACACCAGTCCCATAGATGCTTATGATGGTTCGATCTTATCCCTTTCCCTCTTTTGCGGACTTCATTGATCCTTTGTGATGTATGAACAACAATTTATCTTTGGAAAAGGCTAAAAAAATGTATTTTCCAAGCCATACGCACCCTACAGTGGTCTAACCTATGTATACATGCCATGCTTGTGGCTAGCCTACGTATGTGTCTGTTCCAGGGAAAAAAATAAAAATAAAGTTATTTTACGAAAAACTATTTCGATTACTACCGTTCCCAATTCCCAAATCCCATAAATAACCATCTTTAACTTCCCTAACTACCTCTCTATCAATATAAAAGAGGTATAAGCAAAAGAAAATTCTTATCTTAGTTCTTTTGATTAGCTTTAGAAGATTGAGCATTTTACAACAAATACCCTCATGCTTTTCAAATAAAACCAGATTCCACAAAAGCCCTTGTCCCATGTTTGCAAAAATCCCTTATCCCTTATATGGAACATTGCATTTCCAACACTCTTGCAAGCCTTATTATGTTGGAGGATTGAAGGGATTCTCTTGGACATACGTGCTGAGTGAAAGTTCAGATTTGGAAGTTGAGTGTTTGGAGGCCCATGTGGAAGAACTTTGATCTTAGTTTCAGAACAGTGTTGCAACGAGACTCAAGTGATACCATTCTATTGTATCTTGCTATTCATTTTTATATAAAAGAATTCTCTTTTTTTGTGCATAGGAAATTGTTCAATTCTTGTTTATGAATATTCAATATTGACTTTACATATTTATGGGGACTCAAAGATTGTTATAAATTGGGTAAATTATGCTCAATGATGCCACAATATTCACCTTTTTGCACCTTATGAAGAAGTTATTCGGATTATGGAGACTTTTGATTTTTATTCCTGTCGTCATATCTACAGGGAACATAAAATGGATGCAGATAAGTTGTCTAAGGAAGGTATACAACTGGCTTATGGGCAGTGGGTGATCACCGCTACTCAAAATGGCTGCAACTATGATTTTTACCATAGGCCATTCATCGAAGTGTTGGTCCCTCCTTAAGCTACAAACTGAGCCTATTTTTGCACAAATATCTCTTTAACACTCGAACTAATGATTTACATATTCATACAACAATTTTTTTTCTTCGTATCATATTCGAGAGATATAGATTTCCTTTTTGTGCATGCTTTGTAGTGCCTATGATGGGGTCAATATTCAGCATAGGTATGTCGTATATTTTGATGTTTTATCTTATTTTGGACAGTGCCTGCGGGCTAGAACAACTACATGAAATACATGTGATCCATGTATCCTACATAATGTAATTTTAATTATATTAATAAAATTATGCTTTTTTCCAAAGAAAAAAAAGAATATTCAATATTGGATGTGTAATTTTGTAAGTTTAGTTATAATTAAAATCTTTGCTACTGTAATTACTTCTTGCTATTTCTTCTTCATTATCATATAGCATTTGAAGGTTTGTGTAAGAATATTGGAGCAACAAAAAACCAAGGGTTTCTTCTTCAGACGATTGGAACCGGGTAAGTTATTTCTAAACTTCTTTGTTCATTTATAATTATTTGTAAAGATCATTGATTGTTTCTTACTTGAATTGTTGGCTTTCTTTTTTGGGTATCGATCTGTGGTGATCCAACCCAAAGATCACTAGGGTAGCATAAAATCCCGAAATAGAAATGGCGACTCTATTGGGTAATTTTTCCATTATTTGGGTAGTTTAGGGTTTTTTCTTGTCTCGTTGTTTTCTTGTTTGTTTTTCTAAAATTTCTTATTACAGCTTAGTAGCTCCCATTTTCGGACCCTTATAGAAGAGAAAATTTAGGTTTTGGAAACTTGAAGTTTAGATTTTACCATTTTCTGTACATATACGTGGTTTGTAGTCTTGACAAACGCATATTAGTCCTAAAGGTTTCAGAAAACTTTAAATTTCATTGTTTTTCTCCACATATGTGCCCTAAACATTATCACACTGCGTATACGTGGGCTATATTAAGTTAGAGTGCGTATGCCCTGTTTTTTCATCTTTTTTTTCAATATTTAATCCTTTAAGAATGGGAAATGTGGGTCTGATTGGTAATAAGTTGGTTGTGAACCTCTGTAACATGTCTGGCTATCTCATAAAACAACACTTTTATAAACAAAATAATTATTTTTTAGATTAGGGTTTTTTACCAAGAGTTTTTTTCTTGTTTTGTTGGATTGTTTGATTGTTTATTTAGCAATCTAATTTTGTAAAAAACTCAGTCTAATGCTCTTTTTATTTTTTGTTCTTATCATTTAAGTAAAAAACATAACAAGGAATTTTCTTTTCTTTTTAAGGTATTTTCTTTGATTGTGTGTTGCAAGACAAATTAAAAATGAAGCTTTTTGCATTAGTTTGCTTATATGCTTTGTAGTATTTTTTGCATTAGACAAGTTTCGTTAAACAAAGTTATTCTAGTGTATGTATGCTTCTCTTTTTTCTTGCAAATGTTTACAAAAAATGTTTAAATTTGCTATTGGTCAATTTTGAAAGAAAAGTACAAAGTTGTGTTGTGTTTCTTTGCTTAAGAGTTTTTTAAAAATGAAAAGCGAAAAAACTAAAACATTTTGGAAAAAATGTTTCATTAAAGAAGTGTTTCTTGAGTAAAAACAACCCATAAAATAAAGCGATAATTAAAATTTATTTAAGATTTTTTATTTTATCGGGTTCACAAACGAGTCTAGGTATAGCAGCCTTGGACTAGAGTGGAAGCAAACACTTTGAGGCTATTACATTGTGAAAAATAGGTGTCTGTATTAAGGATAGGAAAATCCAATTTCGTAAGGGTGTGACTGGGAAGCTCCTCTCAAACAGGAGTCAAGCATGAGGTCATGTGAGGTTAAGTTGAGCAGATTACCCCTCCAATTATTAACTAAGCATTTGCGGGATTTGCATGTATGAGGATTTCACTAATACCAACTTGGGCCCTTTGTGGTGCCTGTACTTTTGAGATTTTAGGCTCAGTTACCCTGCCCATACCTACGATCCCAACCGTCAACTATTCCCCAGGATGTCGACTATGAGTTGGTAGCCTTAGTTGCTTGTCTTAGATTCACCTAGGTGACTGCAGGGAAGTTCTTATGGTACTTGAAGCAGACATTGAACCAAACTATAAATACCCTTGGAGGGTGTCCCATACCTTTCTAGGATACTTGCACCAAGAAGGGTTGTTAGTAGAGGTCTTGGTAACTGCTTCATGTACTTTTGTTGTTTGGTTGTTGGAACTATTATACCCGTACTCAGCTTCAAACAGCCCGTCGTTTGCTTGTTTTATATCTCTAGGAATTTTTTATAGTGGTATGATCTTTGTGCTTAGTTGGCCTTAAGATTAAACATATTTCGAATAATCATCCATCGTGGAAGATCAACCTATCCTTCAGTATAGGAGGATCCAGAATATTCCCCCGATTAGAGTGGAGCTTCCACTGCCTCCTCAAAGGCGTCGATTAAACACAATTGGTTCTTTTGAACTAGCAGGTTCTACTGAGTTACTCGACAAACCAGAACTTTTGAGAACTAACACTTTTGCACCAAAAGATATTAGATTTGAATATATTCAAGCCGAAGGATTCATTAGACCCATTAACTGAACCTGACGATCCAGTTCTAGTGTAGGTTTTGAGTTCTTTTGAACCAAAATTGCTTATCGTATAAGTTAATGATTGATTATGGATGGCCAGGGAGAAGGATCAAGAGATACACATACTCCTACATTGACTATTGTTACAAGGGGAGTTTATCCTCCTTGATTTAGTGCCCAGATGTCAAATACGACACAAAATACTACAGTTCTTATTGTTACATTTGGTATTAGTACTTTACCTTTGGGCTCTGCAATTACTTAATATATGAGTGCTCCATTGTCCTCACCTTTTGGGTATAGTATCTTTACATCTGGGATGCCAGTTATGAGTATGCCTAATATTTCGATGACTTCTCATCCACTTTTTTTTAATCCTACTTCTGGATTTGGTAGTTCCTCGATGCCTTTCCAAGGTTTTCTTTAGAATGGATGACACATCCCCCCATTCATTCATGTTATTGGGAGTGGACCTTTCCAATCCACTGGGCATATTTCGGGTGGAAACCCAATTATAGGTTGGAATACTCAAATGAGTGGTTTTCAATCATCCTCCATGCCTACTAGATCTACCCCCTTTTCACTGTTTAGTGGAGGTGGTAATAATTTTATACCTTCAATTGGAATTCCAACTAGGGGCAGTATTTCATAGGACCAATGCAATTGGATGCAGGGTAATCTTGCTAGGGGAAAACCTTTACATAATCATTGGAACCTCTTTCAAGAAGCATTTGCTTTGTAACCTATGGCAGGGGGTAACCCCTACTAGTCGTTTGGGAATCTTGCTAGTGGGAACTTCCCACCATAGGTTTCATATCCGAACATGTTTTCCACACAAGAAAGATTTCCTTTTTTGGAAACTTTGAACTTGCTATATTTATCAAAGTTCACAAATGGCCCGGTGTGTCATGACCCAAGTTGGACTCCGGTTCCAACCAACCTTCCTTCAAACATCCCAAAGTTTGAAGGTAAGACTAATGAAGATCCTGGAGATTATTTTATTATGTTTCATTTATACTGTTCTTCCAATCTACTCAACGATGACTCAATCAAGTTTAGACTATTTCAATGCACACTTATAGGAGTGGTTGCAAAGTGGTCTATTTAATTGCCTAATTCTTCCTATCGTTGTTTCCATGATTTGGCAATAGTTTTTCTGAATCATTTTCAACTTTCCGTCCGGTATGATGCCAACACTGATATGTTATCCCAATTTAGACAGAACAAAGCTACTCAAATCTTAGATCACATCCAAGAATGTCGTAGAAGTAAGAGGTTAATAAAGGCAAGTCTTCCACCTGAGTTCTTGTTGGAATGGTTTCTTAAGTCCTTGTTTCCTTATATCTCCAAGGATGTTTCTACGTTAGGGGTAACTTCTGAAGAAAAAGCCATATTCAAAGCCCATCATCTAGACTTGATTTATTCTTAGTTTGGGTTACTATTTGAAATCATATGTGATGCACTACGACCTAGTTCAGACCCCTCAAAATACAAACCAGGATCACCTGTCGATGGCATTGTTGGTCCTGTGCGTAGCTCTGCCGCATAAGCAATTAGCATTCAAATGAAAAAAAAAATCTATCCAACGTTCTGCAACAAGAGCTGTTAGCAATGCTTCCTCTCCTTCTTCCCAAACAATTTATGTACATACTCTGCAAGCAGATAAAAAAGGCAACCAATAGTCTAGTGGGAAAGAGAATAATAAGAACAAGAAGGGAGAGGGTAATAATGATAATAAACCAAAACAAAACAATAATTTCGTTAGCGCTAAAAAGAGCAGAGAAACGTCAAGTTCCCTTTCAAACTCTGCAAAGGTGACCATATTACACATCAATTCCCTTTGATGGGAGAAGCTCACAGGATGTTGACTCAAAAGTAACAACCTATTGTTTTGACTGATCCTTTTTTGTAAGGACAACATTTTGCTTTTGCTTTTGCTTCTTCCAATCCCGTTGTAAGTATGCACGGGGGCATGCATAACAAACCCTCTTATGAACAATCCTAACATGACTGATTCAAATTTTCTATTATCAACACGAGCCAAATACTATGACAATTTTGAATATTCGTTGAAATATAAAGAGAATCCTGAACCACAAAATCATCTTCATATAGAGAATCCTATGGTAGAGACAATGCCTTGAATATCAAAAGGTGTTTATAAGAGAGCATCACACAATCCTAATGTTCAAGCAACAACCAATTATTCTATAGTTAAGGATTTAGCTCAAACTCTGTGTGCTATGTTTGCTCTTGAGGTGCTCTAAAGATTTCCATCGCAAGAGAGTGCTTTATTGTCTGCTATCAGGAATATTGATTCCTCGAATGGTCAGGTCATTAAATTTGATGTGTAAGATGTTAAACCCCATCTTCCCTATTATGATTCTTTTCAGACCGATGTGGTTTATTCCATAAAGACTATTAGAAGGATTGTTGTGGAAGAGGGCACATTGACTTGTGTCATGGCTCTATCTTGTTGGAAATCCCTTGGCTCTCTAGAACTTGCTCCATCACTTACTATTGGCACGGGGTTAGAGCGCAGAAGATGCGGAGCCGACAACGACGAAAGGGTCATCAGCGAAGGATAAGAAGCCGACGGAAGCGGAAGTTTTGGTCCATGTTAGTTAGAATTGGTCATTTGGACCATTTTGTAACCGCCATAGGCGTCTATAAATATAAACAGAATTGTAATAGATAGGCATCGAAGTAAGATTGAAGAATCGAGAGATAAGTTGATGTATTTGGTCTGTCTTCGACAATTTTGCTCGGAACATATGAATTTGCGTTAAGTTGCTCGGAATTGTTCTTTGCGAAGTTCATTCTACAGTCCTTTTTTATGAGTTAATGAATGAGGATCTTCAGCTATGTTTTTATTTTGTGTTTTTTGTTTGTCGACATGATTTATACTCTGTGATTTCCATTTATTGCGATGTTATGAATGATGTCTTATGAGTTTGTTGCTTTGTAATATGAGTTATATTGCACATTTGAATTGCTAGTATGATGCGAAGACAAACTATGGTTTCTGTAGCGACCGAGTAAGAGTTAATGCATGTCTTCTTCCTACTACGGAAACTTGGTTCCTCCATTCCCCCTTAGACATCTCGGGTGAGACCTCACTCGCTCTATGGGTGTTGCTGGAAAGGGTAAAACCTTTCTGGGACGATGCTTAAGGGTGTTTGGTGGTGTTTGTCAACAGCAGTGTGAAGTGAACCCCTGTCGATAAAAACTGTGTCAACAAATGGTTCTGTTTTCGACACCGTAGTGCGAAGAGAAAAAGAGAGGACATGTTGTGGCATCCGAAGAAACTGGAGATCGAGGAGTGGTTCGACAAGAAGGCACGAGAGTTTGTTGAAGAAGAAAATCGCAAACCTGGATGGTCGAAGACTGACTAGTTACAGAAATACATCCACTCCGATATTCATGAGATATTCTTCTACGAGTTCCTGATATTGCTAAATGAGTGGTTGGCACAACTAATGTTCAAAAAGAAGAACTTTCAGGGCGGTGAGCCTGAATAGTGGACACCTGAATTGATCCAACAATTGAAGCGAGTGGATAACAAGGCATCTAGAGCTGTCAAATTTTGGGTAGATATTATCCTGGATGGATACATCATTGAATTCGTCGTCAACACAATCAAGTCATATAGCGATACGGAAAGGAAGTTTTTCAAGGGACCCAGAGGAAGGTTTTTACTATCGCTGAAACTATGGATTAAAATGTTTATCTGCGAAAAGGGTATACTGAAGATGAATTCCGACGAGTAAAGCTCAGTGTGTGGAGGCTTAGGTACCGCATGGATGCGGGTCTGGTAGAATGATGTGGGGTAGATGGATATGAGGTACGACATAATTCTAAGGGAAGCTGCGGAAGAGTGTGGTACCCTGCGAAGTGGGGTGAGGTTCCGGCTAGAGAAGAAGAGGAGGACTGAGGTTGAGAGAGATTCTCCTAGAGCGACTGGAACGGAGGACTGCAAAACGGGACCACAAGGGACTGAGCGACCTTACTGTGAAGAAGGAAGCAACCAGTATACCCCTGTATCCAAATAAGGACATAACCAAATCTAAAACGTACCCACAACTCTACACGCTATCCCAAATTTCGGAGGAAGAGACATAAGTTCTTCACAGTGTTGTCCGAAGTGTCAGAACATTGGTAGGAGTAGTGGGTCTGTAAATAATAGTAGGAAACCAAGGATGGCGGGTGATGACGTGAAAATGTCGATTTTCCAGGGTAACAAGATTGAGGATCCCGAGCAGTATTGGTTCTTATGTGAAGCAGTATGGACAGTAAAGCAAGTCCAAGATGAAGATATCAAAAATGGACAACTATCGACGACCTTCAGGGGACGTGTGCTAGACTGGTTTATGAAATTCATACAAGTACCTACAGGAAGTCCAGAAAAAACACTGCAGTAGATTAGGGCAGGATTGATTGATGAGTTCAGGAAACCGAAATCTGAGTCGCAATATATCACATAACTGAAGGAAATCAAGCAATTTCCAAATGAATCAGTGTGGGAGTTCAACCAAAGATATAAAACCTTGATGGCGAAAGTAATTTTTGGGATAAGCGACGTACAACACAAGGAATGGTTCATCACGGGGTTAGTACCACACATTTGTGGGCCGCTAATGCAGCAAAAAATAGAATCCCAGGCAGAAGCAATGGAAATCGCGATGAAATTGGAGGCTTCACCAATCGACGAAGCAGGGTTAGGCATGAACCACATTCAAGAGCAGCTAGTAAACTTGACAATCCAACTATAGGACATCAAGAAGGGAAAAGAAGTGCACAAGGAAATATGGTGCAGTCGTTGTAAATCAGAAGGACACCATAAGGATCAGTACCCGGAGTTTCGCGAATACTTATAGTTTGGCGCACCATATCCACTTAGTTAGGGGGGAATGTCGTGGTGCCGAATTTGTCAGACAAGAGGGCATCGTTTCGAAGAATGCGTATATTTACAAAAGATGGTGTCGATACGGCCAATCTTTTATGCAGCTTATGTCAATCGGTCGGTCACGAAGAGAAGGATTGTAGGGCATATGACTTGCTCCAAGAAAGGATGGCAGATACGTATTTTATGAAAGGGGAAGAGCAACCCCCTGTACAACAGAAACCGTAGTATAGTATGCAGCAGCCGCACTACAATCAACCGTTACTGTAGTATAACCAACCGCAACTCCACTATAGTCAACCACAACCATTGTGCAATCAACCACTATCGTAGTATGGAAAACCGTAGTATCAAACTGCACAATATAACCAACATCCATATGGTCAACCGCGAGGAAGATTCCGCGGAGGTCGAGGTGGAGGCATTGGTCGTGGAGGAGCTTTTGGATGGGGTCGTGGACCAGTTATATGTTATAATTGTGGTCAGGCCGAACATTATCAAAGAGATTTCTTGAACCCGGTTCCAGAGTGTAATTATTGCAGCGCACTGGACCATAGTGTTGAGGATTGTCCCCAGCTGATTCCGAGATGGAAAACTAAAAATCCACCCCAACCTCAACCGAATCCAAATCAAAATCAAAATCCACCTCCAAACATATAGAATATTTCAACATAGATAAGAAGTCGACCTATGAACGTTGCAGTAGTGACCATAGGAGGGGCTGTGACAGGGGAAGACAGGCCACAGTCGAGTGTCCGACTGACAGCAAGAAAACAAGTCCGATTTGATGTGGAAGCGGAAAGGGAGACCCTTTTAGAAGCGCAAGAGACAATGAAATGGATGAGGCAACCACCTATTGGCCAAAAAGAACCCACCTATAAGATGTCGTCAGTATTCGATACGACGAACTCACAGAAAAATATTAACACCTCGAGGGCCTTTCTAGAAAGTTGTTTGGAACTGGCGAAAGATCATAATGCGCTAGCAGAGATAGCCAACCTACTACATCGATAAGAGGATGGATGACAGATTCAAACAGTAAATCGATTGCACAGGAAGAAGACAGGAAGAGAAATGAGGATGAATGCGCAAATTGGTGCATTCGATGTCGACTCTATTATATTATACTTAGGATCAGACGTAAATATCTTGACGAAACAAACATGGGATACAATGGGAAAACCACAGCTGCAATGTTCCCCTGTACAGCGTCAACTACCGAACCAAAGCAAGGTCACGCCCATCGACCGATTATGTCACGTCCCAGTTGAGATAGAGGGACTAAGTACCTATGCAGTTTTCGACGTGATAGAAATAGTTGATAACACAAACCCCTATCCGGTGTTGTTAGGGATAGAATGGGCAATGGAGAATCAAGTTGTGATCAACTTCAAGAAACGAACAATGTCGTTTGAGAACCGCGACATGAGGGTTTTCGCTCCACTGGATCCATCAGAAGGGCAGAGATACATCAACCCAATGCAGGACAAATTCAAAGAAGGATGGGACAATGTTTACAACATCTCGGAAGACTACATTAATCCCATCGCCGACCGAGAATTGGGGTGGAGAAGCGTTAGCTCGGCATCGTCAGACTCCGATGAAGCACTGGAAAAATTGGAAAAATCGGCTACACGAAGTATCATTCAGGAGGTGCACACGAATTACCCAGTCGCTAAGATGGGTGGCAACAGAAGTATGCGAACTGCCAACATACGAAGGTTTACTAATCTGACTGAATTTCTCGTCGAATTCGAAGAAAGAGTAGCAAAACCACAGAGACTGCTGGCATTAGAGGAAGCACTGAAGGCTACACCAGCGCGATGGTGGGAAATGCACAAGTTGACAATAACAAGTTGGTCGATATGTTGACAACTAATGGAAGTCAAGTTCGACGAAACTGAAGGGTACTGCGTAAGGAAATACAGGGGAAGGAGTGACCCAAGGGATCACTTGGATATATGTCAAAGTGCATGGGGGGTGAGACCACAACAAGAATGGGTCCATGCTTTCATCCATACATTGGATGAGGTACCGCGGAAATGGTATGTCGCAACAGAACTGTGACACAGAATGACTACATGGGAAGAGCTAATTATTAACTTTAGTCGGGCTTTCAACTTCTTGGATGAAAACCCCTTCATCCATAGCGCACTGCAGGAGATTCGGGAGAAGGCACTATAAGCAATCCCAACGGAAAAACCAATGGGATTACAATGGACTACGACGTCAAAAATGTTGTTGGAG
Organism: Larix kaempferi; assembly: GCA_027924585.1. Lineage (NCBI taxonomy): Eukaryota > Viridiplantae > Streptophyta > Pinopsida > Pinales > Pinaceae > Larix > Larix kaempferi. Next base: position 38,433,806 of record BSBM01000186.1, read on the forward strand.
TGTTACAATGTGATGGGAGGACCGGATGATGAGGATGATCCACGAGCTGTTTATATACCAGAGTCGGAAGGAAGTCGGGATGTCGAAGCACTAGATATGTCGTTCGACAAATTTCAACAGTCGATGTGCATCAAGAAGGTTAACATTGGGTCAGAGGTAGACCCCAAGTTCGCAAGCATAGGAGATTATTGGGATGATGCGACAATTGCAAACGTCACTGATCTACTACATGAATTCTAGGATCTGTTCCCAAAAAAAAATTTGGAAATGAAAGGCACTTATGGGGAACTGGGCGAAATGAAGATTTCACTGAAACTTTATGCGAAACCGGTAAAGCAACGACCTTATCGACTGAATCCCAGGTACAAGGAGCGAGTGAAAGCCGAAATAGAGCGAATGTTGGATGCAGGCATCATAGAGCCGGTAGAAGAATCTGAATGGATCAGTCTGATGGTGGTCCAAGATAAGAAAACGAGCGAAATCAGGATTTGCGTCGACCTAAGGAAACTGAACAACGCATGTCTGCACGATCCACTCCCGACACCACTCACTGACAAAATATCAGAAGGTGTTAGAGCCGGACAAAGCCCTATCGAGATAGCGCGGCAAAGGACGTTGTAAGTCTTAAAAAAAAGCGACTAAAGGGTGGAAATCTGTCAACAAAATCGAGTCTGTCGACAAAACAATTGCATAGTACAGAAGAAGCGAAGAGGTTAGGTGCCTGTCGATGGTTTCCACGATGCGAATGTGTCAAATCGAGTCATAAATGTAGCAGTTAAGCCGCGGTGGATAGTGGCGCAAGTGGGAAACGGTACATTCAATGCCCAATGCACGCGGAGGATTCGGTAAATCAACGCTGGATTCGGTAATAATTCCAGAATCGACAATATGGATAGGACGCAGGAAATCGAAACTATAAATGCAGGGCAGGGGAATAGTTTGACTCACTGTGTATTAAGCAAGGCAGCCAAGAAGTCGCAAAGCCGAATAGAGAGCGCATGGCACATTTCATCTCTAGCATAAGCACCAAAGAGCGACCACAACCGACACCGATCATGCCTGAGCAACCAGAGATTGCGTCAGAATAGATTTTCAGGAAGAAAAGGAGTGCTAGTTGGCCTATAGACATTGGCTGAAAGCCGAAGAGGGAGACCCAGAGTTTTGCACGACCTGCAGTAGGAGAAGCAGGCACATCGGGCACTGCTAGAAGGGAAACAACATCGCGGGGAGGGCACACTGGCCCAACTATAACGAACATACTAGGGTATGTGCTACCAAGTAAGGAAGGGACACCATCAATTCGAGTGGGAAAGAACGCAAGATATGTAATCAAGATGCCAGCAATACCAAAATGAGTTCCTCACGCCGAGAATATTGTGGAGAACTTGCAAAAGCTCCAGTATAGCGACCATGACCTCATGGCATTCCTATAATGCATAGAAGCCACCTATGTCAATGTCTCACATGGAGAAGGAGGCCCGATCACGAAAGAACCAACAAAGTGGGCATTGGGATTGGAGCGATCAGGACTACTGGGCATCACCCACATGCCGCACTTTGGGAGATCGGCGCAGGCGAATGCGTGTGTCAAGCAATTACTAGCCTATTTTCATGGAGGGTATTTATGGCTGCATGAAAATATCCCAGTTACAGTTGATTTGATTTCCATAATCATTGGCCTAACCAAGGTTGGGGTAGACCCTTCCTAGTTCTTTCAGGGAAAGGAAAATGATAAAAAGATTGTGGTGAGGCTGAAGATGAAGTGGAGAAAAACTCCAGAGTATAATTAATTAACACAATCAAGGACCAAGTTGTTAGAGTGGCAGCGAAGATATTAGCAGTCAAGTTAGTGTGAAAGAATAAACTGAAAGAATGCACATCTGGAATCATTGCATCCGCGAAACAATGTGCCACAGGAGTGCAAATGAACTAGTCACTCTTCCTGTTAAATGAATTGATGGAGGATGTCGTGGCGACACAGGAAAAAGGGAAAGCATTTACGTATCCGTGTCTCTTGATGCTTGTCGCACTAGCGGGATGGAGGGAACCGTCGCATTACCAAGGCATGGAAACAATAGATGCCAAGATACATGAAGGAGCGCGATACCAAAACTTGTGGGTGACAAATGACAAGGAACGCCAAAATTTTAACACTATTCAATTCTATCTTTTCCTAGATATGATGCAGATAGATGCGCAAGCGATACCAAGGATAACTGAACAAGTAGCAAAGAAGTATCAACAAATTGCAAGATTATCGGTCGAATATCAAACAATATATATTCAGGCGTAGGCAGATAAGCAGAGGCAGTGGCTGACAACACAATATAAACTCATTAAAGACGAACTGGATGCCGTCATCGAAGGATGGCCAATGGAATGGAAAGTTCCAGCAGCGGAGGAGGACCTGTCGGATCCAGAGAATGGGTAGTCGAAAACTGGACCAAATCCACTAGAGGCAGATAAGGACTTAGACAGCGGACAAGAGGATGCAGGATAGGGTGACCCCACAGAAGAACAGTCACACACACTGAGTCACGACGGGGCCTCATTGGCAACTCCCACAGATTCAGAACTCGAATCACAATGGGAAGAGACAAGAACAAATCATAGGATGGATCGCGGCGAAGGAAGCACAAGTGGTGGTCTTCCTGATGAGCAAATTAACAAGCTCATGGAGAAGAGAACAACAGTGGCAGAAGACAACCGTGCAAAGGTAACACAACATGCGACATAGTATTTTCACCAGGTAACATAGCTACTATCAACATTAAGCAATGCAGTAATAGAGACAAGGCTGCTGCAGGGAGAAGTCGCACCAAGTCTGTCAACAAGAAGGATTGAGGTGGAGATAGGCACAAACCTACGGTTAGTACAAATACTGCCGAATGCCATGACAACAGGCGATGAAGAGTTGGATGCCGAATTAAGAAAGCACAATCAAATCACAGTAGATTTCAATATACTGCCGATGATGTCTCTATATCGAATTCACACAGCAACAAGTGAAGAATTCAACAACTGTGAAGCCGCAATACATGACTAGATGGTAAGATACAAACAACATGTGTGGAACAGTGAGGTGGAGGCACTGTTGTCTCCAAGAAGAGAAAGCCAAAACCTTGGATAAAAAGCAAAGGCCATGGAAGATAGAAGCCCCTGAAGTAGACCAGGATATTCAAGGCATGCAAGGAAGCCCCTGAAGTAGACCAGGATATGGTACCAGAAGCGAAATCCATCCTGTTAGGAGTAGTTATTGCAGATCTGCGAAAAGAAAACGAAGCACTGCAAGCAAGGGCAGTGCCCAGAATGCCACCAGAACAAATCCAGAATCGACAAGATGCGATAGAAGAGGCTGAGACGGAGATCCTAGAGATGGAAAAGAAGCCCAGGAAATTGTTGAAGATGTCACCGAGTTCTGGGAAAGTTTGGTACAAGATGAGCAGTTGCACCAATTGAACACGCAACTCAGCGAGGCAGAGACACAGTTGGAATCGCTGAGGGGATCGATTAAGGTGATGCCCCTACTCACACAAATGACAAAGGCTACAGAGATTAGAGAACTACAACATTGAGTGAATAAGGCGAGGGCAAGGCAGCAAAGGAGAACAACGCACCTACATGAGTTACAAACGAAGGTAGAACTGTTGGCCATGCAGGTAATGGCAGGGATGGCATTGGTCAAGCAAGATCTGGAAAAAGTGCAACAGATGAGTGGCGAGCACCCAACAGAATAACAAGTAGAAGACTGCGCAGTACTCAAAGTATCGGCAAAGGAAGCTGTCGACTAGCTTCAAATTGCATACGACGACTTCAAATCCCAGGTAAACGCACCAGAGGTGTCCAGCTGAGGTGGCTCAAGGGCGAGCCACAAGTTTGTGTTGGGGGCCTGTTGGCATGGGGTTAAAGCGCAGAAGATGCGGAGTCGACAACGACGAAAGGGTCATCATCGAAGGAAAAGGACCATTCGCAAAGGATAAGAAGCCGACGAAAGCAAAAGTTTTGGTCCATGTTAGCTAGAATTGGTCATTTGGACCATTTTGTAACCGCCATTGGCGTCTATAAATATAAACACAATTATAATAGATAGGCATCGAAGTAAGATTGAAGAATCAAGAGATAAGTTGATGTATTTGGTCTATCTTCGGCAGTTTTGCTCAGAACATATGAATCTGCGTTAAGTTGCTCGGAATTGTTATCTACGAAGTTCATTCCACAGTCCTTTTTGATGAGTTAATGAATGAGGATGTTCGGATACGTTTCTATTTTGTGTTTTATGTTTGTCGACATGAGTTATACTATGTGCTTTCCATTTATTGCGATGTTATGAATGATGTCTTGTGAGTTTGTTGCTTTGTAATATGAGTTATATTGCACATTTGAATTGTTAGTATGATGTGAAGATAGATCTCTAGTTTCTGTAGCGACTGAGTAAGAGTTAACGCATGTCTTCTCCCTACTGCAGAAACTTGGTTCCTGCAGCCCCCCTTAGACATCTCGGGTGAGACCTCACTCACTCTACGGGTGTTGCTGGAAAGGGTAAAACCTTTTTGGGCTGATGCTTAAGGGTGTTTAGTTGGTGTTTGTTGACAGCAGTGCGAAGTGAACCCCTGTCGACAGAACTATATAAACACTTACCATGCTCACTGCTTTTGATGGACGGTCTTTTAGACCACATGGAATTATTCCTTCCTTTCCTATTCAATTAAGAGGAAAAATTGTTTGTATAGAAGTGGAAGTAGTCAACGCCCCGATCGATTACAATCTTTTATTAGGACGAAGCTGGACATATGCAATGACTACCACTGTATCGTCTGTTTTTCGAGTGTTATGTTTTCCTCGTGAAGGAAAAATTGTCACCATTGACCAATTATCTTTCACTCGGACTAATCCTAACACACCTCTATATAAAATATTGCATCAATTGATAAAGTACATCTAGTAGTCGATAATGTAGGAATAGGATAACATCCTTCAGTAATGGGGACTTTTAATGCTCCCGCTTCTACTTTCTTTATTAGTTCCACTCTAGTTTCGAATGATTAGGAAGTTCCAGTGTCGTAAGTAGCTTCTTTTCAGACATCATATCTAGATGATCCATGGGTTCTTCCTACTCCATCATATTCGGTGGAGGAATCTTAACATTATGGAATGACTATGCCATTGTTTGCAGCTGAAGTAGCTTACTAAGCAATACAAAATGATACCATAGACACCGATTATCCAATTGTTGAAGAGTCAGATCTTATTACTGAGCTTGTTTTGGTTGTCGACTCCTCTACTTCTAATGATTGTTTGATATAGTCTTTCCTTTTGACCAGGCTATTCTAGAAGCTGGAAGGTTTAACAGGGCCTCATAAGCCTTGGGATGCTTTTCATTATCCTTCTTATTCCTTCAAGTTGTAAATAAGATATAAAGTGGAGAGTTTCGTGTGAATTTACTTGGATATCGTGATTGACCATTGAACCCTTTGGCACAACAGGGAGTGTACAACAAAGGTAACATGGCTAACATTTATGAAACAATATCGATCAACATCTCTAGTAAACCTGATGTCATGGAGAATGTATACATTGGGGAGAATTGTTCTCGGGAAGAAGTTCGTATTTATATAGGTATTTTTAAAGAATTTTGCGATATCCTTGCTTGGTCTTATTAGGAGATCCTAGGCATCTAGCCCAATATTGTAGAACACAAGATTAAAACCTATGAAAATGTCAAACCTGTGCGACAAAAGCTCCATCTAGTCAACCCTAGGAAAGCGGTGGCTATCAAAGCTAAAGTTGAAAAACTTCTTAAAGCTTATTTAATTTATCCTGTTTTGTTAACCGAATGGGTATCCAATCATTTTCCAGTCGACAAAAAGAAGGGAAATCTACGAGTATGTATGGATTTTCACGATTTTAATAAGGCTTGACCCAAGGACAATTTCCTGACACCATTTATCGATCAAATTATTGATGAATGTGCCAGAATTGAGATCTTTTCTTTCATGGATGGATTCTCAAGATATAACCAGATTCAAATATGTCCAGAGGATCGACACAAAACGACGTTTATATGCGCTAGGGGAACTTTTGCATATCGAAAAATGCCCTCCAACCTTAAAATGTTGGAGCTACTTTCTAGCGGGCCATGTCTTTCGCTTTTCACGATATCAGGCACATTGTTGAAGTTATTTAGATGAACTAGTGGCTCGTTCTCAAAAGAGACACGTTCATCCAGCTCATCTTTGCCTTGTGTTTGAACGATGCAGACACTACAAGATTCGATTGAATCCACACAAGTGCATTTTTTGCGTGGAGTCTAGAAAACTTCTAGGTTTTATCATTTCAAGCAAGGGGATTACGGTCAACCCTTTACAATTTGAAGCCATTATCAACTTACCTCCTCCCTCTAATGTTTGCCAACTTCAGATTTTACAGAGAAAAGTGAACTTTCTCAGACATTTCATTGTTAATTATGCCAAGATTACTAAAGGTTTTATGTGGTTGTTAAAGAAAGGAATCCCATTTGTATGGGATGAAGCTCTACAAAGTTCTTTTGAGGCTCTTAAACAAGCTTTTATGTCAACTCCTTTGCTTAGTCTTGAAAAAATATCTTTTGTTATATCTGACTGCATTTGATTCCACACTAGGCATGGTTTTGGTTCAGGAAGATGACAATTTCCAAGAACATGTCATTTATTACCTCAGTTGTGCCTTGGTTGGGGCTAAACTAAAATATTTACACGTTGACAAACTAGCTTTGGCAGTTGTTTTCATTGTTCAAAGACTCTGTCATTACATTTTATTACGCAAAACCACTGTTGTTGCAGATGTCAATTATTTTCAATATGTTTTAACTTTACTAATAATCCAGGCAAATTCAATAAATGGATTGTCATTCTGTAGGAATTGATTTAGAGTTTCAATATGCTAAGTCCAAGAAATATTTGTTTTTTTTTTAACTTAGTTCAGAGTTTCTAAGTGAAGGTTTTGATAATATAGAATATGATTCATTTTCAGATGAACATATCTTTCTTATTTCTTCATTGGATCCTTGGTATGGAGATATCCTTATATATCTTCACTCTATGAAGTGTCCTCATAATTTTTTCGCATGATGAGCGACGACGCCTTTGGCATAATGCGAAGAATTATCTTATTGTGGGTGATACTTTGTATCGCCATGGGGTTGATTCTATTCTACGTCATTGCTTGACACACAAGGAAGCTGAGAGTGTTTTGAATGACTCTCACAATGGATCCCGTGGAAGTCATATTTTTGGGATTGGAATTTCCCAGAAGATTTTGTGTATTAGCTATTATTGGCCCACAATGTTTAAATATTGTATAGAAGCAGTTAAAAATTGTCACGCTTGTCAATTGTTTACTAGGAAAAAGTGCACACATCCTGCTCTGTTGTTTCGCGTTATCACCATTGCTTCCTTCACCAAATGGGGGGTAGATTTTATGACTTTCAACCTAGCTTAGACTAGGGGGCATAAGTATATTATCGTGGTTGTAGACTATTTTACGAAATGGGAAGAGGCCATGCTTGCATATTCAAGTGGTGGGTAAACTGCATTACGAGATTTGGTATCCCACATGAACTTATTACTCATCGCGGTAGTCATTTTCAAAACAAGATGATGACTAAATTGACCACCAAGTTGGGGTTTAGACAAGAACATTCTTCTCTATTTTACCCCCAAGCAAATGGTCAATTTGAAGCAGTTAACAAAACCCTTAAAACCATGCTTCAAAGAATAGTTAACGCAAGTAGATCTAATTGGCATATTATGCTTTATCCTGCTTTGTGGGTATATCGAACATCAGTCAAGACTGCTACATGATTTTCTCCTTTTCAACTTGTTCACGGTGTTGAAGTAGTCCTCTTGATTGAGTGCGATATCCCTTCATTAAAGATAGTTATTCAACTTTCACCTAATACTTCAGCTTTAGAGGGACGCTTAGTTAATCTAGAACATCTTGACGAGCAACGTCGAGATGCAACTATGGTGAATGAGACGCATAAGAAACGTGTCAAAAGTCAATATGATAAATTTTTTAGCCCTAGGGTATTCTCTGAAGGAGATATTGTCTTTCTATGATCAAGATAAAGACCCCATGAGGGCAGGAAAAGTTAAGTCTATGTGGCTTGGCCCATACATTGTTACTAAAGTATTGAAAAAGGGTACTTATGAGTTGATCGATTACGAGGGAAATGGGCTCTATTTAAAAAAGTATTATGCTTAAACCATCATGCTTTAGGCATGTACTTTTTGTACATTAGTTGGTACATTTGTATAGATTCTTATTATTGTTTGATCGCTTACTTAGATTTGTTGTATGTATTAGCAGATGTCGTATGAAACGTTCAATTATGTATGCTACGTGGATGGCACCAGTTGTTATACCTAAAATCTTGCCTCAGCTGCTTAGATGATTTATTCACCTTTCGGCCAGTTAGTAGTCTCAGTTGGTGCTTGTCTAGGGCTAGCAACCGACAATGTGGCTAACTAGAGTGTCATTATTTGAACTCCTTTGTGATGCCATTTCAAATGGTATCCTTTACCTTAAAGTTCAGCTTGATTCACAACTGATCATTTCAGTGTTAAATGGTGAGTACCAGGTTCATGAGATTGTGTTGTTTCATCAGTTTTTGCGTGTATGTCTTCTTCAACGACAATTTATTTATATCATTTATATTCATGTTCCAAGTAATCAAAACATTATCACAGATGCATATGCTAACTATGTACTAGATTTTCATTTATATAATTTGTAATACAAACAACCCTCATGTAAATATTATGCATTTTCATATAGACATATGTTTATAGATAATCCAAGGCACAATGTCTATATATAAATATATATAAAAGTCTCAAAAAAGTTTCATACCCAAAAAGTGAATTTGATAATATCTAAAAATTGGTGCTATTAGACTTATATTTTCAATCATGATACTCCTAAGGAGCATCTTGCTCCTTACGAAAGTACATCACTATAGTGACCACCCTCTTGAGTATTTTGACCCATGGTCCAGGCACTCCAACTACTTGTCGCTGCATCTCCTCCGGTTAACCCCTTGGTTAATTGGTGGAGGTTACTTCTAACATTCTCCAGAGTTACAGAAGCATCGACAAACTCACCTTCCCGTGGCCTCCGCCTCGACCTAGGGAACCCCTCAAGTTGAATTGGTCCTATATCTACACATGATTGATATTTATATGACAATATCCGCATAAAAACAAGTTTATTCGTTTCAAATACATAACAAAACTCATGAAAATGTAATAAACTTCAAAATAATAAAGAGACTTACCAATTACACCTAGTGTACTTCCCGGAGGGACTATCATGGTTAAATTTTTTCCCTAATATGTATAGTTGTTGATTCCTTTCACTTGGCGGTCTCACCAAGCAAAGAAATCATCACTGAATGGGTTAGCAGTATGCATACCTCTGAGTCATAACATCATACCTATAGTGACCACCCTCTCAAGTATTTTGACCCATGGTCCAAGCACTCCAACTACTTGTCGCTGCATCTCCTCCGGCAAGTCCTCAATCATTGTTTTGGTTATCCCCTTGGTTAATTGGTGGAGGTTACTTCTAACATTCTCCAGAGTTACAGAAGCATCGACAAACTCACCTTCCCGTGGCCTCCGCCTCGACCTAGGGAACCCCTCAAGTTGAATTGGTCCTATATCAGCACATGATTGATATTTATATGACAATATCCGCATAAAAACAAGTTTATTCGTTTCAAATACATAACAAAACTCATGAAAATGTAATAAACTTCAAAATAAAAAAGAGACTTACCAATTACACCTAGTGTACTTCTTGGAGGGACTATCATGGTTAAATTTTTTCCCTAATATGGATAGTTGTTGATTCCTTTCACTTGGCGGTCTCACCAAGCAAAGAAATCATCGTCGAATGGGTTAGCAGTATGCATACCTCTGAGTCATAACATCATACCTATTGATCCGATCATGGTGGGGTTCCTTAGAGCTTGTGGCTCTACATATACCCATGGGCTTATGGTGAGTACTTTTTCAAAACAAGAATTTACACAAGATGCTTTCTAAGACAAAAGTACTTTTCTTCCCCATTTTGCATTTTGTTAGTTGAGATTTCATACATCCCAATAATGTAGTACACCAATCAAACACGGTGAGTTGCAAACACCTCACTGCCTAAAATATTTGAACTTTTGAGGCTTGGTGCTCTACTGTTGATCCGATTATCCGGATTATCATCATGATTATGATCTTGAGACTTGAGTTCTCTATGTTTCATATTGGAAATTGCGTTCCAAAATTCTGAGACCCGACAACATAATACATTTCCACTACTCATCGATCGTCATGCCTCCAAATCTGCGATCCTTAAAGTTTGGTGCCTCTCCTTGGCGGGAAAGTCCCGTGACAAAGCAAATATCCTCAATCTCTATCTTGAGAGGCTCTCCATCTAATATGAAGGCATTGGAATCATGATACTAGTATCCGATCAATAGTTGTTGTAGCCTTTTGGGCCCTTATGTTGTTTACTTCAAAGAACTTCTTCAATCCACATAACCGAAGTGCTTCTCGAGACTCATTATTGTTAAGGACTTCATTATCAATGACTTCATGCTCTCTTTCACACCACTCTATCACCATCCTTCCAGAAAGTTGCTAAATTTTAGTTCAAAATTTTAAAAATCTTACTTACATAGGCATACACACTTTATAATAGGGATAGACGCATATACTCATGATATGCGCACCTTGTGCCACTACATCCCGTGTATGTCGTAGTCTAAAATTAGGGCCTCCGTAAAAATATAAAAATTGGAATTACAGTGCAATAAAATGGACATTAATGGAAAGAGGAGGTCAACAACTCTTACCTGGCTCTGACAGCATTGCAAATGGTTGCTCCTAGCTTGTGCAATCGCTCTCCAAAGATTGAGGTTGTCCTCACCCCCAAACTTCAATTTTTTCCAATTTGCAAATGAAATGGTAAATTTTCTACCTAATATATATTTATTACCCACTTTATTATAGTTGAATATTTATTTTTGCATTTGGTACTAATTATGTTAATGTTTAGGTATATGTGGGCATACTTTGCAAACTTTTTATATAAGAAGATGATTTCTTTCGGTCTCGACATCGGTTTTTAAGGTATGGTTTCGTAAACTGGCATATAGGGTAGGTTCTCCTTCCATTTGCATTTTGCATTATCTTGTCTAGTTTCGAAACACCTTAGGTTATGTTTTCCAAATTTCGACATTTATCCCTCTACTATATTGATATGTCGTCTTTTTGCATCAAAGCCTCCTTCACATGGTTACCCTACTTTAGATCCTATTGTATTATGGTACCTATGTTGCTATATTTTTAGTACTGAGAGTCCCTTGGTAGTGTTTCCTAACTTTGTGTTGAAGACACATTCTTCTTCCTTATGTTTTATGTTTCCCATTTCCTTACGGAGGATTCTCACCATTTTGTTTAAGTTGTAAATGCATTGCATTTTTCCCGCTTCCGCCTTTGATGCTTCTATGGGCTTCCAGCTTTCAACTCTTTATAAGACCTAATTTATTATCTCATTATCACTAAGCCTTGCATCATTTTGCCTTTGCAACTTGACACCTAGTTACCAGGATGAAACACACCCTAAGTGTATTGTCTTGAGTCTATGTCTCTACAATTTGGGTTATAATATGGCTCTAGGAAGATGAACTCATTTTTGCATTGTCTCCCCCGACTGATTACTCTTCCATTCATTATGGAGAAGTTTGATGGTGTCTCATATGTCACAAGCTTATGTTTTGTTCGTTCTTGATTCTATGTTGCCTTAGTCACTTATTGTGTCGTGCTTATGTTCAAGGGAATTTTTAACCTGTGTTGGACACTCCTCAGAACTATTGACTTTAGTTTTTCGTCCTTCTTGTGTTAAGTATGTTTTAGAATCAATCTGTTTGCTCCACCAAATCTTTGGCCTTTTGTTACTACCTTGTGTTGGATGATGGGGAATGCCTTAATGCCCTCCTTCTGGCAGATCACTTCCCATCGATTCCAAAATATCATTTTGGTATAGCTATCTAGAGTCTTTTTAGTACCTTGGAACTTGCAATCATCAATGGCAGGTTTCCTTGCTACCAACAATGGGAATACATCAATGTCCCTTGATTGTTAGAGTCTACAAGTGTTCTATGTCAAAACATTTATTCACACTTGTTAGATTGCATTAGGTACCTTGTCTCTCATTATCATTATTGATGAGTTGGCTCGCATTTGTTAACGATATACATCAATGATCGATAATCAAATGGTGTCTTACTATGTTCGACTTCATGACATCTATTCACATGGTTTAAACTCATACCCATATTGGTTGGTTTGAAGGCCTCGAGTCCATTATATATCTTCACATCTTTATGCTATGACTCAGGTTGCATTGGATTGTCATTTACTCATTTTATGACACCGATTCTTATGGAGATTGATCTGTCCATTACTTATTTACATATATCTTCATTTGATTATGAGACATAGATCCACTGTGTATCTCTTTTGCGGCTATGATTTCCTTTTGACATGGATCCATTGTGTACTCATTTTTGTGGCCATGATCAATGTTTATATACCTCATGGATCTGTAGTGTACTAGATTTGGCAGCCATGCTTCTTGTTACTCCTGAGCATGGGTATGCCCGCCTTGGGAAGAGAGAGTTATTAATTGATCTGTTACAGGTGTCTCCTATGGCTGATTTCTAAGAAATTTTATCCGGGTTACTTATGCACTCACTTTTGAAAGGTTGTAATGTATTTCGACCATCGTCTATCCCTATGACCTCACACATTAGGGAGAATCTATTATAACATCTTTTTCCACACCAGTCCCATAGATGCTTATGATGGTTCAATCTTATCCCGTTCCCTCTTTTGTAGACTTCATTGATCCTTTGTGATGTATGAACAACAATTTATCTTGGAAAAATGCTTAAAAATTGTATTTTCCACACCATATGCCCTAGCCCACATATACACGCCCTACTTGTGGCTAGCCTGTGTAGGTGTCTATTCGAGGGTAAAAAATAAAAATAAAGTTATTTTACAGAAAACTGTTTCAGTTAAGACCGTTCCTAGTTCCCAAATCTTGTAAATAACCATCTCTAACTTCCCTAACTACCTCTCTATCAATATAAAAGAGGCATAAGCAAAAAAAGAAGAAGCTAGTCTTAGTTCTTTTGATTAACTTTGGAAGATTGAGCATTTTAGAGAAAATACCCTCATGCCGTTCAAATAAAACCAGATTCTACAAAAGCCCTTGTCCCGTGTCTACAAAATTCCTTATCCATTATATGGAACATTGCATTTCCAACATTCTTGCAAGGCTTATTAGAGGAGTGACGTGATTTTCTTGAACACACTTGCTAAGTTAAGGTTCAATTTGCAAGTTGAGTGTTTGGAGGCATGGGTGGAAGAAATCTGATCTCATTTTCAGAACGGTGCCGCAACAAGACTCATGTGATACCATTCTATTATATCTTGTTGTTCATTTTTATATAAAAGAATTATCTTTTCCATCCATATAAATTGTTCAATTTTTGTTTATGAATATTCAATATTGGATGTGTACTTTTGCAAGTTTAGTTATAATCATAATCTTTGCAACTGTAATCATTTCTTGCTAGTTCTTGTTCATTATGAAATAACAATTGAAGGTTTGTGTAAGAAGATTAGAGCAACAAGAAAACAGGGGTTTCTTCTTTAGACAATTGAAACCGGGTAAGTTATCTCCAAACTTTTTTGTTCATTTATAATTATTTGTAAAGATCATTGATTGTTTCATGCTTGAATTGTTGGCTCTCTTTTATGGGTATTGATTTGTGGTGATTCCGCCCAAAGATCACTAGAGTAACATAAAATCTCGAAACAACAATGAAAGATGCCAACCAACATACACCAACAATCTTTTATATTGTTGGGTAATTAATATAACCATCATCCCACAAACAATAAAGTCATGATGAACTTTGATATTTAATAGTATGACGTTTGATAATGGGCATTCAAAATGCTCCATTTTTTTATAAGCTATGCCATACTTCAATGAAATATCAAAGTAAAGTTACAATGGATCCATTCATTTTTAGATTTTTGAAGGTTTTGGGTTCATTTAGAGAGAAATGGAACACCAAGCGTAGAGTTCCATTGCGGAAGAAACTCTAACTATAGTAGAAATATGATTTATGATGAAAGTATAATTTACCTTATTCAAAATGGTGACAACTAGAAAGTAATCTAATCTTATAATAAACTTTTCTCAAACTACCACAATTCTCTAACACATAAAATTATAATTTTAATAAATTCAAAATAAAAATTTAAAATAACTCAAAATTAAACAAAACTATTCAACCATCATTTACCATACATAAAACTTGAATCATAATAAAATATATATACCAATAAGTAAAAAATACTTTTTCTAAGCACCACTGCACCACCTATCCCACACATTAATGAACCTTTAATAAGATCCACAATAAAAATTCCCCATACACAATCATGATAAAATCCATGCCAATAATTTAAAAAAAAGTTTTTTTCTAAACACCACTTCACCACTTTTCCCACACATTAATGAACCTTTAATTAATAATAAGATCCGCAATAAAATTTGAAACTCCCTTTAATATACGGATCGGTTTTTCGAGGATCCAAGGTGATTCGGTACACCAACTACCAGACGAAATTTAAGATCATAATGAAACCCTGACTAGATTTGAAAATTTGTGCCAATTCTTGCGAGGAAAAAACAATGCTTTTGTTCCAAATGGACCGTCATTCATTAGAAAATATGGGCAATAAAATTCAAAACCACCATTGATAGGAAAAAGACGAGGAATAAAATACAAAACCACCTTTCATACGGAAAACGAAGGAATTTGACTGCATTTATTCGTTACTTCAAAGGAAGACGACTAGATCTGCCTGAGCGACGAACTGTCCCGGAAGAAAATCAGCTAAAAAATCCGTATGACGAGCGATGCCACACGTCGGCGGTGGTCATAGCTGCCGAAGAAGGAGCACACGAGAGTCTGGTCTCGCCCCGGCACTTAATATTGCAAATTCCACATTAAAGGGCATCCCGCCGTACCCCCATGAGCCACCCTGTTTTATACTCCCGAATCGAATACCATGAAATTGGCATGCCTCCCAGACTATATTTTCACCGATTGTGGGGCCTCTCAGGCAAGCCGATCGTCAATTGCTGCAGGAAGCTCAGGAATTCCTATTGCAGATGGAGGCCAGTACCGATATATTTGTCACCCAATTGTCCAAATTATTCTCAGCTATGGCGAGCCAGTGAGAATTATTTAAAGCTCGGTGGCAGGAGCAACGGCATGGCGGAGATTTTTGCGAAGGCGAAGAATGTGAGGGTGGTGTTCCTGATCTTAGGGGTTTTACATGTGTTGATGCTTGTTGGGGTCGCACTTGTTTGCCATGGATGCCCCAGCGAATTGGTGGTTCCTGCGGCCATAATCGGGACTGCTTCGGCGGTGCGGTTATTTTGGATGTTTGGCAGCGGCATTGCTCAGGCGGCCACGGCGTCCACTATGTTGGTTCAGCAGAGAGACAATACTGTTGTCGATAATGCCTTACGACACCGGCGCCGGGTATGTGCAATTTTTTTACGTTGGGTTTTTATAAGTTCTTGTTTTTTTTTATAATTATAATATTTATCAATTCTTTCTTTTAAGAGTATGGCCCATTTTTCTGTGCTGGACGGCTTTTAAAATTGCGCAGTACTCCTCACAAGCACTTTCCTTTGGCTAAGCTGTTAAAAACAGTGTGGATTATCTTCCATCAATTAAGACTTTCACCTGACCCCAACTGCTTAATGGTGGTCTCTTCACCTTTTCCCATTTGGCTGGTCTCAGCTGTTTTTTTCGCAATCTGGGAGAACGTCAATGCGTGCAGCTATCTTACAACATTCAAATTGGAATCCTTCGCAAGTACATGCGCACAGCAAGCATGAACACGAGCACAAACGTGTCATTGGAGAGACTTGAACCTTTGTGAAGGCTTTAGCAAATTCATGATCCAACAAGCCACTGTTGACATTGGTCTCAATATTTGAAATTCTTTTCAATACTTTTTAAACATTTGAAGTACTCTTCTTTTTACAGGCCTGCGCGAACTGTAAAGTTAATTAGGTGCAAAACTGCATGGCGCTCTGTTGTCATATTCTTATATTGGAACCATCTTGTGCTGACCCTAGCACCAAATACCAGTACTAAGGCACTCTGTTATCATATTCTTATATTGGAACCATCTTGTGCTGACCCTAGCACCAAATACCAGTACTAAATTGGAATAAAGATAGCATTGAATCAAAATAAATAAAGGTGATGTATCACCTCAATACTAAGTCACGATATCTCTTTAAACAACATTCTGGCTCAATTCCAGTTCAAGACAACTTGAAATATCTGTTTAATGAGATCCACATGTATGTATTCTCACAGCATTCATTAATTATTAACTAATAAAAATGAGCAAATTTTACTATGATTGTAATTTTTTAAAAGAAAATCTTTGACCAGTTGCCAAAACAGCCCACTGGTGAGTTCAACTCAGTACCATACTACCAAGTCGTCCATCAGCGATTCTCTTTGCTGTGGGCTACCCCATTGAAATGGTATGGGTTTCAAAGGGTTGATGATGTGTGCAAGTCCCAGACAATTTTGGCAGAATAGCTATTACCCCTTGAACTTGGCACCCATATTAAAGGAAGTCCACTGTATTCAGTGCAGCCACTCAGGGTGTATTGCTTGAAACACTTCCAAAAATGAGAAAAAACTTTCACCATTTTACATCTATTTTACGATCATTTTAGGAACAAATGCTCATCTCGGGACACACAAGTACTTATGAATTACTTTCACAAAAAATTCTGTCCTGCTGCTTTACCCTTAAAAAATTCTGTCATCAAACTGGCCTTGTTATGTATTCTTATACCAATTTTTGAACTTGCATAACTTGCAACTATAAATAAGATAATATAAGTTAGAAATGAAGATAACATGCCACGAAGAATAGGCACCGATTGTAAATTTATATGAAAGTGTTATTAATGATACAAATAGAAATAAACAAAAAATTTAGGGAATTAATCATTGTCAGCAATTATGCCTTGGCACAAGTGGTAGAGAAAGAAGACAAAATTGTGTTGCTTGTGCTATCCCTCCCTTTAGTCCTTCATAGGGATGTATATCCCCCCCCCTTAAAATGCCCATAATTATCCAACAATGTTCCAGAATTTTGTAGGGTAATATGTTTATTTTGGGCACCTTGACTTGATTTACACTATTACAAGTTAGAATTTGATTATGATTTCTTTCTTGAAAGAAATGGGACATTTTTGCAAGCTGCAATTTTCTTGTGAATTTAAATTTCATTGACTAGGAAAAAATAGAGTAGCTCTTGTATGCTTTACTATGCCAGAACTACCATTTGGTAGTAAGAGTTACAATTATAAAGTTTGACCTAGTACATAAAGATTTTCATGCTTACCAAAAGTAGGACAAAACAACTAATTGGAGCTTAAATTCTCAAAGGTATTTGTGGGAGATTGCTTATTTCTAATTTCTTGAACCTGTGATATTTCTATTTATGTTAGAATCTTTTATTTGACAAAAAGTCTTTTGGAGAGCCATTGGAACATTTTTATGAGCTTTAAAATTTAAATTAATTTGCAGTCACATTCTAAGATTGTACACTTCATTTGTTAATGTAATTGTAACTTCGGAAGATATTCACTTGTATTTTATATTGTCATTATTATTATATTTTATTTGTACCTTTGACGGAGATGTTTATTCCTCCGGTCAGGGATGTCATTATTACATTTGGTCATAGAGGTAAATCCTCCATTGTAAGTCGGGACAATAAATCCCCCAAGAGTCAGTTAGAATAGGGTTATTGAGTCCCCTAGAGAAGTCGGCCCAATCAGGTACAATTGGGGCCGACCTTGTAAGTGAAAAGGTCAAGTGAAAGATAAAGTATAAATAGAGAGTGGAGCTCTCTCATTTGGATATCACACTCACTCACAAGTTTGCATAGGAGGAAAAGAAGAGGCGCTGCAGAAGACCACCTTTGTTTTGGGGTTTAACTTTTGTGATATTGTATTGGTGACGATTCTATCTCTGAGGAAGTTGCGGGGTTTTCTCCTTTATGGTTTCCCCGAGGAAATTTTTTGTGTCTATTGTGTTATGCTGTGCATGTTATTCTTTCAGTAAGATCCTAGATAAATATTGATTAAAAGTAGAAAATCTAACATGGTACTAGAGCTAACTTGAAAAGAAGACACTGTGCAACTGCGGAAGCTAGGGCTTCTAAATTTTGGGTCTTCTCTCCACAAATCATCAACGAAAAGAGACTAGGCTAACTCGCCCTAGGAGGGCGCATCTTTCTGTTGAAGCAGAACTTGATTCTGAGAATTTTCATTTTCTGGCCCGTCATAGCTACCGGAAGTGAAAAATTAGGGCTTCTCACAAATTTGGAATTTTGGAGTGCAATTGGCATAGGAACGTGCGCCTCTCCAAGATCGAAATTTTGGTACCAAGATCGAAATTTTTGAGTGGGTGAAACCCCTGGAAAGTCAAACCCTAGTTTGACTTTGGACCAGAAACTGCAGAAAACCAAAAAAAGCCAGAAATTGCATATCAGAATTTCGCAAGTCAATTTTCAAGGGTGAAATTTTGGAATCTTTAGGAACCAAGTATACCAACATACTCGCCTCAGTCAAGCGCATCTATCTGTTCAATCAAAAGTTCCAAATTCCAAGTTTGAAAAATTAGGGTTTCTCTGACAAACCCTAGGCCAGCTCCAGAACTAGTTTTAGCAACTTAAAGTGGTAAGACCTAAAGGCTTTTCTATTTCCATTTGAAGTTCTCATTAAAGATGTCTCACCACACCAAGCTTGAGGATAAGCTTGAAGGGGCTGATAACTTCCAAGCATGGAAGTATAGGATTGCACTTGTCCTTGAAGAGAATGAATTGGACACATATGTGAATGAAGAGGTTCCAGCACCAGAGGGAGATGAGGTTAAAGCCTTACACAAGAAGAACTTGGTTAAGGCCAAGAGGATCATTGCAGATTCCATTAAGGATCATCTCATCCCACATGTGTCATCTTTGAAGACACCTAAAGAGATGTTTGATGCTTTGACCAAGCTGTTTGAAGTAAAGAATATAAATCAGAAGATGACCTTGAGGAACCAACTCAAGAATGTGAAGATACAAAATGCAGAGATCTTGCAGTCGTACTTTACAAGGGTCTCTCAGATCAAGGAGCAACTTGAAGCTGTAGGAGAAAATGTAGAAGATGGAGAAATTGTGATGACCACCTTGAATGGTCTCCCAAGATCATGGGACTCATTCATTCGAGGGATTTGTGCTAGAAAGAAGTTGATCACATTCAGTAGGATGTGGGAAGAATGCTCACAAGAAGAAGCTCGACTTGTAGCTCGAGAAGAGAAGATGGGAGCAAACGACGATCAAGCTCTCACAACACACTCCAGGAGGAATAATAACAAGAGGGAGCACCATCACAGTAAGAGGGAGAAACACCACCACCAAAGTCAAAGGGAGAACTTCAGAAGATCCAGAAAAGATCTATCCAACATTAGATGTTATACATGTGATGAGAAGGGACACTAGTCCAGAGATTGTCCCAGGAACAGAAGTGTCTCCCACAATAAGAAGACCAACAAGAAAAGACACCATGCTCACAGCGCGAAAGATGATGAACCAACCCGCAAGGAAAAGAACCAGAGAAGAAGAAAGAGATGATTCTTCAAGTGATGAAGAATATGTATTGTAACGAAGGTAACCAGTTACAAGGGTTCATTCAAAAGGTTCCACCTCATAAGGTAAAAGCTAGAGATGACTTTTAGTATTACATGAAAGGAGTAGGAGAAGCTACTACAGAGTTGGACTCTGGGAAACAAATAAAGATAGATGCTCTATGGAAGCCTCTCATCCATTTCAACATTGATTAGAGTGTAGAAGAAAGGACACACAAATTCTACTCCAGCAAGTGTAGAATAATTGCTCAACATTTCCGATCATAAGCAAGGAAGGCACAGGACCTCAGAATTAGACGATGAAGAAGAACACTCTGTCAGAGACTCCAGTAGTTCCTGCAAGGAAGCAAAGATCAAGAGGGAGTCCACCCAACAAACAAACAAAGATAAGTATTTGAATTGTAATTCTTATATATCTATTTATTTAAATAATATTGTTCAGTGGTGTACATACTTATGTTCCTAGATTTAGGTTGTGTATTATGCATATTAGAATATTTGCATTAATGAACAATAAACTACTAATATGGATGTGATGGGTAAGTGGCCTATGGTACTGTACAACATTCCATTGCTACTTATCTAGAATGAAACCTTTTTGCTGACATGTTGGGAGTATTGTACACTGTTAACAATGTTTTGGTAGAGATGGAAGGCATCTAGAAAGTTACGGGATATGGATGAATGTTGTATTGAAGCATTGGCTAAGATAATTGCATGACTGTATGACCTATGTCTTTATGCATAAGAATTTGTTCTGAAAACTATGTGATGTTTCTAATCATATAATTGAACTTCACTTGTAGGAAAGATCATGTACCATCACCTACAAGAGAGACTTGTTTCGAAGAACAAGTGACAGAGATCAAGAAAACTACCTATTGAAGATATTGAAGAACTTGAAGTTCCCAGGATTCGAGATTCAGTGATGGAAGAAGCAGTTCCAGAAGATCATGAAGACCACGAAATAGAAGAACCACAAGAACCTGTAGATCCACCTCGTGAGAAGAATTCCCGCAAGAGGAAACCAACATGGGTATGAGAAGCAATACAAGATGCATAGAGGTATGGCGCTCCAGAGGGGATGCACAGAGAAAGTAAGAGACCTAGGCCATACTCCAGCTATGTAGCCCTGTTGTGCGACATCATTGACAAAGAACCTTCCAACTATGAGGAAGCTGCTGAGAAGAAAGAATGGAAGGATGCCATGATCGAGGAGTACCAGTTGATCATGAAGAATGATGTTTGGGAGGTAGTTCCGAGACCAGAAGGGAAGTTTGTTGTGACTTCTAAGTGGATCTACAAAATCAAGCATGCTGCAGATGGCAGCATAGAGAAACACAAGGCGAGGTTTGTGGCACATGGCTTCTCCCAGAAGGAAGGCAGAGATTATGAGGAGACATTTGCACCTGTAGCTAGATACACTTCCATCGGATCAGTACTTGCACTGGCTGCTGTGATGAAATGGAAGGTACACCAGATGGATGTCAAGACAACGTTCTTGAATGGTGTAGTAGAGGAGGAAGTGTACGTGGAGCAGCCACTCGGATTTGAGACACATGACAGGCAGACTCATGTGTGCAAATTGAAGAAGGCCTTGTACGGATTGAAACAGGCACCTAGGACGTGGTACGGTAGGATGGATAGTTTCTTAATGAGCTTGAGCTTTACCAAGAGTAAAGCAGATTCCAACCTTTACTACAAGGTTGAAGTGGGAAATCCAGTGATACTTCTACTTTATGTAGATGACCTGATTGTAACAGGGGAGGATGGGCTCATTGCAGATACAAAGAGGAAACTTGTCGCAGAGTTTGAGATGAAGGACCTGGGTATGATGCACTATTTCCTAGGCATGGAGGTGTGGCAGAATGCAGATGGGATCTTTCTTGGACAAGGGAAGTATGTAGTGGAGATTCTGAAGAGGTTCAAAATGATGGACTGCAACGCTCTGGCCACACCTATGGCATCGAACTGGAAGATACTGAGTGATGCTTCATCAAAGTCAGTTGATGCCACGATGTATTGTCAGATGATTGGGTCATTGATGTACCTGACGAATACGAGACCAGACATATGCTTTGCTGTGAATACATTGAGCCAGTTCCTGACGGATCCAAGACATGTTCACCTGGTTGCTGCAAAGCATATATTGAGGTACTTGAAGGGTACAGTTGATTATGGGGTCAATTATGATGCGAATCAGAAGATTAACCTGCAGGGTTATGTTGATTCGGATTGGGCAGGCAGTGCCGCAGATAGGAAGAGCACTTCGGGATGCTGCTTCAGTATGGGATCCGGTATGATCTCCTAGTTTAGCAGGAAGTAGTTGTGCGTGGCACTGAGTACAGCCGAAGCAGAGTATGTTGCAACTTGTTTGGCTAGTTGTGAGGCAGTATGGCTTAGGAAGCTACTGTCTGATTTGTTTGATCTCCAGTTATAGGCGACTTGTATATTCTGTGACAACCAGAGTTGTGTGAAGTTGTCTGAGAACCTGGTGTTCCATGACAAGTCGAAGCACATTCAGATCAAGTATCACTATATCAGGGATATGGTGCAGAGAGGAGCAGTGAAGCTCCAGTATATTGCGATGGACGAGCAGATAGCTGATGTGTTGACCAAGCCGCTAGCCAAAGTGAAGTTCGAGTACTTCAGAGAGAAGCTTGGTGTTCTTCAGATCGAGGTTCCTTCCAAGAGGAAGTGATTAGTCCGAAAGACGTAGATGCACATGGGCCATTCTCGCATAGTGGTAGGAAAGTCCTCCTATGTTGGTAGATGTAAGGGTCGGGCCATTCTCGCATACTGGTAGGAAAGTCCTCCTATGTTGGTAGATGTAAGGGTCGGGCCTTTCCCGAATGGTGGTAGGAAAGTCCTCCCATGTCGGTAGGATGTAAGTGTCGAGCCTTTCCCAAATGGTGGTAGGAAAGTCCTCCCATGTCGGTAGATGTAAGTGTTGAGCCTTTCCCGAATGGTGGTAGGAAAGGCCTCCCATGTCGGTTGATGTAAGTGTTGTGTCTCACATGCTGGTAAGAAAGTCCTCGCATGTTGGTAGACAAGGTCTCGTATGGTGGTAGGTTCGTGCCTCCCATACTGGAGACGTCCACTGGTCTTAAGACACTGTGTGTGCGCCTAGGCAGGATCTCGCATGGTGGTAGGAAAGTCCTCCCATGCTGGTAGACGCGGGCTGACCGTTGTGGGACACATGATGTGCATTTGGGCTTGTGCTCCGTGTGTCGATTAGATGATCTGAAGACGATGAGACGACAATAAAAAATGCAGTGTTTGCAGAGGCAATGTAATGACTGGTCTTGGGCTGTACCTACTTGATGGCTTGCTCGTAGAGATGATGAAGAGCTACATGAGGGCTAGCCCTACATCCAACATGAAAAAGGGCTGGCTTTGTAGAACTTCCTATGACGAGTAGATTCGAGAGATGTCACCAATTGATGATCGACATGATGAGGATTGCAGCAGCGACGACGATGATCCAGTGTTGATGATGATGTTCCAGCATTGATGATGATCCAACGACTGTGTCAAGAGAATACCTTCTTAGTTAAGAGGGAGTTTTAATGTAATTGTAACTTCAGAATATATTCACTTGTATTTTATATTGTCATTATTATTGTATTTTATTTGTATCTCCGACGGAGATGTTTATTCCTCTGGTCGCGCATGTCATTATTACATTTGGTCATAGAGGTAAATCCTCCATTGTAAGTCGGGACATTAGATCCCCCAAGAGTCAGTTAGAATAGGGTTATTGAGTCCCCTAGAGAAGTTGGCCCAGTCAGGTACAATTGGGGCCTACCTAGTAAGTGAAAAGGTCAAGTGAAAGATAAAGTATAAATAGAGAGTGGAGCTCTCATTTGGATATCATACTCACTCACAAGTTCGCATAAGTGTGAGAGAGGAGAAGTTCGCATAGGAGGAAAAGAAGAGGAGCTGCAGAAGACCACCTTTGTTTTGGTGTTTTACTTTTGTGATATTGTATTGGTGACGATTCTATCTCTGAGGAAGTTGCGGGGTTTTCTCCTTTATGGTTTCCCCGAGGAAATTCTTTGTGTCTATTATGTTATGCTGTGCATGTTATTCTTTCAGTAAGATCCTAGATAAATATTGATTAAAAGTAGAAAATCTAACATCATTTTTCTTCCCCCCCTATTTGAATTAAAATAAAATAGGTTGCATATCTAAGGATTCTTGAGTTCTCATTGCCTAGGCAGGTCTCCAAGACTTTGACAGATGTTTGGTTGAATTTTACGAGATGTGGCATGTGGTGGGATCTGCTTACTTGAAAATGTGTCAAGAAACTATAAAAGGAGGTGGTACGAGGGAGTTGCTAAATGTGTTAAAGAGACTTGGTGGGTGGGTGGTGGCCATTCACCTTGTGGAATGTCTTTTATAAAATTATAGTAAAAGCACTAGCCAAGAGGATTAGATTGCACATTCACCCAAGAGGATTAGATTGTTGGTGGTCGGTATAGTTCGCAAGGAGCGGATGGGATTTATTAAGGGCACATTTATCTTAGATAATTTTTTAACTGCTGCAGAAGGGCTTGAGTGGTCTCAGGATACTAGTCAAAAGGCCCTCCATTTATAAAATGATTTTGATAAAGCCCATGATAGAATGAATGGGCTTCATCCTCAACATGTTGGATTGGTTTGGATTTGCTTCTATGTATCATCGATTTGTGGAGACACTCTTCTCATAGGCCTTTGTCAAAGTTAGTGTGAACAGTGCGCTATTAGAGTCTATCTTGATATAATGTTCCATCCATAAGGGCTGCCCATTGGTGTCGTATCTCTATGTGATTGCAGTCAATGCTCTTGGGTACTTGTTGGAGGCAACATGAATGCAAGGGAAATTTAAAAGTATTTACTTGGAAGTTACTAGATGGTAACCAACTGCTTAATGTCCACCTTGTAGATGATTTGGTTTGAACACTTGAATTGACACAACAATATGTGTTATCACACAAACTCTAGCTGTTGAAGTGAGGTGTCCCAAATAGGGATGGTAGAGGATGGACAGTTAGGAAGGTGTAACCAGCAATGACCAAGTCCTCCGCTCAATGAACGGAAGTCACACCGGACAAGGCTATTGTCACTTTTGACGAGGCACTTAGCCAAGTCGAGGGGGAGACCCTGCTCAACCAGTGATGGTTGAGAGACAAAAATACACCCAAACCCAAAAGAATAAGAGATGAAAACAAGGAATGAGTGTAGGTGAGCTCCTAAGCCTAAATTCAGCCAACTGATGGACACAAGTGGTAAAATAACAGTGATGTAATGAGTGACCAGCAATCAAGTATGATTAGGAAATAAGATTAACTTAGTGATTTAATGGCTGAAATAGTCTAGGGAGTTACCATGAAATGGAAGTGAATTTGCTAAAGTAAAACTGCCCAAGGAAATGGTTAAACAGTGAGTCAAATGGACCTAGGGCAACGAGAAATTAACGTTTTTAATCACTTCCAACTGATGAAACTTGTTTTCTTATGGAAAAATAACATTCTAAACTCAAATCAAGAGTACCCACAACCTGGAAAATGACCCAACAGTGTGACTGGCTAAAATGCCCAAGGGGGGCGAAATCAGTGAGAGATCAGTGCCTAGTTCTATGGGTAAATGGGGTCGGAATTAAATGAAACTTGAGATATGGAGGTTTAAGCACATATCATTAGTGGGTTTTTAAGGACAACTAATTCTAACGGTTGATTTTAAAGATTTTAATTTTTAGGGTTTTAATGTAAATTTACTCTCTAAGACTATTCAGAAAATGAAATGCAAGAGGAAGAAATGGAACACCTACTTGGAATGAGCTGAAGTCTTTGATTTTGCTGAGGTTAGAACATCCCGAAGATCAAATAGAACGGATTGCTGAAGTCCCAAGTGAGTTTGATTTGCCCAGTCCCACCAACTCGTCCTCCTTGCCTGCCAACACCAATGGACAATAGATCAAATCAGTATGATAAGCAAGTGAAATCTACGACAATACAAATAAAAATGAGGGAAAATGCTTGGCTGAAATGGCAAAAACACTTCCCTTTGTTACCAATCCCGAAGAGTGGAGCAATAGTGGCAGCCAAATGGTGCGCCCTCCTCCAAGAGATGTATTAGCTGCAAACAATGGTGAGAAACAAATGCTGGAAATAACAACAATCTACACTAGTGCATCAAGATAGTTTGGCAATCAACAACCTCAAAGAACATCACCACAATACACAAGTAGAGAGAGCTCCAAGTCGTTTTCTCTTCTATTCCAAGTCCAAAAATGCCAAGAGAGGTGATACAATGGGTGAGTGCCTTCTCTTATAGAGAAAGGCCACTCTCACAACAAGTTTCCCCCCAAAATGGAGGGCTGGGATTTAATCCCTCATGATCAAATCGAATGGAGGAGATGCCTCCTCATGGGGGTGCGAATTGCCCAAGGAGAGTGCACATGTGGAGAGGGGGTCCCTTTGTGGGGCCCCTACAATACATACAATGTGGTTGGGGGGTGTCTATAGGGTGTTTTATCCCCCCAACTCACTATACCAAGGTCCCACAATACACATCATCATCAAAAACGAATTTGCCAAGGAGGAAAAACGCCCCCATGGGGAAATTCAATCCATCTAGAGAGCTGGTCCAATAGAGGGACCCACAATGTACAAATGCCATGTCAAACATTACCAATTTACCTTAGGAATCACCCTTTTATTTGCCAGCCATTGATTTTTGCCTTTTGCTATAGTTGCCTTTGTCAATTTTTGATTTTCCATGTATTTTATTGCTGGTTTTTTATTGCTGAAGATGAAATCTGGGCTTTTGACCCACCTAGAGTACCTGGATTGCCGAACCGTCTATTGCAATGTGATCGTGGACCTCAAAAATAGTAGGAATGACCACTCGAACGACCCCGATCCATCACTTAGGCATTATTTGCCCAAAATCCATGATTTTTAATTAAAACAGGTCATTAATGACCAATAATAATTAAAAATCTCACAAACGCCTCGATCTTTTTGCATTCTGTCACTTGGAAGCTCATATGGGTCCCCTGTAGATAATAATTGACCAAAATCGAAATTCCAGTTGCAACATTTTTTCAGGCCCATTTTTGGCTTGGTCAACCTAGTTTGACCAAGTCAAATCTGGTCAACAATGGTGTTAGCTGAATACCTGTATGCAATTATGGAGTGAAAGACTTCCTTATACAAGTTAGTACATTACTAAACATCATGATAATAATATGGTGATAAAAAATTGCATTAAATCTTGGAAAATACAAGGCCCCAGGTGAGGTGGGCCCACCACATCCAAAAAGACTCAGCTGCTATGCACAACCTATAGACTTGACCACCTAGCTGACATTGGGTGATGTGGAATACATGGCGAAGGATAAGGGATGACAAGGATGAGGATCATGTGACCTTTCGGATAACTCGAGGAAGTAGGGTCCACTGAGATAAGTATACCATGTCAAAACACGGGGAAAGGCGGTGCCTCACAATTGGGTATAGTGCAGGGAAACCGCCACTGGTCCTCGAACAAGTATTTCACAACTCACATCCGTGCCCAAAGACTCTGTGAGGTTCTTTTCTAGAGTCGCCAAATTGGGTGTCCGGCAAACCGTAACTTGAGACTCTAGGGGACAATCTTGAGCTTGCCCCTTGCTCCCTCTCACCTCCTTGCCCCGCAGGACTAGGTGAGGAAATAACCACTACAAATGCTGACATGTATGGCTGACCTGTGTCCATGTGTGTTTATAAACACATTGCATGGATTTTACAATGAATTTCATACTTAGCCCTTTTTTGGCTAGATTTACATTTACAAAAAGCCTTTTTGGCTTGCTTTACATTTCTTCATTTCTTCAATTTACATCAAGGCCCTTTTGGGCTACATACATATCTCAATAGATATAATCATGGTGCTCATACTTCAAAGTAATGGGGGTGAGCAATACATGCTTCAATGACCAATGGGGAACACCCGGTGAGGCTACACAATCCTAACTGCATTGCAACATTGGGGGCAACCGACAGGAGCAAATCCCAGGTTTGAGAGTGCCTCTCACACACTAAAGAGCCGAGGCACAATAGAGAGGGAATCATGGCATACTTAGAGATCAGTGGGGAAAGGGATCCTCAAAGTCACAAATCGAAATCCAAGTCGGGAAAGAATGTCATGTATGAGTCGGATGGATGGAGAAGGTGAAGGTGGATCCAAAGTCAGCTGCCTAGGGGGACTAAATGACCAAGTCTATACTAGGAACAGGGGTGTAACCCGGTGTACATATAACAGGAGCCTACTAGGAAGGGTTGGACTGACATCACCAAGGGCCCAAATCACATATCATAAAAATTAGATCACCAAATCAATCATCATATGTAGAGTTAGTGTACTATCATGTATAAACAAGTCTAAGCAACAATCATGAGCAATATATATAAAATGCAATACCTGTCGTACCATATACCTGCTGCCGAGGCTGTCTCTGAACTGGATCTTTGCTGAATCCGGGCACAAATAGTAAACCAGCAATACTCTGTGATAGTCTCAATCAAAACAAGACTAGGCAACTGTCTCAATGGGCTCATATCAAAGCCTGGCATGGAAGGGTGACCCTGTGGTAAATGCTAAGTAACATGTTTGTACCACTGTACAACCAACTGTCCCCTTTGATATATCTGCTAGGGGCAATCTGAACAAAACTGTGTGCCTCCTCTGAAGGCATCAGATCTCTGATCTGGAAAAAAAAGTACTATGCGGTCCTCGGCCGCACAGTCTGCAGTATGGTAGCTCCGGCTAACGTAGATGTGATAACAAGGGCAATACGTTTTGTTTGGATGCTTTTGCAAAAGTTGCTATGGTAGTTGTCAATGAGGAGAAACAAAGGTATTATCCCCACTTTGGTTGAACCATAAGTGGAAGTGCATAAGACCTAGGGTGATCCTTTGGTATTTAGGAATCCCTTTTGGCATTGAAGTTTCTCTTGCAAATCAATGGAGGTGGATCATGAGCAAACTAAAAAAGAAGCTTAATTTTTAGTCCATTTCTTGACTTACCATTCATTGCGATAATTACACGTGCCAATAGAGTCTTAGCAATAAGTATAGCTTGAGTGGGCCTAACGGTTAAGAACATGTGTTTCCTCCTAGGGGTTCACATGTTCCAATCTGAAGGGGGGTAGGGTATGTACACCTCCGTAGACTTTAGTAGTCAAATCGTTGCACGAAGGGAGTCTCTTGATCCACAAACAAGGGGGTACCATACACCAATTCGGTGTCTGGCTTGGCCATGACCTGAAAATTAGGTTATTATTATTATTGATATGACACTTGTATTACTTCTCATGTCTCTTTCCTTTTTATTCAACTTATAAATCTTTGGAGTGTCTTGCAAGGAGCTTTCTCTAGGGCAAGCTAGGTAGTTCAAGGGGGATTTCTTTGGTGGCTTGGGACCTAAGAAACAGGATTCGTTCAAAACAGGCCAAGTGTCGTGTCCCTATCGAATCGGACACGATTCGACCTGAGGTCGTGTCCGATTCGATTTTTCATCGAATCCGTTTTTTGGACACGAAATTTAAACGAGTTGGACACGAATTCGTAACGTGTCCCGACTGTCGGACACGCGTCCCTAAAACAGGACACTTAAAGTGCGCAAAAAAACAGGAAAAGTGCGGCCGGGTAAGTTATAAAACCAAAATTTGAGTTTCTTTTTATCATTTGCAAGGAAGGAGTTGGCTAAGAGTGATTGTATGTGCAGGTGAAGGAGATTTGAAGGCGATTTGAAGGCTATCCAAGCAATTCCAAGTGCATTCCGGTGGATTTGTGGAGAGGATTGCAAGCTCAACCATCACACAACAAAAAGAATGTCTCAATCAGCTAGGGCAGGAGGTAGGGGGCAAAGGAGAGGGAGAAATGCACTATCTAGTGCCTCCCCTCGTATTCCACCAAGCACAAGCGGTTCTCCTCCTCCGTCAAGTGCTCCATCGGCTGCTAGTGGAGCTCAAGCTCATGCTCCATTTAACCCTGTTTTAGCAAGACAACAAGCCCAAGAAAAAAAATACCCTTTGTGGAAGTATGTGACAAGAAAAGATGGGCCCGGGGCAAAGCTTGGTGGGGGAGGTAATGTGTCTTGGAGATGCAATTTTTGCAAGCATGACTTCATGAGCACATATTTCCGGGTTAAGGGCCATTTGTTGGCCCTTCTTTCTTGTGGGATTTCTTCATGCAAAGCGGTGACTGTTCACCAAAGGAGGGATATGGAAAGAGAGGATCATGTTGGCTTCGGGAAGGTGGCAGCAGCAAGCAAGAAAAAAGAGGACGATCCTCTTCCATTTTTGAGAAAGCCCTCTAGCACCAAGCCTCCATTTCCACCTAGCTCTAGCAGTCATGGGCGTGGGGATACTCATCAAACAAGAAAGAGGCAATCTATCGGTGGTCCAATGGATAGGATTTTCCAACAAGAGGCGCGAGAAGAGGTAGACCTTACCATTGCATTTTTCTTCTACCTCAACTTCATCTCATTCAATGTTGCACGGTCACCATTGTATTTTGAGACGGTTAAAACTATCTTGGATCGAGCTCCAAGTGGTTATGTGTCTCCTAGTTCAGAGAAGCTTAGAACCACATTGTTGGTTAAAGCAAAGAAGGAGGTAGATAAAATCCTTGAGCCAATTAGAACAACATGGCCCTCATGCGGTGTGAGTGTTGTTTCTGATGGATGGACGGATCCCGCACGCCATCCACTCATCAATTTCATGGTATCTTCCCAAAATGGACCGTTGTTCTTGAAAGCGGTGGATGCTCTTGGGAAATACAAGGATGCACAATTTATGGGCGATTTATTCATCAAAACCATTGAAGAAGTAGGTGTTGATTCGTGTGTACAAATCATCACGGACAATGCACCTGTTTGCAAGGCTGCTGGCATGATTGTGGAAGCTAAATATCCACATGTATGTTCATTTTGGACACCTTTCATTTCTAATTTGCTCATTGTTTGAATTTGGTCATTGCAATGTTAGTGTTGTAGAGTCATTGATACATGCTTTTATTGCTCTTACAGGTTTTTTGGACACCTTGCATTGTCCATTCCTTGAATTTAGCACTGAAAGCCATTGCTTCGGATGTGACATGGATTGGAAACCTTATTGAGGATGCACGCCATATCCGTAACTTTGTGCAAAACCACACAAATGCCCTCACCATCTACAAACAATACACACAGCTTTCATTGCTGAAGGTTGCAGATACTCGGTTTGCTTCCTCATTCATCATGCTCAAGAGGTTGAGGGAGGTCAAAACCGCTCTTGGGTCCATGGTGATTTCAGAGTTTTGGGCTTTTTGGAGAAAGACGGATCAGGCTGCTTCACAAAAGGTGAAGGACACGGTGTTAAATGATGGTTGGTGGGACATGGTAGATCTTCGCATTAAGATCATGGAGCCAATCATTTCTTTGTTGCAGTTTGCAGACATGGACCAACCCATCCTAGCAGAGGTTTATGAGGGGTGGGATTCCATGATTGAGTCCACGAGGTCCATTGTCATGGAGAATGAGTGTCCCGAGTATGGGACATCGGCAGAGAACTTATGGACCATTATTCGGGATATTCTTATCTCCAGGTGGGATAAGAATTGCACACCTTTGCATTGCTTGGCCCACTCCTTGAACCCCAAGTTCTACACTCAGGAGTGGCTCACTGGTGGATCGGGGGCCTCACACAGAGTCCCTCCTCACATGGATGCAGAGATTGCAAATGGGAGGAAGATAGTACTTAGACGGCTATTTCAGGATAGAGACATGCTTGAGGAGGTGGAGGATGGCTTTGTAGGTTTTTCCACTGGCACTGGGAGATTTGGAGGCTATGATGTGCTTAGAGATAGGGAGGGTAAGACACCCTATCGTTGGTGGGCAACTCACGGGGCAACATCCCCTATTCTACAGAAGTTAGCCTTCAGGGTCATCTCTCAAGTTACATCATCCTCTTGTTGTGAGAGGAATTGGAGCACATATGGGAACTTGTACAGTGTGAAGAAGAGCAGGCTTGAGCAATCTAGGGCAGAGTCGATGGTGTATGTGCACTCCAACCTTCGTCTTATTTACAGGAAGAGGGAGGAGTGGGTGAAGGGAAAGACAAAGATGTGGGATGTCTTTCCTGATGATATGGGTTTGGACAGCAGTACTGAGTTGGCATTAGCCAACATGGATCTTAATGATCCAGTGCTAGAGCCGGTCACTTTTGATGATAGTGATCGTACAGAGGGGTCATCCTCCACAGCAGTAGATGCAGATCGTCAGATGGGCAGAGAGGAGGAGGAGGGGGAGGAGGATGAGGATCAGGGCAGTGGCAGTGGCAGTGATGAGTATGTTGATTCAGGCATGGAGGAGGACTACTGACATATGGGATTCTCCCATCTTGATCCACCCCTTTTTGTATTTACTATTAGTCTATTTGGCATTTGCCAGTGGCCCAGTGCCCAGTGGCATTCCGACATATATGTATACATTTTGATTTTGATGACTTAATGAGAAATATGGTTCCGACATGCATCTGTGTCTCATTGTGATTTGTGAATGACAAATGTGTTGTGAATCGTGATTTGTGAATGACAAATGTGTAATCAATAATCATTAATGTGTTTTTATTCTAATTTCTATTGAATATTTGTAAATGTTCTAGTTTCTAAATATTTTTGGATCTATATGTCTATATTTTTAAATTTTAATATATTAAAAAAAAAAAAAATGTATATAAAACGTATCCTACGTGTCCTGATTTCGGGGGTCACCGTGTCCGTGTCGGACTCTCGTATTTTCGTGTCCTACGTGTCCCGTGTCCCCGTGTCAGGTGACTTAGCTTGGGACATATGTATCTTACCCTGAGATGAAGGAGGTTTGGGCCTCCTTAGTTTGAAATCCCAAGGGTTGGTCCTTGCGGGGAAATTGTGATATGGACAATGGAAGGGAATTCCCCTTGGTAGGTCTTAGAGCATCACTGAATACAACACAAGTTCAACATATTTGAGGGATTAAAGGCCCATTTTAGATCTATGACATTATTGGTAATGTGAAGGGGTTTATGATCTCAAGTTGGATTTCACGTAAAAGTGTGTAGTGCCATGGTAAACAATCTTTGGATTTCTTTGTTGGACAATCATCCAAGACCTTTGGGACGTTATTCGAGACTCTTCGCCTCCTGAGTACTCTTGGCTTGGGTTCTCTAAATGACTAGCTCGATGGATGAGACGATAGGGCATGGGGATTTCAATAGGGTCTTGGAACGATAATGGGTCATTTTGGTCTTGGTCGGGCATATTATATGATGCTCTCAGTTCATCTAATCTCCTTTTTATTACTGAGGCCCATGAGAGTCCTGTTAGGCCACTTCTGGACATTGCGGGTTATCATTGGTGTTTTGCCCATCGACAAGAAACTAGATCTTTAGGTGGAGTTTGAGACTTAGGTAGAGTGGCATGCTTAGCGAGAGATTCTCTTCGAGGTAAGATGTCTGTGGTAGTAGTGGATGAGTTTGCCAGGTTCATGTGGGTTCGACTCATTAGATTACCCCCTCTCCTTAGAGATCTCTACATAGCGGTTTGTTACTTTCCTCCAGCCTCATCTCAGTTTTCTATTCATGGCAAGTCTAATGGTGACCCCTACTTGGATCTATATTCTAGTATCATCCAACATTTACTAGTGGGGGAGGTAATCCTATTGGGTGATTTTAATGCCTGCACTAGAACCCTTGAGGTCCCTCTTCATGATCGCTCTGAGGACGTGTTCTATATTTAGGAGATTGATTCAACTTCAGTAGGATTTTATTTATCATCCGATGACGCTTTAGGGCCTTTTATAGGATATGATAGACACCTCTTGCGGCTTGGTGAATCCCATGAGCTACTGATCCTTAACGACCTCCCTTGTTTCTCGACATCTCGCTCCTTTACTTGTCTACCTCACGGTGGCGGTAAGAGTGTGGTGGACTACGTCCTTTCTAGTCAGGACCTTCTCCCCTTCATTAATCACTTCCTAGTCACCCCCATCCCTTTGGTCGACCATGCTCTCCTCTACATTTCCCTTCAGACTTACACCCTGTCAACTCCGATCGCTCCTCCTTCGGGCCCACCTCGGACCACTATCTTTTTTGCCGAGGGGGACCTTGACACCTTCACTTCTACCCTCCTCCAGATGCTCCTTTCTGAGTCTTGATTTGTGTTCCTTGATTTTTCCTCTACCAAGTACACTTGTCTTTCATCTACCATCTGGGAAGATACCCTCAAAACTTACCCGACTCCACTTAATCCACCTTTGCTTCCCTAAAATTTGGGTCCTACCCCATGAACCAATGGTATGATGAGGATTGCAAGTGCCTCCACACCCAACTTCGGCATGTCTTCACTCACGATCATCCCTCCTATCTCGATCTTAAAGCATCCCATCCTACCGTTGACTTCTCCGCCACAAGAAGTGGCTCTTCATCTCTCATAAGAGACGAGAGCTGAGTACTTTCCTTATCCATTCCCCCAAAAAATTATGGTGTACTATCTTTCCTCGCCACTCGCATCTCCCGATTGATCTTGATTCAAAATCCATGTTTTCCCACACCGCCTCCCTCTATGATATCTTGGGGCAACCCCTTATCCAAGTCAACTCTGCCCCCCCCTTCTTATTACTTGTTCACTCCCCATGATATTCGGGAGGTTGTCTGGGCCATGAGCTCCAACAAGGAAGCTGATGAGGAAGGGTTTCATGTTGAACTCTTCAAGCATGGCCTCCATGCACTGGACTGCCACCTGGTTGATCTGTTTAACCACATGGTCTTCACAGTGTTTCCAACACTTTGGTTGCTTAATATTATTCGCCCGATCCATAAATCACGCTATAGTACTATTGATCCCAATAACTACAGAACAATCATGGTTGGCCACACTTTCTCATAACTATATGCTATAGTCCTCCATAGGTAGCTTTTTGGGGAGCTTGAGCAGAGACAATAGGGGACAGGCTGGATTTACATCGACGCACCAGACCATTGATGACATTTGTTGGCTCCTTCGTTTTTGGAAGGGATCATAGTCACGGAAGACTGCATGGAAAATAAGGTGGGGGTTGCGGAAACAATTAGTGATCGCAACCATATCGGGTCTAATCCCATGACTATATAAAGAGAAAAAGGCAAGCGAGCAAGATATGTGTGGAATCGAGAGAAAATGAAGCAATCCAAGAATCAAGCAGAAGAATGATCATCAGATTCTTAGTGGCTGATGAATTTTGGGTTATATATCTGGGTCACGGGATTGTGGGTTTTGTTTATGGATGTAGATCTGCGATGGGTCATTTCGCAGACTAAGGCTGTAGAGCTGCTTGCATGTATTGTATTGAAGATCCATGAATGAATATGAATGAAGATTATTGGGCCCTGTTACAGGATGAACTAGCAGGCTAGTGTCCGATGAACAAATGTAGGGAAAGTGTGGCCACTGTCACCTCAGTCACACCTCCAACTGCTTCGGAGAGTCGTAACCTCCAAGGGGAGAGCCCTTCGACGCTCTGCAAACACTTAAGATAAAAAGATGCTATGCCTTCTACATGACCAAGTTAGTGACCAGTGCCTTTATCCAATTAATTCTAGGAATGAAGAAGACACATTAAGTTGATTTAGTGCTTGTAGAGGTAAATGTAAGATGTATCAAATCAAAGTGGTATTTCAAGTATTCATAGAAGCATTCAATAACACTTGAGCATACAAGAGAGGTCATTCATCAATAATAAGCAACATTAACCATGAATCATAGATCATCAATGTAAGTGTGATGATAGAAGAATATAATCAACCAATCACCTATCCAATAACTAGTGTAAGAACTGATATTATAGCAGCAGTATTATGATGAACTAATAATCTTTCAAATGACAAGTAAGGACAGTCCTAACAGTATGCAACAGCAGTAGTAAGTTAGTCTCTGGAAAGATGTGTAATCAATGTGGTTTAAGAATCCAATGTAAACAACATCACTTCAACCATTAACCACTTTTTCTCAGCAGTTTATGATGCTTCAAATATAAGTAGATTTCAGACCAATAAAGTATGCTTCAGACCTTGTATGATAGTCCTAATTAGGACAGTTTGTAACAGCAGCAAGATTCACCAACGTAAAGATGTTTCTGAGATAGGTTTATGCACTTAAAACATTGCATACCACTTCTATTTCATTTATCACAATTTTAGCACTGTATGACAGTCAAGAAATGCAAGTTTCAGACTGTATGTAAGAAAATAAGAGTTGATTTCAGACCTTGCAATCACCTTGAATATGTCAGCCTTTCAAACAGTATCAAAATAATTTATGACTGAGTTTAACTTTGTGCTTTTTCTGTCTTAATGTTGCAGAGGAGGACTGTCAACTATTGACAGTCTGCAATTTTTTGCAGACTTATGACAGCAGCAAATAGAGGCTGTTACAGGGCTGTCTAAGGCCTGATTTGGGGCGGCCAATGAAGGCCAAGCCCAGGAGAAGCCCCTTTGGACAAGGCCTAGGGCAATGGGGGCCCAAATGAGCTAGCCTGAGCCCTAATTCAGGCTGGCCGAGGGCTTGTAGGAGGAAAGGCAAGAAAAGGAAGGGAGAAGGAGAAGAAAGAGGGAAGAAGAAAGGGAGGAGAGGAAGAAAGGAAGAAGAGGAGAAAGGAAGAAGGGAAAGGGACTGTTTTAGGTCTTTGATTTTTAGTAGTTTTTAGAGCTTTTTTAGGAATTTTTGATATTTTTAAGTTTTTAGGGCTTCCTAAAATTTCGCCCTAGGGTTTTTAGGGCTTAAAGAAGGCAGGCCGAATTTGTAGGAGAGCTGGCGGAAATTTTAGGAAGGCCAAAAATTTGAATTTTTATTTTTATTTTTATTTTCTAGGGTTTCAATCATAAAATTGCAGACCTAATTCTAACCCTAATTCCTCCATGGAAATACAAATTTACACATGCATATGCAAGAAAATTTGGTAAAAGAGTGACAATTTAGGGTTTTTATGGATATTACCCTTAAACCCTAGCCTTAGAGGAGGTGACCAGCCTTCCTCTTGGAGGTCTTTTCTCTTTGTCAACTAAATTAGAGCTTCTTGAAACAACCTCTAGGGTTCGTTTCAAGAGCCTAATCTAGGGCAAAAGTTGAAAATCCAAGGCTAAACTTCATAAAAACCTTCTCTTGGGAGCGTTCTTACTATGCTAAGAGGATAGAAAGGCAGATAAAAGCCCTATTCAGAAAAAATGCAACCTTAGGGCCACCATTCAACCATTCAAGAAGCAAAAATTTACCCACCATTCATCAAGCAAGGCTAAAAGTGGACTATACTTATTTGAGCATGAGTTCTTCCAACCATTCTAGCATCCACCAAGCATTAACAAAGCAAAAGAAGGCCAAGTTTCATCCACAAGAGCAAAAAGAAACATCCCTTCAAGAGGTGCGCATCACTTCATAAGGCTATCTTCGATAAAAAAGTAACATCATGAATTTTTTCCATGAGTTGTGATTTGAAAATGAAGTGAGGAGATCTTATTTATATGTTTATCACACTCACTTTTACAAAATAACCAGGTTGACATGCCTTAAAATGTCAATTTAAGAATATAACATGTCAACTTAAAAATATAACATAAAATAATATAAAATAATCATGTTTGTGGGTAATTTGGGGCATTTTCCCTATAGTTTACCCAAAAATGACTAAAATAGTTAAAAATGAGCAAAATACTCCAAACTGAAGGATGGAGTTGGCAGGGGGGACGTCATGCCCCATCTAACCCCAACAATGTTGATAATCCCTCAACATCCCCCCCAAAAGAAGCAGTACAGCCTGGAGGAGATGATGACATCATCATTGGAACAGGGTCAAGGAGAGAGAGGGCGCTAGGTTGAAAAGGGTCCAGGAGGGTGTTTGAGGTGACCTAGAAAAGAAGCAAGAGCCTCACAGCTGGAAGAAATGTCACTGGTGTAGAAATAAGTGGGAGGGTCATGTGACCCAATGACCCACCCCTAGGAGCCTCAGACACCAACCCTCAGGGCTACAAGCCCTATAATGAGGCAGTCAACTATCCCACTAAACCATAGTACTCCTAAGGGAAGGACCAAAGGGTCCGGGCATAACCATCACTCATAAAATGCTCGATAGCACCCCTCACGGTCCTGAAAAAAACAACCCTCTCCCTTGGGCACATATCTGAAGGTGCGCTAGTACTGGTACCACGTAACAAGCCCCTTCGGATTTTCTGTGTATGCTATGAAATGTTGTCTTTGTTCTTTGCTTTATACCAGTTGTGTAATTCCACTAAACCATAGTACTCCTAAGGGAAGGACCAAAGGGTCCGGGCATAACCATCACTCATAAAATGCTGGATAACACCCCTCATGGTCCTGAAAAAAACAACCCTCTCCCTTGGGCACATATCTGAAGGTGCGCTAGTACTGGTACCACGTAACAAGCCCCTTAGGATTTTCTGTGTATGCTATGAAATGTTGTCTTTGTTCTTTGCTTTATACCAGTTGTGTAATTCCGCTATGATTATCTATGTGCATGTATGATGAATGTATGTCACGATATGGTGAACATGTACTCTATCTCCCAGTTTATCCTTGTAGTTAACCCTCCTCATCATAAATAGGTCCAGGCTATGCTTTGGGTGAGGCGCTATGCTTTGGGTGAGGCCTTCTCCTTTGGGGGACTGAAAATGCCAACACACTAGACTAGAGAGGCCCCCTTTGTTGGCCCCTGCGCAAGAAACTTGGTCTCATTTTGCACCAACAAATGGTTTCGTTGCTGGTGTTATCCCCAAAATTTGCACTAGACCTCAGCCTAGTACAAAGCTAGGGCACCTCAGTTATTGCATGGGTTTGTTTGATAGGTAGGTCAAGTATGTCAAGCATACTGGGTATCTTGGATGGAATTATCAAGCATGTATTCAATTAAATTAGCAATACTTCATAGATCAGAGGCAAGCAGATAGACAACTAGATAATTAAATGGACAATATGAAATAGAAGAAAATGACACATACATGAATATACAAGCTTTACAGGCTGTTCATTCTTATACATTCATCAAGAAGATATTCAGATTCGAAATAATATTTTGGATCAGAATCATGATATTTGAATATAAATCACAAATCACAGGCAATTAACAGTAAAGGCTTTATTGCAATTAGATCTGTAACTTATATGACCATTAATGCAGTGCAAAAATCATCTTTATATTTAAATAAGAAGAAGTAAATAGAATACCATAGAAGCACAGTCTAACCATCAAAGTGATTGATTTCTGAGCATGGAATGTTGCAGATAGTGTAGCTTATTCAATACAATTTCCAATCCTCACATTGGCCCTCTGTACTTGAACTACTCGCTTCTTTTCCCAAAGGAAGAAGATCCTCAATTTAATCTTTGATGCTTGGTTTTATAAAATTACAAAGCTTAATTGAGAGTAACAAATTCAAACTGAGATCCTAAACAAAGGGATCTAATTCTAATTCTGTAGCATAAAATCAGAATTTGATCTCTAGATCGAATTGATGAGGTGGAAGCTCTGTTGACTAGGCGCTTTTTTAGAAAACCAAAATTGGTGAAATCTGCAAAACTCCATTTTAAATATCTACCCATAGCTCTTAAACAGTTCACAATTTTCGAAAATTGTCTGCGTTACACCTAATTGGGCCCGTTTTGGATAAAACCCATGTTTTAGTTTTTTGAAATTCATCTTTGTTTGGTCGGATAATGCTCCGAAAGTTGACCTCTAAAACAGTCACGTACAGAAAATTCCGTAGCGTTTTTGGAAATTTTTGTATTGAGGGCGCTACCGAAAGTTGCGACTTCCTGTAGCATGGTTCTTGCAATAGATTCTTGAGTTCGAAATGGAGTTCTACTAGCACCTGCAAGTCCAAAATGACACAATCTGCTAGAGAAGCACTTCCCATCCCAAAATTGGCAGCACTTGATGAAATGACCCCTGTATAACTTCTTTACGCTTCTGTCATTGGAATTTGAAAGCTGTTCTACTAAACCTACTGTATAGCCTCTTAGATCCGGATGGATTATGGTGCGTACTTGATATGACAAGAACTTGACCTCTTCAGTCACCAGTCGTCGAAACTTCAAAACTCTGGTAGTGCGCTTATAAAACAACAACAGGGTGTCGCTATCAAAACAAGCAACTTCTGGTAGCAATTAGATTCTTACCTGTTATTGAATTTTGAAACCTGCAAAGAGAATGCTACTAAAAAGTACTCCTTTGATGTGACTGTGCGACCTTGTAAAACTCTATTTACTAACTACCTATTGAAACAACGACAATCCAAGCAAAGCAAAATAACTAAAAAATGAACAGATCATGCATGAATTAGACAAGGCTTGTAGGTTGGAGCTGAAAGAAAGGCTATCAAAACTGTAAAAGTCTAGGAAGATGGAAATTTTTTTGGATAGTAGATCTAGGTGCTAACAGCCGAGACCTTGTTTCTAACAGTACGCTGTTAACTGCATGGATGCACTGGTATCAAAGAGCAACATTCCAGATTGGTGGGAAAAGAGGTTCGAGGACTTTACAGGAAGCTGAGTTGCGAGGGTGGGCTCCACCGAAACTTAGGGAATACATCATTTACGGAGGACTGATATTTGATCAATATGAAGTCTTGTGGGTTGAGCTCTCGGTAAGGCTATTCAAGTGGTTAAAAAGACTTGCAGAAGCCCGAGAACATTTGGTTGCATCCGCTGTGCAGTGGACTTGAGGAGATCTAGTAGTGTTGCATCCATAGATACTCAACTAACTAGGGCTGTTAATTTCTGGGTAGAAAGCACTTTGACTGGACATATTGTGGAATTTGCAGCCAAAAACAACTAGTCTGTATCTAGGGCTAAAGAAGTTCTTAAGAAGGGAGCAAGAGGAAGACTATTGAAGGGAGTTTTGTTGTGGATCAAGACCTAGATGGTTGAGTACGAAGTTTTGCCATAGAACCTGATTAGAATGGAGGAGTAAAAACCTCACGCCACTAGGGGTGTGGTCGAGGTGATGCTGCCAAGTTGCGGATAGTAGAAGTTTCGCACAATGGGGTAGGGATCTATTAATGGCGCCAGGACTGAGCGTGCATCAAGAAGATCAACAAAATGTGAAAAGTGGTGGAAAACGTAGATGAGAAACACTAAGAAAAGAAGTGTGCAACTAGAAGAGGAGTTGCGAAATGGAGAGAATAGTGAAGAGAGGGAAAGCATGTTTCGGAAGGTGAAGCGAAGAGAGGAATTGGAACTGATCGGTTCGTGTTTAAGAGGAAGAGTAATATAAGTGCAGGATGACCCAGCAAGGAGGAGTTGGGGAGAAGGTGTAAGTGAGGAAAGAGATTGTAGATTTCAGTTAC
Organism: Larix kaempferi; assembly: GCA_027924585.1. Classification (NCBI taxonomy): domain Eukaryota; kingdom Viridiplantae; phylum Streptophyta; class Pinopsida; order Pinales; family Pinaceae; genus Larix; species Larix kaempferi. The sequence continues at coordinate 38,475,046 of BSBM01000186.1, forward strand.
CAAGTAATGATTGCTGAATTAGTCACCTGAGCCAGCCCTTGAAGAAGTTGCGGAACAGTGAAAATTGTTGGGACCTATGAAAAACGACGGAACCCAAGAAAGTGAACCCCCATCGTTGCGGAAGGAGATATTGGAAGTAACGACAGCAACATGCCTTTGACTACTCCCTAGGAACCCTTACAAATTTGGTAATCCCTTTTAATAGTCCTGTTTTACAATTACTTTGGTATAACCAGACAGTTGGCAGTAGTAGCAATTTACAAGCTAGTACAGTAGTGAGTGGAAGTAGTAACAGTTTGCAGCAGAGTAGTAGTTACACTGTGGCCCAACTTGGACCCCAAGGATTTGTGTTGGTATGATCACCAGTCGCCAGTATGGCTGGAGTACAGGCATGATCATTTATGAAATGCTTAGAGTTTTTGGGAAGAAGAAATGAATTAGATGCAGAACACCATTGGTTTCTTTGTGAATCCATTTGGAACTCCAGAGGGACGCCTCTTGCATTAAACCTGATTGAATTTCAAATCACATTGCGTGAAAGAGCTCTACAATGGTATATGAAGCTGATTGAAAGAAGGGATCCTAATGCACCAACCCTGATGTTACAAGAGGTAAAGAAGTTGTTATTAGATGAATTTTAGATGCCAAAGTCAGAACAACAAGGAATTGTAGAATTGAGGGAGATTTGACAGATACAAGGAGAATCCACCTGGGATTATGTGCAACGATTCAGAGATGTGTTGGCCAAGCTTTTGTTCCTTGTACATGATATCCACCATAAGGAATAGTTTATTCAAGGACTTGTTATCACACAACTTGTAGTTTCCCCTAAAGATAATCCTATACATGACGGTAGAGGAGCTAGGCAACTAAAGAGGTGACCTAAGAGGGCCTCGATCCCCAAGATGGATTGGTTGTCACTCCAATCGAGGCACTCTTCGCTTCTTGCTATCCAAGCCCCAAATAGCAAAGGGGGAGACCCTGATCTACTCCTGACAGGAGAGATATAACCCAATCACCAGATCAAGCTATTTAATAGGGTACGTAAGGTGAGGGGTGAAGAACCCTAGATCTAAGGAATAAGGTCACTGTGGAGGCTTAAGATAGATGAGATTCAACCTTAGATGATTTAAATACAATGACTCAGAGATTAAAAAGGGATCTAGGATGTAGGTGCTAGGGTAAATGATCAAATTCAACTGCCTTGGGAAACGTGTACTTAAATCAAGGAGAATGGTCCCAAGTAGTGGATCTAAGAGAGTTAGGGCTTCCTAGCACAACTTGTAATTAGATTTGACAATATCACAACACACAAGCTCTGAAAAAAGGGTACTCACTATCTGGAAGACCAACAAACCAAGCAGGGCGCAAGCATGGAGAGATCAGTGCCTAGGAAACGGGGTAGATGGAGTCCACAGAGCAAGACGCCCTTGAGGACCCACTTGGGGCTAGGGATAAGGATGAAAACCCATAAATGGTTCGCCAGTGAACCAAATAATTAAACCCAAAGAATTTTGATAAGATTTAGTTAGGGTTTTAATGTAAATGACAGATGGGTAAGTTAAAGGAATAAATACGTACCTTGTGATGCGTACCTGGATGATGAGAATGAATGCCAGAATGACGAGGACTACTCCCACAAAGATCAAATGAAAGTTTGGTTGATTCTCATGCTCCAACGATTTGCCCAAGTCCACAAGTGCGGCCCTCTCTTCCTACAAAACCAAGGAGATGAACTCAATCAGTAAGCAACAATCAAGGTAGATGCAAGCAAGAAGTAAGATGCAGAGAATAATTGGTACAAAGACCTCCCCGAATAAACCGAATCTGAGAGATAGGGACAAGGTGAGTCTCCCTAGCCAGTGCGCCCCTCTTCCAAATTGTCCTCTTCACCTGCAAATCGAAAATGGATCCAAAAATATGCAAGATATCTACCAAGATCTTTCAGTGCAATGTAAAAGTAGTTTCAATCACCATTAGCCAACATCAGATCCAAGATCACAAGAATTTCTCACAAGAATATCTTTCTATTCCAATAGCCAAGAGCCAAAAGTCCCTTTACAATGAGGGGGGTCTCTTCTTTAAATAGGAATGAGAGAGACCAAAACCCTAACCACTTTTTGAATGAATGGTTGAGATCATAAGATACAACAATGATAATCAACGGCCAAGATGAGCCGAAACAATAATACATGGATCACTCTAAGAGAGGGGGATGTGTTTCCTCAATGATGCCCTAGGGGGGACGTGTGACACAACATGACTAGGAAACATAACATAACCTAAGTTGCCAAGAAACGTGGGGATGGGTACTAGTACGGGGACGGGGATGAGGACGCCACTTTTCGAAACTTGGGTACGTCGGGGGTACTGTAGACATATATATATATATATTAAAATTTATAAAAATAAAACATGTCATAGTTAGATCATACATGCATATTTCTAAATTCAATGATTCATATGAACATTCACATTGAAAATTTGAAACATAAAATAATAAATTTGATAAATCATAAACTCGTAGTAGATATCAAGTCGAAGATTGGAAGTTATATACTAATAATAATATATGTCCATGACTCCATGAGTTCAAATTTCGTTGTCATACTACATTCAAAATTTACCTAATGCAATTTCCAAACATGAAAAAGAAAGTTCAAAACAATAAACAATTAACAAGATAGTTGATTTGGCTTCCTCAAGCCATGTCATCAACATCCTCAAGATCAATGTCATCAACATCACTAAGGTCCTCTGTCAGCAAGCTCTCTAGATAGGCATCACTCTCGAGTTGAGGCGTCGCTTGAGCAATGAAATGTTAAAACTTAAGGTTTGTGACCTGAGTTTAGGTAAGGGCCCACTTCTTATTTGTTTTAATAATGTTTATTAAATTATTTATTAAAGTTTTAATTTCTTAAACATTGCAAACTTCTTATTTGTTTTAATAATGTTTATTAAATTATTTATTAAAGTTTTAATTTTTTAAACATTGCAAATCAACCCCCTAACACCGATGGATTCCAAACTTGAACAAAACTGATTCGGTTGTACCCCCGACATACCCAAACACAGGGTACAACGTATCGAAATGCATGCAAGTACCTGAATTTCATTAATGACGTCTCAGGTACATGAGGTTTGATTTGGGTACTGTCGGGTACAACAGGGGACGTACCTTTAAAGTACTCAAGTACCTGGTACGGGTTCGTGTACCCGACCCCCCGGTACGGGTACCCATGCAACACATAACATAACACTTTGTTGGGGGGTCTAGGAGATACTATCTTTACTAGACTAATGCCCCAACTACATCAAATAATACATACATCATAAAGTGATAAAAATCACTTGGATGTTTTGTCCCAATAATACAATAAAAACCCCCAAATAATAACCTGGACGACAATGTGGACCCCACTGAAGCTGTGAATTGTGCCAGAATGTGTGGGATGCATCACAATAACTCTCTGATCAAACCTAATGCCATTTCCTTGCCTTGTTTTCCCAAATCAATTTCCTCAATGACCATTTCTTCCATTTTGTACCATCGGAATATCACCTGTGAAATAATAAAATGCCTGTATCTCTCTGTCAAGTGCCCCGGGCACCAAACTGACTGCACCAAAATGTCTGGGAGCATGGTAATATGGTGAAACGACTGGCTGGACCCCATACCCACGCTGTTAGGGGCGTAGAGCGAGAGGGGGAAGCGGGAGGGAAGCGAAAAGCGAAATTTTCAAAAGCTTCCGAGGTGGAAGCGTTTTCGAGAGCTTTTTTTATATAATATATATTTTTATATATTTTGATGCATATATGTCAACAAAACCATGTAAAATGTAAAATTAGTTACAAAAACCATAAAAAAATGGATTAAACTATATAGCATTGTCATCAATTGATCAATCATCAACCATAACATCAACCATTTTCAATATATAACATTTGTCATGACTCATGACTCACCAAAGTTTCAAACTCATATCTCTTGTAACCAAAGTTACCAAACTCTAACAGACAAGTCACAACATCAAATTATTTATTGATCAACCATGAAATGAAACGTTTCACGAGCACATATTCATTAGTAATTACTAATGACCATAGTTGAAAACTTCAAACAATTATAATATGCTATTATGTAGTCAATAGTGCAAAGTTGCAAGCAATGAACTTCAAAGGTAGGTTCACCGTTCTAGTTTCAACATCAAACTTAAATTATCATGTACTGTTTTCAAAATATTTCAGAGTCATCTAGAGTCACCATAAGAAATATTAAAGAGTCAATAGTTACAATTTGCAAACTTCAAAGTAATGAAATACTAGAAAAAGACAAGTAGTAATATTTCCTCTTGCCACGGGAAACTTCTAATTTCTTTTCCCGTGATCTATGAGCACGTCTAGCCTCCTCATCCCGAGTATGTGGAAGTGGTTGTGAACCATGTCCAATAGCTACACGAACCCCACGAGAGGATGGAGGTTGTGAAGCTGGAGGAAAGACTGGTACAGGTGGGACTGGAACATTGCTACTGGAGGGGGGTGGCATCTCTGTTGCTGCTGCTGCACAGTCACCATCATCATCACCCAAAAGTTCAGCTTCCAAGCGGTCTAAAACCATGGCTCCATCCTCCAAATTGTTCTCCTCCGGGTTTTTGTCCCAAGTGAGATATGTTCTATTGCTTTTGGCACGTTCACAATAATGAGACAACAACCTCAAGTTGGAGTGTACAAAAACCAAGCTTTCTGCCCAGTTTTCATTAAGGTTGTTTCTTTTTACGTTGTGGATGAAGCTATAAGTGCTCCAACACCTCTCTGCAGAAGAACTGTTAACCACCCGTGAAAGCACTTTGATGGCCAATTTATGCAACTGTGTGGTGGCGGAGCCATACATGTTCCACCACTCGATAGGAACCAATCTATCTCGATCTTTGTTTGCATGCAAACTAACGAACACCCCATGTTGACTAAGGTATTTGCTCATTTAAGCATGCAATATGGCGCTCTCCTCTTCACCAGGGACCAACTTGTCTATAGCTTGCATGTACCCAGCCTGTACCTCTGGATCTGTGTGGGGTTTTCTCCTGACCCCACCCCTAGGTGCTAGTTTCGCCAACCAAGATGGAGAATAATATTTTGGTGTAACGACATAGGCTAAGGCATGGAGTGGAACATTAAGTTTATCCCAGCTGTTGACCACATGCTTTTGAATATGCTCGTACAAGATGGGATCTTTTGATTCAACAATATCTTTTTTTTGGCCTAGCATTTTATCCATTTGCTCATACACCTCCCCAATTACTGGCTGATCAGTATCTGCAAACTGAATCATGTTATAAATGGGCTTGGTACATACTTGATACTCACCCAAAACTGACCATCAAGAACTATGTCCTCCACCTCTTGAAAATCACGCCTCTCAGATGTGGATTTGGCCCTGTCTTTCATAACCTGCCATGAATCACTTGATACCATACTAGCCAATGCCTTCCTTATCTTCAAAACTCGTCTGAAGGTAAGGTAATAGCTAACAAATCTAGTCTTTGCAAGCTTCAAAAGTTCCAACCTTGAATGACAGCGGAAAATGTGATGGGCATTACTATGATTGGTAATAAATCTTATCATGTGTTTGCCTTTCTTGTACAGTGAACCAATCCATTTATAATCATTCTCCTTCATCTTAATAATATCATGCATTAAAAGGTTCAATGTGTGAACCAAACACTCGGACCAAAATATGTTGGGGTATCTATCCTCAATGATTGCCCCTGCTGCTTTACAATTAGCAGCATTATCAGTAAGGACCTAGATGATGTTGTATGGCCTAATAGATTCAATGGTTTTAATTAAGGCTTTTGCAATGTTGATGCCGGTCTTGAACCGATCTGAGTAGTCATGGGATGAAAGGAAGATTGCACCACTGGCGGACACCCCAAGAATATTTATCAATGGCTTTCCCTTTACATTTGTCCAACCATCAGATACAATGGATACCCCATATTCAATCCAAGAATTTGTGAATTGCCCCAAAGCATTTTGGATCTTGGCTTTTTCCTTGTCAAGTCCCACGGTTCTAGCTTTGTCATACCTTGGGCTCCTGTATCCTGCAGGGGCACTTTGGATGACTTCAACCATTTCATGCCAATAGGGTGAGCGAAGAAATATTGAATGGTATGCCACATGCATAGAGAAATCGAAACACTTTTGCATCCACATCATCCCTACCACCTTGGTCAAGGAAATCTGATATTGTTCTACGCCCTGAATGCGAGGGCGAGAATCCACTGCTATGGGTGGATGGGGATCGAGCACTAAATGTTCTATGTGAGCTTGCGGTTTCATGTTCAACCCTTGTTTTCTTGCATAGGTATTGTGCTTCCTCCTCTTCCCTCTTATATTTGGCTCTGTCATTTGATGGCACTTGTGTACAAGTTTTCATCCCATGGCATAACCCCACATAAGTGCTTTCTCACACGGGTATATGAACCTGTGTAAGTTACTCCACAATGGGGGCATGCAAATTTTGTGGTTCCACCCCCTCTCCCTCCTCCAAGTTTTGTGACATATTTCCACAAGGGTGTTTGGTTGTCTTTGGTTTTCTTTCCATCACCACCATCACTATCATTTTCCTCATCCTCCTCTTCCTCTCCCACCTCTCCATGATATGTGCCACTACCCACTTCTTCATCCTCTTCTTCATTTATGCTCCGGTTTCCAATCAAAACAATCATAATAAAAAATGGAACCAAAAAGACAAATCATAATGACATACCCATCACCATGCTTGTAGTCTTGTAGATATTTAGAGAATAACTCTTTGCCTGCAATGGAATGAGGGAGAAGGAATGGGAAAGAGTAGGAGAAGAAAAACTACAAGCATTCAAAATTTCAAGCCATAAAAAAATACAAGTTTATGTGGAAAAAAAAAACAAGAAAGAGTTTAGTGTCCTACCTCTTTGGCTCTCCAATGGTGTTTGAAGTTGAACCCTATGGCAGCCTTCAATCCCCCCTCCAAGATCTTGCAAATGGCACCCTTCAATCTCCCTTCTTGCTCTCCAAACTCTCCACCAAATCTCCAAATTCACTTCAAGCTCCACAGACCCTTGCAAACATGAGTCAAATGGAAACAATGAAGTGAAAAGAGGCTGGGGGGTGCTTTAAAGCCCCAAGCAAACCCCTCCAAAAAGGTCAAAAGTTGGCTTCCTCTCCACAATCCGCGTGGTTGATGTGGGAGCGCTCGCGGGAGCGTTCGAGGGAGCGATTTTTAAATCGTCGAAGCAATGAGAGAGCGTTCAGGGAGCGAATGCTCCCGATTGCTCCCTCATCGCTTCCAGACAGAACTAGGGAGCGAAATAAAATGCCCCAGAGTGCGCTTTACCAAAACGCTCCCGAACGGGAGCGATCTCAGAGCGCACTTTCAAAGCGCTTCCTAAATGCTCTGCTTGCAAGCGAGCTTTCAGAGCGGGGGTGTGGGGGGGTAGGGCGCTCCCACCCAACATAGCCCCATACTCCCTCTGTAGTGCCCTAAGAGAACCAAAATGATCTCAAAATGTGTTGACAGGCCATTTAATATGGCAAATATGCAATAAAGTGATAAACTGACCATAACCTCATCTGCAAGTGCCTGAAACTGATATCCGAGTGTACCAATGAACTCAGAAGGTCCATATCTAGTAAGGATGAGTACACTCATACGTCATGTGACCAACTAGATAATCATTTGTAAGCTCAACCATGCTCAGACAATAAAAATAATGCTCTGTAAATAATAATAATAATAATAAAAATCCATCAAACCATCACATGAAACCTCTGTCTGATGCATGGAACCATCCAATGGGCACCATAGGAGCACGAATAATCAATCTCGAACATCATCGGCCCAACTCATCCCGGATCTTGTGGTTGACTTGGTCAAACTGGGTTGACCAGGTCAAAACTGAACAAAATAATGACCTAGGATCAAACTCAATGATGCTGCAAGTGCAAATGGATAAGATATGCTCCTTTAAATATTTCAATAGCAAAACTAAAATACAAAGTGGCATTCTACTTGCGATTAAGCAAATATAACATTAAACATAAGTCTAGATTAGAGCAATCAACTACTAAGAAGAAGACCCTCAAGTGTATACTCATTTTATGGATGTGACCATTTTGCTAGAAATGGGTGAAGGTAGAAAAGACAAGGCTAGGACAAGGGATGACTTTACAACTTCATCACTGTGACACTTTGGATAAAGGGAAACCACGTAAGCAAATGTTGGACAAAAAACATACAAGGAATGGCAGTGTCTCACAAATGGAATAAGTTGATTTGAGGAGTGCCCATTCAACTTTAACAAATTTCTACAGCTCACATCCAAGCTTGAATCAAGCTCCGTGAGGATCTTTTCTAGAATCACTTATCTCCATTCCGAAGATGGAATCTTCTCTGTGCTGTGCAAAGGCTGATAAGGAGAATCCAAACCTTGATAAGCAGAACACTCATGCAACTTAACCTTCAATGGATCTGAAGGATCCCACAAGGTAAAACAACATAAATCAAAAGATGATAGGGGCTTATATACATAGCGTTTGAAACTACGAAAAGTCAATGTTGGTACAAAAGACAAACCAAAAATGGTAGTCATAGGAGATTATTGGGATGAACAGACGGTATTAGAAATCATATCACTCTCGAAAGATTATGAAGATATATTCCTGCAAAGTTTATAGAGCTCAAAGGAATCTAGGGTGATCTGGTATTGAAACCTGATGCCAAACTTGTGAAGCATCAGTCGTATCGATTGAACCCCCGAGTTAAACAAAAATGGAAAAAGGAAATTGACCGCATGCTGGATGTTGGTTTAATTTTCCTTGTGGATGAGTCCGAATGGATCAATCCTTTTGTGATTCAAAGTAAGGACACTGAGGATATCAGAGTCAGTGTCGATTATCGGAGCCTGAATTTTGCATGTGTTCATGATCTCTTTTCGACACCTTTTAGCGAGGAGGTCCTAGATCAAGTGGCCAAGAATGAGGCTTACTCTTTTATAGATGGATTCTCAGGATATCATCAGGTACGAATTGCGGAGGAAGATAAGAAGAAGACAACTTTTACAAGAGAGTGGGGATCCTTTGCTTATAATGGCATGCCTTTTGGGCTGAAAAATGCACCTGTAGTCTTTTCAAGGGTTGTGATAGCGGCTTTGAAAGAATTTCATTACAAATTCTTGGAAGTATACTTGGATGACTGGACAGTTTACATCCTACTCAAAGACCATGTAGTGCAACTCAGATTAATGTTGGACCATTGCCGTTAAATACAAATTTCTTTAAACTTGCAGAAATACATTTTTTGCGTCCCTTTTGGAAAGTTATTTGGACATGTTGTTTGCCATGACAGAGTCTTGGTAGATCCCGCAAAGATTGCTGTCATCATGAATCTTCCGTCCCCTACTTCTGTGAAGTAGTTGCGATCTACTTTAGGTCATACAAGATATTACAGACGATTCATTTGCAACTACGCCTCTATCACTGCTCCTTTAGAACAACTCTTGAAAAAGGCTAAAGCATTCAATTGGACCAAAGACTGTGAAAAGGCTTTTGCAATGTTGAAAGAAAAAATGGTCAACACCCCAATCCTTACATTTCCTGACTGGGTAAAGGAATTTTAAGTGCATGTTGATTATCAGGTTTTTCCCTTGTAGTTGTGTTAGCTCATCCAGGTGAAAACGAAATGGACCATCCTATTTACTTTGCTAGCAGGAAACTATCTCAAGCTAAGTGAAACTATACGACCACAGAAAGGGAAGAATTGGCAATGATTTATGCTTTGCAGAAGTTCTACCACTACTTGTTGGGAGGACACTTTAAATTCTTTATAGATCATTCAGCTCTCAAGTACTTAGTAAATAAACTTGTGTTAAAAGGTCGGATTTGCAGATGGTTGCTCTTATTTCAAGAATTCTCTTTTGGAGTGAATGTCAAACCGGGAAAGTACAATCATGGACTTGAATTATTTATCGCAACTCGAAATAGGTGAATCTAGAGAACTAATCGATGACCAGTGACCTGATGCATCCTTGTTCTGAGTTGAAGCCATTCTAGACCATGTAGAAGAGATTGCCTTGTTTTCAACAACAAGAAAGGCGTTGGATGACTGACTATATAGCAACTTAGAATCGTAATTTGGTGGTATGAGCTGTGGAATACCAATTGATTGCGGGAGAATTATACAAGTTGCGAACAAATGGAATTTTTTGTCATTGCATACTAGATCATGAAAGATAGGATATCTTATGCGAATGCCATGCAGGTATTGCGGGTGGCAATGTCGATGGAAAAGTAACTGGAAGGGAAATTTTGCTGGTAGGACTATGGTGGCCAACTGTATTTAAGGATGCTAAAGACTATGCTAGAGCATGCGATGTCTGTCAGCGGGTTGGGAGGCCATCCCGTCGAGATGAACTCCCACTTCATCCAGTTCGTGCCTTATAGCCATTTGAGAAGTGGGCAGTTGATTTTATCAGTCCTATCAGCCCCCCTGCAAAGCACTCAAAAGCTCATTATATCATTATTGCAATAGACTATTTAACAAAATGGGCTGAAGCAACGAGAGTATGGGATTGCTCCGTAGAAACATCAATCCCAATTCATCTATGAGAACATGATTATTCACTTTCGGTGTCCTAGAAGCTTCACAAGCGATCAAGGTATGTACTTAATAAATAGCACCATCATGGCCTTGACAAAGGAATTTATGATACAACATCATAGAAGTAGTCCATATCACCCACAAGCAAACGACAAGGTTGAAGCCTTTAACAAAATTTTGGAGATGGGATTAATTGAGGTGTGTTGCTCAAACTAGAAGAGTCCCGCTTTTTAGCTGACTATTATGCAACAATGGAGAAAGAACGACAAAAACCCTGGCATGACTGCCACTGTGCCACACCAAGAGAAAACATTTAAAAAAAGTGACCAAGTTGGGATAAAAGAGTTCTCGCAATCTTATGGGCGTATAGGTAATAGGACCACTACAAAGAAACTCCACAAGCAGCCCCCATTCTAGTTGGTGCATGGAAGAGAAGCAATAGTTCCCGCCGAGTTTGTTGTTCCTAGTCTGTAGATTGCACATGCAACTCAGTTGACCAAAAAAAATTCAGTTGCAGAAAGACTAACTGAATTAATGGAACTAGAAGAGTCCCTCTTTTTAGTTGACTAGTATGCAACAATGGAGAAAGAACGACAAAAACCCTGGCATGACTGCCACTGTGCCACATCAAGAGAAAACATTTTAAAAAAGGTGACCAAGTTCTACTATATGACAACAAGTTCTTGAAGCATCCAGGTAAGCTTCAAATGCATTGGTTGGGACCATTTATTGTTGCAAAAGTCAAAGATTCTGGTTCTGTCAAGCTTGTGAAACTCCATGGCACTTCCAGACAAGGATGGGTGAACGACACACGCTTGAAGCCCTATATTTATGCTTAGTAATTCTGCAAGGTAACACTCCTGTAACAAGGAGTGAGTTAGACTGTTAGAGTAGGAGTTAGTGTTGCAATTTTGGTTTTGGTTTGTTGCGTCAGTGTAGTTGATTTGAGGTTTGCACCATTCATTTGTGTTTTGTGTGCTATTTTTCAAAGTTATGAGTTCGATAGATCAGACCATTGTGGTCGGGGAACCCAGTACCTCTAGTTGTTTCACCATTGACACTTTGTCGCATCAGCCAACCCGATACTTATAGCTAATCGTTACCATGTCACGTCATACCTACCCAATTATTCCATATCCATAATTGTTACGCCATGATTAGATTTAACTTACAATGACTTGTCTATGATCAATGATTTCGATCTTCGCATACTATCGAATCCCCGTTACATTTTACCATATCAAATCCGAATACTATCAAGCCCTGTTCTCGTGATCATTTTCCATCCTTAAAAAGCCGAGGCATCTTGCACTAGAGCAGTATGCCATCCCACCATTCCGCTTGCCTACCATAGTCGTATGGTAGTCACGAGGAAGAAAGTTCACTAGCCCAGACTAGTCGACTGTGACTTGTCGGATGGGGACCTCTATCTCGATTTGAGCCCAAAATGCTTCCGAAAATAGAGATCTCGTACCCATTTGGCAACTAGTTCTAGAGTTGCCGCAAAATTCAATTTTCATGAGCTTGAAGGCCTTAGTACAAAAATCTGCACCAATTCTTGACCGACTAGTAAAATTGTATGTCTGAGCAAACTACCCAAAGCATTGGATCCGATATGTTCAATGTATGGAAATTGTGGGAAACATGAAATTGCAAATAATGTGCTTCCACGGGCAAAGAGACAACACAAGATCCACATTTTTTCGGCTTGATTCAAAGAGCAGATGGAAAATTTTCCTAGTGCTTGTAAAGCGTAATATCTTCTTTGTACAGAGCCAGCTCCTAGTCTCCTTGATGCTATGAAAGAGCGGTGCATCCTCATTTATGGCTCAATAACAAAAGGAGTCCGACCTCTTGTTGAAAAATAAATTAATGGTTTTGACACTTTACTTAGAAGTGATCTCAAACATTCAGTTATATATGATACGCTGCATAAAGGGAACACCTTTTTGTGTTTTACAGCTGCTAAATAGGTTCCAATTAATAAAGCTCTTAACAGTGTTCTTTGATTGAAAGTACCACACCATGTAATTTTGACTAAAATAGTTTTGGGGTAGCTTTGAAGTTGAATTCCACATGGATGGCAAGAGGCTCATATCACTTGCCAGGGAACAAACCGATTGAGGAAGCTATACATTTAGAAGTAGGAAGTACTTGAGTTGGCTCCTTAGTTTGAAGAGTTAGGACCAAAATATGTGCAGGCTTTAGGAATGCAACAGAGTTGACTCGAGGGCGAGTCAACGCTTGTGGTCAGGGCCTGTTGGCTCCTTCTTTTTTGGAAGGGATCATAGTCATGAAAGACCACACGGAAATAAGGTGGAGGTTGTGGAAATAGTTAGCGACCTTAACCATATTGGGTCCACTCTCGTGACTATATAAAGAGGTAAAGGCAAGCGAGCAAGATATGGGTGAAATCGAGAGAAGGAAGCAATCCAAGAACAGAGCACAAGAATGATCATCAGAGTCTCAGTGGCTGATGAATTTTGGGTTATGTATTTGGGTCACAGGATTGTGGGTTTTGTTTATTTATGTAGATCTGCGATGGGTCATTACGTAGACTAAGGCTGTAGAGCCGCTTGCATGTATTGTATTGAAGATCCATGAATGAATATGAATGAAGATTATTGGGCCCCTTCAAATTTTCTGTGTATGCTATGAATGTTGTCTCTGGTCTTTGCTTTATACCAGTTGCGTAATTTCACTATGATTATCTATGTGCATGTATGATGAATGTATGTCACGGTATGGTGAACACGTACTCTTATCTCCCAATTAACCCTCCTCATAAATAGGTCTAGCTTGTGCCTCGGGTGAGACCTTCTCCTCTGGGGGATTGAAAATGCCAGCACCCTAGACTATAGAGGCCCCTTTGTTGGCCCCTGCGCAAGAACCCTGCTCTCATTTTGTGCCAACAACATTCTTATTCTCCGGGCCATCATTAAGGAGGCACACCATTGCTCTTCGAAAGCTTATTGTTGCTTTGTAGACTTTTGAAAGGTGTTCGATTTTGTCCCCAACGTGGCACTATTCTAGAGGCTTAGAGACATTGGCATTTTCGAGACCCTTCTGAATGCCATTATGAAATTATATCAGTTAGTTCTTGGTCGTCTTCGTACAGCTCACGGTGTCTCATATTTTATTAGGAGTATCATTAGGGTCAAGCAGGAGTGTCCCCTATCCCCCACTTTATTTGGTATCTACATTGACAAACTAGACTCCTTGCTACAGGAGGACATTCAGGATGGAGATGGGTGCCTCCTCCACCAGGTCTTGATCTCTATCTCGCTCTTTGCGGACGATGTGGTCCTCTTGGCCTCGTCTCTAGAGGAGTTGCAGAGATAGTTTGATGCCTTGGCACTCTTTTGCGAACTTCGTCTGTTGACGATCAACTTGGGTAAAACCAAGGTCATGATATGATCTTCAACGAGTTGAAGAAGCTCCTCACTGATCTTCATTTCTTTTTTTTGAAGAACCGTTTTTACTTTATGGTATTTTTTGTTATCATTTAGTTGTTTTAGGTGATTTATATAGTTGGTTCTGCTGAGATCCAAGAAGAGATTTTAGTGCAGGTGGAAGTAAATAGTGTGGTTGGCAGGTAAGGCCGGAAAGCTATCCCCAAGGAGAACATATGTTAAGGAGATGGCTATATATATGTATTTTAGTATTTATGATCTATTTTGACATGACATAAAATGAAAGCTACTTTTGTGTTTGTTATGTCATTAAATAATCTCATTATGTACAAAAATTTAATATATGATATCTCGAGAGTTTAGTGCAATGATGGATGCAATTTGACAATGGATATAATAGTTGTTCCTGAAGTATAGCTTTCCAACTACAATTATATATCCAAACCACAACCTATAACACTATTACATTTTAACATTACCCATTTGATTGGTATACTTTTGCACCATAACCGGCAATTACTAGTTACTTTGCTTGCTTGGTTTCTTGGATTTGGTTTAACAATGCTAAAAAGACAATGGTTTATCTCATAAAAATTGTTTTCATCTCATGTATTTCATTTCTTTGGGACAGATTATATACAAACGTTGGCTTTGGTGGAGTAGAATTGGAATACTTGTGATGGCAATGCAAATTGTAGGAGCAACTTATCTGGCTATTGTTGTTATTAAGAAAGCAATGAATGGGCATAATTCATCTAGTTGCTATCCAGGTACTTTATTCTCAACTAATTTGCTGTTTGCTCTTCTTTCCTTGTTTGGGCAAATGCTAATGAGCTAAATTATTGTTCAAAAGATTGCCCTACGAGTTTTGTAAACTAATTCAATGTAGGCGTGACATGAGTTTGGGACTTAACCTTACTTTTTCATTGTGACATGGTTAGGTGTTGATACAGTTATTGATTATTATTATATTGAAGCTAGTTTGTTATGAAATGAGGACTAGGGTATGCAATGAAGAACTCAAAATGTCAATTGTCATTGATAATAACTTTGGATTGAATATACACACCATGAGAACTGGTTCATAATTATATACAAACGTTGGCTTTGGTGGAGTAGAATTGGAATACTTGTGATGGCAATGCAAATTGTAGGAGCAACTTATCTGGCTATTGTTGTTATTAAGAAAGCAATGAATGGGCATAATTCATCTAGTTGCTATCCAGGCACTTTATTCTCAACTAATTTGCTGTTTGCTCTTCTTTCCTTGTTTGGGCAAATGCTAATATGAGCTAAATTATTGTTCAAAAGATTGCCCTACGAGTTTTGTAAACTAATTCAATGTAGGCGTGACATGAGTTTGGGACTTAACCTTACTTTTTCATTGTGACATGGTTAGGTGTTGATACAGTTATTGATTATTATTATATTGAAGCTAGTTTGTTATGAAATGAGCACTAGGGTATGCAATGAAGAACTCAAAATGTCAATTGTCATCGATAATAACTTTGGATTGAATATACACACCATGAGAACTAGTTCATAACTATGAGGTTATAGTAATGGAAGTCAAGAGGGTACATAACATAATAACAACTAATTATAAAAGAAAAGGAAAATTTCAAGAATGAACATAAAGCATGATTGGTGTTCTTGGCCACAAGGACCTTTATCAGGAGCCTTCTAAGTTGAAACCTAAGTGGATTCAAAATAAAAAAAATGTTAAGAGTGTAGCATTCACTTTATAAGTTTACAGTGATTGAACTTTTTCTTGTTTGAACTCCAGGAAGCATTCACCTTGTCTGCATTAAATTCACCTCAAATCAATGCTGTTAAAGTGCAGATTCACAGTAACAAACAGTAGAAAAAAACAGAAAGCTTAAATTCTGGAAACTAATATCTTTGACTATAGTGTGTTAAATTCCGGGAATTGATGGAGTAGAAAATCCATTAAGTGGGAGTAATTCCCAATGTCAGCTGATTTAGAAAATTCAAGTAAAAAATAACTCTTTAAAGTTCAAACAACTGATTTTTACTGCCAAATAAGTACCTTTATTCCAAAGCTGCAGGTAGTACAAAGTCTGGAGATATTGGCTGTAACTTCAAAGCACTCTAAGGGGTGTCATCTTTTCCAAGGTACCTTCTCTCACCAAGTGCAGGGATAGAATCATATGGACATGAGGAGAGTGACCTCGAACTCTTAGTGACTAATGTTCTCTGTAACACTCACTCAAACGAAAATAATGGGATGAAAGACGAGAACTTGAGCAAAATAATTGATGTGAATCCTAATTACCCTTGCCAATGCTTATATAGATTGAGCTTGGGGGTCTACAAAGACACTTTCTGAATAGAAAAAATAAATATAGGGAGAAGTCAAGTAAAGAAGTCCTGCATGAAAGAGAGAAGAAGAATGCCCACAATAGATAAGATCCTGCAAATATTAAGCCTTCGTAAGTGTGCCCTAGCTCCATGAAAAGATGAAGTGTGACGATATAACTGCAGTATGCCAAGAATAGGACAAGAAAAGCATCTCTCTTTGAATATATCAATCTCCTGAAAATGAAACTCCAGCCTCCAAATAAAGATCAAGTAATGTCCCTCAAAGTAGAAAAATGCATGGTAAAGTGAGAAGAATCCTCCAGGGCAAATTTTCTGAAGGCAAAAATAGAGTGTTTACTTGAAGAACACATCAAGGCTTGACTTAAAATGAAACAAGGTAAAAATAGCGAGAGTTTGGAGTGCACACCATCTAAAAGTCAACAATCTCAAGCTCAAAAGGGGTTCACCTCTCCTAGGTCAAATATAGCACATGAAAGACCATAAATAAGGCAATAGGATTCTTTGAGTGTGACCTAGGTATCCAATTTGAAAAGTCTCTAAATAAGGAAATATCTGAAAATAGCAATAAGAAATTCCTTAAATCAATCTCCAAGAATAGGTCATCTAGAGATATTAAATTCATCTAAAAAATGGGCGCCTTGTCTTAGTATAATATTAGCATAAAGAAGACCAAAAATAGGGCAGTGGAAGGTTCCACATCAAGTGCACCCTGGCTCAAGGATAGAACATCTGTACATAAAGAATCTCCCAAAATAGCAGCCCACCATGAACTGCAATCAACTGAAGTGGAACTAGAGCTAAAATAGTATATTATGCTCACGTAGGGTGCACTCTCCTAGGCCATATTTAGCAATAATTGTTGATGTTTATGTAGCATCGGAATATATTCTTAAGAAGTCCTAGATAAAGTGGAAGAATGAAGAGCACAATTATCCCAATAAAATGGGTAAAATAACCCTAGAAGATAAAAAGACAAGTCGGCTTGAAAGATAAAATAAAAGATAAATAAATAAATAAATAAAAGTCAAGCCGACCTAATTGAGGAAACTTCTAGTGAAAAGAAGAATATAAATAAAGTGCTTTCACACTTCATTATTGCAACAACAAGTTCATCTCTCTCTGTCAAGTGGTGCACACTTCTCTAGGAGGACAAGTGAAGAAGACAAGAAGGAAGAAGAAGTTCGCTTTGGGTTGTAGAAGACAAATTTCTGGGGCTCTTATTCTTTGTATCTCCTCTATTTGTGATCCATCTTGATATAGATCACTTTCATATCTGATATATTGAATCTCTGAGTAAGAAAGCTTTGCTGGGTTTTCCCAGGGTAAACTATTGTGTCTCTTGTGTTCTTGTGCTTGATTATGTGAACATTATACTGCTATATCATTAAAAATCTAACAGGTTATTGGCCCACACACGCTATACTGCTGCGTATAAAGCACAAGATTTACTCCGAAAATCAGGGGCCGAAAATCTAGGGTCTGAAAATCCAGGGGTCGAAAATCAGGGGCCAAAAATCTAGGATCCGAAAATTAGGGTCTGAAAATATAGGGGCCAAAAATCTAGGGGCCAAAAATTTAGGGTCAGAAAATTAAGGGCCGGGAAATTGCAGATCTGAAATTTCAATTTTGGTGAAGTTTGAATTTTCTGCAGAAACTGTGGAAATTAGGGTTTCAGTTTAGGAGCTGTTTTGTCCATAGATCCAGAAGAATAGGAGGTCTATCCAACTCGCCTTGGGAGGGCGCATTAGCTTATGGAATCAGTTTTATCAAAATCCAAGTTTCAATTTTCGACCCTCTTCTGCTAGGGTTTCTGCACCAGATCTGTCAAGATAGTTGTTGAAATCATAGATATTCCAGATCCAGAGGGAGCTTGAGACAAATTACAACAACAAGAAGAAATCTGAAAATATTACCTTCTTACTACTCTCTCAGGCTCTATTTTAGACAATGATGCTCATGAAGATTCTCCACAAAGAAGTCAAGGAATGCAGAAGATGATGACCGTCGAAAGGAGTGTTTCTTTTAGTACACCAATGATTGCATTATCTCTAGATGGGGAGATTGTCATTGGTGATGTATGAAGATCCAGGTTGGAGTTTCTTCAATGGGCTTACGACAACAAAGAAGCTAAAGATCTAAGGACTCCAATGATCCCTGCAAGGAGGTAGTGATCAATAGGGAGCCCACAAAAACAATAAAAGATAAGTATTTGTATTTGGATTATCATTATTGCTCTTGTAGATCAGATCTGAATGTTCATAAGAGTTGTATGCAGATCTATATTCTTAGAATCAGGAAGTGTGTTATGCATGTTATAATGTAGTATATTATACATTTATATATGACTGAGATTGACGAGCAGTAGGCTCTTATAGTACATGTTATGTATATGTTGAGTAAGTAGCCTCTAGTGCTTCACAACATTCCATGAACCCTAGATGGAACTAGTCTAGGATGAAACCTCTTTACTAACATACTAGAGCAGTGCACGCTCCTAATAGTATGTTCTGGTGGAGATGGAAGGAATCTAGATAGTCACCAAGTATGTTTGGGATATGAATGGATGTTGTGCTGAAGCATTGGCTAAGATGCTTACATGACTGTGTGAACTATTGTCACTGCATTGGAATATAATTTGATCTTCATGATTATGCAATGTTGCTGACTATTTGACAAAATCTGACTTGTAGGGAAAGATCATATGCTATGGCCTACAAGAAAAGGACAATGGGACTTGTTTTGAAGAGCAAGTGATGGATGTATAGTTAGCCATATTAAGATCCCGTTGATATTCAGTATTTGAGAGCAAGTAAGATGCTTGAATGCAGAGGGATCAAGATGCTTAGGTGTAGAGCAAGCAGAGGCGAAGGGAGCAAGATGCTTGGATGTAGAGCAAGTAAGATGCTTGGATTCAGAGGGAGCAAGATGCTCAAGTGCAGAGCAAGCAAGATGCTCAGATGCAGAGGGAGCAAGATGCTCAGGTGTAGAGCAAGCAAAGGAAAAGGGAGCAAGATGCTCGGATGTAGAGCAAGTAAGATGCTCGGCCAAGGATGCAGAGGGAGCAAGATGCTCAGGTGCAGAGCAAGCAGAGGAAAAGGGAGCAAGATGCTTGGATGCAGAGCAAGTAAGATGCTCGGATGCAGAGGGAGCAAGATGCTCAGGTGCAGAGCAAACATAGGCAAAGTGAGCAAGATGCTCGGATGTAGAGCAAGTAAGATGCTTAGATGCAAAGGGAGCAAGATGCTCAGGTACATAGCAACAAGGATGCTTAGATGCAGAGGGAGCAAGATGCTCAGATGTAAAGGGAGCATGATGCTCAGATGCAGAGGGAGTGGGGCGCTCTATCGCAGAGGGAGATTTGATGAGCTTGAAGACGGATGTTTGCAGCATCGGGCGGACATTTCCCCCAGTATTAGCCATGTGACTTGGCTAGGGGTGACTGGTTTGGAGGCATGGTAGTATCAACTCCCAGCCACCCTGTGATAGGGTGGGGAGATTGGCCCTTGATGAGTAGTGTTGATGCATCGAGCATTCCCTTAGTATTAGCCATGTGACTTGGCTAGAGGTGAATAGCTTAGAGTAGGGCAGTGCCTTTTTCCGGACATCCTGTGACGGGGGTGGGAAGATTAGTCCTCAATTGCACACACTATCCTCCTAGAGGTTGAGCATCGAGCATTTCCCCAGTATTAGCCATGTGATTTGGCTAGGGGTGAGTCAAGTGGGACAGTGCCTTCTCTCGGACACCAAGTAGGGTGGAGAGATTAGTCCTTGAGACGATTAAGAATGGGACAATGCCTTCTATCGAACAACAAGTGGGGTGGAGAGATTAGTCCCTAAATGCTTAGAGCGGGGTAATGCCCTCTCCCAACCATCCTATGACGGGATGGGGAGATTAGTCCCTAGTTGCTCTCACTCATCAACTCATGACTCAGAATGGCGCAGTGACTTCTCCCAGCCATCCTGTGACGAGATGGGGAGATTAGTCCCTAGATGCTTATGCAAGCTTATGATCAACCTCTCCAGTGCAAGAAGAATATGTTGATACTTCAAGATGTATTCATGAGAATGCCTCCCTCATTGAGAGGGAGTGCTGATGATTGCAACATCGATGAGACATTGATGCGACTCTCTCATGAGAGGGAGAGAGAAGGAGATTGATACTTCTCGATGGACTGAGTTGTGTTGAAGACCTTTCTTATGATGATGAGTTGTACGAGACAAGCTGTGACAATCAGATGATATCTAGATGTATTCTAGAATGATGATACCTCCCTAGCTAAGAGGGAGTGTTGATGTTTTCATGAGTTTTAGTCTTGATTAGCCATGTGGACTAATTAGTAGAGGGCTCGGATGAAGAAGAACCTCCAGAAGACAAACAGTGTTGAAGATCGTGCAAGAAGAATACATTCCTCGCTAAGAGGGAGTGTTGATGTTTATGTAGCATTGGAATATATTCTTAAGAAGTCCTAGATAAAGTGGAAGAAATGAAGAGCACAATTACCCCAATAAAATGTGTAAAATAACCCTAGAAGATAAAAAGACAAGTCGGCTTGAAAGATAAAATAAAAGATAAATAAATAAATAAATAAATAAATAAAAGTCAAGCCGACCTAATTGAGGAAACTTCTAGTGCGCACTTCTCTAGGAGGACAAGTGAAGAAGACAAGAAGGAAGAAGAAGTTCGCTCTGGGTTGTAGAAGACTAATTTCTGGGGCTCTTATTTTTTGTATCTTCTCTATTTGTGTCTTGTTATAGATCACTTTCATATTTGATGTACCGAATCTCTGAGTAAGAAAGGTTTGCTGGGTTTTTCCCGAGTTTGGGTTTTCCCAGGGTAAGCTATTGTGTCTCTTGTGTTCTTGTGCTTGATCATGTGAAAATTATACTGCTATATCATTAAACTTCTAACAATAAGGAATCCTCCTCACATCATGTGCCCAAGGTCTAGGTCAACTCTGTCAAATGTGGAACCTTCCAGGCAAGTGCGTCGAAGGTGTAAAAAAATAATAACTGCATCTCAAGTGGGGCCCACCAAGAACCTCCTAGAATGATCCAAAATGATCCAGGCCATGTAATATTGACCAAGAACCAAACTTCTTTGAATGGCGTGAAATTTGACCCAAATGCTTTACATAATACTGGGTCTCCAAAAATATGGCCAAATCCCAAGAAATCCCATGGCTATAAATAGACAAAAATCCAGTGTCTGATTGCCACCAAACTGCATCTCCATGGTGTACTCAACAGTGGGTATCCACAAATGTGATCATCTCTGAGAACTCAAAGTTTCTATTTTTAGACCTTGAGTTGACCAAGTTTCATTGGCCTTGACCGAGACCCAAAATATTGCGGAACTTCTTAAAAGTTGAACCTCATGCTCATCCCTCCAATGGGTATCCAAATCCACTTTCATATTTAAAGAAAGATAAAAATTTCTAAACATAGGACTTTTCGAAGATTGTGAATCTTGAAAATCTGAAACTGCTCATTTGAAGAACTCAATATTGGGTCTCCAAAATGGTCTTCTGCTGCTAAAAAAAAATCAAGTTTGTAAAATATACAGTGCCTAAAAGTAGCAGAATCAAGAATTTGAAAGTGCCCATCTGACTGTTCTCATCCTCTCTCTAAAATCTGCATGTTGATCTGATGTATGGGGGAAACTGCTAAAATTAGATCTCTGGAGCCATAAATTGGGAACCTGCCAAAAATAACAGAAGATGTGTTATCCTCCTGGAAAATTGATCTGTGGATAATCCGCAAACACTCATACAATGCAACTCTAGAACAAAGTCTCGCTGAAAAAGGATATGCAACAATGTACCCATATGGCCAACGTACTCATGAACAATCTATGTTGATTGGTAGACTATGTAATGTTGAGTTCAGCCCATATGATGTTCACTAACAGTCATTGCGGGAACTTAATGTGGAGATTTGTGTAGGTAAATCTGGTGTTAACAGGGCCTGGTAGGCATAAGTGGAAAAATTTACTTTTTTCCCCTATCATTAACTTAAAATGACATTCCAACAATGGAATGTGAGGTTCAAGATCAGTGAGACCCTCTCCAAACCCTCCTGCCCTCCATCCCCCAAAATGGGTTGACCAACCTCCTTGAGATACTTGAGGAGCCACCATTTCAGGTATAGGCATTTCTATATTCAAACTTCAAAGAGTTTTAATGCAAAACATAAATTTCACCTCTAACCTAGAGGTTTCCTGGATCTTAACCTTGTGAATTTTCGGTGTTAGGGCTGTTATGAAACACAAATAAAGCAGCAGCAACAATGGACTGTGTTTCAACTCTTAACAACCTCAATCATCTAGGCTTCCTAGAGAAAATATACCAGTTTGTTCCAATTAGTTTCAGCCCTCTAGGGCAATCTTATCATGTATATAACAGATGTGAAAACCACTTGTGGCAGCTGTAAAATCAACAGTAAATCTGTCCTTATATTCTTCGATTATAATGTTAGATCACTTAACATAATCACCTTTAACTTTTGTCAAATTAACAAGACATAGAGCTGTAAATTACAAACCATGAAGAATATAGATGGCTGAAAATCAAATCTGCAATTTACACATGTATTGGACAGCTGAAAACTTCATTAACATGTATAAAGATGAATTTCATGTACACAACATAGCCTTATCACAAGGCTAGTACACTTCTCTAACTCTCCAAAACCCTAGCTAGGGAAAACAATGAAAACCGTATCTTCACCAAGCAGATCCAACACACTTGAATCACTCAAGCATGTTCTCCAAGGCAAGGCATCTTCTCTTTTTCTTCTCCTCACCAAGTACAACCTAGGGTTTCATCTCAAAACCCTAATTTCCAAAACTCAAATGGCTGAAACCCTAATCATAGACTTCAATATGCTCCAAGAAGATCAAGAATCCCTAGCGACTCCGAGAGAGAGAGAGAGAGAGAGAGAGAGAGAGTACATAAGAAGATCCAAGAGAGAGAAAGGAATACAAGTGTGTTCCTCTTGGTCACATCTGTAACACAAGTATGAATAAGAATGACGAGTTATTGAAGAAGTGTCTCCTTCCTCTATAGATATGAGAGACAAGGGAGTTAACAATAAATATGTTGGCCAATGCCCTTCAAAGCAAACCTACAATAATCACATGTTGGCTCATACATGTGGAGTGCTATATTCCAAGGGTACAAATGTCAAGCTCTAAGGTGATGTTGTCCACAACCAAGGCTTCAAATGCAAGGGTGTTCAACGAGTGTGTCCATTGCTTCTACAAGCCTCCAAAGTCTCCATTAATCCTCCTAAGCCATGTACTCCACTCGTTTCACTCCCCTTGCATGGACATTGTCACAACCCAGGTGTCCCCAAGCCAACTCCAAGCCTCTATACAGGAATCCAAGCTACCCCATACTGTCCAGCGCTTGACGCCTTCCTCCAAGATGCAAAACTCTCCTCCTAGTTAGGGTGTTCTCCAAGCAAGAAACCATGATTGGCAATCATGAATGGCGTCACCCACATTGTCATGAGATCTCCAATGCCCTAGGAAAGAAATCCAAGCAAACACCCAATTAAGGTCAAGCAACCATTGAGTAAGCCATTTCCCATGTGTAAATCCATCACATACCATCTAGGTGCTGAACATACACCATGTACTCAAATCTCATGAAGCACCCCCAAACATGGTATCAACACTTTCGGAGTAACTCAAAAGCTAAAAGTAGGCCCTAGGATAACACAATGTATCCAAAAAATGTGATTGTCTTTGAAAACTCAAAATTTCAGTTTTCAAAGCTCGAGTTGGTCAAGTTTAATAGGCCTCGATTAAGGCCCAAAATATATTAGAACTTCTCAAAACTGGAACCCTCTGCTCATCTCTCCAATGGGCATCCAATTCCACTTTCAGATTTCAAGAAAGATGAAATTTCTAAAAATAGAAATTTTCTAAGATTGTGAACCTTGAAAATTTGGAAGTGACCATTTTAAGAACGTAATACTGGGTCCCCAAAATTGGTATCTGCTGCTGAAAAAGGTCAAGTTTCTAAATATAAAAACCGAAAAAAATAGCAAGAATCTAAAAGTGCCCATCTGATTGTCATCCTCCCTCCAAAATCTGCATGTCAATCTAATGTATGGGGAAAACTGCTAAAAATAGATTTCTGGAGTCCTAAACTGGAAACCTAATAAATGTTCTCCTGGAAAACCGATCTTTGGATAATCTCCAAACAGTCATGCAATGCAACTCTGAAACAAAGTCTCGCTGAAATAGGATCTGCGACAATGCACCCATATAGCCAAGGTACTCAAGAACCATTTATGCTGATTGGTAGACTCTGTAGCCTAATAGGCATAAGTGGGCAAAAATTTGAAAAAAATAATTTTTAACCTTTTTTATTCACTAAAAATGACATCCCAACATTGGGGATGTTGAGTTCCAGATTAGTGAGACGTCGGTTTTTCTCTCTGTAGCCCCACCCCAAAATGGGTCCACCGACCTCCTTGAGACCCTTGAGGAGCTGCCATTCCAGGTCCCATTACAAATACCACCAGTCCAATAGATGAATTAACTTTACGAGATCCCTGAGTTAGGCTCTCCTTGTACAAAGCACTACTCTCTAGTTTTGGTTGAGCAGCAAGTGTTCCATCTGGAGTTTCTTCCCCATGTGGAACTTAACACCCAAATTTGTGTAGGTAAATCTTGTGTTAATTGGGCCTAATAGGCATAAGTGGGCAAAAATTTGAAAAAAATACTTTTTAACCTTTTTTATTCGCTAAAAATGACATCCCAACAATGGGGATGTTGAGTTCCAGATTAGTGAGATGTCGGTTTTCCTCTCTGTAGCCCCACTGAAAATGTGTCCACCGACATCCTTGAGACCCTTGAGGAGCTGCCATTCCAGGCCCCACTACAAATACCACCAGTTCAATAGATGAATTAACTTTATGAGATCCCAGAGTTAGGCTCTCCTTGTACAAAGCACTACTCTCTAGTTTTGGTTGAGCAGCAGGTGTTCCATCTGGAGTTTCTTTCCCATAGCCTTGGATGTTAGGAGAGAGGGCTTCCTCTCTCTCTTTTCCCCTAGGATCATGGGTCCAACCGCCCTTATCCTTGGTCACTTCCCTGAGGGCATCAGTTATAAATGCATTGGTCCTTTCACAATGATTGATGACTATGATGAGGAGCTTGCCTCTCAGTTCCCTCACTTGGCCTTGACAACTAGCTCTAGCATGCCTTGCTATCCTCTCTTTTGTACTGCACCTATTTTAGTTTGAAGAATTTCTAGAGTACCCTCTATTTTAGTTTCTGGCCCGTCACTTTCTTGTAGCTAGATATACTTAGACCCTTATTATAACTTTATTTGCTTTGATAGTGTTGATATAGGAGTTGCCTTCGCATTCCCACTTTGAACTTACACGGGATGTACTCTTTTAGTCCCATTGACCTACTTTTTGTGGTCATTCGTTTGACATTTATATAAAATTATTTTAAATTATCTATCTCGTGCATCATGAATCATGACATTTCCAAATTGTAACTGAAGTAATAGGCTGAGGCTGTATAACTTGTTGTGAAGAGGTGGCTGGAATGGGCTAGGGCTTAGGCAATCTTGCCAGAAGTGATTCTCTGATCCATGACCTTCCATTTCTAATTCAATGTTATCATACTTAGAACTATATCTGAACTGTTTTGCCCAAAATTTCGACTTGAACCAGAACCAGCTATTGAACTGGTAAAATACTTAGTGAAGTATTTTTGATCTTTTCATCTTTTCACATCACAGTTTAACCTCAACATTCAAGTCCTCCTCCTCAACGTGTTTTCTATCCTTGAAAGGGACTGGGCTGTGAAGCAGACCTGTCAAGCAGGGAAGGCATGTAATCGAATTGGTATTTTTCCTTCTCCCTCCAACTCTATAAAATATTCAAAATTTAATAAAAAGAGATTCATGTACATCAGTGTAAATCCAAGCCATTAGACACCAAATGTGCAAAATCTGCTAATTTATTTTGCATGTAAGGGTGCAAATACAAAATTACATGAAAATATAAGTTTTAAGATGCATAAAGTTATAGTTCTGAGAGAAAATTCATAAACATAGACACCCTAATTGGCCTTTTGAATCTAAATATCATCGTACTGTTATCAAATGAGTACATAGCTCATCTAAAGTCTGTCACATTAGACCGACTTAACCAAATCAAGCTATTTGAATCATTGCTGAAAAAATTAGCATCAGCAAAAAATCAGCAGGGGTTCCGGAATACAACTTCTCGGCAACATCAGCGAAAAAATCAGCAAACTGCTGAAAGTATTAAAAATACCAAATAAATTCATTTTTTTTCAAAATTTTAAACATATAAACCAACAACAACATCAAATAAACACATTGGTACTTAAATATAGGAAAAACACCAATATATATATGATGTAATGGATGCCAAATAAAGAATGATACATCAAAGTCAATGCTAAATCCTGTACCTTTATAGCTGTCCAGTCAAAGACTCAAAAGTGGACAACCAATTCAAAATGACATCAAATATATAAATGTATCTCATAATCATGAGCCAAAACCATGGTGTACCACTTGGGATTTGTATAGGATGATTGAGAGGAGTGGAACCAGGTAGGTGTACAATCAGTAGTCCAATAAATGAAAAGGGTTTGTCCTCTTAGCTATGTTCATAAGCCCTTTGTGTTCTGTTGGAAGTATCCGACCCATGCCATCAATACAAACACAAAGCAGTTGCAATCTAAACCCTAGTTCCATGTGGATGGATGTATATATTGATGCTAATGTTTTGGCGTCTTCCTATTGTAGAGTAGTGTTGCAAAAGGTGAAGGTGGTGGTCACTTAAAGTGTTCAAGGCAATAACTGAAGTTATGTCTCTAAGGTTTTAGTTGACATAGATGGTGTTCTACAATATATCCATGTTTTAGTATTTACTAATTCAATACCTCCAATCCTACCCTCCAATCAAAATTTAAATCTTCATTGCACTAAATGCTAACACATACATATATAGAAGACATGTCACTTTTCGCTAGCCATCTTGTTTCAACATAAAATTGTTATTTTATGAGCCCTTCTTGTTAACCTACCTTCCCTATATAATTTCTGACTCCCATTTCCTTTTGAATGAATGAGAAACTACATACCTAGTTTGTCCAAGACTTCATAATATTCTAGTGATAAACAAGATAGTTCATAAATGTCTTGGGAATGCAATCAAAATTAAATACATTGTTAAAATTATTTTTGCAATGACCTTGATCCCTACTCCAATAAAAAAGAACTTTGATTGTGATGAGAACAATGGTTTGGGGTTGATGATGGTAAACACCTTCCTTTTCATTCCCCAACAGCTGGAAAGACAAATAAGTTAAAAAAAAACCAAAATCAGCACTTAAATTGGGTCAAAATTTGCCTGCCAATTTTTTCCCTTGCCGATGCTGATTTTTCCATCCCGATTTTTCGTTTGAGGTTTTGTATTGCGAAATTTGTGATGTCGGTGATTTTTCGGTGATTTTTTCATCAATGATTTGAATGACTTCAAGAGCTGCTCCCATTTGATGTTTTAAATCTGCCTATATGTTTGTATTAGTTGGCACTATTGAGTGACCTATTCTCCTTGTAGGTTTCATTCCTAGAATCCCACAATTCCCATCTTGAGGGGTGCAGTGGGAAGAGTTACAGGGTCATGTTTTGCATATATGCTGAAATGTAGAAAAGTTGTTAATTGTGCCAAAGGCTGAAAAACTGCTGAATTTCTATCTTCTCTGCGCAAGGTCTGATGGGTTTGATTCCATCACCAAACATACCGAAATAAAGGTCCCACTTCAACTCTTTATGTTAAAATTTAGGTTAATGAATGTTAAATAAGTAAAGGCAAATGCCAACATTTGAAGAGGGGGGTCCCAATTTAAGATTGAAAGTTAAACGCAGTTCCAAAAAGGAGGTTGATCGGATAACATGACCAGGTCAAAGGTGCTCCACTGGAAGATGAAAAGGGTTAGATTTGTTTTTTGGTTTATTTGTTGATTGTTTTTCTGTTTCTAAGGCTGACTGGGTTACAGGTAAGCAACTTAATCTGTCTATCAGAATCTACTGGTTTAGACCCTGAACTTGCAGGTTGACTGGTTTTGTGCGGAACTGGCTCATTTGGTGGTTAAACTTGTTTGCCCCAAAAACTGTTTCAAACATCAAACCGGCCTGTTCAGTTTGAACTGACCAGTTTCGACTATTCTGTTCGAATTATAAGCCATTTTCTTTTCTTCCTAGTTTTAGTAACTTAGCTCTGTTCTCCTGCACTTTAGTTCAGCAAGGATGCTTCCAGTATATTTATCTAAGTGGATTCTGTTCATAAGTGATATTTTTGCTGCTCATTGAAGATGCTATTAGCCTATTGATTGTTCAAAATGTGGGCTCGTTAAGTATGTACCATCAGGGAAGGAATTATGCCACCACAAACCTTGTAAAAAAAGCCCCTTTTTTATGTTTAGCACCAGTTATAATCATTGCCACTTCATATCTGACAGTAGCTTTCTTGTCACTTGACAAGCTGTAATAGTCCATAAGTACATAGTGACTTTGATCTCTGCCTTATTATATGGCCAAGAAAATTGTGACGAGGCTCCAAGGTCCTTTTCTCACCCCTAGTTGGAATTTATCATTTCCGATGGAACATTCTAAGGTCTCTCTCAAGCTTGCATACATTTCCAGAACCATGTGTAAATCATGCATGCATGTATGTATAAGGCCTGATATTAATATGAAAACATGCATATGCATAACATTCATGCATGTCTGTGACTCTGTGGATGATGCAGTTGAGAAAGTATCCTAGTGAGTGATCATACCATTGGTATACAGGTACGAATGGTAGGCAGGGTGAACTATATTCACCAGGTAGGGGAAGACTCTTGAACAATAAGTCATTTATGCCCTATGATACGCTAACCTCTCTTTTCATGGGTATCCTCTTTTCCAATTACATCTCTCAAGTACTGCCTTAGAAAAGGCTGTCTAGGGCTATCAAAATGCAAATTGAACTTCTTCAGCTGTATTATCATTACAAGAATCAGCCTTAAAAGAGATGTATTAGAAGTTGGAACCATATAGATGTACATTCAGTGGCCCTTTTTATGTGTAGTACTTTCCAGGCTTCCAGCAATGAAGAGAATGTATGGGTGGACTACTTACAGCCGTTTTTCAGCCCATAGTTGGCTCAGCTTGGCTGGCATGAACAGTTATGATACAATAAATCATCAGGCCTTTATTACACCTCTGCCTAAACAATAGTGAGTGCAGCCAGCAAAAATCAGAAAGTTGGCTGAAAACAATTGTTGCCTGCAGCAGTAATAGTATCACTTCCAGCTATCTGCTCCATGTGCTATGATTTGTCATTTTTGTGTGTTCAAATTTCTTACTTGTATCTGGATCTTTCTTCAACCTGTGTACTTTTGAAGTGATCCCTGGGAGGTCTTTTATATGCTCTTAGCCTTGCAAGAGACCCATAGGGACCATATAAAAGTACATTTATTGGCCCCTTTTATGTCTAATACATTCCAGCAATGAAGGGAATACCTGGGTGGACTACTTACAGCCATTTTTCAGCCCATAGTTGGCTGCAACAAGCAGTTTCGATAGCAATAATTCGACTTGCCTTCATTACAACCCTCCTATACAATAGTGAGGGTAGCCACAAAAATTATAAAGTGGGCTGAAAACAAATGTCTGTTGCAGTAATACTGAAGTATCACTTCCAGAAATCTGCTTCATGTTTGCTATGTTTTTTGTGTGCACAAATATTCTTACTTGTAAGTTGTATGCAATATTTCTTGAACCTGTGTAGTTTTAAAGTGATCCCTGGGAGTGGGAGGCCTTTTCATATGCTCTCAACTGTGATTTGGGTTATTGTGGGGGATCTATAATCTGTTACAACTTACCTGTAACCCTTGATTATATTCCTACTTTGCTCATGAATTCATTTTCATTTTGGATGCTCCTCTCTCTTGTCCCTCTGTCAAGCTTATATGGTCTTCCTCCCATGTCCAAATTAACTTCCAAAACTTAAAATGCCATGCAAAACATGGGAGTGTCTGAAGAATATTTTCATTGTTAATTTAAGACTGTAACATAATGTCAATGGCGTCTTTGCGAAGACACTTAACCATACCTGCTGTCTCGTGCATCATTTATGTCATTATCTATTCATCTCATGCGTCTCTGCTGATGCAGCTCCTTTTACATTTTGCCCTTCTGTCATGAGTAACTTAAAAGAATTCCAATGCAAGTGGTTGTGCTCAAGTCGGATCAAATAATTTACTACCAGGTTGGTTAACTGGCAGCAAGGAAATTTCAAACTTTGCTCATCTCCATATGCACATATGAATTTGTTATTGCCATGGTACTTGAATTGCTCCTGTAGAATTTCAAATGTTTACCATCCCACAGATATTTTTTTGGAAAATAACTTCAATTGCAACAAGAGTCAAAGTAGCAAAGGTCTCTCTGAGTTTTTATTTCATTATAATGTATAGCTATTCCTTTTTTATGCAAAGTTTATGCTTCTTAGTGTCACATCTTGATTGAAAATTGTTCCTGTTACTGAAAACTTTTGGATTCTTTTGTGGGGTTAGCTACTTTATTGATGCAAGTGCATTGTACTCAGAGCCGTTGATTAAATGGAGCAATGATATTCATTTTACTATTTAGTCATCATAGATGGGTGTGATGCATATGATTTTATTGCACAGGCGTCCTTTAAGGGATCCATGTATGAATCAATCTATTGAGTTTCAAACATGAGTGGTCCTTACAACAGGTCATGATGGTCATGTGGGAGAGCGGAAGCAGATTCTAGTTGTTTTCCTTCTGATTATGGCATGGATTTCAGCAATTGCACAATGCTGTGCTGGATCAAATGTTTTAGCATGGAGGTCATTTTATGCAACACATGATGGAGCTTGGAAAGCCCATTACCGTGAAATTTTTGACCATGGTATTCGAGAAGTATTATGCTGCCTTGGAAGGGCCCAATATTTGTAAGTAAATTTTAATTTGTTATTGAGTGGTTTAATCATGACTTACATATTACTTTGTATCTTCATATGCATTCTTGTTTCCAATAGCGTAAACTATTCAATTCTTATTTGGCTATGTTTTCAGGAGTGCTTTGGAGGAGGATGAAGTTCACTCCGTGGCCGGACTTTTGGGTGACCTTGTAGCATATCGTGCAGCTGGTGCTGGCCATTTGGAGTTTCTTGCAGGTAATGGCTTTTCTTGTTTGCTGCATGTAAACTGTTGAAAATAAATACTGATACTATGCTTTTGCTTCTTAATTTTGTATATAGGTGTTAGGAATTGTGTTTCAGTGATATATACATAACTTCACAGGAACAATTTAGTTTCTCCAAAGGGGCATACAAGTGCAATCAAAATTACACAGAACACACTTAATCGTCTGGTATTTAAACTTCAAGACAACTACAGCGAAGGACATACAAGTTCAATCCAAATATAGACAGGATACTTCTAATTGTCTGGTATTTTAAATATGAAAACTATAGTTGTGAAACTTTGGGTTCACTTATGTAAATGCAAATACAAGGTGCTTAAATGATTGCTTGTACATTATCCGCACTCCACAATTACTCAATCATTAAATCCCTTTCAAAGATAATGATAACCAAAACGAAATTGTGTCAAATGAGTTTTCAACTCTGTACATCATTTTATAGTGCAAACGATTGAATATTCTGAGCACTTAAGTTTGATTGAGCTTCTCTACTATATTATAGATTGTAGAATAAGCCTTAGAATATAAAGTATATCCATGTGAATATAATCCCACCATTCTATCTTCTTGCAACAACTCTACATATTAGCTTCTTTGCTTGCAATGGATTATGTTATAGCTCGATTTAGCACTTAGGTGGAAAAGTCTCAATCCACTAGTGCTATCAAGTGCAACTTCGGAAGAGAAGCACCACTATCACCTCAGTGCTTGACTTCCCACTTTTAGGCCAGTCCTCAATGCCAAGGGAAGCTTCCCTATATGTTGATTAGATCTAAGGTTTGAGGAGAGCTAAGGGAAAATAGATCAACTTGTTTAAATGTGAGGTGTGAAGTTGTCAAGTTGGTTTCCCAAATAAGCATTCAATCATTTAATCTTCACAATGACTTTCAGATTAAACACTCAGAACATAACTCAATGATGCATAATAAAACGAACAATGGACATTGACAACACTTCGTAAAAGATAACAATGTAGCACAAGACTTGGAAATACATCAGCAAAATGATTTCATTGCCATGAGATAAATTGAACTGTTCACCAAGTGAGATAAGAATATAGAGCACTTGTTATTATCAGAGATCTTGAGTTAGGCTTTGAATGACGCCTTGCTTGAGAGAATCTCTGAAACAAGGTGTTATCCAAACTTAATTAAAACTAGATTTGCTATAGTGATTAGAATCACTTGTTGATGTTTGTAGATCAGACGGATATTTCCACATGGGTTTGTGTCTAACCTGTGGATATTGTCATTAATACCTCTTAGAACTTTGCAAATTCACTTTATTAAGTTAATTATTAAAGTGAATGTCTTTTTAGAATCAATTGAGGTTAATTTAATAAAATGCCTAAGCTTTTTTTGTAAATAAGTCATCCATATTATATTAACATTTGTACAAAATTACAACATCCATCAGCCTGAATTTCTTCAGGGCTGTGTGATCCATCATAAAACCAGTCTAAAACTTGACAAACTTGACCCCTAGACCCCTCCCCCGAAGGAGAAAATATGGCTTACATTCTGGACTATTACCAACAGACAGTATCCCACGAAACTGGTTAAAGCCACATGAGGCTGACTACCCGCCCGGAAACAAACCATATTGCATTGGCTAACCACTGGACACAGAGCAAAGACAACTAAAACAGCAAAACGGAGAACCAACGCTAAACAACTAAGGCACCTGGGCATTAGCAGAGGGTTGAGCCGCCCCTGCTTGGTCATTGTCCTTAGCTATGTCATGGAAACCAGTCTGAACATCAGCATTCACCGGAGCATACACCCTCATCTGCGGGAGGAAGGGAATTCCCTGCTCCTTCCCAACAACATCAATCTTCATATGCAGAAGCCTAGTGGCTTGGTACATTTCTTTCCAAAACGCCACAGGAATATCATCGGCCCACTGTTTCTTCTCCCTCTCAAGCAGCACGCTGCCTAAGAGACCCTTAATCACCCAATACAGCGTCACCGTCTTCTCGTAAAGCCCTTGTCGAGCCTGCGACGAAACAGGGTCCTGAATCCACTGCTCAACTGCAGTTGACTCCACCGACGGCGAATTTGCAAGCACTTGAGTCCAGACGCCTTGCTCGAGCGACTCCAAGTCCACTCAGATAGAAGGAGGAATGGATGCTCTGTACCTCCATGCGGCTTGGGCGGCCCGCATTTGCTCATGGTCGGCCCTTCTTTTCCCTCGCGCGTCCAGGCCCCCCAACACCCTGGTTTGATCCATGGCTCCACTCTCAAGCACACAAAGCACAATCCAGCACCTTGAGGTGTTAAACCAGCTAACTTCGCCACCCTTCACAGTAACCACTCTCGACACCTCACGTCAGTTAAAAACCTGCTGAGGAGGCCTGTGGA
Organism: Larix kaempferi; assembly: GCA_027924585.1. Lineage (NCBI taxonomy): Eukaryota > Viridiplantae > Streptophyta > Pinopsida > Pinales > Pinaceae > Larix > Larix kaempferi. The sequence continues at coordinate 38,509,083 of BSBM01000186.1, forward strand.
TATGGGAAATCCTCGAACAACAACTCCCATAATGGCCGATCTGACACCCCCACCAGTTTCCATCAAGCGATCCGACCTGCACCCTGTCAGCTCCATATGTTGATCGTACTTCCCCTCTTATTCTCCATTGAATTCTGCCTCTTCCTCGCACACAAGCGCCGGGAGGGGTCCCTCCCTTTACCATCTCATTCACGTTCGCCTCCCTTGGCACATGCAAACATTAATGCATGCTCTTTGCACGTGGCAGCGCAAGAGCACCACATGTCTCGCCCGCCACCTCATCTCTCCTCCGATCCTCACCCACATTTGGGGTATAAAATGCCTAAGCTTTTGGCATTAGTGATTTAAGTTAATTAAGTGAATCTTAGCGATTGATTTCAATTGAGGGGGAGATCTAATCTCAACCACTGATCACATAGGAGGTTAGGTTTTTGGTTCATCTCAAGATTATAAAAGGTAGCCAAGGTGAGAGGAGAAGACAACCGTACAACTGCAACAACAGTCAATACAGTTCGTATGGACTGTACCATAGATCGTACAGGTCGTACGGTGCAGTAGCAGCTGATCAGAGGCCAATTTAAAGTAGGAAGTTTTTCTGATGAGGGCAAAATTTGCCAGTTTTGCTGTAGATTGTATTTTTCTCATTTTGGCCATTTTTCTAGTAAGGGAGCCCTTATATGCTTGTATGTTATTTTAATGAAAAACAGATTTGAAGGGCATAAATTTATGTGCATGTGTTATTGAGTAGATCTGTTTACATTTGCTTCTGCTATGAATTTTTTGTTAATAATTCCAACAGTATAAATTATTCAGTGAGTTGCAAACTTAATTTTACAGCAAGGAAATCACTAAGAAATTATTTGTTTAGAGCTGGGGTTAGAAGAAATTAACATGGTACCAGAGCTTTCACTCTGAGAGGGAGGCGGATTTGAAATCTACAGCAACAGATCTATTGGATTCAAGTGACCAACAGACGGATCTAGAACATATCTGAGGTTTACAACAGTAGATCTTGGTGGGTGCTTGAAGGAATAAGCACACAACAATTATTTTTTATTAGATCTAAGAAATGGCAGCAACTAGTTTCAGAAATGAATATAGGTTAGTTGGGGCATCTAACTTCCTATCCTGGAAGGCGAGAGTAACCTTGCTTTTGAAGGAACATGACCTTTGGGAGATAGTGGAGAAGGTTGTTCCTGCATTGACAAATCCAACTCAGTTGGCAACTCACGAGAAGAAGGACATCAAAGCCTAGAGAGTGATCCTAGACCTTGTGAAGGATCACTTGATTCCTCGTGGTAGAGAAGATGTCGACCAAAGAAATGTACAAGGCTCTAGTGGATTTGTTCCAGAGTGACAACATGAACATGAAGATGATCTTGAAGAATAAACTTAAGATATGTCTGAATGTCAAGATCTAACAATGTTACTAGCTATCTCATGAGGATCACCTAGATATGTAATGAGCTTGCAGCCATTGGAGAGAAAGTGGTAGACACAAAACTTGTCAATGTGGCATTGAATGGTTTCACCAAGCCCTAAGAACCATTTGTAAAGGGCATTTGCGCTCGAGAGAAACTTCGAGATTGGTAGAGGCTTTGGGATGATTGCATTCAACAAGAGACTCGGAGGAGTCCAGAGCTAGGAAGCAAGGAGGTAGTGATGTGAACTTGGACCTTGTTAGTAAGAGAAGAAAAAGTAAAGGAAAGGTTCCCAACAAGAAGGGTAAAAGTGAGGGGGTAGCCTCACAACTAGGGAAGAAGAAGGACTTGAGTAAGATCAAGTGCTTTGTGTGCCACAAGAATAGGCACTATGCATCACGGTGTCCAGAGAAGAAGAAAGGAAAAGGAAAAACACACTAGGTAGTAGCATTTGTAGAGACTTAGTTGAGTGAGTTTGCTATGCAGTTCAAGAATGACTTCTCACTAGTTTTTTTGGCTTTGCACCAATACAGTTGCTAGGAGTGCATGGTATGTGGACAGTGGTGCATCTTGTCATATGACGGAAGAACGAGAGCTATTTAGCAGTCTTACAGAGATAGACTCAAGTATCCATGTGGAACTTGGTGATGCTACCAAGTATGTAGTCAAGGGAGAAGGAACAGTTTCATTTTAGCTTGAGTTAGGAGGTTCGTTTGATACCCAGGATGTGCTATATGTATCAGGATTAAAGAAGAACTTGCTCTTAGTCTCAGTTATGGAGGACAGGGGTTTTGTTGTTATCTTTCATAAAGGGCAAGTACTTATGTGTTTAGAGGGACACCTGTATTACAAAGCATTGTCAATTTTCAGGGAGATTGTCATTGGCCTTCTAGATTTTAGTGTTGAGTAGCAGGGCATGTGTAGAGGGTGTGCACTTGGCAAGAATGTCAAGGCTACTTTTCCAAGCAGTGATAGTAGGTCCATGGGGATTTTGGATCTTATTCATTTAGATGTATGTGGGTAGATGTCAGTGGTATTAGTGCAGGGAGCATCATACTATGTGACATTCATTGATGACTTTTCCAAGAAAACTTGGATCTTCTTTATGAAGACCAAGGATGAGGTCTTCGGTAAGTTCCGGGAGTTCATGGCCCAAGTGGAGAACTTGATAGGTGAGAAGATCAAGGTCTTGAGGTCAGATAACGGTGGAGAATACACCTCAAATAACTTTAAGGATTTTTGCAAGGAGATAGGGATTAAGGAGGAGAGGACAGTCTCATACAATCCACAATAGAATGGGCTTGCAGAGAGAAAGAACTGGTCCATCATAAGTACTGCAAAGGCTATGATTCATGATCAAGGTCTGCCTATATTTCTTGGGGTAGAAGCATGTAACACAACAGTGTATTTGTAGAATAGGAGTTCTCACGGGATATTGGACGACAAGAATCTTGAGGAGGCATTCACATGAGTGAAACCAGGGATTGAGCATCTCAGGATCTTTGGTTGTCCAGTTTGCATCCATGTGCCTGTGGAGAAGAGGACAAAGCTGGAGCCTTCATTAGAGAAGGGCTTATTCGCGGGTTACAGTGAGAGCTTGAAAGCTTATAGGATCTTCATGCCAACACAATGGAAGATAGTGGTGAGACGAGATGTTAAGTTCAAGGAGAAGTTGGCATTTAGGAAGTCTCATGAGTTACCACCAATGGAAGAGGACGAGAAGCAGGTGGCTTCGAAGGGAGAACAAAGTTTGTAGACTTCTAGTTCAGAGAGTCCCCTTCAGGTCAGGAGGAATTAACTCCTTCCAGCTTTGTCAAGAGACCCAGATGGTTTGAGGAGACATTGAGGGATGCTCAGGAGCATGTTGAGGCTCCCAAGAGATGAGGAAGAGTAGGCCTCTAAGGAAGTTTTGGAACTATATGGCATTTTTGAGTACCATCATAGATTTTGAGCCTTCCAATTTTGAGGAAGCAACCGATCAACAGGTTTGGAGGGATGCCATGGTAGAGGAGTACACCTCCATCATGAAGAATGATGTTTGGGACATTGTGCTTGGATCGGAGGGGAAGTTTGTGGTGACTTCCAGGTGGCTCTTCAAGATCTAGCATGCTGTAGATGGTAGCATCGAGAAGTTCAAGGCGATGTTTGTGGCAAGAAGGTTCTCTTAGAGAGAGGGAGTGGACTACGAGTAGACATTTGCTCTTGTCGCCAGATATGCTTCCATTCCAGCTATTATATCTATTACCTCAGTCATGGGGTGGAGGATTCACCAAATGGATGTGAAGACATCCTTCTTCAACAGGACCATTGAGGAGGAAGTATATATAGAGCAACATTAGGGCTTGGAGGTACATGCGAGGGAGTTTCATGTGTGCACTTAAGAAATCCTTGTATGGACTCAAACAGTCACCCAGAGCGTGGTATTCTAGGATTGATAGATACTTGCAGAGCATGGGATTCACTAAGAGTGAGGCAGATCCTAACTTGTACTTCATGCTTGTTGGGTTTGATCCACTCATCTTGGTGTTGTACATAGATGTTTTGTTCCTCACAAGTACAGAGGGGCTTATAGTAGGGTGCAAGGTAGAGTTGGCTACAAAATTTGAGATCAAAGACATTGGCTCGATGCATTATTTCTTGGGGTTAGAGGTATGGCAGAGATCATTCGAGGTCTTCCTTGGTCAAGGGAAGTACATAGTAGAGATCTTAAATAGATTTAGGATGGAGGACTGTAGATCAATAGTTACACCTATGGTTACTAGTCTGAAGAAGATTGTCACTTCAGATTCAAAGTTGGTGGATTCCATATTATATAATAGAATCCTTGATGTATTTGGTGAACACCAGGCCAAATATATGTTTTGTTGTGACACCTTGAGCCAGTTCATGGTGGAGTCAAGGTAGGTGCATTGGGTAGCAATGAAGCTTGTGCTCAGATATTTGAGAGGCACTGTGGAGTATGGATTGAGGTGTCTTGGAGGTGATGGAGTGAGGCTACAGGGATATTTAGACTCAGATTAGGCAGGGAGTGTGATGCAGAAGCATCGGGGCCTAGGCAGATTAGTCGAAGTTAGTCGACATGGAGAATGGCGTGCAAAGGACTCTTAAGCCGAAGCCGGAGGAGCAGGCCAACTGTAAGCACAACGAGAGCGACTTTTGGGAGAAGCGAGTGCTGATTTGTTCAGCGAAAGAACTCCTTGCGGACTTGCGGAGGAGGAAAAGCAGTCGGGGTGTTATGCTATCATTCCAAAAGGACCATGTGTCGAGAGGTCGACAATGGAGAAGATTCCGGTTGAAGTTGGAAAGATGCTTGACGAGTTTCGAAGCATAGTAGTCGATGAGACATCGATGGGATTGCCGCCGACAAGGAGCATATCCCATCAGATCGACTTGATTCCAAGGTCAAGTCTGCCAAACAAAGCACCGCTTAGGATGAGTCCGACAGAAGGTCAGGAACTCAATCGACAGGTCCAGGAGTTGTTGGACAGGGGATTTATCAGAGAGAGTCTGAGTCCGTGCGCGGTACCAACAATATTAGCGCCGAAGAAGGGTGGAGAATGGAGAATGTGTACAGACCCCAGAGCCATCAACAAGATCACGATCAAGTATCGGTTTCCATTGACGAGAATGGACGACTTGATGGATTGCTTGAGTGGAGCGAAGTACTTCACGAAAATAGACCTGAAGAGCGGTTATCACCAGATTCGGGTTAGAGAAGGAGATGAATGGAAGACAACATTCAAGACAAAGGAAGGGCTGTATGAGTGGTTAGTCATGCCCTTTGGATTGACTAATGCACCCAGTACATTCATGCGGTTGATGAATGAGGTATTGAAACCATTCTTGGGAAAGTTTGTCGTAGTCGACCTAGACAACATTCTGATTTTTAGTCGAACCAAGACAGAACACTTGGAGCACATTCGACAGGTATTGCAGAAGTTGCAAGAAGAGACGCTGATGGTGAACCTGCAATAGTGTTTCTTCACGAAGGAAGAATTGGTGTACTTAGGATTCGTAATCTCGGGTAAAGGGTTGGTGCTGGACCTAGAGAAGGTGAAGGCAATATTGGATTGGCCAGAATCGACGAGTGCGACTGGAGTAAGGAGTTTCCATGGACTTGCCAGTTTCTACAAGAAGTTCATTTGGGGATTCAGTCGGATTTGTGCACCTTTGACAGAGTGCATGAAGAAAGGGGAGTTCAAGTGGACGACAATTGCCCAGCGAGCTTTCGACAAGTTGAAGGAAAAGGTCACTAAGAGCCCAATGTTAGCGCTCCCAGATTTCGACAAAGTTTTCCAGGTCAATTGCGACGCAAGTGGAGCGGCAATTGGAGCAGTGTTGAGCCAGGGCCGACCAATTTCATTCTTCAGTGAGAAGTTGGATGATGCGAAGCAGAAATATTCAGTCTATGACCAGGAATTTTATGCTATTGTCAGGCATTGAAGAAGTGGAGGCATTACTTGTTGCCCAAGGAATTTGTGTTGTACACAGATCACTAAGCACTGAGGTATCTGAATACTCAGTCAAAATTGAATCAACGGCACATGAAATCTGTCGAATTCCTACAGGGATATACGTTCATGTTGCGACATAGGTCGGGCAAGTCGAACAAAGTTGCCGACATAGGTCGGGCAAGTCGAACAAAGTTGCCGACGCGCTGAGTCGAAGAGTTGCATTGCTGATCACGACGACAGTTCAGGCAACAGGAATAGAGTCAGTGAAGATAGAGTATGAGACCGACGAGGATTTTGCGAAAGTATGGGAGGCTTGTCGTGAACCTTGGAGTGTCGACAGAACTCCATACTTGGATTATTTTATTCAAGAGGGATACTTGTTCAAGGGACAACTGTTGAAATATTGAGAGGGGGGTGAATCAGTGTTTGCCAATTATCATTAAATTTTAATCAAGAGCAAGTTGCTAATCACCAATCATAGCAGCATATCATTAACATTCATGAAAAATAACAAGATGCACAGTACACAATATTTTTACGTGGAAACCCAAGTCCTGGGGTAAAACCACGGAAGCCTTTTATGATGAAATTTGACCCAGCAACAACTGAGGTTACAAATTTAATACAACTTCTCCAGCTACAACTGGAAGGGGCTACAACCCCTAGGCTTCGCCAGCTGCAACTGACGAGCTGCTACAACAGCTTAGCTCACAAAATTGTGAGCCCTAGCACCACCCTACCACCCTGAAGAAAAAGACTGCTGAACCTGTGGACCTGTCAAACACCAAACCGTGTACTTTCTGCTGCTGATAACCTCTGCTCTCTGATCACTGCCAATAATCACTGTATATATATTACTGAAGTAATTCTGCTCTTCTTTTACCGAATATCATCATAGGTTATCTTCAACTAGGAACGTCATAATCAACATCATGAAGTGTAGGAGTGCATCATCATCATTATACCAAGACATGTGTCATCACAATTTCATACTACAACTTTCACTTGCACATTAATATTACTGTGCATACCACTTGTACACCTGAACACTTGTACCCTTACTCATACATATACACATCTCTATGCACACCACTTGTACACTGTACACACTATACAACTTTACTACTGTACATATTTACACATTTCTATTGTACACTACTGTTCACATGCTTGTTCACTTCAACACATGTACATATGTACACATACTGCACTTGTCTACTGTATTCATTTACTTTACATATGAATTGTTTTTGCATATATTATTGTATTTACTGTTAAAGCATACCTCATTAATATACTGCTGTAGATGACCCAAAAACTTTGACAAGTCACTGTAAAAGAAGGGCTTCCATCTTAAGCTGTATATACCCAACCTCAGATTGTGTGGATGGCTAAAAACCAGTCATCAAAGTCGGATCTGCACTTGTCTGTACAATCTTGGTTCTGTGATGGACTTCTTCAGACTGTGAGCAGGCCTTAAAGTCAGGTCTGTAAAAAGGGCAGCAGCAAAGATAGTTACAGAACTGTTCTTCTTGACAAACTCGGACTGTATATCCAAGGAGATAGTGCCTCAGTGGAAGAATTCGGGTGCTAATCAGAAATATCAGACTGCTGCCACTGTAAAATTCAGATGCCTGTCAGAAATATCAGACTGCTGCCACCCGAAATTCCTCAGTAATTTAATCCGAAATCAGAGCTGTGTTCACCACGAAATTCACTGTAGCTGCCTCAGGAAGATACCCAAAATTCAGAGAGGGAGAGTAAATTTCAACTTCAACTGTCTGCTGCACGACTTTCACTGAGATCAAGCCCGAAATTCAGCCTCAGAGCAATTCGAAAATCAGAAAGGAATCCTTCAAAGTTATGTTTTTAAAGGAATGGAGTGAAGGTGTTATTTATATAGATCCAATTTGGATTTTTTCTGAGCCGACCTGCTATATATATATGTGTTTTATATTTCTTCATTGTAAACTGGGCCGACTTCTAGGTGGAGGGTAAACACTTTTATTAATTTTAAAAATTGTTTTATCATTAAAAATACATGTTGGAGATGAAGGGTTTGAATAATAATTAAAATGTTTTATCATTCAACTTAATTATTATTTTAATTATGTTTTAGTTCTTATTAAATGTGGAGACAAGGCTTTAATGATTAGGGGTCAGCATGAGGGCTTCAAGGGTTAGTGTAAAGGTGCAATGGGCATTATTATGCAATATCAGGGTGTTATTAGTGTTTTAAGAGCAAGGCATACACCATAGGGTAGAATGTAGGCTTAGGGAACAAGGATAAGATTTTTTGGGTATTTTGTTAGGTCATTAGAGTCACCACAAGTGAAGACACATAACCATCAAGGTGTGGGGGTGCCTAGGCTTCTCCTAGGGTACCATGACCTCTATCAAACATAAATGACCACTTGAAAGGGCCATTTGGACTCTTGTAACTTCTTCAACCCACCAAGGACACTTCCTAGGGTACTAGGGTATATGTTTGTGGTACTGGGGAACCAGAGAAACAACTTAGGGGTACTTAAACACTCTAAAGGGTGTTCAGGGCTTTTGCCATTGTCCAAAGGGCTCCAAGGGCTTTAGACTTGGGCTTGGACAAGGTCAAAAGGTCTCCTTTGACGTTGACAACTACTTAACCCTCAGGGGCTCCTCAAGGGGCACCAAGACACACCGACACACACCTGTTGGCATCAATGACAATTTATTCAACAACAACAGTTATGTATTCCCAGAGTATCTGTAAGGGAGAACATAATCTGAGAATTGCATAGCGGCGGATTAGTAGGTCATTTTGGCATCGACAATACCAAGGCATTGGTCGAAGAGAAGTATTATTGGCCAGGAATGACGACAGATGTCGGGAAGTGGGTACGACAGTGTCGAGTTTGCCAGTTGGCAAAAGGGAGACGTCAGAACACGGGGTTGTATACACCATTACCTATACCGAATACCCCATGGGAGCACCTGAGCATGGATTTTGTGCTAGGATTGCCGAAGACGCAGCAAGGGAGCGACTCAATCTTTGTTGTAGTTGACAGATTTTCGAAAATGGCACACTTTATTCCTTGTCGGAAGACAAGTGACGCCACAGGCATTGCTGTTCTATTCTTCAAAGAAGTAGTCAGATTGCATGGGTTGCCGAAGAGTATCGCATCGGACAGAGATACCAAGTTTATGGGACATTTCTGGAGAACCCTATGGAAGAAACTGGACACGAGGTTGCAGTTTAGCTCGGCATATCATCCGCAGACAGACGGACAGACTGAGGTGGTGAACAAAAGTTTGGGAAACCTTCTAAGATGTTTGACGACCGACAAACCCAAGCAGTGGGAAATTGTGTTGGCGCAAGCAGAGTTTGCATACAACAATTTTGTGAATCGGTCGACAAGTTTGAGTCCATTCCAGATTGTTCAGGGAAGAAGCCCACATGGAGTGGTGGATTTGGTCCAGTTACCGACAAAAATCAGGAAAAGCGCTGATGCAGAATCATTCGCAGAGCATATGAAAGAAGTGCATGAAGATGTGCGAAAGCGCATAGAAAAGAGCAACGCGGCATACAAGTTGAGAGCCGACAGGAAAAAGAGATTACAGTCGTTCAACGAAGGAGACTTAGTTTATGCACATTTGCGGAAGGAGAGATTTTCGACAGGGACATATAACAAGCTGAAGCTGAAGAAGATTGGACCATTTAAAATTCTGAAGAAGATTTCGGACAACGCTTATGTGTTGGAGCTGTCGAATGACTTGAGCATTTCACCAACGTTCAATGTCTCAGATTTGTACAAGTTCGAAGAAGGTTCAAGCAGTGGAAGCACGGAAGTGTCGAAGATCGACTGGACAGAGCAGATTCCAGATCGACAGAAGGAAGAAATCACAGAAGTAATAGAGGAACGCGAAGTCGGGCGTACGTGCAGTTCGCGGAAGAAGGAATACTTAGTGCGATGGGAGAATGATGGGTTGCAGGAGGCGACATGGATTTCCGAAGAAGAATTCAGGAGACTGACGGAGCAGTCGAATTCTTTTTAACCTGGGGAGTCTGATGCAGGAGCATCGGGGCCTAGGCAGATCTGTCGAAGTTAGTCGACATGGAGAAAGCTGACCAAAGGGAGTGTCGACGACCACTGGTGCAGAAGAGTAGATTGGCTTGTCTAAGTCAATAAGTCAAGCAGGAGCAGTTGGTATGTGACCGACAGATGCAGCAAAGGTCGAGAGTCGACATGTTGGGGAGTTTACAGATGACGGGGTTGTAGCGAGGAGCGTTGATGGTTGACATGCATCGAATTTTGACTTCGACAGGTCTAGGCATGAGCCAAGTGAGGAGGAAGGGGCGGATTGGCGAAGCTTGAAAAGTGTGAAGAGTGCGAAGGAAGCTGACGGGTAAGTCGAAGTTGACAGACAGCATGGCCGACATGATGGATTACTGTAGCCTGTCAGAAGAAGTTCGAGAAGTCAAGGAGAGTACTTGGTAGCCGTTTGGGGTTGCTAGGGAAGTTAATGGTAGTTATTGAAGGTAGTTGGGATCGTGACAGATGTCAACACAGGCAGAGATTGTGTAGCACGGCAGGGGCGCTGACAGTTGCAGGTTTGCAGGATCTGAGGAGATCGACAGATAGATGATGCGTGTCTTGGGGGACAAAGTGATCTTGGGAACAATAGCAGCAGAGTAGAAGTAGAAGGATAGAGAGTTCGGATCAGTTAGATCACTAACTTGACAGAGTGGAGGATTCTGCAAAGCAGAGTTTGGGGAGAAGATTTGTAGATTGGAGAGAACAGTCACACGTCCTCTAAACGCAGAGAAGATCGAGCCATAGCTCAGAGTTCCGTAGTGAACCAGGAGAGGGTGAAGATCGACACATTGAGATAGCACATAGTTACTTCTGTATTGTAAAAGGTTGAGGCCGACCGATAGTTAGTTATTTGCATTCCTTGCAGTTTGCATTGTAACCGTTTCGGTGAAGTAATATAAGTCAGTTCATGGCATCCTGTCTACATCTTGTCTATGTGAACGCGTGTGTTGTGTGTATTGTTAAGCAAGAACTTTTGTCATAAGGCGCCTTGCGTCAGAGTGCAACAGATCAGAAGAGCACCTTAGGGTGATGCTTCAGGCTCTACAATGATTTCTTGGTTCAGTAAGAAGCGGGATTTCGCAACAGAGGCAGAGTGCATGGTGGCGAGTATGGCTAGTTGTGAAGCTATTTGACTTCGCAAACTGCTTATAGGATTATTTGATCAGGAGTTGGAGCCTAAGTTGATATACTGTGACAATTGGAGTTGTATCAAACTCTCTGAGAATCCGGTGTTCCATGATAGGCCCAAACATATTGAGATTAAATATCACTTCATCAGAGACAAGATCCAGAAGGGAGTAGTGAAGCTCTAGTATATTTCCACAATGAGTAGGTTGTAGACATTCTGACTAGACCCTTGGTGAAGGGGGGACTTTGTATTCTTTAGAGATAAACTAGGAGTGGTGGAGAATACCTTCCTCTCTAAGAGGGAGTGTTGATGTTTGTAGCTCAAACAACTATTTCCACGTGGGTTTGTGTCTAACCTATGGAAATCTTCATTAATACCTCTCAAAAATTTGGAAATTCACTTTATTAAGTTAGTTATTAAAGTGAATGTCTTTTGAGAATTAATTGTGGTTAATTTTATAAAATGCCTAAGTTTTTGGCATTATTGGTTTAAGTTAATTAAGTGAATGTTAGCCATTGATCTCAAGTGAGGGGGAGATCTATTCTCAACCATCGATCACTTAGAAGTTAGGAGGTTAGGGTTTTGGTTCATCTCAAGATTATAAAAGGCAACAAAGGTGAGAGATGAAGACACTAAACACAAGTGAACTTTGTAAGAGTTGGAGATCTCAGCAGAGGTGCAGGACTTTCATCTAGAGATCAAGCTCAAAGGAGGAAAATAACAAGTGGGGAAGCAAAAGGTAGATTACTTAGCAGCCAGGAAAATCTGTGGAGGCCAAACTAGCAAAAGAGGGGGCCGTACTATTTTTTTGGAGGGTCATACAACCAAGAGGAGGCAGTAGAGTTGTACAGACTACTATAGAGGGTTGTACAGGTCGCGGCTGACAGTTGTACAATCTGAACAGGTTGCAGCAGTAGCCCGTACGGTCTGTATGGACCGTACATCAGATCGTACATGCCGTACAGAGGCCATACATGTCGTACGATGCAGCAGCAGGTGATCAGGGAGGGGTTTCTCAGGGGCAGATTTGCAGCAGGAAGTTTTTCTGAGGCGGGCAAAATTTGCCAGGTTTGCTGTAGATTGTATTCTTCTCATTTGGGCCATTTTCCCAATAAGGGAGCCCATATATGCTTGGATGCTATTTTAGTGAAAAGCATATTTGAAGGGCAGATATATATGCGCATGTGTTACTGAGTAGATCTGTTTCCATTTGCTTTTGCTATTAATTTTTTTATAATAATTCTAGCAATATAAATTATTCATTGAGTTGCAAATTTAATTTCACAAGAAGGAAATCACTAGGAAACTATTTGTCTAGAGCTGTGGTTAGAAAAAAATAACATGGTACCAAAGCTTTCACTTTGAGAGGGAGGCGGATTTGAAATCTACAACAACAAATCTATTAGATCTGAGTGACCAGCAGACAGATCTGGGGTTTACAACAGTAGATCTTGGTGGTTGCTTAAAGGAAGAAGCACACAACAGTTATTTTTGATCAGATCTAAGAATTGGCAACAACTAGTCTCAGATTTGAAGACAGGTTGGCAACAACTAGTCCCACAACATATGCTTCACCATTTTTGAATGGTTGCAAATAGGGCACAAACCACAAGAGAGAACTTTTTACCAATGAAGCTTTGGAAGGAAGACCCTGATAGATAATTAGTCACGTAAATACAAGGAGCTTATATAATACCCGCATTGACTAGATATTTTGCAATGTCCAAATAAGTTGATCATCAACATCAGAGGATACTCGTTGTGCGATGAGTACAAGGCCAAGCTGATGGTGTTGATGCAGGATAGGGTAAAATATATGCGAGCAACACTTAACGAATGTGTGCTCAGAACTCCACTGAATCATGCTATACTCAATCATGCTATATATGTCTCAACATATCAATGTTCATCATGGGCACATCCTCATGTGAGATGTGTCTGACAATCTCCATGATTGTGGGCTGATCTGCAGAGAGGAGAGTATACTTACACTCTAACGTTTGCCAATTCCTTTAGGAATGTGCATTTGCATCCCACAAGTCATGCTAGAGAAAGATACCCCTCTTGCTCAATTGTCATGCCTCCAAGTGTGGAAGATTAACAACATAGCTGTTTTGAACCCTACATCTCCAAATAGGATGTCTAGCCAAATCCCATCCTGTATGATTGCTAATGATCATCCCTTTGTCCAACCCCACCACCTTCCTCTATAGAGACCAAATACTATTGAAGATAAAAGTGCCTGCTATTTGAAATTGCTGGGGCACTGAAATGATATTGCATAATCCAAAGGACCTTCTATCCTTCCTATTACAGCTTGTTTTAACACCTAAGTGGCAAAGTCCTAATCCACCAATGCTACAAGTGCAACTTCCAGAAACAAATTCCAGTGTCACCTTAGCATAATCTCTCCCACTCTTTAGGCCTGCTCTCAAGGCCATGGGAGGCTTCCCTATGGTTTATTGGATCAAAATATGGGAGAGCTAAAATAAAGAATCTAAGGATCTTAAATTTGTTTGAGTTTTAGGTGTGTTTGTATTAAGTCAAGAATCCCAAATGAGTGTTTAATCAATAAAGATATGCCAATGAATTAATAGATAAAAACCTTTCAGAAATAGATATTGCTCAAGTATGAGAAAAAAACATCCATGGATATTTCAATGAAATTAGCTTATGGAAATTTAAACCAGCAATGAACTACAATGTTTTAGTATCAAAATTGCATCCAAAAGGTTTGCTTTTCAAGTTTTCGCCCAAGTTTATCCACAAGTAAAATATATCCAATGGTGGCAGTTTTGTGATTAGTTTATGAAACTGTTTTTGAATGAGGCCCTCTTGGGGAGAGTGAGATGTCTGCAAAAGGGTGTCACCCAACTTATTAAATGTCGAATTTAGTGTGATTATAATCACTTCAACATAGATGACTCAATCTTAGTTATATTAATCCCACAAACTTATTGCAATCCATGAGCAATATGAAAGTAAAGAAAGATTGTGCCAAATGGGATAAACAACGAACCACTTGCACAATTTAAACAATTTCCATAATGCTAATAATCAAAAGAGAATAAACTTGCATATATGGAACTGTAGACATTCAAAAATTTAGGTGTGTAATTGCTCAAGGAAATTCAGTGAAATATAACCATCAGTTTTGTCATGCAATTAACACCATGATATATGTGTAAATGAGGATAATATATGTCATAGCATTAACGACACCTGATACCATCAAAACCCAAGCACATAAGGGATTATTTGAAAAGGCTGAATTGTCTTTGGCAAACGATCTTTGGGCTACCCACATATATCATCTCTGGTATTGTAGTCTGTGATGGAAATTGCATAGACATCAATCCTCAAGTGACCTCTGGAAGTCAATGCATAACAACGGGAAATGACCCTAACATCCTTGAAAGACTTCACTTGAGGAGTCAGGCTCAACTCTTTGCTAGGCATATCCAAACAAACAAGAGAGGAGACTTCGTTCTATTTGTTGTAGTTCACCTTCTATCCAACATCTACATCCATACTTTGCTGCTGACCACTCACCCCTCTCAAGACAAGGGGGCAATACTCTTGAGTTTGGCTTTTGAACATCATGCATGTTGATGTTGGGTTCTTGAGTTTGTTGCAAAATCGTGTTCCCAATAACTTGAAAAGACTCTTGAGTTGGAACCCTAATAGGTCCACCATCTGTGCTCTAAGTGATCTTAGCCAAGGGCTCACAATCATAGGCAGCTTGCCTTGAAGGCACTGATGAAGCAAATTCCTTAGTTGTAGGTGTTTTCAAAGAAACAACCCCTACATCGTCAGAAGCAATCACTTTAGGCTTTTGATAAGCGCAATCATGGATGATGTGATACTATGCTTGACATGCAAAGTAAGTACTAAGAAGATTCATATACCTAACCTTTTGTTGTTGAATCCCATCTAAAGCCAAAATGAAAGTGAGTGGAGGGATAATTTTCTTCAAATCCACTTCAATGCAAACCCTTGGGTTTGTTGGAAAGGAATTATGTTGTCCACCCCAAATGAGCTCCTTGCAAGCCTATTAGTAAAGAAGTCCACAAATGGTTGTAAGTCTATTGGTAGTGTGAGAAACTCCAACCATAGAGGATATTGATCTTGCCCTCGATCCTCTGGGTTAAAATTCGCCTTTCAAGACTGCACATATGCGAGCCACCTCGCAATATGTGGGTAGTATACTACAAAATATTTTGGGTCGTAGCATCAGAGTTAAACATAATGCAAACATACATGGAGCCAAGCCCCAATAAAAGTACAACGAAATCCGTCTGGCTTCCTATTTTAGAATGTGGCATTTGTTAGAAGCTTCCTCATTTGGCATACAATGTAAGAAAAACAAAATCAATCACGGTTCCCTAGACTTTTTGTTCATTAAAAGTATTCTTCGTTACTAGCAAGGATAAAGTTGAAATTGCCTTTGCCTGTGCTTGAGGAATTGGGATTGGCCATTGGATTTGGTTTACCATTGCCTTCAATGGATTGCGATTGAGAAGGGGAGAGTTCCTTCTCTACTGGCGTGATACCATTTTCTAGAAAGAATTCCATTAATTTGGATGCTAACGATGACATCTTCAATAATTTGCACACCACCCACTACATCTGAGGGTTGGACATAATTCTTTTTTTGTTTTGGAATTTCCACAAACGAGCGATATTGCGTTGTTCACCAAATGCCTCCACCATTTGAGTCTTGAAATCGAAACTTAGACTAACCACTAGATTTGCCTTCGATCTAGGCCCTTTTTGATGAGATGGTTTTGGAAGGGCGTCCTAGGTTCGGGAGCAGTTATCTTTGGACAGAATGCACCAAATTATGCCATCTCAATGCCATTAGATGCATAGTGGCCATGCGATTTCAAAAAATGGTTATATTAGAAAATCTGATAAATAATGAGGAAGTTGGCAATTCCAAAATTGTTTAAAGAGCTGCACTGTATTTTTTCCACCCGTGCCTTTTCGAGCCTTTTCATGGAGAGCATTCACCTTGTATGAGGAAGTGCTCCACCTTTTGAGGTGTTTTTCTTGGTGTCCCATCTTTGGAGCCTTTGGAGGCTAGGTTTGAATTCTTCTTGTCATCATTCACCCTCATGATGGATGCACCCCCTTCTTGGTGTGAATTTTCCAAACCCTAGGAGTCTAATGTCCTTATGTTCTCAACTAAAGACAAATGTTGTTTAATTGCAAAAAATAAAATTCTTTCACACAGTAGTAATCACACATATGGCTGGAAAGTAAATAGTGGAAGCAAAAGCATAATACATAGATAATTTATTCTTTCAAATCAGCTTTTCTTTAACAATTAAAATCTTACAAGGAAACCTCCACAACTGTCAAACTAAAAGCTGTATGATACACCCAAAACGAAACAAATATACACACTTACCAAGGAAAATCTGCATGACGAAACGAGAAAACAACCTCCTGTACGTTGCTTGCTGTATGGCTTGTCCTATGACTTTACAGATTTATTTGTATGAAATTCATTCGGATGTACATAACTCGTCCTTGCCTTCTGCCTACTATCCAACTTTGGCTCCTCTTCGACGCTCTAACTCTGCTCCACAAATGAATAAAATCACCTCTTGACATAACTTGTCTTTGAGTGAAAATGAATATATGTTAACCCTCTACCTTGACTTGCCTTTTTACTTGAGTTGAAATCCTAATCTACAGTGATATGTACCATTGAGATTACTGTAAATCACTAATATATTAAAATACACCTTATTAGATTCAACAACTAAATATAAGGCTTTCACTTTATTACTAAAGCGAATTACAAAATAGATTTGACTCAAACTACTTTTGGCATGTTTGACACTAAACTTGTGTGGAAGTTCTTTTTTGAGATACAATCTTCAACTCTCCCTCTTATCAATGAAGGAATTCTGCACCAATCCAAGTTTGTCTCTAATTTCTTCAAACTCCCCTTTTGCTAAGGGCTTGGTCAGAACATCAACAACCTGTTGATTTGTGGGTACATACTGGAGTTTTACCATTCCCTCTTGAATGTTGTCTTGAATGAAGTGATCTCTAATCTCAATGTGCTTGGACCTACCATGGAACACTGGATTTTTAGAGAGTTTGATACAACTCTTATTATCATAGTAAATCACAGTGGGATCCAACTCCTGATCAAATAATCCTGCAAGCAACTTGCGAAGCCAGTTGGCTTCACAACTAGCAATATTGGCTGCCATATACTCCGATTTTGCTGAGCTAAGTGCCCTAGAAGTTTGCTTCCCGTCGAGGAAGGATATCATTGTTGATCCCAAGCTAAAGCAACACCTTGAGGCTCTCTTCTTGTCCGATGCGCTACTTGCCCAATCTAAGTCTGTATACCTGCAAGTTTACCTCACCATCTCCAAGATATCTTAGCCCATACTCCACTATGCCCCTCAAGTATCTGAGAACATGTTTTGCTGCTATTTATTGTTCTTGCCTTAGCTCTACCATGAATTGAATCAGTGTATTCACTGTATATGCTCTTCTTGTCTGATGCATTACCTATCCAATCTGAGTTTGTATATACCTGCAACTTTACCTCACCATCTCCAAGATACCTTAGCTCATACTCCACTATGCCACTCAAGTATTTGAGAACATGTTTTTTTACTACCCACTATTCCTGCCTTAGCTCTACCATGAACTGACTCAGTGTGTTCACTACAAAACATATATCTAGCCTGTTGTTGACCAGATACATCAAGGAACCTATCAGTTTCTTGGACAACTTGGGATCCACCAATTATGAATCTAAAGTTGTTACCTTTTGTTACCTCCCAAACTAGCATGTGTGATTAACGTCTCAAAGAAGAAAGCTAGCTGAGGGGAAACAAGAGGGAAAGGCCAATGTCACCACAACAATCCCCTTTTGCACTTTTGGTTGGCTCTTCTCCAACTCAAGAGGAGCTTCACTAAGATAGGATTACTAGAGAAAAGACAATGAGCAAGGTGAGATGAAGACGTTGCCCTAGCAAAATGGTTATAGAATAGAAAGTAAAGAAAAAGGCTATGTTGCACTGGCCTTGGGGATGGGGGGACGTGGGGGACGCGGGGATGAGTTTCCGGGACAGCTAAAGCGCACCCCCAATTTTTCAGGGGACGACAATTTTATAATATATATATATATATATATATATATATATATATATATAATTAAAATTATATATGCTTAATAATTATATTAAATTTAATATATATATTTTAATTATAAACACATTGACATTAAAATCAGAACTAGAACATGTTTGCAGCAAAACAAAATAGCTTCCATGTAAGTTTATCAGAAAACATCAAAACATGCTTGCATCCTTTAATTGAGATAAATCATAAAAATCAGAACGTGTTTGCAACACAATATCTTCCATGTAAACTTTATCATAAAACTGAAAAACTTAAAATTTTAAATTTAAATTTAGAAGTCTAGAGTTATGAATCATTCATGATACATAAAAGTCTAAAGATGATTAAGGAAGGGTCTATTATTTAAGCATAAATTTAGCCGCTGAGTATGGTAGCCGCTGTAGGAAGAGTGTTGTAGCCGCGTGAGTATGGTAGCCGTCAGAGTATGGAGGGGAAAGATAATGTAGGGGGGGCGTGGGTTAGGTTAGAAACTCAGAAATCAGAATTTAGTTTTTTATTTTACTTTTAGCCTTGGGTTTTTAATTTTTAATTTTTTTTTCATGTGCAGAGATCGAGGGACATCTGGGAGTTCCCTGTTGCTCAAGGGACGCCGGGGATGTACCCGAAAAGTTCTTGATTTGGAAGGGGATGTCCAAAAAGTCCCCAAGTCCCCTATGGAGTCCCGACGATTTGGGGACGTTTCCGAGGAGTCCCCAAGTCGCTGGAATGTGGGAACGCAGGAAACGTGTGAAATTTTAGCTGGGATGGGTCCCTGTGCAACATAGGAAAAAGGTGATGGGAGAGTAGAGAGAAACCAATCAAGAGACTAATGTCAATCCACCAAGGGCAAATGGAGTCAAAGGATCACCAACCATGAGGGCCTTGCTTAATAGGTCACCAAGAGGGAAGACTTGCGGCTGCTAAGACAAACCCTACTCGATGGAATTAAAAATGATTTGGGGTTCACAATGGAAGGGTTCGAATAAAGCATCCACTTCCTTTCTAGCTCTTGAGGTGCACCCTATTAATAAGAGTTTATGGATGCACAATCTGAATGAAGTTAAAGATACAACACATAAATCTTGTATAAATAAATAGCCAAGAAGGATGAAATAAAGATTAATTTAAGACAACTTTGTCCAATGAGGTGATAACACCTTTCCCAATGCCCTAAACAAGAAGCATAGAAATGACAATGTAGAAGCACTCAATAAACTTACAACCATGAAGCTCCAACTAAGATAAGTGTGCTACATGTGAAGAAGAAGGGGATCGTTACAACAAGCTTTGAACTCAAAACTTTGATCTTCTTCCTTGTTTGGTTTTCCACTAAAGCTTTGAACTCTGGAAACCTACTAAAGACCTCATCCTTAGTCTTTAGAATGTAGATCCAAGTTTTGGGAGAGAAGTCATCAATGAGTGAGACATAGTATATGATTCCTACGATTGATGCTACTGACACAAGTCCGCACGCATTTGAATGCACTAGCTCTGGAATCCATTTAGACTTGTGCTCACTGCTTGGGAAAGTAGCCTTGGTATGCTTTCCAAGCACGCACCCTTTGCATACACCATGTTGCTCAATGTAGAACTGTATAAGACCTTTGACTATCTCCCTCAGAATAGGTGGGGCACTGTGATGTAGGCCCCATCCTCTTGTGCCACAACTTGCAAATTTCTTTGTGTTATGCACTAGGGCTCGAATATGCTTGTTATCACATCCATAGTAGCCGGGCTACCATGATTGCAAATCAGTTTCCAGTATATTTTTGAGCCAGTCCTTTACACTTTTCGATGAGATCAGTTTATGATGAGCAATATTTTGATGGTCACTCTTATGCATTCAGTGGATCCAGAGCTTGTACATTTACAGTCTCATGCCAGGACTGAGCCCCATGACACCAGGTCGGTGACTGAGTTAGCCATTATTCTATCATCCATAGCAGATTGATGATAGTGCCCATATTATATTCAGATGCAGTGCTTCAGTGTGATTAAGGTAGTTCAGATCAGGGACTTAGATACATGATACAACATGTATATGATTGGTTCATTTTGGTTGTTGATGTGCTCTTTCCTTTATCTAGGTGGTTTATGACTGGGTATATGATGATTGTTTACTGGCTTTATCTTATGATGATTTCTTGTTGTTTAGAGTAGAAGTAGTCAGTTACTATGAGTAGGAGGCTCTTATGTATACTCGTTTGTCATACCCTTACTTTACAAAGTACAGACTTGTTCATTCCCTTATTTTTGGGCCTTTGCTATCCATGGCATCATCAGTCACTTCTCCGTCCATCCGTTACTTTCCAGTTTGGTTTCACCCCGACTTACACCTCAACTAGTAGTCTCGAGGACTTCCCCCACCTAGACCTCTGTGTCAGATAGATTCCTTGCTTGCATTGTGTCTCGGCTATGGAGTGTGTGATTTTGGTCACAGTGATTGTTCTCCCCTAGTCCTCGAAACCAAGTATTCCTACAAATAATGTTGCTAAACATTAGAGCATCAGATCTTAAATGCTATATCTAAAGGAATGCTAAGTCAACAAAAACAATGTTTCTAAACACTACCATGCATATCTATAGTAACTAGTCAGTGGCCAAAGGATGAGCACTCATCCTTGTTTGATGTAAGGCCATTTTTCCCCACAGGGCAACAAGGTGGTCACTCCATCGCACCTATGGACGGTGGCGGGCAATGGAGGTCATACCGAGTCATATTTGAAGCCTAGAAGGCTTTCTGGGTACTTGCTTTTGGAGGTTGGCTAGTAAAAATCTTTAAAGTGAAATAAATGATAAATCTCAAGTGAGAAAAGTTGACAAATAAATCAATTTGCTAAAAGGTTGCTTGTTTAGAGTCTATTGCAAGCATTCTCATCATTCTACCCATTTGTGAGACACCGCCATCCCCCGTGTTATTGTCTATCTAACATGTGTATAGGTGGTTCCCCTGGTTCCTTCATCCAAGAGATTGCAGTGTTGAGGTTGTTAAGTTCTTCCCCTAGCCTAGCCTTTGTTTTTCCACCCTCACCCATGGTTAGCAAATTGTTCCAGTCTGTAAATGAGTATAGCTATTTTGATCTAAACCTATCTTGGTTTACATTATTTACATGCTTATGCTAGTTAAACATCATTTTATGCTTTGGTCTAGCTACTGATATAATTGAAGGAGCATATCATAACCATTTGTACTTGCAGCAACATTTATTCATGGTTTGGATCATTATTTTGATCATTTTTGACGTGGTCAACCTAGTTTGACCAAGTCAATCGTAGAGTCCATGATGAGTTTGGGAAGACAGTGTTCAAGATGGATTATTCATGGCCCATATGTGTCCACTAGATGGTTCCATGCTTCAGACGACAGTTTCAGATGATGGTTTGATGGATTTTTATTATTATTATTATTTACAGGCCATTATTTTATTATTTCGGGCATGGATGAGCTTACAGAGCTATCACTTGATGGTCACATGGCGTATGAGTACTCATTCCTAGTGGATTTGATCTTTCTGAGCTCATTGGTGCACTTAGTTATCGGTTCCGGGCAGTTTCAGATGATGATATGGTCAGATTACCACATTTCTCCAGTTTTCCATGTGAAAATGGCCTATCAGCACTTTTATTGATCATTTTATTCTCCTAGGGCGCTACAGAGGGGATATGGGGTCGAACTAGTCGTTATTACCATATTACCCCATCCCCAGACATTCTGCTGCAGCCAGATTTGTGTCTGGGACACTTGGCAGAGAGTTACAAACATTTTTATCTTTCAGAGGTGGTTTTCCAGCAGAGGAATGGCTAACAAAGGAAATCGATTTGGCTTAGTGGGGCAAAGAAATGGCATGAGGTTGGTCCGGGATATTTTGATGATGATTTCCACCCCTTCCAACATTTGTTTCGGCATCAGTGGGGTCCACACGTCATCCCATTTATTATTTCAGGGGTTTTATTATGTATTTTTGGACACACGTCCTAGTGTCTCTAGACACTTTATCACATTATATTATATTTTTGATGTAGGTGGGGCATTAGTCTAGTGAAGATGCATTCTCTTAGCCCCCCCCACCATATTATGAAATTATGTTGTGTACCTAGTCACATTTTATGTACCACGTTCCCCCTAGGGTGTCATTGAGGGAGGACGTCCCCTCTATTTTGAGTCATCCATGTATAACTTATTCCGTCTCATCTTAGCTATTGATTATTATGTTTGTATCTTATGATCTCAACCACTCATTTGAAAAGTGGTTAGGGTTTTGGTCTCTCTCACTCCTATTTAAAGGAGAGACCCCCTCATTGTAAAAGGACTTTTGGCTCTTGGCTATTGGAATAATCTTGGAAGCTATCTTGCATATTTTGGATCCACAGTTTGATTTGTAGGGGAAGAAGGCGATTTGGGAGAGGGGCGCATTGGCTGCGGAGGCCCTCCTTGTTTTTCTCTTTTTTCAGATTTGGTTTATTCAGGGAGTAGTTTTGTCTTTGTACCAATTATTCTCTGCATATTGTTTTCATTTACATCTACCCTCATTTTTGTTTACTGATTGAGCTTTGTCTCCTTGGTTTTGCAGGAAGAGGGGCACACTTGTTGACTTGGGCAAATCGTTGGAGCAAGAGAAGAGACCAATCTTTCATTTGATCTTTGCGGGAGTAATCCTCGTCATACAGACATCCATTCTCATCATCCAGGTACGCTCACAAGGTACGTATTTTGTTCCTTTAACTTACCCATTTGTCATTTACTTCAAAACCCTAACTGCTAAAATTTCTAAAAATTCTCTAGGGTTAGTGACTTGGTTTATTGGCAAACCATATGTGGGTTTTCATCCTTAGGCATAGCCCTAAGTGGGTCCTCAAGGGCGTCTTGCTCAATGGACTCCATCTACCCGATCCCTTAGGCACCGATCTCTCCATGCTTGTGCCCTCCTTGGTCTGTTGGTCTTCTGAGTGGTTAACTCCTATTTTCCTAGCTTTTGGGCTGTGATATTGTCAGATCTATCATCAAGCTTTGCTAGGAAGCCTTAAACTTGTCAGATCTACTACTTTGGGACCATTTTCCTAATTTTAAGTACATGTTTCCCAAGGCAGTCGATTTTGATCATTTACCTTAGCACCTACATCCTAGATTCATCCTTAATTCCGAGTTACTGGAATTGAACTAATCAACTTTCATATCTTATCTTCCCTAAGCCTCTATAGTAGCTCTATTCCTTAAATCTAGGGTTCTTCACCCTCCACCTTGTATACCTTATTTTGATTTACTTGATTCAGTGAGTGGGTTAGATCTCTCTTGTCGGGAGTAGATCAGGGCTTCCACTTTGTTATCAAGGGCTTGGATAGCAAGAAGTGAAGAGTGCCTCGATTGGCGTGACAACCAATCCATCTTTGGAATCAAGGCCCTCTTGGGTCACCTCTTTAGTTGCCCATCCCCTCTACCATCCTAAATAGGATCACCTTTAGGGGCAACTACAAGTTGTGTGATAACAATGCTCACCCCATAACCCTTTTAAATTGCCTTAGCTAACTCCGATCACTTGAGTTGATCCTGGGCTAGACTCCTTAAGTCTAATAAGAACTTGCTTGTTGTTGAACTCTACTCCAAATCCTTGATCTTCCATGACCGAAACTGGAAGAAAATTCTTCTTAAGACAGGGAACAAACAACAGATCATCAAAGTCTAAAGAGTTAGTTGATTGGAGTTGGAAAGGAATGGTACCAATGCTTGCTATAAGATACTTGGCATCATCACCAAGCTTGACCTGAACTCCTGAGATGTGCTCGTTTAGACTTGAAAATAGCTCATGGGATGATGTCATATGCCTTGATGCTCCACTATCCACATACTAAGCATTCTTTGGAACCGTGCTGGAAGAAAGGCAAGATACCATCGAGAAATCCTTCTCGAACTTGAGGCAAACTCTTTCATCTTTGTTTCAATTGAGGTTGCTACTTGATGTTGGTGTTGCTTCCCTTTATCCTTCTTCTTCTCTGGACACTGTGCTGCATAATGGCTGTGCTTATGACATATGAAGCACTTGATTTTACTCAAGTTCTTCTTCCTTGACTGTGAGGTTGTCTCTTCACTCTTTACCTTACCCTTGTTGGGTCCTTTACCTCTAGCCTTCTTTGTTGACCAAATAGGGCATGGTCACTTTAACCTTCTCGCTTACTGGCTTTTGACTCCATTCGAGTCTCCTACTGGATAAAGTCATCCCATAGTCTTTCTCATGATGGAAGGTTCTCCTAAGAACAAACAACCTGGACAAATGTTTCCCATTGAGATGGGAACCCATTTAGTGCCTGATGTTAGATTGCCAACATAAGATCCAAAGAGATAATGTAACCTCACAGTGAAAGAATTAAGGAATTAAGGAAGAAGAGAGAAGCAATAGAACATAGATCCAATAGAGGCAGAATAATTACACACACTACTTTAATTAGAATAGTAACCGGGTAAATATACAATGCTGAGTATGAGGATTCGAATTCACTAGGTGTAATTCGAATTATCCTTCATGCACAGATCCATAATCAGTGGAGAGTCATCAGTGCCAAAATAGGAGTCTATCTCATCATCAGTGAAGTCATCAATGCACAAGTAGTGATCAACCGGGAGTCAAACTGAGTCTAACTGAGTGTGGTTGGTGTAACTGGCACATGGAAGCACTGATATAGTGAAGGAGACTCAGTGGAGGGCGCTCATGGAGCTAACTGGAGTCAAAACAGTCTATCTAGTCACACTGGAGGTCCAAAAGAGTGATAAGGTCAGTTAGGAGTCAGTTAATCCTTAAATCAAGGAAGAACTGAAGATAACTGAACTAAACTGGACTGGCAGATGAAGAAAGGCGCCCTTCTCATGCAATAACTGAAAAGAGGGCGCACTAAGATCTAGGAGAGCTAAGACTGATCCGAGAGAAGCTCCTGGGGCTAGTTTGCTGAGGGCTAGGTGCTGGTGCTGATGACTAGGATGCATGTAAAATGCATGCAAACCCTAATTTTGCATGCAGGACTGAAAATGTAAATGACAGGAATGTTAGAAGGACTAGGATGGAGTATAGGAATATCCTAACACCTGATTCACTAGTTCTTTGTCTTCAACCTTCTCCCCATCTTTTGTAGGCTGATTTCGAATTTGCATGACCTTCATCAGATAATTGGTGAGTATGTCTGATCTAGTCATCTTTACAGATTTGAGTTTGTTATGCAATATTATATTGTTGTTTATGTTCTCTCTCTGGTAAAGGCTAACCAGGGAATTGAATATCTCTTTCACTGTCTTCTTCTCAGATATATGAGTGATCAGATGATTGTTTATAGCATCCAAGATCATTCGCTTGGATTTCATTTCTTTCTTGTTGTGAACTGTCAAAGCTTGCATATCTGTCGGCCCAGTTAATACATCCTTGACGATATCTTAGAGATCATTCTTTTCTAATAGAAGATTTACCTTGACATTCCATGATAAAAAATTTAAGGCACCTTCCAATTTGTCCTCGAACTTGAGGTTAGCTGATGCCATCTCTGATCAGCACACAAACTCCCAAAATTGGCAGGCACTACCTCTAAAACTTTCTAACTGCTGGTCATGGTACTCTCTTTCGTAAAGGGACTAGGGGATTGAACATCTCTTTCGCCGTCTTCTTCTAAGTTATATGAGTGATCAGAGGATTGTTTATAGCATCCAAGCTCATTCGCTTGGCTTTCCTTTCTTTCTTGTTGTGAATTGTCAAAGCTTGCATATCTGTCGGCCTAGTTAATACATCCTTGAAGATATCCCAGAGATCATTCTTTTCTAATAGAAGATTTACCTTGACATTCCATGATAAAAAATTTGAGGCACCTTCCAATTTGTCCTCGAACCTGAGGCTAGCTGATGCCATCTCTGATCTGCACACAAACTCCCAAAATTGACAAGGACTACTTCTGAATCTTTCTAACTACTGGTCCTGGTTCCTTGCAGTTTTCAGTAGTTGATCTACTGCCATAAAATCTTCAGATCCTTTCAATTAGAGAAACTTTGATACTATGTGAACTTTCCAAACCCAAGGAGAATACTGTCTTTATGTTCTCAACTAAACACAGTTGTTATTTATTAGCAGAAATTAAAATATTTCACATAGCAGTAATCACACACATGGTTGGAAAGTAAACAAGAGAAGAAAAAAACACAATACATAGATAATTTACTCCAAGTAAGTTTTTCATTAACAATTCAATGCTTACAAGGAAACCTCCCAACTGTCAAACCAACAGTTTTATGGTACACCCAAAATGAAACAAATTTGCAAACTTAACAAGGAAAATCCGCCTATTAGAAAACGAGAAAATAGCCCTGTTCTATGGCCTATCCATACGACTGTACTAACATGTTTCTAGACGACTGTATGTATGGAATTAGTACGATTGTGCAGAATTCGATGTATATACTTGCTTGTTGCTTTTTGCCTATTGTTTGACTTTGGCTCCTCTCCTACACTTACTCCACTCCATAGATGAATAAAATCACCTCTCAACAAAACTTGTCTTTGAGTGAAGATGAATGTGTCTTAACCCTCTACTTTGAGTTGCCTTTATACTTGAGCTGAAACCGTAATCTCACAGTGAGATGTATGGTTGAGATTAGTTTAAATCACTAGTGTGTAAAAATACACTAAATATAAGACTTTCACTTTATTACTAAAGTGAACTCCAAAATAGACTTGACTTGAACTACTGTTGGCATGTTTGACACTAAATCTGTGTGGAAGT
This sequence comes from Larix kaempferi, assembly GCA_027924585.1. Classification (NCBI taxonomy): domain Eukaryota; kingdom Viridiplantae; phylum Streptophyta; class Pinopsida; order Pinales; family Pinaceae; genus Larix; species Larix kaempferi. The sequence continues at coordinate 38,536,063 of BSBM01000186.1, forward strand.
TCTTGTTCAAGATACAATCTTTAACACTTGGGCCTTTCGTCTCTTTGATATTGTACTTGTGGCCTTGACCATCATATTTCATGGATGTTGTTAGGTTTTGTTAGAGTTAGTTGGAGGATTTTTTAACTTGTTTACTCCTCTCTAGGATAGATCTAGGGTTTTGGTAGATCTATTACTATTTTATGTAGAGGAAGTTAGAGCTCATATCTATATAAGAGGCTCTTCCTCATTTAAAAATCATGTTTGGATTAGGGAGAAGATCCCATTAGACTTGGTGAAATATCTCTTGGTTCTTATGGATCTTTAAGGTTAGTGCTCTATTGAAGGCTTCTCTTATTCTCATGTTTGGTTGATGGATGAATCTTCAAATTGTCAATGGCTTTGAGGTAATAAAGAATTGTCTCTCTATTATTTATGTGGTTGTTATCTATTGGAACTTGGAAGTGTAGTTTAGGTTAGTGTTATTGGAATCAGACCGGAACTGGAACTAGCAAAACTAGCCAGTTCGATTGGTTTTGGACCTTTTTCAGTCTGGGTTAGTGTTTATGATTGGAAATGGCTGGTTTTGTACCTGAACCAACCGGAAATTCCTGAACCGATTGGTTTGCTACAAAACCGGCCGGTGTTGTACAAGGACGTATGCCATGGTTTAGAACATGAAATTAAAAAAAGAAAAGAAAAAGGTAAACTCGAGACCCTAGTAATCATTAGTAATATTAAATTCTTGAAATCAGCCCAACGATTAGAGAGCGGTTAGGTTTGTGAACTACAAACCTAGTCCTTTCTAATCTTTCCTAAGAAACGCTCATGCGATCCTTGGTTGACCCCATTTGCCCATTTGCTAAGATAATAGTCTTCAATTCCTTCATCACCTTTATCGTTTCTAAAAACTATAAACCATTTTGCTTAAGCTACCTCTTCATTTCACCTTGAACGTAATTGCAAGTTTAGTAATCTTATCCTAGGCACTCCTACCTTGAGCTAGAGAAGAGTTAACCTAAAGAGTGAAAGAGGGTTAGGTGTGCTAACATTGGCCTCCCTCATGATTATTGATAAGCTATCATTGATTTTAGCACTTCAATCTCAAGATGCTAGTTTGAGTGATAACAAGTCACATGGGTTGAGGTGATGGAAGTCAAGTGGTGCTGACTGTAGAATTTTCTGCACTTTACTATTTGCTGGTTTATGTCAACATTTCGTGGTTTTCATTCCCAGTCGGTTATGCATTGACTGGAAACTACTTGTGAAATTTTCAGTAACAATTAAACACACAGTAAAAATGCACTAACAGGCTGAAAAACACATTTAAACATTCACACCATGAAAATGATAGACTCAGAAATTTTTGGCCAAAATCAAGCCCTGGAAAAACCCCCACGGGGAAAACCAGTTAGAGAGAGAGATATTTATTATTTCTTCAGCAGCAAAAAATTAGAACAGTTACACAGTGAAAATACAACTTATCTCCACTCAAAAGATGCACCCACAGAGCTGCCTCGAAATGTGTGCAGAGACAGTCTCGAAATCTGTGCAAATATCAGTCTGAAATTAATGCTGTACCCTTCTCGGTTTCTGTGTAGAATCAACCTCAAAATCTGTGTTGAACTGTTCCTCGATTTTTGTGCAGGAATCAAACTCGAAATCCGTGCTGAGAAGTGACAATGGTACGGTCTGTACGGAGCTGTAGTACCAGACTGTATCTCGAAAACCGTGCAGTCAAATAACTCGATTTCTGTGTCAGCATACTTGAAACCCGAGCCTGGAATTAATGCCTCGATATGTGTGCCGAGAACCTTGAAAACCGTGCCCAGAAAACCCTCGAACTGCGTGCAAAAAAATATGATTGCTGTACGGTCTTACTACTCGGGATATGTGCTGAAGATGACAGCTGCTCTCTAGAAATCTGTGCTGATAATAAATGCCAACTCCATGCCTCGATTTCAGTGCCCAACTCGCTGAAGGTGCCTCGAAAATCGTGCAAGTGCCCTCGGTCTCTCTCTACTCTTCTCTCTTCACTTCAATCACAAAAGTGAGCTCCACAAATGCCTCCCTCATCTTTTTGTCTAAACCCTAAGTGAGTTTTTAATCCAACGGTGGACAAATGATCCAATCCAATGGCTAAGATTGAATGAGAGTAAAAACATCTCTTTATTTAATTCACTTAAATAAATATTTACTCACCCACTTAACTTTAGCAAAAGTGACTTTAATATTATAAAGTCTCATTAAGTGACTTTTAATGTGAGGGTCACTTTTTCCCCCTTCTAAGTGACATTAGGCTATTGTCACTTGGGGAACACTTCCCTAGGTACAAAACTAACACTCCCTCTTACCGAGAAAGGTGTTCCGCACCACTCCCAACTTATATCTGAAGAAGACAAACTTCCCCCTACCCAAAGACTTCGTTAGGACATCTGCAACCTGCTCATCAATGGATATATACTATAGCTCAACTGCCCCTCTCTGAACGTAGTCCCGAATGAAGTGGTACCTGATCTCAATGTGCTTCGACCTGTCATGGAATACCGGATTCTTAGAGAGCTGAATGCAACTCTGATTGTCGCAATAAATCACTGTAGGTCTCAGCTGCTGATCAAATAAATCTACCAATAACTTACGAAGCCACAGTGCTTCGCAAGTCGCCTGACTGGCTTCCATATACTCAGCCTCAGCAGAACTCAATGCAATGGACTTCTGTTTCCTGTTGAACCACGACACTGCTGCTGAGCCCAAGCTGAAACAACAACCGGAAATGCTCTTCCGATCCCTCACACAACCTGCCTAGTCTGAATTTGTGAACCCAACCAAGCTGACTCCATCCGAACCCTTGTAGTTCAGACCATAATACACTGTCCCTGCTAGGTATCTCAAGATGTGCTTTGCGGCAGTCCAATGCACACTCCTAGGCTGCACCATGAACTGGCTAAGAGTGTTGACTGCAAAGCACAGGTTTGGCCTGGTGTTGACCAGATACATCAACGATCCGATGAGCTGACGATATAGTGTGGGATCCACCAACTTACCCTCTGAAGCATGAAGTTGCTTCCAGTTGGTGATCATTGGTGTAGACATAGGCCTGCAGTCCTCCATCCGATAACTCTTCAGAATCTCTGCTGCATACTTCCCCTGTCCTAGGAAAATATGTCCAGGCTCCTGCCAAACCTCCATCCCCAAGTAGTAATGCATCAGCCCAATATCAGTCATCTCATACTCAGCAGCAAGATCTCTCTTGCACTGTGCAATAAGACGCTCATCTCCAGTGATAAATAAGTCATCAACATATAACAGAAGAATGAGTGGATCTCCACCAACCACAATGTAGTATAGGTTGGGATCAACCTCACTCTTCTGAAATCCCATCGAAGTCAAATATGCATCGATCCTGGAGTACCAAGCTCTAGGAGCTTGCTTCAAACCGTACAAGGCTTTCCTAAGCCTGCACACATGAGAATCTCTCCCATGTATCTCGAATCCCTGTGGCTTCTCCAAATACACCTCCTCCTGCAGAAGACCATTGAGAAACGCGGTCTTCACATCCATCTGATGGATCTTCCAACCCATTTCTGCTGCTATAGATATCACTGCACTGATAGAGGATTACCGAGCAACTGGAGCAAATGTCTCATCATAGTCAACTCCCTCAACCTGTGAGAACCCCCTAGCCACAAACCGAGCCTTGAATTTGTCCACACTGCCATCTGCAGCATGCTTGACCTTGTAAAGCCATTTGGAAGTCACAACTGACTTCCCCTCAGGTCTTGGCACAATCTCCCAAGCATCATTCTTCATGATGGAATGGTACTCTTCCATCATGGCATCTCTCCATCCCTGATGCTGAGAAGCCTCCTCAAAGGTAGAAGGCGCAGAGTCACGAAGACTCGCAACAAGGGCCATCCCATATCTGTCTGGCTCAACGACTGTCCTGATCACCTCCTGAG